>CM045495.1:12552071-13152071 GCA_024704745.1 Rosa lucieae | reverse complement strand
TTTTGGTTTCAAACCTCAAAATAAGCTGGGTAATTCAGACTTTTCAAGCTGGGTCACATAATATATTCTTGTTTAAGAGAAAACTTGGCACTGATGTTGGTGTTAAAAGCCCATTAGCCACTGATGTACAGTGGAAGAACAAAATAAGTCATTGAAGTTTTATAACAGTGTGATACTATTTCAAAATGCCATGCGCACCAATCTCCCTATTTCCACTTGGGGTTATGCAAGATTGCATGCAGCTATGCTAATTTGTCTATGACCTACCGCCACTTAAGATTTCTTTGCGTTATAGCTAGTGACTGGTACGAGTCTGACGTCTCGTACTTACGCATATTTTAGTGCGTGATTTATGTGCCAATTGCGCCACCACAACGCACGAAGATGAGTGCTCACAGACGAATGGGCATATATGTTGGATTTGAAGCTCCAACCCTCGTCTACTACTTAAAACCCTTGTCACTTTAATGAGACAATCTTCCCATCATTAGGGAGACAAGAAAGTCAACGTTAAAGAGGAATAACCTGAATTGTCGTGTTCTGTCCGCACTATGTCTCATCTCGTTCCTCTTTAAAGTGACGAGATCACACATATCTGCTGCAAATGTGCCTGCAAGGATGGACGTTCCTACGATAGGACGTAGCACCACTCTACACAAAGGTAGGCATGTCACCAATGCCATAGACAATGGTACTATGGCATCACAGGCCATGGCCCTAGCTAGGAAGCTTGGGAGGGCCATGGGTTTGAAGGATGCTTTGGCACAACCCGATCCTTTAATCATTGACACTCAAAATCCGTCTCATGAGAATGTTCACGGATTATGGTTATCGTTGGGGGAAGCCACGACGGCAGAACATATTCCTGAGAATATAGAGATCTCTAAAAATTACACTAGTGTACATGAGACGTGGGATAGAAACTTCATCATTATGATGATGTATTCCCACATTTCTTTGAGCATGATTTTGTTGAGTCTGATGATATCGAACCACGTTGAGTTGATGAATGATGAATGGCAACGTAGAGAAAATTGGCATAAATAAAAAGATGCAATTCAGGTTGAATTGGATTCTCTAATGAAAATGAAGGTTTTTTGAGTCAGCGATGTCAACACCTCCTAACGTAAAACTTGTTGACTAATGGGTCTTCGTTAGGAAGCGTGATAAGAAAAAGAGATTTTTATAAACATGCCTTATGGTGCAAAGCTTCTCACAACGCCCTAGAATCGACTACGAGGAGACATATACCTCCGTAATGGATATCATTACACTCCACTACCATGTCAGTTTGGTAGTTTCCAAAAAACTGAACATGCAGCTTACGAATGTGGTCACTACGTATCTTTATGGGAATCTAGATACGGAATATACATAAAGGTTCCTGATTGACATGCCCCGAATTTCAATCATAATTAAGATAACAAAATCAATCAAACACAAGAACTCTAGGAGTGATGGTTCGGACATCAAACAAAACAACTAAGAAAAATTTCCTTTAAACAAAGGCAACAAGCTATGTCCCGAACCCACAATGTGAACATACTCGTTCTTTAGAGTTACGTATTACATTACACAGAGTTTGCGAATTAAATTTGTTAACAATATAATAAGAAACCGCTCCTCAGAGCTTACTACGCAGCGGAAGTCTTAACAACAGTAAAGCCACAAAATTAGCTTCCAACCCGATCAGCTACTACAAGGTCTGAGCTTCAGCCACGATTTCCTTGACCTGCATGATCAACCTCTACACCATCGAATAGTGCACCGGGTTGCCACATAACAAACCCGATAAGCTTATGAAAGCTTGTATGAGTAAACTAAAAACCACAAAGCGGAAACACATTCTTAAGTCACCTCAACCTAAACAACGATAAGCATATAACTCACAACTACAACCATCTGTTTCAATCCTTTCATAACATGCTTACGTAGGTCAACTCGTGACTAAAACCACATGCTCAGATTATCAACCTAGCATCCAATTACACAAATTCAAGTCAAACAAAACCTCCTTAAGTAATTTTTGGAAATCTTTTGACGCAATGGTTAGTCACAAGGATCACACTCATTTCCTTCCCACTGGAAGCCTTTGTCATCAACATGACATCAAAATGTGAAAACAATGAATTACCTTCCTATCCACACCACATAACACAATCGTCACCACTATGGCCCTTAAGATTAATCAAACCATCAATCAATAAAATCAAGAAGAAAACAAGGCAATCACAATTCAAAATAAGCGAAACAATTCATAGTAACCCCTACGTATAGTTTTAGTTCAAGAGGTCACATTAAGACAAGCAATTCAAGTCATAGTAATCATCATAACCCTACACTCTGACATCCGTAGGTAGCTCTGACCATCACAGCAGTCTTCTCGATCGTTGTTAACTTAATAACAATTCAACTCTACTACAGAGCAGTCATCACACTGATCATCACACAGATTTTGCCAATTATCACACAGTTAACAATCATCCAACTGACCATCACTTAGATTTCATCGATTCATTACATAGATATTCCTACACAAGCTATACATGACAATCATCACAAAGATTCATCACACTTATCTCATCGATTCATTACACAAATATTCCTACACAAGCTACCATATCCTAAATCTTAATTAAGACAGTCATACTAGACCCATGGTATCTCAACACATGAAATTCTACAATCACAACTCAATACACAATTTCATCATTCTGGAGCAATAATGAACTGATTTCAATTATTGTTCACATCACAACGAAACCACCAATACATATATATTTCACGTAAATATATATATATATATATGCAGTCATCCACTCATGAATGCCACTAATACCAACTATAGTCATAGTTAACCTAATAACTCGAAGACAATATGGTAATTATACTCATAACGAATATCAAGAGATTTACTCACCTGTGAATCCTGCTGCGTCTTCACACACTAACCAAGACAAGCACAAATTGTCGTAATCTGCTCAACACAAGCCTGTCAAGTACCTAAACACATATGATCTCTATTCAGTGCACGAATCACAAAGTGATTAAAGTCCGAAACCCCCATTTTGAACTAAAACCACAAAAGTGATGCCAATCAAGGCAAAACCACATCCGAGACCACCCAAAGTCTCCGGAATACTTTTACGATAGAAATGTCAAAACCACAAGTCGATCGAACACTCGAATCTTCACGGATCGGATAATCGAACGGTTCGAAACCGTAAAAATCATAACATACTCATTTAATCTCCAAAAATTATGTATTATATATCAAAATGCTGGTATTGACGTGTAGATGATATATAAAACCAGAAACTGTCCCTTACATGGCCGGAAAGCAGCCATAGCGCCGCCACAGGTGGTGGCACAGCCCTGCCGACCAAACTCAAAATCACAACAGTCAAGCCATCTAGAAATGTTCATCATGAAGAGTAGAGCAACTTTCATACCTAGAGCTAAGCTTAGATCATGCTTGCAAGATCGATCAATCTTTGCCGTCTGATCAAGCTCCAGATTTGTTGTGCATCGCTGATTTTCAAACTTTGATCTTTCACTCCACACGCAAAATCGTCCTTCAAGGCAGGTATGGGGATGACCAAGAGGAGGAGAAGATTCCAAAACCAAGAGGGATCCGCCGAGACGTCGCTGGACAAGTGGATTTTCGACCGGGTCCTGTTCATGAATTGTTCCTCGACTCCGATATGCTGTTTTCGGCGAACCATGGAGAAAACCACTACCATAGGGCGGCACACGATGCTGGTCTGAACGTTCCTTGGCTTGTCTTGTCGTCGGAGGTGGCCAAAGGAGAGAGAACGAGTCAGGTCGGGTCTACTGAAACCCGTCGAGTCTTGGCTGCGCGGAGGAGAGAGAATTGAACGGAGAGAATTTGAGGGAGGAAAATGGAAAAAAAGGGAAATTATGGGATTTATGAAAAAATCCAGAATTTGCTCCTATTTATAAAATTTCCCAATTTTTCAGTCGCTCATAACTTTCTCATATGAGCTCCGATTTCTGCGTTCCACATGTCCACGAACTTGTATTGATGTGCTCTATGACTTTTGTGAAGGAAGTTTTTAGAGAAACCCAACGAATAAAAAGTCAACCTTTGCCCCCCCTAAAATGACACTTCCTGAATAATTATTCACCCGAAACACTACCGCTCCATCCATGAGCCACGAAACCATCCAATAACCACTAATTAAATTCTAAAAAATCTTCAAAAAATAATAACGAATTTCTGGAGTACTACACTGATAGACTTCATTTACCCAAGTCAAGTAGTTTTAGACCACGGAGTGCATTTGCAATAAGGTTGAAATGCTCACTAAGTGACTACTTGATTGGGAAGAGATATGTCAATGATAAACTATGCCCGTGAGTATCTATGACAAGTTTTGGATTTTGTCGCGGTTCATGTTGATTACATGAACTTCATTGGAAGCCCTTAAGGAGTTAAAGGAAATAGATGAACACTTGAAATCTGAGTTTGAAATGAATGATCTTTGGGAGAACAAGATTTGGTCTGGATTTGGAACTTGAGCATCCTGTTGATGGTATCCTAATTCATCAATCAGCTTATACCCAAAAGATGCTTAGGCATTTCAATACAGATAAAGTTAAGCCTTCAAGCACCCACATGGTCTTCTGTAGTCTTGATCCTAAAAAAGATCAATTTCGTCCTAAAAATGATGACTAATACGCGTTAGAGGCAACAGTGCCCTTTCTAAGTGCAATATGCGCATTATTTTATTTAACCTAATGCATTAAGACCGGACATCTCATTTACTGTGAACTTGTTAG
This sequence comes from Rosa lucieae, assembly GCA_024704745.1. NCBI lineage: Eukaryota > Viridiplantae > Streptophyta > Magnoliopsida > Rosales > Rosaceae > Rosa > Rosa lucieae. Next base: position 13,147,268 of record CM045495.1, on the reverse strand, counting down.
CAAGATATGGCTCTGCGCCAACGCAACGCCATTAGACTGGCGTAAATGATATCTTTCGATACTTAAGTAGTACGATTGATATGGGCTTATTCTATCTGTATAGAGAGATGATGGATTCAGACACATCACACACCAGAAAAGCCGACAACCTTGGCCTGCGTTCTCTTTCCCCTCCCCAAAACATGATTATTGTTTTGGAAGGTTTTGTTGATGCTTGGTACATCTCTGACCCACACAAAGATAATTTCCAAACTGATTATGTGTTCACCATGGGAAAGACTGCGATATCTTGAAAGTCTACAAAACAAACACTTGTCACTAGATCCTCGAACCATGCAAAGATTATTACTCTTCACAAAGCTAATCGTGAATGTATATGGCTGAGATCTATAATTACGCATGTTCGAAGCACTTGTGGTTTGAAGTCTACCAGAGATGAGCATGTGAGCATTTATAAGGATAATGATGCTTGCATTGAATAAATGAAGCAATGCTACATCAAAGGCAACAACACCAAGCACACATCGCCCAAGTTTTTCTATAATTAGCAACAACAAACTTTTCTCAAGATCAAGGTGAACCAAGTTCGATCTAAGGACAATGTGGTAGACTTGTTTACTAAATCATTGCCCAAATCCACTTTCGAGAAACATGTGGCTAGCATCGGTTTACTGAAGTTATCCGAACTCCCATGATCTAGTCATCAGGGGGAGATGCAGACACCGGGGGGGATGTCTATGTACATATTTGGTCTCTAAACGTGAAGGGTGTGTTGTAGTATTTTTCTCCTTCGACCGAGGTTATTTTTGTCCCACTGAGTTTTTGTTACTCGGTAAGATTTTTGACGAGACAACGAGAGGAGCTCTGACGTTTGGGCGACACAAGGGAGAGTATTTAAGGACACCTATATTATGTATCTAGCACAAATTCTAGGTACTTATTCGAATTATAATAGGGTTAGTCTTACAGATATCTTCTTAGATATCCTAATCATTGTACGATTATGTTTCATTGTAAGACTCCGATTCTTTGCTTGTAATCCTCAATATAAAGAGATCCTTATTATCAATGAAATATACAATTCATTCCCTTAATTCTCTCTGCAAATCTACATATTCAAATCCCTAAAACAAAAACAAATAATTTTTTTTGCTTATTAATCGACCTTTAGGCCTTTGTACGTTTATTGTTGTTTCGGTGTTTCCTCTATACCTATTTGGGCCTCATCAGTCTCCGACAGCGCCTCTTCTCTAAACCCTAAACCCCACTCTGTATCTTCTCCACTCTTTTCTTCCTCAGCGTCTCCTCAATTCGTCCTCCCAAAACCTCCCGAAGAACCCTAAGCATTACCAAGAACCAAAGAGAATATGGAAATCTTCAAACCCTTCAGAGCAATGGGCTACACAACCACCTCCGTCCCCTTCTCCGTTCAGCACCTCGGCATAGAAGCCTTCGTCACAGTCACCTTCGGCAAAGCCTTCCAAATTTACAATTTAATCTTCACTTCCTATTGTAAATTTTCAATTTTGATTCTGATTAAATAGTCATACTCTTATGCTCTCCATCGTTGCAGTGCGCAAAGCTCACTTTGGTCCTCGTTGGTGAGTTCCTTTCTCTTGTTTGTTTCTCATTCAGAATGAACTTACTAAAGCAAACTAAACTACCCACCTCATGTAATATTATGATAGGTAGCATTTGAAAAATACAAAATCAAACTTCAAGGAATTGAAAATGGAAAGAATGAAGTGATATGATGCAATACCTGATGGTTATAAAGATAGCGGCTGATCTCCTTTGAATGCTCGTGTGGCAAGATTGCATCAAGGTCCCCTGTTACAGATAATCCAATAACCTACGACATGGCATCAATATTATTAACTGACTAATTAACTTAATTAATCTCTCTGCATGTAACACAACCCATGTGATTGCCTGAGATTAGTAAATAAAATAGAGATGAATCGATCTTGTAACGTAAACAACAAAATATAGAGATTATTTTAAATCCCAGAGCTTTATGTTTTGCGTTCTTTTTTAAGTTGAGAGCTCGGGAGAAGTTCTAATAATATCGAGTGTTAGGGCAAATGTTGCATCATGGGAATTATACATCTCTACAGACAATAATTCTTAATTTCATTTTAATTTATTTACGTTGCTCTCGGCCAAGTTTGTAGTAGGCATAGAATATTAGCTTCATAGGAAAACAACGTATGCAGTTGAATGAGCTCATCCAAATTTTGTCCTTAATTATGTATCGCTTTCATTATTCGAACAATTTAAAAAACACTATTAATAATTATTATCACAAAAAAACTTAACAAGTTGGAGATGGTTTATTCATATGTACAATTGTATCAAAGAAGTGGTTGGTTAGTTAAGAGAATATATGTTAATTTTTACTAAAATATACGTTCATTTGCTAGTTTCTTTTATAAAATGTTTCTTTCGAGAGTTAAGATTTTTACGTCTCAATAATTGACTAATTAGGTGCAGTTCTTTGTTCCTAACTTTCTTTTAGGACTAACTTCAGTTTAGTCTCTCGAACTTTGGGGCTAAAAACACTTTGGTCCTTGACTTTTATTTTTTTTAATCACGATGGTCCCTAAGCTTTTAAATTATATCACCGTTGTCCAAAATTTGACTTTGACTCCGAACATGACATCATGTCCTTACTTGGTGCCGACAGGGGCCCCAGTTTTCAGATTCTGACATTCTAAGAAGAGTATAATTGACATTTTCCCTGCCTCCCCTTATCTTCTTCTTCTTCTTCTCTCTCTTCCATCTCAATCATCTTTTTTTTTTTTTTTATAAAGATTTTACTCTGATTCTCGTTCACCCAACAATTCCAATTTCTTGAAACTTTTGTGCACAAACGAATTCACCCAACTCTTCCCATTCATTCATCCAATCTCATGACCTCACCCTTTTGAAACTCCACCACTAAAAGACTATCACCGGCCATTAATTCCTATATTCCATCACTTCCTCTTCATTTTACCCATACCAATATCAATACTAGATTTATACCAATACCCATATTAGATTCATACCCATACTTCATACTAGATTCATACCCGTATCATATTCCATCACTTCCTCTTCATTTCATCAAGATGTCATCAAGAAGTTTCTTTTTGTTCAAATTGACAGCAGCTATTCTGCTCCAACACCACAAGAACAGTCACTTGTCATACAAAAATCCCAAAAACCAACGGAACAACAGTGAATATAAAATCTCAGAATTCTAATTTCTTCAAAAAACTTCTTCGAATCTCAGCTAAACTCGAATTCTAGTATATAGAGGAGGTAGAGCTCAATGAGAGGATTTTTTTGGTACCTTACCCATGCTTGATAATAGTCATAGCCACCGAAAATCGCTGTGAAACCGACAGAACCACCGAAGCCTTCGATCTTCATTTCTCAATCATTAATCGTCGTTTGTACAAACGAAGACCATAGGAAGATCGGCGTTGGTTTTAAGGTTGAGATTGATTGGAAGGTTTTGAGTATCTCATCTTCAGTAGAGACTTGAATCCTCCGCTAACTCCTCCTCCTCCTCTCACGGCAATACGCCGTCATTCAAAAGGTCCTTGATAGCCGGGCTTGGTTCCGAGAAAAGAGCGTGCCAGTCACCATTGGAGAAAAGACAGCCATTGTGTGGCCCAAGGAGTTGAGGAGCTCTGGTGAGGTGGGGGAGCCTCCTCGACGAAAAGGAACTCCGGCGAGGTGGGAAGCTAGTAAAGGTTTATCTTGCTATGGGTTATAGAGGTGGGTCAGGATTGGGTCAAGTTATTGTGGTTGTGATCTGAGGGCAAAGAGGACATGGGTCGAGATGTGGTGGAGGAAAGGGGAGGGAGAGAGAGAGATGGAGGTTTATCTTGCTATGGGTTATAGAGGTGGGTCAGGATTGGGTCAAGTTATTGTGGTTGTGATCTGAGGGCAAAGAGGACATGGGTCTAGATGTGGTGGAGGAAGAGAGAGAGAGAGAGAGAGAGCTCTTGGGTTTCAGGAAGGAGATGAGGAAAAGAGTATTAAGGGTTAGTTTGGGAATTTCGTCCAAAAGTGAGGGTTAAGGCTGAACAGTGGGACCCCATGTCAGCTCCAAGTCAGCACATGATGTCATGTTTGGAGTCAAAGTCAAATTTTGGACGACGGTGATGTAATTTGGAAGCTTAGGGACCATCGTGATTAAAAAAAAAAAAGTCAGGGACCAAAGTGATTTTAGTCCTAAAGTTCGAGGGACTAAACTGAATTTAGTCCTTTCTTTTATAAAAAGTTTCTCGCCCTGTCTAGTTTGCCTAGAAATTCCAATTGTCACGCCCCTGATTTTATACACATTAAAAATCGATATATAACCCCATAATTATATATGCGTGAAACGTTCAACCATCAATACAAAATACTTAGAAACTTATTCCATTTTAACCCAAGTACATATTGATGCCCTGAACCCACAATTTCAATATTGACTCGCTCCACAGAGTCACATAATACACGAGTTTACGAATTAAATTGTCAACAACAAAATAAAACATAAATACTCCTCAGAGCTCACTACAAGCGGAAGTCTTTATAACGGTAAAGCGTAAAAAATTGACTTCTTACAGTTAAGTTGCAAGCACGCTACCTCAACATCAGCCATGATTAACCTAACCTGCAGAAATAACCCCTACACCGTTGGAATGGTGTACCGGGTTGCCACACAACAAACCCAGTAAGCTTTTGCAAGCCCGTATGAGTAACTCAAAACTACAAAGCAAAACACATTTCTTAAGTCAGCCCAACCTAAACAACGATAAGCACACATCTCACACCTATAGCCATCTGCTGCACTCTTCCATTTCATGCTTACCTAGGTCAACTCGTGACTAAACTACATGCTTAGATTCTCAACCTAGCATCCCATTACACAAATTCAATCAAACAAGGCTTCCTCAAGCAATGTTTGACACCATTCTAATGCACTACGGCGAATTCCAAATCACACTCATTCCCTCCCCCCTAGGAGCTTTTGTCATCAACATGACATCAAGGAGAAAAAAATGAATCACCTTCCTATCCTCACACAGAGCACAATCGTCACCACTATGGTCTTCAAGATAAATCAAACCATCAATCAATCAAATCAAGAAGAAAACAAGGCAATCACTATTCAAACCAAACAAAACAATTCATGGTAACCCCTGCATATAATTTAGTTCAGGAGGTCACACTAAGTAAATCAATTCAAATCATAGTAATCATCGTAATCCCACACTCTGACGTCCGTAGGTAGCCCCGACCATCACAGTAATCCTCTCAATCTTTGTTAACATAACAACAATTCAGCTCCCTAACCGAGCAGTCATCACACTGATCATCGCACAGATTTCACCGATCATCACACAGATAGCCATCATCCTACTGATCATCACCCAGATAGCGATCATCCAACTAATCATCACACAGATATCGAAAGTCAACACACAGATAGAGATCATCACACATATTCATCACACAGATATCGCCGGTCATCACGTAAATAGCGATCATCCAACTAATCATCACACGCCGATCATCACACAAATAACGATCATCCTACTAATCATCACACAGATATCACCGGTCATCACACAGATAGCGATCATCCTACTAATCATCACACAGATATCGCCGGTTATCACATAGATAGCGATCATCCAACTAATCATCACACAGTTATCGCTGGTCATCACATAGATTCATTGCTAGTCATCACACAAATATTCATACACAAGCTACATAGATATTTCTACACAAACTTTACATGACAATCATCACAAAGATTCATCATACTGATATCATTGATTCATCACACAAATATTCCTACACAAGCTACACAGATATTTCTACATAAACTTTACATGACAATCATCATAAAGATTCATCATACTGATTTCATCAATTCATCACACATATATTCCTACACAAGCTACCATATCTTAAATCTAACTTAAGACGGTCATATTAGATCCATGGTATAGCAACACATGATATCCTACAATCACAACTCAATACACAATTTCATCAGTCATCACACAGATAGCAATCATCTAACTCATCACACAGATTCCACCAATACATATATATATCACGCAAATATATATATACATGATCAACCACTCAGGAATGTCACTAATACCACTATAGTCACACTTAATCTCATAACTCCAAGACAATATGGTAAACCCGTTCGTGAATGAACATCGTGAGATTACTCACCTCGAAACTTCCGCTGCGTCTTCAATACAAAACAAAGCAGCCAACCCACAAAACAACCGTCCAAGAATACTTCGTCAAGTACCTAATCACAATCGGTTTCCACTTGGTAACAATTCATAAACGATTTAAGTCCGAAACCCTTGTTTTGAACTAAAATCCCCAAAGTGACGCCTATCGAGGCGAAACCACATCCGAGACCACCCAATGTCTCCGGAATACTTCTACGATCGATATGCCAAAACCACAAGTCAATCGGATAGTTGGATCCTCACGGATCGAAACATCGACGGTCTGAAACTGTAAAAACCCTAACATGCTCATACGATCTCCAAAAATTATAAACAATATATCGAAATGCTCGTATCGACGAGTAGATTGAACTCAGGAATAGAAACTATCCCTGAGGTGGCTGGAAAACACCACCACAGTGGCGGCACCGCCACCGAACCAAAGTCGGAATTTGACAAAACTCCCAACACCAAAGTTCTTCATCTCAACTCCAATTTAAACTTTCATAACTAACACAAAGTCTAAATCATAGTCGTTTGGCCGGAATTTACCTCGCAACATCTGAAATTCATTCTATTATAGAATTTCAAAGTTTTGATTCGTCCTCCACAAGTGAAATCGTCCCAAGCTGCTTGGGGAAAAGCATCAACGTCCTATGGGCTTCAAAAGCCCTCAAGAAACACCAGCGATGGTGGCCGGAATAGGAAGTTCACATCTGGGTCCGACGCAGCTCCGTCGTTAAACTTCTTGGCCTTGCACCGCCTTCTACAACTCATTTCATGCTCCAATTCTTCCACAGACCTCAAGAGGGGATTGAGGCGAAGAGAACCCACTTTGAATTGCGTCCTATGGTGGCCGGAGGGGGGAGAGCGAAGCCGGTGAAAATGGAGGCTGCGCACGGGCTCGAGAGAGAAGAGGAAAGCTCGGGTTTCCATTTTGGGAAATCTGGGCTCTTTTGCAATTTCCGGAAATTTTCGTCCTTTTATACCAACATGGAAAGTTTTTCCGTAGCGTATAACTTCTTCATACGAACTTCGATTCTCGCATTCCGCATGTCCACAAACTCGTATCGACGTGCTCTACAACTTTCGTGAAGGAAGTTTTAGGAGAATCCTAACGAATAAAAAGTCAACCCTTGCGCCCCCCTCCTAAATGACGTTTCTTGAATTATTTTTCGCCCGAAACACTTCCACTCCATCCACGAGCCACCAAACCGTCCGATACCCACAATTTAAATTCCGGAAAATCCTCAGAAAATAAATATGAATTTCCGGGGCATCACATTCCACTCCCCTTAAAGAAATTTCATCTCAAAATTTAAATGTACAAAACCAACCAGTACGAATAAACTCATGCTCGAATCCAATTCTTATTCCTCAACAACTTGTTCTCACCTCACTGTATAACACCCTAGCTCAATAATGGATACAGGTACCCTACCTAGGAATCTTTACCACACCACTTGGTGGTAACCCAATCATTTCATGGATCTTATCCTCATACATTATCCAACAAAGACTCTGTGACCGCAACACTACACACAGATCACACAAGAGTCCAGAATCCTGTTATCACAACAGTATCTGCATCATTTCCTCGATAATGCAACCCTTGCATTACAAGAATTGAAAGTGAAACCTTCACTTCAACTCAAACATCAACATACAGTTCCTTTACAGTCCACCTTTCACAAAAACAACACAAAGTTCTTTCTATAGACCAAACCCTTACAACAATTTCTACCACAATAGAAAAGAAGCATGCATCACACTCAATGATGTACCACTGCCTTAAAACACATTTAAGATAAGGTCTAGCATCGATCAACCCAAACGTAAATCATGAACATCAATCAACAACTCTCACACATCAACTTAAGGAAAACATGCAACCATGATTCCTTCTAACCTTCCATATCCTTCCCTTAGAAATGACAACATAAGTCACCGCTTTGACAATGTTCTATTTGCTAACTTAACCATCAAGAAGCAATTCAAGTCTCATCTAGACAATAAAGAAAGAATGCACTCTGAACTCTCCTTTGCCAACTTCGACAAATGAGTAGCATCCGCAATATTGACAACCTCCACAACAGGTGGAACGGGCAGCTCAACATTCGATGTCTCAACCTCATTCTTGAATATCTCTTCAACAGGAGGAGGAATCCTACCCCTACCTCGAGCTCTACTCCTACCATTGGGTCTACCTCGACCCCTAGCTCTACCTCCTTGTGAATCCATCACCCAAGGAGCAAAACACACTTGATTAATACTTACAAAACCTCCAAACACAAGCATAAGTCAAACAACATGACTTCAACAATCTAACAACTAAGCTCGTATGAAAGGATACAGCTTTCCCCGAAAATAATCCTCATCACCCCACCAGAGTTCAATCCAGAGGTTCTCATTCCTCAATGATTGCAACTCTAAGAACCAACACCTAGCTTCACAACTTCACTAACAGAGAAAACCAATGCTCTAAAAATTCTACACTCTAACACACAACTAGCACTGCTACATACCCAGTGATTATATCAATACTGAAGAGCATCAGATAGGGATTCGCTACAGATGGGCCATCACTCGGGTAGTACTGATTATCACCAAATATGTACCTTATGCTCTGATACCAAACTGTCACGCCCCTGATTTTATACACAATAAAAATCGATATATAACCCCATAATTATATATGCATGAAACGTTCAACCATCAATATAAAATACATAGAAACTTATTCCATTTTAACCCAAGTACATATTGATGCCCTGAACCCACAATTTCAATATTGACTTGCTCCACAAAGTCACATAATACACGAGTTTACCAATTAAATTGTCAACAACAAAATAAAACGTAAATACTCCTCAGAGCTCACTAAAAGCGGAAGTCTTTATAACTGTAAAGTCACAAAATTGACTTCTTACAGTTAAGCTGCAAGCACGCTACCTCAGCATCAGCCACGATTAACCTAATCTGCAGAAATAACCCCTACATCATTGGAATGGTGTACCGGGTTGCCACACAACAAACCCAATAAGCTTTTGCAAGCCCGTATGAGTAACTCAAAACCACAAAGCAAAACACATTTATTAAGTCAGCCCAACCTAAATAACGATAAGCACACATCTCACACCTATAGCCATCTGCTTCACTCTTCCATCTCATGCTTATGTAGGTCAACTCGACTAAACTACATGCTCAGATTCTCAACCTAGCATCCTATTACACAAATTCAATCAAACAAGACTTCCTCAAGCAACGTTTGATGCCATTCTAACGTACTACAGTGAATTCCAAATCACACTCATTCCCTCCTCTCCCCCCCCCCCCCCCCCCCCCGAAGCTTTTGTCATCAATATGACATCAAGGTGAAAAAAATGAATCACCTTCCTATCCTTACACAGAGCACAATTGTCATCACTATGGTCTTCAAGATAAATCAAACCATCAATCAATCAAATCAAGAAGAAAACAAGGCAATCACTATTCAAACAAAAAAAAACAATTCATGGTAACCCCTGCATATAATTTAGTTCAGGAGGTCACACTAAGTCAAGCAATTCAAATCATAGTAATCATCATAATCCCACACTCTAACATCTGTAGGTAGCCCCTACCATCACAGCAGTCCTCTCGATCCTTGTTAACTTAATAACAATTCAGCTCCGTTACCGAGCAGTCATCACACTGATCATCCCACAGATTTCACCGATCATCACACAGATAGCCATCATCCTACTGATCATCACACAGATAGCGATCATCCAACTAATCATCACATAGATATCTCCAGTCATCACACAGATAGCGATCATCACGCATATTCATCACACAAATATCGTCGGTCATAACGTAGATAGCCATCATCCAACTAATCATCACACAGATATAGCCGATCATCACACAAATAACGATCATCCTACTAATCATCACACAAATGTCGCCAGTCATCACACAGATAGCGATCATCCTACTATTCATCACACAGATATCGCCGGTCATCACACAGATAGTGATCATCCTACTAATCATCACACAGATTTTGCCTGTCATCACATAGATAGTGATAACCCAACTAATCATCAGACAGTTATCGCTGGTCATCACATAGATAGCGATCATCACATAGATTCATTACTAGTCATCACACAGATAGCAATCATCACACAAATATTCCTACACCATACTGATGTCATCGATTCATCACACAAATATTCTTACACAAGCTACACAGAAATTTCTACACAAACTGTACATGACAATCATCACAAAGATTCATCATACTGATATCATCGATTCATCACACAAATATTCCTACACAAGCTACCATATCTTAAATCTCACTTAAGATGGTCATGTTAGACCCATGGTATCTCAACATATGATATCCTACAATCACAACTCAATATACAATTTCATCAGTCATCACACAGATAGCAATCATCCAACTCATCACACAGATTCCACCAATACATATATATATCACGCAAATACATATATATATATATATATATCACGCAAATATATATATACATGATCAACCACTCAGGAATGCCACTAATACCACTATAGTCACACTTAATCTCATAACTCCAAGACAATATGGTAAACCCGTTCGTGAATGAACATCGTGAGATTACTCACCTTGAAACTTCCGCTGTGTCTTCAATACAGAACAAAGCAGCCAACTCACAAAACGACTGTCCAAGAATACTTCGTCAAGTACCTAATCACAATCGGTTTCCACTTAGTAACAATTCATAAACGATTTAAGTTCGAAACTCCTGTTTTGAACTAAAATCCCCAAAGTGACGCCAATCGAGGCGAAACCACATCCAAGACCACCCAATGTCTCTAGAATACATCTACGATTGATATGCCATAACCACAAGTAGATCGGATAGTCGGATCCACACGGATCGAAACATCGAACGGTCTGAAACTGTAAAAACCCTAACATGCTCATACGATCTCCAAAAATTACAAACAATATATCGAAATGCTCGTATCGACGAGTAGATTGAACTCAAGAACAGAAATTATCCCTGAGGTGGCTGGAAACCACCGGACAACACACCACAGTGGCGGCGCCGCCGCCGAACCAAAGTCGGAATTTGACAAAACTCCCAACACCAAAGTTCTTCATCTCAACTCCAATTTAAACTTTCATAACTAACATAAAGTCTAAATCATAGCCGTTTGGCCGGAATTTACCTCGCAACATCTGAAATTCGATGAACCCTAGAATTTCAAAGCTTCGATTCGTCCTCCACAAGTGAAATCATCCCATGCTGCTTTGGGAGAAGCATCAACGTCCTATGGGCTTCAAAATCCCTCAAGAAACACCTGCGATAGTGGCTGGAATCGGAAGTTCACATCTGGGTCTGACGCAGCTCCGCCGCTAAACTTCTTGGCCTTGCACCGCCCTCCACAGCTCGTTTCATGCTCCAATTCTTCCACAGACCTCAACAGGGGATTGAGGCGAAGAAAACCCACTTTGAATCTCGTCCTATGGTGGCCGGAGGAGGGAGAACGAAGCCTGCGAAAATGGAGGCTGCGCACCAGATAGGGAGAAAAGATGAAATCTCGGGTTTCCATTTTGGGAAATCTGGGCTCTTTTGCAATTTCTGGAAATTTTCGTCCTTTTATACCAAAATGGAAATTTTTCCGAAGCCATAACTTCTTCATACGAACTCCGATTCTCGCGTTCCACATGTCCACAAACTCGTATCGATGCGCTCTACAACTTTTGTGTAGGAAGTTTTCGGAGAATCCCAACGAATAAAAAGTCAACCCTTGCGCCCCCTGAAATGACGCTTCCTAAATTATTATTCGCCCGAAACACTTCCGCTCTACCCACGAGCCACGAAACCGTCCGATACCCACAATTTAAATTTCGGTAAATCCTCGGAAAATAAATAGGAATTTCTGGGGCATCAAGCCAATAATATGTATTTAAATTATTCTTTCATAGTACATCAATTGATAAACATAAATGTATGTAGGTGCTAATGACCAAAAAACATCGAGCCTTAAGCTTTTGGAATATAAAACCTTCTTTCATTGATTTCAAAGTTTAGCGAGGAATTTGTCAAAATAATGAAGGAAAAGAGAGTAGGAAATAGCCCACATGCATGTCATATCTTCGCACATTTTTCTTTGGACCATCAATAATGTAACCTGTGTTCGATAAAATTATATAGTATTGGTATTAATCATACATGCAAACAAACATTTGGTTGGTATTATGGTATATATAACATATATTACATAAATATTGATAAAGATGCATATGATTACGATATAGAATTAATCTATATATTATTTATTGGGACTTGGGACCATTAAAATGATAACTGTAAAAGGAATAAAGAAATAGTTTGTTTTTTATTTGTAAACATCGATCGATCAGAAACTATTTAATACATACTTTATTTTTCATTATACCCATATATAATTTTAATTAAAAATGATTACGACATTAAATGTATCCATTTGACAAAAAGGGGGACCATATATATATAAGATGAAAATGAATTATTCATTTACTTATGTATATATGTATGTATGAAATGATTCCATCTAATTTCATGGCATATGCATGTCAATGACTCAAGGCATAATTCTTGCAAGCTAGAGTTAATCTACAATCTATTAAGACCAATAGTTCAAGCAAATCCTTTCGACACTGGCTGCGTGGATTGAATATCTATGATATTTCAAGATACATATTGTTGATCATTTTACTAATAGCTTAAGTTTTGGAATAATTAAGTCTACATCTGAGATGGCAATAATTAAAATTTTGTTGGCAATAGAAATGAAGGATACAAAACTTCCAGTAATCTATTATTCTTTTTAGGGAAAATGGTCCGTACGTACGGTACCTCACATTTGGCTCCTTATAACTTTTGGTACCTCAACTTAAAAAAATATCAATATGGTACTTAAGGTTCTGACTCGACCTAACTTTGGTACCTAGAGTCGTTAGCTTCATTACTGTGTTTGCCAACTGGCAATTTTAAACTTAAAATGAACAATTTACCCTTTAATTTTTTTTCTTATTTATTCTTTTTATATAATACAAAAATATCAAAAGACAGTTTTTTTTTTTTTTTACATGAATATTGCGAATGATGAATGTTCATCGGCACTTCCTCCTTGCTTAGTAGTTCTTCTTTCTTACTTCTTCATTTCAATCATCCTTGAGATCCAGCAGCAACAACAAGGATTGATCCTCTCTATCTTGCCGCACTTCAACTTTGAACCATCTTCTTCAAGTTTCAGTCAAGAGAGAGAATCCAGACACACCTTATAAAGGCCAACCCAAATCATCAAATTTCAAACCTCTTCTTATCTTTCTGGGTTTCTTTCCTCCTTTGCTTTTCTTGGTTTCTTCCCCAATTTGATTACAATCTCGTCCCACCTAGTTAACTTGAAACTAAAGAAAAATCAAACCCATTTCCTTCTTTTGGAAAACCCCATAATGCTTCTCTACTAAAACCCCCCATTTCTTGACCTTTGTTCCTCTCTTCTTAGAAAAAAAAAATCAGACCAACAAGAGAGGGAGCCATTTTTGTTTGATGGGTGTGTTTTTATTTCAAAGAGGCTCGAGAACATTAATCCTGAGTGTGGTCATCGTGGCCGGAATGTCGGCGGCCTCTAACACGTTGTTTCTGAAAATTTCAATCTTTCTCTGAATGTTTGGGTCTATTGTAAATTTGTAGTGGGTTTATTTCTATTTTAATTGGGGAATTTCATGAATTTAATGAGGATGATTGCTTAGATTTGTTTCTTAGAATCTGGGAACTGGGTTGAATTAATCAAGGGATGTATTCAAAGTCTAACTACCCATATCCCAGAATTTACTCAAACAGAGATTGAAATGCTTAAATCAAATAATCAAACCCACGATTGGATTAGACATCACCAAGTATCATACATGTCCACAGTAATTTCTGGAATTGACATCAGCTTCATTCTCTAAAAGCAATGAGACAATCTAAATCAAACCCAGAAAAGAACCCAAATCAGAAAAAACCAAACAATCATCAGAGGTAAAGGAGAGTTAAGCTTTGTTGTCTCAAAGTTTAGCCTCGTTGGGGAGATCGATTACGTCCAGACTAGCAGCAATGTAGCCCTTCATCGCAGACTCAAAGTTTGGCTGTTGTGCTATGCGGTGATAGTTCCAGATCTAGTTCTTTTAGATGTCAAGAAGGAGTGCTCTAGCGCAGACTTTTAGCAGCATGCTTTTGTTAGTTGCTGGTGTGTGGCAAAGGATAAACTCTTCTTCTTCTTCATGTTCTTATAGTGGCTTTCGAGTTGAAGGCTATAGGACTAGAGAGAGAGATTTCTTAAAATCTGGGAACTGGGTTTAATTAATCAAGGAATGTATTCTATTGGGTCAGCTTTAATTTTTCATCCACCATTGCAATTTCATTGTTTAATAATGTAAAGGAAGTTTGGAGACTTATACGTTCCAGATCTCACGAGAAAAATGAGAGAGAGAGAGAGAGAGAGAAAGAGAGAGAGAGACTTAAGGTCCTTGTTCTTCTGGAGTTCATCTATGGAGATGATTTGCAGAGAGAGAGAGATGAACATAGATAAAGCTTGAGTTTAAGATTTTATTCAAAAAAAAAATTGAGTTAAGACGTGAATAGATGAAAATACCCTTCAAAAATTGCTAGTTGGCAAACGCCGTAATGGAGCCAACGGCTCTAGGTACCAAAGTAGGTCAGGGTCAGAACCTTAGGTATCATATTGATATTTTTTAAAGTTGAGGTACCGAAAGTTATAAGGAGACAAAGGTGGGGTACCGTACGGACCATTTTCCCTTATTTTTATTTTATTTTATTTTGCATCTTAGGGTTGTTGTGTGATATCCCAGAAATTTGTATTTATTTTCGACGATTTTTCGGAATTTAAATTGTGGGTATCGGACGGTTTTGTGGCTCGTGGATGGAGCGGAAGTGTTTCGAGCGAATAATAATTCAGGAAGAGTCGTTTTAGGGGGCGCAAGGGATGACTTTTTATTCTTTGGGATTCTCCGAAAAATTCCTTCACGAAAGTTGTAGAGCGCTTCGATACAAGTTCGTGGAGACGAGGAATACGAGAATCGAAGTTCGTATGAAGAAGTTATGGGCTTCGGAAAAAGTTTCCATTTTGGTATATATGAGATTTTTCCGGAAAAATATCAAAAAAATCAGAGTTTCCATTTTGGGAAACTTTTCTCTCTCTTCTCTCCCGACCCCGGTTTCTCCCTCTCCCCTTCCCCGGCTTCTTTCTCCCTCTTCCAGCCACCAATCAGCTTGATTCCAAAAGGAATCCTGCTCGCCTCAGTCCCCTCTTGAGATCTGTGGAAGAATTGGAGCATGAAACGAGCTGTGGAGAGGAGTGCAAGGCCAAGAAGTTTGGCGGCGGAGCTGCGTCGGACCCAGATGTGAACTTCCGATTCCGGCCACCATCGCCAGTGTTTCTTGAGGGCTTTTGAAGCCCATAGGACGTTGATGCTTCTCCCAAAGCAGCTTGGGACGATGTCACTTGTGGAGGACGAATCAAAGCTTTGAAATTCTAGGGTTCATCGAATTTCAGATGTTGCGAGGTAAATTCCGGCCAAACGGCTATGATTTAGACTTTTTGTTAGTTATGAAAGTTTAAATTAGAGTTGTGATGAAGAACTTTGGTGTTGGGAGTTTTGTCAAATTCCGACTTTGGTCCGACGGCGGCGCCGCCACTGTGGTGGTGTTTTCCGGCAGTTTTCGGCCACCTCAAGGATAGTTTCTGTTCCTGAGTTCGATCTACTCATCGATACGAGTATTGTGATATATTGTTTGTAATTTTTGGAGATCATATGAGCATGTTAGGGTTTTTACGGTTTCGGAACGTTCGATATTTCTATCTGTGAGGATCCGACTGGTTTTGGCATATCGATCGTAGATGTATTCTGGAGATATTGGGTGGTCTCGGATGTGGTTCAGCTTCGATTGGCGTCACTTTGTGATAGGAGCATTTTAATGCGACGTTTTAATAATTATTTCCTCATATTTTACTTAGTTATTTCCTTAAATAAATAAATTTTTATTTAATTTTTATTTTCTAGGTACATTGGAATAAATGGAGAAGAAATGAGCTGAAATGAAGAATTGGAGTTTTCCTGGTCCAACTAGGAATCCCAGTCAAAGCAGGAATCCTGATGAGGCTAGGAAACCTGAAGGCATTAGGAGACCACATGATGACGTGGGAGATATTATGGGGAATTAAAGCTGATTTTGCCTTGGGAAATTATGGAGTTAATGTAAAAAACCAAGAGATGATCAAGGATAATGATGTCATGGAGAGATTTAATGGAGAAAAAGTCCAAAACAAGTTCAGATTCATTCCTATTTTCACTCAAGAGTATTTTGGCCGAAAATTAAGAGAAAAATCAGATTAAATCTTGGGAAAATCAGCAATAATATATTTGGAAAGATTATGGATTTATTTTGGAGCTTTTTGATTGGTTGAGTGACATGGCAGAGCTGACATGGCATTCTGTGATTGGTCGAAGCTGTGTGGCATGATTGGATAGTTATTTGAGGAGATAAATCAGAAAATAATCATGCAATTAATTCAAAAATAATCTCCCTAAATCAAGGTGTTAATTTGGAGGTTTCTTATTGCTTGGATGACATAGCAGAAGTGGCGTTCTCTGATTGGCTAATGCTGTGTGGATAAATCTTGCAGACTTGGAGACTAAGTTGCCATCCTCCTATAAATAGGAGCATTCTCTACACAATTCTACACACCATCACACAACACCACCACCACAACAACACCTCACACCACAACACACCTCTCTCCATTAGAAAATAAATATTAGAAAAATTCTCTCCATCCTCTAAAGCAAGCCACGAGATTCAAGCAAGGCCGAAGTAAGAGAAGAAGGAGCCGTGACCTTTTCCTCCACCATTGAAGACTTGCTTTCAAGATTCCAGGATCGCAACGTCAATCACCCATCCTCATCTTCCATCCACGGTGTAATTCGACCTCTACTTTGTAACCTTTGTTTGAATTTCGTTGGTTTTGTTTTAGTTGACATTCATGATTGAACAAAATTATTATTTCTGGAATTTTTATGATTAAATGAGATTTTCATATTCTATTATTGTAATTCGAGAGTTGCTTATGTGAGTTTGTTTAATTAAATTTGCTTTATAGATATATTTTGTATTTTAATCTTACGTGGTTCGAAACACTTAGGGTTTTGATATGAATGGTGCTAGATTTAAGAACAT
This sequence comes from Rosa lucieae, assembly GCA_024704745.1. NCBI lineage: Eukaryota > Viridiplantae > Streptophyta > Magnoliopsida > Rosales > Rosaceae > Rosa > Rosa lucieae. The sequence continues at coordinate 13,129,741 of CM045495.1, read as the reverse complement.
GAAGTCAACTTTTTGTTTTGTGTAACTTGAATCGAAGTAGTAAAGGTTTTGGACAAAAACCGAATTTAATTAAAGAGGATTGCAATTAGGTGGACTTTTTCATACTAAGTTGCACACTTGAGTTGATAGTCTTTCCATATGTTTCATGCGTTTAACATGTCATGATTCACTAGCTTTCTAGGGCTTGATTACATGTTTGATAGGATTAATCTTTGTGCTTTCACTTAGGTTAATTAGCATTGAAAAGTAAAAAATGGGAAATTATTTGCTTTCGAATATTTCACATGATCAACTCCTTTCTCATGACTTAGATGAACAATATTAGGGTTTAATCGAATTTGATCATAGTTTCGGTTTTGATCTTTGTTCTCTCATTCCACCCGTGTATATATGTTTTTACATTTTCTTTATTTTATTTATTTTAGTTTTTAATTTAATAATCCTAAAACCCCCTTTCGTGTTCATTTATATATATTTTTATTCTTTGTTTTATTTTTGTAAATAATACTTTTTACTTTTATTAATTTGTTTTTGCAATTACAGGTGTACCCTCAATCCCCGGAATAGAACGATCCCTATTTACTATATACTAATGATGACATTTCAGGGTTAAATTATGCGCTTTCCTTTAGGTGCATTACTTTGGGGATTTTAGTTCAAAACAATTCGGACTTAAATCGTTTATGAATTATTACTAAGTGGAAACTGAATGTGACTAGGTACTTGACGAAGTATTCTTGGACGGTTGTTTTGTGGGTTGGCTGCTTTGTTCTGTATTGAAGACGCAGCAGGAGTTTCGAGGTGAGTAATCTCATGATGTTCATTCACGAACGGGTTTACCATATTGTCTTGGGAGTTATGGGATTAACTTTGACTATAGTGGTATTAGTGGCATTCCTAAGTGGTTGATCATGTATATATATATTTGCGTGATATATATATATATACGAAAATGTTCTGAAGAGGACGTCCGCAACCCAGAAAAAGTGCGGACGTCGCTCCTCCGGCCTCGATCGAACGGCGACGGCGCGGTGCGGCTTGCCGGAGGGACGCCGGGGGTCGTGTGGAGGGGTATGCGGTGCGGTGGAGTCGCCGGAGGTGAGGTGGCTGCCCAGAAACCGGCAAGCCCAACCTCCTCCGACCTCGAACGCCGCCCAAAAGAGGTCTGGGACTCCTCCGGCCTCCCTCCGGCCAGCCCCGCGCCGCCGTAGTCGCCTGGAACCCTCCTGCTGCATCGACGTCCGCACTTTAGCGAAGTATGGACGTCCGCTTCCGAACCCGCCTGTATATATATATATATATATGTATTGGTGGAATTTGTGTGATGAGTTGGATGATTGTTATCTGGGTGATGACTGATGAAATTGTGTATTGAGTTGTGATTGTAGGATATCATGTGTTGAGATACCATGGGTCTAATATGACCGTCTTAAGTGAGATTTAAGATATGGTAGCTTGTGTAGGAATATCTGTGTGATGAATTGATGATATCAGTATGATGAATCTTTGTGATGATTGTCATGTAAAGCTTGTGTAGGTATATTTGTGTAGCTTGTGTAGGGATATTTGTCTGATGATTTCTATCTGTGTGATGACTAGCAATGAATCTATATGAGGTTCGCTATCTGTGTGATGACTGGTGATAACTGTGTGATGATTAGTTAGATGATAGCTATCTATGTGATGACCGGCGATATCTGTGTGATGATTAATAGGATGATCGCTATCTGTGTGATGACCGGCAATATATGTGTGATGATTAGTAGGATGATCGCTATCTATGTGATGACCAGCGATATCTGTGTGATGATTACTTGGATGATCGCTATCTATGTGATGACCGGTGATATATGTGTGATGATTAGTTGGATGATCGATATCTATGTGATGATCGGTGATATCTGTGTGATGATTAGTTGGATGATCGCTATCTATGTGATGACCGGCGATATCTGTGTGATGATTAGTTGGATGATTGCTATCTATGTGATGACCGGTGATATCTGTGTGATGATTAGTAGGATGATTGTTATGTGTGTGATGACTGGCGATATATGTGTGATGATTAGTTGGATGATCGCTATCTGTGTGATGATCAGTTGGATGATGGCTATCTGTGTGATGATCAGTGTGATGACAGCTCGGTAGCGGAGTAGAATTGTTATTAAGTTAACAAAGATCAAGAGGACTGCTGCGATTGTCGGGGCTACCTACAGACGTCAGAGTGTGGGACTACGATGATTACCATGATTTGAATTGCTTGATTTAGTGTGACCTCCTGAACTAAATTATATGTAGGGGTTACCATGAATTGTTTTGCTTGTTTTGAATTGTGATTATCTTGTTTTCTTCTTCATTTGATTGATTGATGGTTTGATTCATCTTGAAGACCATAGTGGTGACGATTGTGCTCTGTGTGAGGATAGGAAGGTGATTCATTGTTTTCACCTTGATGTCATGTTGATGACAAAAAGCTCCTAGGGGGAGGGAATGAGTGTGATCCTTGTGACTCACTGTTGTGCATGCGTCAAGGGATTTTCAAACATTATCTGAAGAGGTTTTGTTTGAAGGGGAATTTGTGTAATGAGATGCTAGGTTGAGAATCTGAGCATGTAGTTTAGTACGAGTTGACCTACGTATGCATGAGATGGAAGAGTGAAGCAGATGGCTATAGGTCTGAGATATGTGCTTATCGTTGTTTAGGTTGGGGTGACTTATGAAATGTGTTTTGCTTTGTTGTTTTGAGTTACTCATACGGGCTTGCAAAAGCTTACCGGGTTTATTGTGTGGCAACCCGGTACACTATTCCAACGGTGTAGGGGTTATTTCTGCAGGTCAAGTTGATCGTGGCTGATGCTGAAGTAGCGTGCTTGCAGCTTAACAGTAAGAAGTAAATTTTGTGACTTTACCGTTATAAAGACTTCCGCTCGTAGTGAGCTCTGAGGAGTATTTACGTTTTATTTTGTTGTTGACAATTTAATTCGTAAATTCGTGTATTATGTGACTCTGTGGAGTGAGTCAATATTGAAATTGTGGGTTCAGGGCATCAACATGTACTTAGGTTAAAATGGAATAAGTTTCTAAGTATTTTGTATTGATGGCTGAACGTTTCATGCATATATAGTTATGGGGTTATATATTGATTTTTATTGTGTATAAAATCAGAGGCGTGACATGTTGGGGTTGTGTGAGTTACAAGTCAAAAATATGAAACGTGGAAGACCCACAATAAAAAAGAGACACAACAATATAATGGGTCTTCCAATTGGAACCTCCAAATTTACTCATTGGACCTCCTATATTTTTAACACCTCCTATCAAATTTTCAAATACTAAATTTACTCACTAAACCTCACTAAATTTCCTCAAATAATCTCACTCATATAATTTGCAAACAAACTATTATCTTAAAAAAAAACTTAGTTAATTTAATGAATTAATTACTCTATAAATCTTAATTACATATTCATTCCTTAATCAGACAGCATAAATATTTTTTTAATAAAAAAATTAAACACAAGGTACTGAGTTTTAAAAATTAATTTCTAATCAACAAGAAAATAACATGAACTATTTTGTGGTTTTTTTTTTAACTTTTTTTTTCTGTTTTAGCTCTGCAAAAAAAAAAGATTAATAATTTTTTCTTAATGTTTATTTTATGTACCTCATGATTAATTATTTAAATATATTTGTTTAGTTTTTTTAATTGCTCGTTTTTTGTTTTTATTTTTTATTTTTTGCAAATATAATGGATAGACTTAGATTTAGGTCATAATATGATTTGTTTTGTTTTCCCTCACCAATACGGGTTCAACATGTATATCATACATTTTTATATAGTTTTAATTCTTATGAAATATATATGAATGCTTTAATGAGTATGTAGTGAAATTAAAAAATTAAAATAGATAAGGAAAATAATAAATAATGCAATCTAATATTATTGAATTGGAAAGTCTATAGAAAATAAATGTTTTTTTTTTTGGGTATAAGAGCAACTCCAACAGATTCCCTATATTTTGATTTTTCTCTACATTAGGGAAAAATGAGCCTATTTTGCTCCAACAGATTCCTTATATCTCTATTTTAGGGAAAGTGAGGAGAGAGAAAACCAAATTCTCTATATTTACAGTAAACTCCAAAATTTTAAAGAAGAATATGGAGATTTTATAGATTACTGTAAACTAGGGAATCTGTTGGAGTTGGAGAAGAAAAATAGGCTAAAGATTTGACTTTTGCTTCTCTATAATACAAAAATTATAGGGAAGCTGTTGGAGTTGCTCTAATTATTGTCCTTAATAGTCATTTTATAGTAGGTTATATATGTCATTTAATAATTCATAATAAAGTGAGGTCAAGTGAGCATATTTGGAGGTCTCAATAACAACACTCTAATATAAGATATATAAGTTTGTGGATTACTCTAAATAGTATCAAGACATTTGATAAAACCTCACATTTGTTGTTGCTACTTGCTAAAGTAGTTAATTTGGGGTTACGTGAGGAGAGTATTAATACTCTGTCCTACCCTTAACAATGAAAGAACACTGTTGCACAACATCTTTTAGCATCTCTCTTTGCAAGACGGGACGTGCACATGATTGTTAATATTATGATTTTTTTTCTTGGTAAAAGAAAAACTTAAAAATTTTACATCCTTATATATATATATATGTGTGTGTGTGTGTGTGTGTGTGTGTGTGTGTGTGTGTGTGTATACACATATATACAGATCTTATCCAGAGCGGAGTTCCGCTTTGAAATTAAAGTGTGAAGTTTGAGTTTTGGGTCACTTTTCTGTTGCATATCCACATCTTAACCGTTCAGTTTTTAGGTACTATTGTATAGATTATCTCTGCAAATTTTCAGCCAAATTGATGATCGTTAAGGCATTGATAACTGCTTTAAAGCTAGTATGGTTCAGGTTGACAGATTCAGCCCGTCCATTGGTTTAAGCCAGTTAGATACCTTAATGATCATCAATTTAGCTAAAAATTTGCAGAGATGATCTATACAGCAGTACCTAAAAACTAAACGGTCGAGATGTGGATATGCGACCGAAAAGTGACCGAAAACTCGAACTTCACACATTAATTTCAAAGCAGAGCTCCGCTTTGGATAAAATATGTGTGTGTGTGTATATATATATTGACTAGGAATAGATCATACCTAATACACTAAAATATCTAATTTATTAATTCAACAACATTATCTAGCTAGGATTAAACTTTACGTACGTACCAAGCCAGGTAGAAGAAACAAAGGACCGCCAAGGTCACCAGGCCATAAACCATCCTCAGCCTGAAGAGTCGAGTAAAATCTCAACCCCCTCCTCAATGTGGTTGCTACTACTTCTTCATTAATTTCTTCTTCACTTTTTAATTTCACCTGAGTTGGTAGCTCCATTTGATCACTTTCTTTCTCCTTTGCAAACTACATAAACATGTGCACAAACGTAAACAACTTCTCGATGATGAACTATTACTCATTAATACATGAACTAGTACATACCTGAAGTCTCATTAATAGATCAAAACTATGTTTGGATCGAAAACGATTGTTATGAAACTCATGACGTGCTTTGTCCACTTGAGCTCGCTCTTCCGGTGTTCCAAGATTTGGGTCAAACTCCCAGAATTGTCTCCCAATGTGATTATTCACACTTGTGAGCCATGGATTACCATATGTTCCTCCTTCTGAAACCTTCAGCCTCCACATTTTTGATGGCCAAATAGTATATGTTTAATGTGAGTGATTTTGAATTTGTGAGGTGATAAGTTTATCACATGCACTAGCTTATTTATATACATTTTGCAAGTAATAGGATTACTAAGGTACCCCATGCATGCCATCCAGGAACCAAATTTGCTCACCACCTTTGGCTAGGTGGTGATACCACCACTCTATAAACATTTACCACGTGTCTCATAATTTAACTATGGTTAAGTTTTTAGAATTAGTATCAATAAATTAATAATATTAATGGTTAATGTACATACTGGGGAATAAACAAGGGTTGGCACTATCGGCTTGGCCCCATCGGTACTCTCAGGTACTATGCCATGGGCCGGGATCATGACCCACAATGGAGGGCCTCACAAGGGATGCCACCCCAGACACCCAGGGCCCAGGGCAAGGCCAGCACAGCCCATCTATTTACACAACAAGAGGGCTGATATGGCAGCAGAAGAACAACATGTGTCCCACATCGAGGATAGGGGAGACTCCTTTCCTATGCTCGAGTATAAAGACATTAGCACAACCACCTTTTACGGGTAATAACTTCTTTGTCCACTATTTACTTGATACACATCTATTAGTTTCTCACTCAGGCATCGGCCTCTAACGTTGTCTTCTTGATACAGGATTTAGGAGTTGGATCGGTACCCCGAACGGTATAGCATTCTGTGTGAGGTACCCGGAGAAAGCCACCAGAAACAATTAATGAAGAGAGAGAAATAAAAAAGAAACAATACTCTCTCTCTCTTCCCCTTCAAAGTTCAAACCAGGCAGACCCATCTCTCTCTCTTGCCCTTCAAACCTGGCAAACCCAATAACATGCAATAGCAAAAATAGCACCACAACTTTGAATTAATGTTAACAAAGAGAGAGAAAAACAAAATACTCTCTCTTTCAGACCAGAAAACCCAGGTTTGGAATTTGATTTGAGTTTTACAAAATTTTTCATTATCAATTTCTCCACGTGACAGAAAAAGTCTTAATACTATAATACCTAGCCTCTTCCAACAACATTTTCACCTCAAAAACCCAAATTGAAATTGGTTGCCCACAATTCATAGAGCTTCAATTTCTCAAATTGCTTTGAACTTCATGGAAAATTAAGTCCAAAAGTAAAAATAAGTTAGAAGAAAATATATGGTAGGATGATCTGCAATTAAGGTTGCTAGGATTATTTGGTGAGTTGTCTTGTGCTGGACTAGTGTGTTGGGAGGAAGATGGAAAGTGCTGGACGAAATATGGGCTTGTTGGTGTGTTTCTGAGAATTGGTAGGGAAGAGATCTAGGATTGTACCTAATATGCCCTCACAAATCCATCACTGCTCTGCTTCATTTTCGCATCGCTTTCTATTCATTTATGTGGCAGACAAAAGCCAAAGAAGAGTTTATGTCCATTTGAGTTTTCTAGGTATGTAGGATTTTGCCGGGTTCTAAAGTTGAAAGAAATCATTGTATGTTTTGTAGCTTTGCTAGGCTAGTGTCGATGAAGAAGATGAAAGAATTAATATCTTTTATTTAATTACTATCTTTTATTATTAGTTGATTAAGTGAATATTTAAAGTATTAGATAAAAAATTTATTATTATTATTTTTTCTGATAATTAAGTTAACTATAGTTAGTTATGAATATGAATAATCAGACATGACAGTTGACAGGACCCGCCCCGGATTTCACCTTGAAATCTAAAGTGGCCCTGCGGAGCCAACCTTAGAAGAAATTCTACCAAAAATTTGGTGGAACTTCCTCTAAAAGTGGACTACCTAAAAACATGTAGAAAGACATTTACACTTCTAAAATAATCCACCCTTAATCTTTTTGAGCCACCATGCTCCCAAAAATACAACATCTCCATATCACAAAAGAATTCTGAACTTAAAAATATTAATCTCATAGGTTATCAGAGCACTCTAATGTACATACGTACAAGAGAAGAGAATACAAGATAAAGAACCGATACTTTTATAATGCGGAAGCTATGACAGCTATGCCTCAACCCCATGTCCGCTAGACCTCAAGCTAAACTGGCCTGCAAACTGGGCATTTAAAACCGAAGGGCCCAGGGGAAAACATTTAAAAACCGTTAAAGTGAGTGGACAAAAAATAAGTAATTTCGAACGTATAAGTAAAACTTAATACTTTCCCAAGTTATTCTCTAAAAACTCGCATGCAGCAACAATATTGGAAATACTGTAATCTTAATCACGTAAAAATAGAACATCTTGCAATCTCTTAAAATCTCATCCCCAATCCTTATAAAACATCCTTTTCAAGAGGCTCGTTTGATGACTAGAAATGACTGTTGTCTAGTTCATGCCATCTAGGAGGGACTGTGTGAAGACCTGAAATTCTCCGTTAAATATTTTGGAATCTGATATTTGTTCAATTAAATGAAATATGAATTGTGGGCATAATTCGTATGTCGTTGTATGAGAAATTTGGTTTCGAATGAGTGTATTTTTGAAACAAACGTTATTTAGGGGGGGTCACTAAAATCGACTTTTTGTACGTACAGAAATTGGGAAAAATTCCTTCACGAAAGTTGCAAAGCTCATCGATACGAGTTCATGCATATGTGGAATGCAAGAATTGGAGTTCGTATGAAGAAGTTATCGCGTTTGGAAAAGTTTTCATTTTGGGTATATATACCTAGCTATTTTTGGGAATACCTAGCTATTTTTGGGAATTTCCAAAAATAGTGTCACGCCCCTGATTTTACACACATGAAAATCGATATATATATAACCCCATAATTATATATGCGTGAACGTTCAGTCATCAATACAAAATACCTGAATTCTTTTTCCCTTAAACTTACATACATATTGATGCCCTGAACCCTCAAAGTTAATATACACTCGCTCCAAAGAGTTATATATTACATAAGCTTACGAATTAAATTGTCAACAACAAGATAAACGTAAATGCTCCTCAGAGCTCACTACAACGGAAGTCCAAATAACGGTAAAGTCACAAAATTGGCTTCCTACCGTAAAGCTGCTAGCTCGCTGCCTCAACCTCGATTATCCTAGCCTGCAGGATTAACCCCTACACAGTTGGAATGGTGCACCAGGTTGCCACACAACAAACCCGGTAAGCTTTTGCAAGCCCGTATGAGTAACTCAAAACCACACATGTACAACTCACGCCAAAACGAGGAAAACCTTTCAACTCGCGAATAAAGAAAACATACCATGCTTCCAAAAACAATACTCTTTTCCCAAAAGAAACGACGAAAGTCACACCGTGACAAAATCATATAAATTGTTAACCTAACAATTCAAATATGATAAATCGATCCAACCTGGATAAAACAGTAATTATGTCCAACCTGGACAAAACATCAACATAAATCAATCATACCTATCGTTAACCTAACAAATAGAATATGATAACTCGATCCAACCTGGATAAAACATTAATTTGGTCCAACCTGGACAAAACATCAATACAAATCAATCATACCTATTGTTAACCTAACAAATAGAATATGATAACTCGATCCAACCTGGATAAAACATATACCCAGAAATCTTAAGTAACCTACTTAGATCCCTGAAGTACGATGGCAGACAGACTAGAGCTCTAACTGAATCGTAACCTATCACCCGGCCAAGGTTCAATCTTACGATATAATATTGCCATGAGGATGCAACCTGCAACCCCGGATCCTTAGGCCAACCTGACCCTCATATCAAAACGTCAAATCAAATCAAAAGGAGAAATCACAACCTGTGACTCTCAAATCCTCAGACCACCGGTCGTCGGATCAAAACATTAAATCAACCCAAAAGGAGATATCACAACCTGTGACTCTCAATCATCAAACACTTTTCAAAACAATAGAAATACCATTTCCCACAATTTGTTTTCCGAAAAGCCACACCCCAAAACAATAAAAAGCATCATTTCATGCATATTGTTTTCATAAATCCACAAACCACCAAAATATATATATTTCACATAAATATATATCTATATGTAGTCATCCGCTCAGGAATGCCTACTAATACCAACTATAGTTTGAAATTAACTAAATAATTCTCAAAACAGTATGGTGAACCCGTTCGTGATATGAACTTCGTGAGATTACTCACCTCGAACTCCTGCTGCGTCTTCAATACAGAACCGAACCAAAACTATCACCAACCACTCGTCCAGATACTTCGTCAAGTACCTAATCACATATGGTTCCAACTTAGTAACGATTCACATTTGATTTAAGTTCGAAACCCCTGTTTTTGAACTAAAATCCCCAAAGTGGAGCCAATCAAGGCAAAACCACATCCGAGACCTCCCAAAGTCTTCGGAATACGTCCACGATCGATGTGACCAAACCACAAGTCGATCGGACGCTCGAATCCTCACGGATCAAATAAATCGATCGGTATGAAACTGCAAAAATCATAACAATTCCATTCGAACTCCAAAATTTGCATATTATATATCGAAACGCTTGTATCGACGAGTAGAAGACATATAATACCAGAAACAGTCCCATACATGTCCGGAACACAGCCGGAACGCCGCCACAGGCGGAGGCGCACCGCCGCCGGCCAAAACTCATTATTTCACAAAACTCCCAACATCAAAAAGCTTCATCTAAGCATGCTTGTGAACTTTTATAACTGGATCGAAGTCAGAAAACAAGCTTAAGGGATCGAAAACTACCTCATAAGCCGTGAACAGTTATCCAATCCGAGTTGATTGAATTTTCACGTAAACCGGTTGAAACAAACACCAAGGATCGACCAGGGAGCTTGTTCTGAGTCCAACCAAGAAAAATCGAAGCCGTGCCGACGTCGGAACTGTGTTTTCCGGTCGGGTCCGATTTCTCCAATCTGCACCGCCTTGAACTGCCACCGAGACGGAGAATCGCCGTAAGAGAACACCAGAGGGAAGAGCGGACGGAGGAGTCGAGCAAATCTGGAAAGTTTGGTCGCCGGAGATAGCCGTAGTCCGCCGGAAAAGTCGGGTCGGGTCGACTGGTTTCGGGTCGGGTCAGACAGAAATCTTCGATACCTTCGGTATCGACCGACAGAGAAGAGAGAGAGAAGAAAGGGTTTCCGGAAAGGGGAAGTGAAAAAATGAAATAAATTTCTGATTTTCTCCTTATATACGAAAATGGAAACTTCTTCCAATGGCCATAACTTTCTCATACGATTTCCGCGTTCCACATATCCACGAACTCGTATCGACGCGCTCTACAACTTTCGTGAAGAAAGTTTTTGGAGAATCCCAACGCATCAAAAGTCAACCTTGAACCCCCCCTAAAGTCACACTTTTCAATAATTAATTCGTCCGAAACACTTCCGCTCCGTCCACAAGCCACGAAACCGTCCAATAACCATAAATTAGATTCTGGAAATTCCTCGGAAAATAATTACGAATTTCTGGGGCATCACAAATAGCTAGGGTTTCCATTTTTGGCAGCCGCACAGTTTTTTCTCTCTCTCTCGATCTCTCTCACTCTCTCTTTCTCTCTCTCTCTCTCTCTCTCTCTCTCTCTCTCTCTCTCTCTCTCTCTCTCTCTCTCTCTCTCTCTCTCTCTCTCTCTCTCTCTCTCTCTCTCTCTCTCTCTCTCTCCCTCCCGAGCCCGAGCCGAAAACAGAGGAAGGAGTCTCCGGCTCCGTTCTCCCTCCTCCAGCCACCTCACAACGCCATACTACGTCCCACTCCTTCGCCTCAACCTTACGCAGCTGCCAGTGAAAGCCTTGCGCCGCCTCATGGCCTGTAGCGGCTACCGGAAACAAGGGTCGGTTTGAGCTCGTTTTGAGTTCAATGTCGATTTCTCCTTGTACCAGCCACAAAAACTCGATATTCTTGGCTCATTAGACTCGCCTCAGCTTTCTGAACAAGCACCAAGAAGGCCCGAACCTGGGGAGATCGATTTCAAGCTCGTTAGAGGCTTCGCCGTTTTCTGAAAATTTTCCTGCCAAACTAGACTGTTTTGGTAATTTTCGACCACTTCCACTCGTTTTCTAAGTTCGTGATAGTTATGAAAGTTGCTCAAAATGATTAAACAAAGAGGAAAAGCCTAGCCCCGACACCATAGGAGGTGGTTGGCGGCGGATCTGTCCCTAACTCCGGCTGCCTTTTCCGGCCACCGCCGAGGGTCTCAAGGGCAGTTTTTGCTCATTTTTATGTTCTACATGTTGATACAATCTTTTCTATATGTAGCATGCATGTGAATTTTGGAGATGGTAGGATTAAGTTATGAATTTTACAATTTCGATCGTTCGATTTGTGATTTGTGAAGATCAAACCGTCCGTTAGACTTGTAGTTTGTTATGTTGATTGTAAGACTGTCCCTATGACTTTGTGTGGTCACGTGTGAAGATCTGACCGTTGGATCTTCATATAAGTGCGTTTTTGAATTGTATGCTAAGTTAATGTTAACGTTTGGATCCGTTGGGGATCTAATTAACGTAAAGAATGAGAGAGAGAGAGAGATTGACATGAGATGTATAGTGGTTCGTTTCCCGCCTTAGCGGGAAACTACGTCCACTTGAATGTGCACTAGTGTGTCGAGCCTTGCGGCCTAACAAGATTACAAGAGATGTAATGTGATGTGGAGTAAGTGGGAAGGAGTCTCCTTTTATAGGGGAAGGAGGCTCCCTCATTTACATTTTCTTAGATGTGGGACTCAAAGTTACTATTCTAGTCTACAAAAGCATATTGTGTAGGCAACTTGGCAAGGCCGGGAAGGTGGCTTCCCGGCGACGGATTTGCGACTTCCGGATACCGTAGCGTAGCTTGAACATAAGGCTACAAGATGCATGTCTCGGTTGGGCCTCACCATGGCTTGTGGGTGTCCCAAAGAGGGTGTTACTTATGCTTGGAGATGTAGTAAATACTCCATATTGTTGGAGGTATGGACAAGTCCCCGAAGTCCTCAAGTGAGAGGAGCTTCTTGGTTGGGGAGTTATAATCATGAAGTTACCAAGCATAAGTAAGCGGGCGGCACGGAGCCCCTACAAGTCCCCGAACTCCGTAAGCAAGAAGGGACTCTTTTAACCTACACAATGAGAAAAAAAAAACGCGCATATGCAGAATGCTTGTTGTATTGGTTACGGTTCGTATTAATGGAATGTGAAAAGAATTCGATTTGTTGCAAGCGACAAATGGTAGAAGAATTCAATATTCCATTAATGTGTATGAACATGTAAAATATTGGTAGTTGTATATGTGGATCTTATGGCCATATAACACGCACAATAGATAGTGGCAAGTGTAATGGGTGTCCATATAAAATTGTGGGAGTTGTCCCGGTGGCATTGTATGAAGCGTTTGTGAACTTGGGGCTTAAGTAAAACATGTTGGACATGATCGAGCAAGTTGGGTTGTTCGAGCAAGTTGGGTGTAGTTGAGTGTGTAGGCGCTGTGCGAGCATGCGAGGCTCGGCCCAAGCGCAAGTCGTGGCCATACTCGATACCCAAGCGAGTCGTAACCCGAGCAAGTCGTTTATCCGAGCATGTTTAATTAAGTCGTAAGTGTCACAAGCTTCTAGATGCATGTCACATGAAAGTGCATTTAAGCATGTATGTGTGTAGCATGTACTTGTAGTAAAGTTGCTAATAACATTTTGTAGGCATGCTTAAGGGTCATGGAGACATGTATAGACATGGAAATATCTCTAATCGCAAGAGCGGAAAAGATAAGATATGGTTACTTATCTTATGCCAATTTGGGGGCTAGCGGAGTTGGCCAAGCATGATAGTCCATTGCTCCGGTGAGGTTCCTTAGTAGAATGATGATGAGTTCGTTCGTTGGAGAGGTGATCGGTGATCATGTCTCCTTGAAACAAATTAGGTGATTAGTACATGAGCTTGTAAAATCAACACTAATAATTTATGTATGTATATTTTGCATATGTACTTTGATGAAATTTTAAGCAAAGTGTATATGCAAAATGTAGTTGGCAACAAATGACATATTTGATTGTGTGCCTCATGTGTAGATTTCAAAATGATAATAAAAATGTTACAGAAGCATTTTCAATAAGTCATGTATGCACTAGGCATCGGAGCCTATATAGAGAATTATGAACAAGTAATCACTTTACGTATATTGATACACACATTAAGCTAGACGGACTAGATTGGGTATGAACCAAAGTTCGTTGCCATTTTGTAGTCAAGATATGCAATTCTATTAGGATGTAGAGCCATGGGAGTACATGCAAGACTGAGGTAATGTAGGCATGTTACCCATAAGTGGGCTTTAGGATAGGTATTGCTATATAACGCACCAGTTGAAAATTTTTGACCAAGCCAAATATGCATAGTTGATCTTTATAGGTAGTTCACATGTACACATGGTCTGTTAATCCAATTGGATCACAACATGTACATAATTGGTGAAGCATAATTGAGTTGGTACGCAAGTGTGGCGGATCTCTACGTATGAGATTTATAAGCATGTGAAAATTGACTGAAATAGTACTTTAAACCACTTTGAATAATGGGATGCCAACAGGTTGTGTATGACTATCTAGATGACACATATCGGATGCTTGCAATATCATATAGCACACACATGGGCTAGTATTTGGCATATAGAAAAATCAGCTCATGATAACGACACATGCCTGTGCTTCAAGGCTTTGGGTGAAGCAGAGTATACATGTGTGTGGTTATAAAGGGGCGTCAAGTTATTTTCCAACAAATATATGCATGCATGATAATAATTAAATATATCAAGGCAAATATAAGTGTACTGCACGTGTGCACAGAAGATAAGGATATGCAAGAGCCATGTCTCTGGTGAGGTTTGCTTTCATCATGGGCAAGCGGTAGGCACGTGTTGTGCATAACAAATAAAAGAAGACTTAGAAGACTTATCTTATCTTGTTAGCCCCTCTGATGTAAGTGGCCTGGAATAGATGGAGAAACCAGGAGTTCGAAGAAAGAGCTGAAAGTGTTGGCCATCGATGGAGGCTAGCGGGCGGAAGTGACCGGTTGATCACAGGGCTACGGATGCAAAAGCCAGCTGAAGCAAACCACAACTCTGCTTTGCTTGGCAGTGACACTGGTGGAAGCTAACGGTTCCGCCGGTTGAGGCTAGCGGTGAAGCTCGGAAGCAAGAACCCGCTTTGCCGCTGATGGTAGCTGGCGGTGGCCAGTAGCTGGCCGAAGTCTCGCCGGAGCTGGGCTGAGCGGAGACGCTGGTTAGGTTATGCAGGCTGGCTGTTGGTCCCTAGCGGAGGCTATGCGGGGCTGGCGGAGCGGAACCGCTGGCTGGCTGGAAGTTGGGTTCAGCGGATAAACTGCTCAGCGGGGAATTGATGCTCGACTGATACTCTGGTCAGCGGAGGTTTTTGGCGGACTGGATTGTCGCTGACGGAGCGGACGTTGATGGAGCTCTGGTCAGCGGAAGAGAAGCACAGCGGTGAACAGTCCAGCGGAGGTGAAGTTCGGCAGAGCGGAGCGGAGGTTTTTGAGTTCGGCGGAGCTCGGAGCTCAGCGGAGGCCTTGTCACCAGTGGCTTCTAGCGGGAACTCGGTGGAGACTTGGACCGGACTGGAATTCACTCAATGGTGATTGTCGCATTGCAACGACGCTCCTGGGGGTCAGCGGTGTACAGTCCGGCGTATAATGGTGGTGACATGCTAATGTCAGTGCATGCTCGCTAGTGATTGCCGCTGGAGTTAGAGTTGGCTGCCGAAGCTCGCAGCTGATGGAGCTTTAGAGAAGACAGTTTGCCGCTGATACCACTTAGCGATGCCGCTAATAGAGCTCGACGCCGCCGTCGATTGATGCTCGGAGCTGCTGACAGTGCTAGTTAGCCTTGCTGCTGACTTAGAGCTCGGCGGAAGGACTGAGCTAAGCGGAGGGTCAATGCCGGCGGAGCTGTGCCGCTGGTGCCTATCCATGGGTGCCCAGAGACATCTTCTGGGTGTCCAGAGTAGATTAGTGGCAAATTTTTTTTTTTTTTTTTTTTTAAGTTCAGCGTTGACTTTGTTGTTGGGCGTTGACTTGCCTTATAAATTGTTGATTAGTATTTGATCGAAGTTGACGAAAGTTGGTCGGCCCTTTTGAGATGCACATTTCTGCTCTGGTTGTATCGCTGGGGTAATGTTGATTAGCCTAGGCAAAAAGTTGCCGCCAAGAAGCATCAATTCAAACATAAACTCACTGGGAGCTTATGATGACTTCAAGAATTAGTGAGGTTGGAACAGCTCAATGAATGAAGAAATTTCTTTGAGCTCCGCTAAGCAGACTTAGCTCATGGTAGGTGACGAAGCCAATGTGTTGGCTTCCCACAGACGGCACCAATGTTAACGTTTGGATCCATTGGGGATCTAATTAACGTAAAGAATGAGAGAGAGAGAGATTGACACGAGATGTATAGTGGTTCGTTTCCCGCCTTAGCGGGAAACTACGTCCACTTGAATGTGCACTAGTGTGTCGAGCCTTGCGGCCTAACAAGATTACAAGAGATGTAATGTGATGTGGAGTAAGTGGGAATGAGTCTCCTTTTATAGGGGAAGGAGGCTCCCTCATTTACATTTTCTTAGATGTGGGACTCAAAGTTACTATTCTAGTCTAGAAAAGCATATTGTGAAGGCAACTTGGCAAGGCTGGGAAGGTGGCTTCCCGGCGACGGATTTGCGACTTCCGGATACCGTAGCATAGCTTGAACATAAGGCTACAAGATGCATGTCTCGGTTAGGCCTCACCATGGCTTGTGGGTGTCCCAAAGAGGGTGTTACTTATGCTTGGTGATGTAGTAAATACTCCATATTGTTGGAGGTATGTACAATTAATTATCGTATTTGGTTAGGTGATTGACGGTTTGAGTTGGCGAACGATTATGAACCGTATTTTAAGCTGTTGAGAAGACGCAGCTGGATTGGAGGTGAGTAAATCTCACATGGTTCATTTACGAACCGATTTCCTTATTTCACAATTAATTGTTATGTGTGAGAAAATGGTTTTAAGAAAATGAGATTTAAAGTATATAAGAAAATGAATGTCTTGGTTTTACTACGTGTGAACTATAGTTGGAATTAGTGGTTATTCCTGAGTGGATGATTTCATATATATATATATATATATATATACGTGATTTTATACGGAATGGTGTGACATTGAATTATGTGGTTTTTTTATGATTTCGTTTTTATACTTGTATGAAGGATTTATTTGCCTTGATTATTATGATAATTGGTATTGTTGTGAATATGATTTGGGTGGAGACATGATATTGTGAAACGGGTGGGATTCTGTTTATATTTTGTTCTGCGGACAGAAATGTCCAAAGTTCGATGGTTATAATAACCAGAGTGTTTTGTTCTGAGGGCAGAAATGTCCAAAGTTCGACGGTTATCATTGTGATAAACGAAGTATTTTTGTTCTGTAGGCAAAAATGCCCAAAGTTCAATGGTTATAGTACTAACCGAAGTATATCGGATGCTTGCACCTGGGCCAAGGTGACAGGTAACGATTCAGATAAAGCTCTAATCTGTTGTGGGGGTACGGTCATGGTGGTAACTAGGTTATTGCATTGTGAGTACTTTGTGCCACGTGAGTTGGGTTGGTGATTAAATTGTTGGGGTTGTTGTGCGTGTTCGGATTGTTGGATTGTTTTACTTGAATTAAAAGAATTGTGATTTAATAAATCAACTGTTCATTTCTCATTTACTCACGAGCTTTGCAAAAAGCTTACCGGCTTTTGTGTTTGCAATCCCGATACACTATTCAAACAGTGTGGCGGATAATCCTGCAGGTCAGGAGTATCATGGTGGAGATCGAGCGAAGTAGGCTATCGGTGTCAAGTGCTGCACTTAACCTATTTTGGTGTGTTGTAGACTCTGTCGAACTTAACATTTTATCTTTGTTGGTATTGTAATAATTGACTCGATAGATAGTTTGCTATGAGGATTGTATTATGGTTTGTGAGACGTTGGTTAAGAAAAAAATTCAGGACGTTATCTGTATTGGTTATTATTCATATTTCGGATATGAATTTTTTATTCAAAATTCGGGGCGTGACAGACTGCCACCCAGATGATGCATCGAAAGGGACTGCCAACTGGAATATGAGGCGGTGGGTAGAAAGGACAACCAACTAGCCACAGGTAGTCAGAAAAGACTGCCAATTAACTACCTCATGTCATCTGGAAGGGACTGCCAACCAGGTGACGCATCGGAAGGGACTGCCAACCAGGGTGCAGTCTTGAAGGGACTGCCAACCAGACCATTACCTAGAAAGGACTGCAAACTAGGTAATGCATGCATGTGCTAACTGATACCCTCCTCAATAAACTGGAAACAACCTCTTTCAATTACTTGCTTTCGGAAAGAAACTCGATATTACTTCAATAAAACGTTAAAAATTCACTGAAAGCATAACTCAGGATTATCTCGCTAACTCAAACCTCAATATCTCAATAAATCCTCGAAAGCATAAATCAAACTAGGTAATGCATGCATGTGCTAACTGATACCCTCCTCAATAAACTGGAAACAACCTCTTTCAATTACTTGCTTTCGGAAAGAAACTCGATATTACTTCAATAAAACGTTAAAAATTCACTGAAAGCATAACTCAGGATTATCTCGCTAACTCAAACCTCAATATCTCAATAAATCCTCGAAAGCATAAATCAAATCCTCTGTACATCAATAAATGCTTTCGAAAAGAAATCTCAATCTAACTCAAGGCTGATAAGTGCGGAGCTCAAAACTCAATAAATCTTGATAATTCAATCATGCTAAAATATTTGCTAAATCCTTCGTACTCGTATATCATCATAAAAACTGATATTCGAAATCAATAATTCTCATAATATTTTCTGAATCAATCACTTCCCAAAAATCATTTCCCAACTCAATAACTCATAAATAATTAGCTTGAAAATCTATTGAAAGCCCTAGGGAAGGAAATCCACTAAAAAATCCCGTAACTCATAGAGCATAATAAATCTTAAGAAATCAAGCTCATAAAATCATAATACTCAATATTCAAATAATAAATTAAACCTCAATCAGAAAATATTAATATACTGCATGCACATTTAATTTAAAATAAATGTCCACTCAAGTAATATTTAGGCGATCACTCATATGAGTTCCTTCATCGAACAATAGCTCAGTATATCGCCCTGTATACAATTATAATTCGTGAATAACAAATCTAGAAATTAAATACGATTCCCACATCAAACCCTCATAAATTAACATTTCTATTTCTTCTCTGATTAAACCAAAACTTTATCATTTGCACCAATTCTTTAATTGAAGGTTTCTAGGGCAAAGCTGAGAAAAATTCGATAGTGGAATTCTCATAAATCAATAACCAAACTATTGAACTTCGGAAATTTCGATTAACATCCAAACCTCATCCAACTTCCACCAAACACCTATCCATAAATTCATAACAATATATACTACTCAATAGACCAAAACAACTCACCAGGAACGGCCGAACGATCCCTCACCCGCCGCCACAGGCAGCTGCACCTGGGCCCCACTTGCCGCCGGTCAACCACCACATCTGGCTACCAAATTTTACCGACATTATCAACTCAACATTCTAAGCATCTTTCATAACTGTGGCCAAGTTAGAATATACCTCTAAGTGGCCAAACAATTAAGCAAACCGAAGTAGAGTAAAATTTTCAAATTATGCTTTCTTCTTCCACGCTGCAAATCGCTTCGAGATATTTGGGGAGCTTCAAGTACGCCTCAATGCGCTTCTAAAAAGCCTGGCTTTGTCGTTGGAGGTGGCCGGAATTGAGGTCAACGGTCACATGCTATAGTAAACTTCTCGACCTTGGTTCGCCGTTTTCCGGTCAAGACTCGACGAGCTACCACCGCAGGCGTGTCCAGGAGGAGGAGAGGAAGCCAACGGTGGTTGCAGTTCGCTCTAAGGTGGCCGGAGGTGCAGAGGAGAGGGGAGAGAGAGTGTGGTAGAACTGATCTACCATAGTAAATTTTCGAATATATATACTAATTTATCATGAATAGTAACTTTACATTTTCGCTTATAACTGTGGCAGAAGAACTCCGATATTTACGTACCACATATGCACGCGCTCGGTTTAACGTCCTCTACAACTTTCATGAAGAACATTTTCTCAAATTTTGACCCAAACAAAAAGTCAACTTTTAGGGCCCCCTAAAATGTCGAAACGGAGCAAAAAGTAATGTAAATGTCATTTACCCATCGAAAGGCTCGTAAACTGGTAAATTTAGGTTCGGGACGTTACAATCTCCCCTCCTTATAAAAATTTCATCCTCGAAATTTCATACCGCTGAAGAGTACACACCAATCCGTAGTAAACATTCACGAAGATGAATAACACATATCATACAGCAGTGGCGATGATAATACATGGAAAAGATGTGCAAGTCTACTCAAATCATGTAGAAATTAGCTTCAACACTGATCCAAAACTTGACCAATTAGGATAGGGAGATCAACCCTTATAAGAAACAATCCTCTAGCTGAAATCTAGCCAATTATTGTGATGTGAATAATTCCCACAGCGTTCTTACTAAATTCAGTGTCTTAGGAGATAGATTTACTTCCACTCATTATTGGCAGTCCTTAATCACTGAGGGAGAACATCGTCAAAGCATTATGTTTGAAGCAACCTGTAAATGGTTCAACTATGTGAGCAGAAACACCTACTAAAATTTCCAGAATAAAGACTCAAGGCTAAATCAAGGTTGGTTACTTGAATGAACTACACCTTGAAACTACATAACGAAAATCAAATCTTCTTTGGGTTAAATTTTCCCTTTCCAATCTTAAGTCAACGAATGGAGCAGCTAATAATTTCAACAATCTTAATTACACAAGCAGCTAAAAACATATACTTAAATTCCCAAATTTATCAATGTTCCAAGTTGGATACCCTTGTCTTACCTAACTATGTAGTAGTACATACTCACAAGTACACAACTCCGACGTCAAGAAATTTAGGTCAAATACTAGTTCAGATAACTCATGGTATCAATATCTAAAACTATATATTCAGTTGGAATAGTAGCATTTATAACCTTTTCATATAACTCGTATGGTGATGATCCATTCCGTTCACCAACAACATTATGATAGTACATCTACCACACTTAATACAATTTCAATTCGTACACGAGTTTATGGAAGGTCCAACAATTAATAAAACACCACAAGATATTCAATGATAACCCACATGTCTGAAACAACCAATTTCCTTAGCAACCACAAAACCGCACTTGCTTTTTGTCTGTATGTGCTTAAATTTCTGATCGAAAGTCGTGCACCTAGAGGTCCCATAGTTGTCAAGTATATCAAAGAGTAGCCTCGAACCAACCTAGAAGTTCTTAATCATATAGGTTATGGGGCCACTACACTTTCTTTGCGCTACTTTGATACCTAACTAAAACATTGAAACAACCAATTTCCTTAGCAACCACAAAACCGCACTTGCTTTTTGTCTGTATGTGCTTAAATTTCTGATCGAAAGTCGTGCACCTAGAGGTCCCATAGTTGTCAAGTATATCAAAGAGTAGCCTCGAACCAACCTAGAAGTTCTTAATCATATAGGTTATAGGGCCACTACACTTTCTTTGCGCTACTTTGATACCTAACTAAAACATTGATCAAAGCCTTGAGATGACATCTAAGTCAACTAGAGAAATTTCTTTGATATATACCCTGCTACCCATAAGGCGACACCTTTCGCACACCTGTTCATGTTCAAAATTTATGTACCAGACTGCTAGCAAAATAGTCCATTCTTTCTTCTCTGCGTTTCCAAACCATAATATTGCAATAATCAACGTCAAACTTGCAAGTACTTGAGTATAGTCAACTCTCCTTGCATGGCTCAAAGCCGATATCCCCAAGCGACACTGTCATTGCTAAATTGAGGATAAAGTAGCTGAAGATCTGCCCTCTAACAACACTTATTCAATAATATTCTAGCTACAACAATCATCCCAAAAACTAATCTGCGCTAACTAAGATTGCACCAAAATTTCCCAAACCTCATCTCGTTAAGCATAAATCCAACAACACAACTCAATCATAGTCGCTCAACAATTTAGTACTTCAACCCAAGGTCCAAACAATTAATTTTCAAACTCAACTCCAACCTGCTAAGTCATCGTACCTATAAACCCGTGATGGTGACCGAATATCAATCGTACCAACAACTTTCTATACTTCTCCAATCAAGGGCCACCATATGGTAGAATGATCGATCAAAGTGAAAACTAAATCTCAAACTATTTAACCCATTACCACCAACAACGGTACCAAGGTAGTAAAACTCACTTAATTCCTCCAAAGCAATCTGTTAATATACATATTCAACTCAAGCAACAATCTTGTTAAAAAAAATAGACACTCGTCCAACATCTCGTATCACACAAAGCGGTACCTAGATCTGAAATTTAATCCAACCACATGGAGATCCAATTCCTCCATTTAATTACCTTTGAAATATGCCACTACATAGACATACTGCATTACGTTTTACCCACTTATAACAAGAATTCTGGTCAAACCTTAATCTGAAATATTTTCGGAGCCAACTGGGAAACTTATTTCCTTAAAGTTATTCCACTAACCACTCTTACAAAATCACATTCCAACTGTCTAACAAAAGCTTCACCAAGAATCTATCACAATTAATCTTCAAGGCTCCACAATTTGTAACTTGAATCATACTCTGTATCACAAGTAATTCCACTTGCACCATTATGAATACCCAACGATATTACTACCACTATTCTCCAATTTTAGGTACAACCATTTCAGCCAAAACAGATAACCAATTAAGTACACGCATAGGCACAATCTCATAAACAAAAGTTATTTCTAATCCTCTCAATTAAATACTGCCAAAGATCGTAACTCGATTATAAAACTCTAAGCGTCCAACCAAATACTCAAGTTTCAAACATAAAACTATTTCAAAAAACTTAAATTTTGCCCATCTCCTTACTCAATACAATCCAAAACTTCAAAAGGATCAATTATACGTCTGTTGAGCAAAAATTGTAACGAATATATCCAACACAATTTCGCTCTGTTTTATTGATGAAAACAGAACTTTTATTATATCAGGTTTGACCCATTCAAGATAACAACAATCTCTTAATTACAATCCCTCGCTTTAAGGGAAACCATTTGATTCCAAGTACAAAGTCAACATATGGAGATGTGTGTGTTTGTGAAAAATTGAGGCTGCACCTGGGTTGTTTTACAGGCTGCCTACATACCCCGGGAGGGATCAAGCCACTCGTAGTTCAAATTTTGTGGCTTTAGGGTTTCAACAGGTAGATGACCTGTCAAAAAATTTTGGTTAGGTATTTGAGTGAATTTGGTTTTCAAAGAACCAGGAATTCGGTATTTTGTGGCTTTAGGGTCTCAACAGGTAGATGACCTGTCAAAAAAATTTGGTTTGGTATTCTAGTGAATTTGGTTTTCAAAGAACCAGGGATTCGGTTTAAATTGTGGTTGCATCCAGATTTAAATCCAGATTGCCTACATACCCTGTAAAGGGATCAAACCATTGTAGTTCGAAATCTTTGGGAATTTGGGATTTTTCTTGGTTTTGTACCAAAAGGATATTTTTTAGGTTCCGGAGCATTTTTTTACGAAACCCAAGCTCGGGTATTTGGAAATGGAAACCCATAGCGTCATGCTTTGCCGAATTCTTCAAATGGGCCTAAATTTAGACATGGTCCTCCTTTGTATCCTCGCGAATCATGTTCCTTGATCCATGAAGCTTTTTCAGCGCCAAAATTAATACTGGCACCTTCAATGTACCGATCGGACTCCGAGCCTCAATTTTCCTTGTGTAGAATTCGGAGACAAGGTTCAAATTTTTATTTTGGGCATCAAACCCGGCACCCATCATAAAACTTCTCAGAGGCCCAAATTTCTTGGAGGTCCCAAAACTGATAAGGACACCCGGTTACAATTTTATTTTTTTTATTTTTTTTTCCTTTCAATCCTCCTTTTGTTCTCTTTTTTTTTTTGCTTCGTCAGTTCGTCCTATCCCAAACCTTGCTGACTTCCACATTGAATGAAATAGCTAGAGTCTCATTAATTCAAGGCTCTTGACGATGAATTGTCCTTATCTTCCATTGAGACGTTCTCTCCTGCTGTTCCTATTCTTTCTCCTTTTTTTATATCATTATTTGGCTGGAACTTTATCTTGTATAATAAAGAAAGCTACCAACAAAGTGTGGCACGTCATTATGGAATTTTGCTCCTCTTTGGCCTTCCAAGTTCATTGTTTATAATTTTCTTTTTTTATATCTCAACAGTTGCCCCCTCAAGCTTTGTACGTGAAGTCTTCTTTATGTGTGCAAAGCTTGAATATTATGTATTATTGGTTGACTGATGTCTCGCTTGTATGATTTCAGGTCATGGATGCAAGCGGCCACATTTGTACTGAAACAGCCCTTGACGCCCGTGGAAAGGTACTTGAACAAGGCCCGGAATATCACAGATCCTCATTCTTGAGCAGCATACTTATTCATCCACCTCCTAAAGACAGAGTTACTTGGGTGACTAAGGTACAAGTTCATTCAGGGTACCTTACTTTTGATCAGAGTTCCGAGGATCAAGTAATAAGAACCTGTCGAACTCATGGTGCATTATTTCAAGCTCGTACATTGGAAAAGGTCAACAATGATGAGGAAGGAGATTCCTTTACTCCTCAGGAAGATTTCTATCCTGTTCTTCATAAGATGCTTAGAGACAAACATGACTGCAAACATACTCCTTATTTTCGAGGAGTAGCAACCTTTGAGCTTGGCACTATGGAGTGGACTGATTTTATAATGAGAAAATTTGGAGGTATTTTGGAGAATGCAAGAATACTTGGTGCTGTTGGAGTCTCTTGCTTCCCCTAGCACTATTCTACAAATACATAGAAGGCCTTTTGTGAATTATGGGGCCCTCTAATCAATACACTGCACAATGGGAATGGATAAATGGGCATTTCTCTATATGATATGAGAATGATTGGAGGTTTACCAATTGTGGGGCATCCATATGAAGAATTTATCCCTATCACCAGTGAGCTGCATTGCAGTGAGCGTTATCCATCTACAGTTGCTGAGCTTTTGGGCATTCACTCTCAGTTATGTTTTTTTTCACAAAAGGGATTTCATTTATTGGGATGAGTGGGTTGATTATTTTTACCACGGGAAGATATTGTACGTGGCTTATGGTGAGGTTGGGAATAGAAAGGCTTATCCACATCAAGGAAGATTCACACGACGGCAACCCGATTTAACTATTTCGAAGGAGGAGGCCCTGGCTGTATTTTTGGTATATTGGCTTAGCAGGTTTGTCTTACCCTCTAGTCATTCCAATCTCTGTCCCGACACATTTTATATGGCTTCTTTGATGGCCCAAGGCATCAGGGTTTCTTTAGCACCTTCAGTACTTGGCTATATTTACCATGGTCTTGGCCTAGCTGCCACTGATCCAGAAGGGCCTGGAAATTCTAATGTTTGCTTTCCCATTCATTATGTTATTGGTTGTCTAGGAGAACACTTCCCCTTCTTATACAGAGCCCGAGCTGATAGTGACTTCCCAACTAACCATCCGTATTTAGCAAGATATGCGGGCATTGAGGCCGTTGATTTGGATATTTCATCTGCTAGACTTGTTTTCAGAACTGATATTTCTGTGATTTACCATCCTAGGTCATTTATTGAACAAAGCGGTTACTTTTTGACTGACGATAGTGGCCTGTCAAGTGATCATTTCGAGTTGTTGGTTTGTATGCGCTCTTCATTGTTGCCGGTGAGAGTGGGACATGATCTTTTCTTGGAACCATATTATCCGAATAGATTTGCTCGCCAATTTGGCTTTGATCAAGGGGTTCCCTCAAACAAACTCAGTTTTGGCCTTGCAAGAAGGCGTCAGTACTGCATTGAGGATATAGCCAAGGCCCAACAGGTACTCCTCCAAACAGATATTGGCGCTCGCTTTTACATTCCGCGTTCCACTTATAATGGGACATGTACCTGGACATATTGTAAGTGGTGGATGAGAACTTGTGCACCATACCTAGGCAGGTCTGTGTCTAATGTTTACTTGACATTGACCAAACGTCGACTTGAGAAAAGAGATGATATAATTGTGATCAAATCCATCAGAGAGTTCTCTTCCAATTTGCGGAAAGAGGTCTAATTTTCAGAAGAGGACATAAGTAGGTCGGCCGCTTATGACAAGAATCCCCAACCTGCTAAAAGGACTAACAAGTCTGGTGAATATCGGAAAACATCTTCGAGTAATTCTGAAGCTAAGCATTCAAAATGACACCGCAACGAGAGACATGGAATCAAAGAAACTACCAGAACACCATTTCAAAATAGTGGGGCAGCAAAGACTCTCAAGTGTGCTCAATTTGAGAGATACGCTGGTTATGAAGATGGTAGAATTGACGATATTACTTTTCCTCAGGATGATTTTGTTCAGGACAGAGATGTTGCCCCCTGTGATGGTGACAAAATCACTACTCCAAGGTTGAAATCAGTAATATCACGAGTTACATAATCAAATGATTCAGAAGTGGAGACACAGCTAAATGACTTGGAACAAAAGTCAAGCAGACCACTTGAATCAGAGCCAGAAAATTTGGAACCAAAATCAATTTGCTCAACGTCTAAAGAATGTGATGTAGGGGTACTAGTAGAAACCCCAGTGCTGGAAACAAATAATTCTGAACCAAACTCGCCGCAATCAGAGCCTAGGTTGAAAGATTCCAAAATCCTAGCTGAAGATGTCCATGACTCTGTTAGTGGAGCCACTGAACCTATCGATTCCAACGCCTCCGAGCATATTGATGAAGGTATTAACTCACTCACTGAGGCTACATCAACTCCGCATGAGATTTTTGGCGAAGGATTGAATAAACTCCGGATGAATTTTATTTTCGCCGAGATACAACAGATCCTTGACAAATTGAACTCGTGTCAATCATTTGGGGAAATTCTTGATTTCCAGGACGAAGTTTCAAAAACACTTGATGTGTTGGAGTTGATATTCAAAACCCTCAGATCTGGTAAGGACATATTTGAGTGGTTTACTGCAAAAATTTATCTAACCTTTGACTTGGCAGCTCAGCTTTCTCAAGACAGGAGCATTATTGAGAAAGATTATGGATTGGACATTGAGAACATCAATGAGTTAATTCAAAACCATTAAAACTTGTCAAGCTGCCAAGAAAGTCCTTGATTCGGAATTATTGAGCCTTATCAGGAACTTGAAAGTTTAAAGGCTACCGAACGAAGTATTATTGAGGTAGAAGAGAAAGCTCAACAGATGCACAAGGATTATGAGACTGCAAAAAGTCACCTTGAAAAGAAAATAAGCTGGTCCGAGGCTTCTCTTGAGCATCAAAACAAACTAGATGAAGAGCTTCGTTAGGCAAGGATTGAGGCTCGAGAGGATAAGCTTGCATAATTTAAGAATGTCTAGAGCTCATTTAAAGTCCGGCAACAGGAGCTTGAGAAGCAAATAGACACTTTGAAGTTGTTTGCTCAACAGCTTAAGCAGAAGCTCTAGGCTAGAACCGGCATCCTTGGAATTTTGATTTCCCCTTATTTTCTCTTTCCTTTTGGCTCTTTGCATTATGCAGTTCTCTACCAATTACTACAATAGGCACTTATGAAGCTTGAACCACCGTTTAAATTTTGGTTGCGTGGTTGAGATATTTCTTTTCCTTCATTCATTTTTTCCTTTTTGGCAACATGAAGTTGAGAGGTGATTTGCAACATGGTTTGACTTGTGCATTATTGAAATCGCTTTCCCAGTTTTCTCTACTTTCTGCCAGGGATGAAAGTGGAGCCTGCACTCCTTTGCTTTTTATTTCTTATTATATTTTTCCTTTTTATGTGTGCTGAACACTAACTTGTCTTTGTTGTCAGCAATGAATCCTGCATTTTTTCCTTCTTGTACTTGGTAATGTTTTCAGGGACTATTCATCAATAGATTGGAGAGAGTTTTGTTGCACCTTGCCAAGGTATTTGCAGGTACAGCAAGCTAGATAATGGCGGCGCCTTGTGCTTGATCTTTGTGTTTGTGGTTGATCACACCAAGAGAAATGTAAGGATTGAACAGACGCTTCACTTTTTTTTTTTTTTTTGGCAGCTACACTCCACAAAACTGAGTGCACGAATGGTTAGGCTTGGAAAGTCCTCAAGTCGTGTCGCATTTCTATGAACATGGTGTAACTTGATGCAAACTATATTATTATTTTTTTATGACTTTGCAACTAGCACTGTTTCCGGTCATTGGTTGCCAACAAAATGGACCTTTTGTAGTCATTCATTCCAGAGTTTTTTTTAGCAGGAGATTTAGCTTACAGGTACAGCAAGGAACAACATGGAATAGCACCCTGACTTGGAGCTTTTGTTGCTCCCGTTGCCCTTTTTTTTTTTTTGTACCTCTATTAAAACAAGGACACAATAATGCAAATTGAGTCACTTTTTCAACCTTTTGGATTTGTCAACTGCATGATTTCTTGTATTTATAATAAACTAAATGTCTCCATGCTCTAATATTTTGAAGAAGATTCCAACGATCAACTGATGATGCTCATGTAACAGCAACTTGATGAACCAATCTTTGCTTCTTTGTTCAATCTCATATGGAAAATATGTTAGGAAACAAAGAGGTTGTTTTGAAAATATGGCTGGATCTAGTTTGTTACTAGACTGCCTACGTATCCTGTGAAGGAATCAAGCCAAACGTAGTTCACCCAATGGATTTGGGCAATTTTTTTTTTTTTTGGGTGGCTGCGTCTAGTTTTAAGACTAGACTGCCTACGTACCCCTTTTGAGGGATCAAGCCGCCGTAGTTCTGGAGTTCATTACTCTAACTTTTGCCTAGACCGCCCTTTTGGTTTTCCAGTCTAGCGAGCTTTTTTTTTTTTTTTTAGCTCTATATTTTGCCTAGACTGCCCTTTCGGGTTTTCAATCTAGTGAGCACATTTAGGCATAGAACCTTTTTACAAATTTCCAGTTGACACAGGGGTAAATGCAATCTCCGTCTGCATTCGAAAGCTTATATGCACCTCTAGTAAAGACCCTGGTAACAACATATGGGCCTTCCCATTTTGGCTCAAACTTCCCCTTCGACTTTCGGGTGATAACGATAGGCCTTTGGATCGTTAGGACCAAGTCTCCCACTTTGAAGGACCGAAACTTAACTTTCTTGTTGAAGGCGCCTGTGACTTGAGCCTGGTAGATTTCGAGTCTTTGTTGGACTGCAAGTCTCTTTTCATCAAGTGCTTCGAGTTCTGCCAGTCTAATTTTTTCATTTTCGTCAAGATTTGCAAGTAACGTAGCTATCCTTAAGGAAGGCAATTGGACTTCTAATGGTAACACCGCTTCAGACCCATAGACCAAACTGTATGGTGTGCATCCGATTGCTGTGCAGACTGTGGTTCTATAGGCCCAGAGTGCCTCAGGAAGACGCTCATGCCAATCTCTTTTATTTGCTGAGACTACTTTTTTTAGGATATTACCAAGCACTTTATTGAAAGCCTCTGCTTGACCATTAGCCATCGGATTATAACTTGCTAAAAATGCATGTTGAATATTGTACTTTTCGCATAGCATAACCATGGCCTTGCACTTAAAGTATGAGGCATTGTTAGATATTATTTTGGAGGGGACTCCAGAACGATATATGATATGAGTCTTGATGAAATTTGCAACTTCCTCTGCTTTCACCAACTTGAGAGGAATTGCTTCACTCCATTTGGAGAAATTATATGTTGCATCCAAAATGTACTGATGCAGACATGAGGATTTAGGGTTTATGACACCCATAACATCCAAACCCCAGGTTTCAAAGGGGGATTTAGGTCCACAGACATTTCTTTGTATCCTTTGTAAGAATGGAATGTTTTGTTTTGTATCTTTAGCATAGGAAGGTCTCTATCCTGTTTTTGCTAAAGAGCAGGCTTTGCAAAACGAGTGATGTGCCTTTGAAATAGTCAATGAGACATAATGGGAGGGAGGTAGTGCTTCTTGTACTTCAGAAGGCAATGACTGCATTTGAGCAATACTAGAACCGACACCTTGCAGTGTGGCGGATTTTTCTCCCATTTTTCACTCGAAAGAAGGGATGTCCGTGTGAGTTCTTTAAAAATACGGATCATCATGTCATGACCTCGGTGCCATAGGCGGTCATGCAAAAGCCTGTATGAGTCAGTGTCCCACATTTCATTGTTAGTGACAATATATGATTCAATGATCCTAATCGTAGTGAGATACAGTCCACTAGATTGACTCATAAGTTTCTCTAAGATACGTTTCCTTCCATAGTCATTACATGTAATATCAAGGTATTCAATTCCATTCTCACGGTGTGTTTTTACATGATAACTGTTGGCACAAATAGCTTTGAAACTTTAACAAGGTTCGATTAGCTCTTGGTGCATATAGAGCGTCTGTGACTTTAAGTGTTGTGCCATTAGGCAGCAAAAATTTGGCAGTTCCTCGCCCTTTTATTAGTTGTGATAATCCAATCATCGTAGTCACAGAGGAATTATAGGCTATTAGTTCAATGAATAATTGACTATTTCTTAATATTATGTGGGTAGTTCCACTAACATCTAAGCACTCAAGTTCTCCTCCATTCATTCCTACAAATAAATTGGAGGTATTTAGAAAATATAACTCATATTCTTTAGAGTATTTCTATTTGCGTAGAATGGTATTCTTTTCATTCTAATAATTTTTTTTTTCTAGATGTATTGCTTTACATCTTTATAGTGCTATTTCGAACCATGTAAATATATGTATAGAAATAAATTTGAATAAATTCAGTGCTTCAGAATAAAATTTAAAATTTATTAATAAGCCAACGATAAGCAAATCAAGGTCTTTGTTCAGAAATCTAATTCATCAAACCATTCTTTAAGACCAAATAATAGTCTAATTAAAAATAAGGCATTATGCCTTCACAACTATCTTTGGAAAATAAAATGAATAAAGCAGATCAGTCAAGATTGAGAGCATCCATTGACTTAGCAAGTTCTTCTTTGCCATTGAAGTCTGCAATTGTAAGGATGACATCTAGGTCATGACCTCCTTCTTCTATATAGTGAGCCTCTTGTTCTTTAGACTCTCTATACCTCTTGTAATTGGCTGCTACTCTGTTGTTTGCTTGGCAGTTCTTATACCGATGCCCAATGAATCCACACCTATAGCATGGTTCATTGTCAACTCTTTCCTTTTGCATCTTGTTTCCATGATCCCCATGTTCCTTTCCACGTGGTGCATGGTTGCCATGTGGGTAGGGATCAGCACGTCTGAACCCCTTTGCATTGGAGTTCTTTTCACCTTTCATTTTTCCATAATGAGCCTCAGGAATTTTCTTTGCCCTAGTGGGCCTGGCATTGTTGTTCAAGAGAATCTCATTATGTCTCTCAGCCACTTGCAGTAGGCTTATCAACTTATTGAAGGTTGTGATTCTTTTGTTGTCATACTCCAACTGATACTGGTTCGCTAGTATAAAAGCTAAAGTAGGAAAGGTGGTAAGAGTCTTGTAGATCATATCATCTTCTGTGAGTTTCCTTCCACATAAATTGAGACGTGCCTTGAGGCGCAACATGTCTTTGTTAAAGTCATTTACCCTTTTTTAGTCAAGTAAGCGGATTTCATTCCACTGAACGGTCAGTTCTGGGAGTAAAGTTTCATGAATATTCCCAAAACATCCCTTAAGGGCATTCCACAGTTCTTTGGGTGTTTTCAGCTGTAGGTATTCCTAGAGTAGGCTAGTATCAATACGCCGCCTCAAAAATATTAAGGCATTTGCTTTTACCTTATTAGATAGTTCATCATCTTTGGGGTCGGTAATGGTGGCAGTGTAGTCTTTTGCCACAAAGGCAATTTCTACATCGGAAACCCAACGGTGGTACTCAAGTCCTTCTGAGTCCAAGATGTCAAATTCAGGTCGAGTTGGATTAGCCATCTACATAAACAAGAGGGAAGATATAACTTACGCAGTCATAAAGAAATTCACGTGAATTATTTTCCAAACATATGAATTAGATTTCAAGACCAAGATTCGTAATGGTCACATTTTTTTTTCGATGCTATGTGAAAATACTAGGGCAGTCACTTGGTCGGTTCGAATCAGTTATAGGTATTACCAACTTCAAACCTAAAGCTTTCGGTTTCAAAACTGAGTTACCAATTACCAATCAAAATTTTCGGTTGTTAATTATATCTACCAAATTCGGTATTTCAGTTTTCGGTATTACCAACTTTAGAACAACAAATTGTTTATAATATAAATTAGAATGAACAAAACTAGGTTTTTGAATTTTATAGTCATAAACTTTGTATTCATCTACTAATTATAGCTTTTTTATATATATATATGGCATCAAGTTTTAGCAATTTTCAATAAAACTAGGTTATTTAACAATCGTTGACTAGGTTACTTAAAATACATATACTATTAATGTAGTATATGTAGTAATGTTCTTACTATTATAAAAGTTTTTATGTTTATTTCTTAATATACATGTATGTGTATTGCAAACTGTAGTATATAAATCTAATATTTAGATGATCGGTAGATTCGGTATTTACCAAAACCAAACCAACTTTTTCGGTAATTTTCGATTTCGGTTTTATCGGTTTCAGTTACCAAAAAGTCGGTTTACCAAACCTAAAACATCGGTTGGTAATTACCAAACCAAGTGGCAGCCCTAGAAAATACTTTATCATAGTAAGTGTGTGTGTATAATACACATGAATTTTCATTATCATGGCAAAGCGGATTGTATATGTTGCATAACACATTTAAACATAGCATATAGAAATAGACTACATGGCATGCTCAAATTTCACAAATATACAACAAATTATATACCACACATAAAAATAGCAATAATATATCATACATAAAATGAAATGTAAACAATAGCATAATACAAAGCATGCGTAGGCATATATATAAGCGTAAATAAAAAAATATGCTCAAAATTTCATAATAAAGCATAAAAAATAAAATATAAAATCATGCTTAAAGATAATCAGATAAAACATAAATAACAAGGCATGCTTTAAGAGGATCAATATTATCTAACTAAACATGCTCAAAAGTTCATGATAAAAACATAAACAATAAAATATAAAGCATGCTCAAGAAAATAAATAATTAAATATATCATAGTATGAAATTAAATAAATTAAAGAGAACATACTTGGTTTTGAAAAAAAATAAAACAATCCTAGTGCACGCGCGTGTTGATGTAGGCGTGCGTAGCGATCTTTTGTTTTTTTTTTTTTCCAGCTTCTGCTGGGCCTGCTCATTTGTTGGGCTGAGAATTAACATTTTTTTCTACTTTTTTTTTCCTGCCAAAGGTGGGCCGCAGGGCCTTTGTTTTTTTATTATTATTATTTTTTTTTATCTTTTCCTTTTTTTTTCCTGGGCCGGATCACTTTTTTGCTTTTCTTCTCTCTCTGGGCTGCTGAGCCTTTGTTATTTTTTTTTATTTTTATTTTGGGCCGGCTCTTTACTTTGGACTGGGTCACCTCTTTTTTTTTTTCTCTCTCTCTTCTTCGCGTCTTCTTTCCTCTCTTTTTCTCTCTCTGGTTTGCAGATGGGTGCCGTGTGGGATCTGGGCCATATTCTGGTGGAGGTGTCGTGTGCTCCTGGGATCCGGACGTGCAAGGCGGAGTCTGTGCAGGTGAGGCGCGGGAATCCGTGGTGCTGCAGGTCAGAGGAACAGCGCTGGGCTACTGCAGAGGTGCGACTGGATCTGGGTGCTGCGACGGTGGAGAGCCCAGATGGGTGCTGCAACTGTGGGCTGGTGCAGGTCTACTGGAATCGGTGATGCAGGCTGCTGCAGGGAACGGGGTGGACGGACGCGGAGGCTGGCAGCCTACTAGAATGGGCAGGCGTGCGGGGGTGAGAACGGTCTGGGTCGAGGTCGAGATCAGAAGATGAAGGCCGGTGAAGGGGAGAGGACCGGTGAAGGCTGGCGGCGGGGCTCGAGCCCGATCTGGACTGAATATATATATATATATATATATTTTAGGGTGGTGGCAGAAAAGACTTTTTTTCTTCTAGGGTTTTGGTTTCTTTTCGATAGAAAGAAAACTAGAAAATTAGGATTTTTTTTCTATTGGTTATTCAAAAATGCTTGAGATCCCAAATAATTTTACCAAATATTAATACCAAATGATGTGGCAGGTGCCATATCATCAAATTATTTTTAGCATATATTCTTATTTTATTTTTATTCTTTAAAATAAAAAGAGCTATAATTAAAAGTTATTGTTGTTTAATAAGAAAAAATGTATATGATAAACAACAAAAAAAGGAAGAAGGAATCTTAAACAAACCCTTCAATCATAGAGACTTTAACATGCAATTGTAGGAGAAGACTATCAGTCAAAACATAAAAAATAGAATACGAAGTTGTGTATGACTTAATTCATTAGTTGACCGACAATTGAATGATGATCTGTTACTATTAGTGGTGGTAGTTTTCATTCTAGAAATAGAGATATGCAGTGATGGCCATGGAGCAATGATGATTTTCAAATGATAACCGGATCTATCTCTACTAGGTTTCATGTTCTTACATTGTTAAAGGAAGATAGAAATAGATGTACTACTATATATGCAGTCTACTAGATTTGATGTAATTTCTCTGCGCTATTCTCCTCCAGATTTTTTTGTCCTTTAGATTCTACAGATTTGGTTGTTTTTTGTTTGAGGTACGGCGACAGCAAATTTGGTTGTTTGGTGAACCACGTGTTTTTTTTTTTTTTTTGCTGATTTATTAGTTTCTAAATAAAATCAATGAAATTTGTTGGAAATTATTAAATTGAATGTCTTGACATGTAAGACGCCAACTCAGATGCCACATAATTTGGTATTGATTTTTGGTATAATTTTTTGGTGTCTCTAGCACTGCTCTTGGTTATTTGCTCTGAGCGTGCTGATAACGTGTAAAAGTGAAAATGGATTGGAATTGGTCTACTCATTTCATTCATAACCCCTTTATATAGGGACAATATTACAACGGAAATATCAATTACATTGATGATACTAAATGCTGATTGAGCTGTGATTTGTAATTGCTTGATTTCCTCTTCGTCTGTTTCTTTGACGAAGGCACATAATGTGCTTTTCCTTTAACATTTTTCTCTTTTTTAACTCTTTTTTCTCTATTTTTTAAATTTGTTCTTTTTTATTCCTACTTTTTTTTTAACTCTTTTTTCTATATTTTTTAAAGGGAAAATCGTCCATACAGTACCTGACCTTTTCTCCATTCTAAACTTCAGTACCTCACGTTCAGAAAATATCAGAATGGTACCTGAGGTTTCAACCCCGACCGAAGATCGGTACCTAGAGCCGTTAGCTCTGTTACGGAAACTGATAACTGAAGGATATTTTCGTCTTTTCATCTCTTAATCCCTCATTTTTTCTATCAAAATATTTTTTTTATTATCTCTCTCTCTCTCTCTCTCTCTCTCTCTCCTCTCTCTCTCTCTCTCTCTCTCTCTCTCTCTCTCTCTCTCTCTCTCTCTCTCTCTCTCTCTCTCTCTCTCTCTCTCTCTCTCTCTCCCTCTCTCTCATTCCCATTCAAACCTAGAATTCTCTCTCCCTCTCTGAAACGCAGCAAACCCATAAATCTCATCTACATTGAGCTCCGCCTAATCACCTGCTACCCTCCCTCCTCCGCCTCAAAACCTAAGCTTTATTAAACAAATTTAAATCATAACACCCAAAAAGAAACAATCAGACCAAACCCAGACCCAGAAAAAGGGAGAAAAATTCTTCAATTCACAGCAAACCACCAGAACAGAATACAGATGCAAACATCAAATGGGTACTCAAAAAAATTGTTGTGCTCTCCGTCTTGTAGCATTCAAATTCAAGCTATCTAATGGATGAGCAGACGTAATCTAATGGAAGCCCACCAGTTTGGATCAAGAAGAAGCCAACCCATATCACCTCGAGAAACGCAACGGCCTCCTTCACTGTCAGGGTTACCATTTCCGGTAAGACTACAAACTCCAGAAGTATGGTTTGGAGTGCGAGGAGATCTCTGCACGAAGCTCCACCTCTACCGCCTCCATCCCCACCTTTGACCACTCTGCCTCACCCTTTCTGATGCCGACCTCGCCTACAAATACCCACCCAAATCAATTTCGAAGCTAAAGACGAAGAAGAATTGAATCACCAGGGGCTCAGTTTTCAATCCGCGCCGTTGATCTGACCCATTTGTTTGATTCCAATTCCAAATTGGAATTACAACAAATCAGTTATAGGGTCGGCGAAGACCTCCCTGCTGACGGAGGCTATGGTGTTTTGAGCTCCCGAATCCTTTTCACCAGTAGCTTCAAACACAGCTTTATTTGGATTTGGTTTAGAAATTTCTGGGTTTTGATGGTTGGGAGGTGGTGGTCGGGAGAGAGTCAGAGAGAAGAGGTTGGGGAAATGGGGGGTTTTGGAGAGAGGTAAGTAGAAAATAAAAAATTAATTTAGAAAAAACCCAGAAAAAAAATAAATTAAGAAAAAATAAAAGTTAAGGGAATAATGGACTTTTTTATGTGAAAAAATTGCCACGTCAGCAACTTAACGGAGTTTTTAGACGGAGGTAACGGAATGGACCTATTGGTCCAAAATTTGAGAGTTCAAGGACTAAACATATGAAATTAAAAGGCTAAGGACTGAAGTGTTTTTTTGGTCAAAGGTTCAATGATTAAACAGTATTTAATCCTTCAAAAATCATTAAAAATAACTCGGGTGTCTGAAAAATCCTTCAAGAATTCCTATGAACTCGAAATAACATCTAGTTTAATCCTACAAGTTCGAAAGATAAATTTTGATGAACCAAAAATTTAAATAATTTTCAAAACTAAAAATAGTTTAAACTAATAGAAATTTTTTTTTTTTTTATTTTATATAAAAAAACTAAAGAAAACAAAAATTCAAGGGTAAATTGGTCATTTGATGATCAAAATATGCTAGCTGTCAGTTTTTGTAACGGAGCTAACGGCACCAGGTACTGATTTTAGGTCGGGGTCGAAACCTCAGGTACCGTTCTGATATTTTCTGAACGTGAGGTACTAAAGTTTAGAATGGAGAAAAGGTCAGGTACTGTACGGACGATTTTCCCTTTTTTAAATTTGTTCTCTGTTTTTTTTTCCTACTCTTTTTTTTTTAACTCTTTTTTCTCTCTTTTTTTTTTAACTATCTTTTCTCTTCTTTTTTTTTTTAAACTCTCTTTTCTCTTTTTTTTTAAAACTCTCTTTTCCCTTTTATTTATTTATTTGTTCTCTCTTTTTTTTTAACCCTCTTTTCTCTTTTTTTTATATTTTTATTTGTTGTCTTTTTTTTAAATATATATATATATATATCTTTCTCTTTTCTATTTACCTCTTCTTCCTCTTCCTCCTCTCTGCTCTTCGACCTTCTTTTCCTCCTCCCTGATTGCAGCTCCAGTTTTCAGCCACGCATGGAAACCGGAATGGTCGGGTTCTCTTCCCTTCAGATTTCGGCCCCTTCGTCATGTCGGAGCTATATCGAAGCTTTCTCTCGACGTCAATAACGTTTCTTTGGTGTTGGTTTGCTGAGATGATGAGCCAATAGAGATTCGAAAAGGATAAGATATTTGAGTTTTCTTTTAGAGAGAAATGTTTGAACAGTTTTGGCATCGAAGAAGGGGAGGTGGAAGGTGAATTGATTTGATTTGGGTGTGCTCCAATTTGGTTTGGAACCGCTGTATGGAGAGGGGTGATTAGGAGAGGTGGTGATGCTTGCTGACATGACGGGGATGATGGATGGATGGTGGAATGGCCAGCACTTGCTTGGAGCGGTGGACACACCAACGGTGATTAGGAGAGGTGGTGATGCTCGCCGAAAACTGGAGCTGCGATCAGGGAGGAGGAAAAGAAGGCCGAAGAGCAGAGAGGAGGAAGATGAAGAAGAGGTAAACAGAAAAGAGAACCAAATATAAAAAAAAAAAACAAAAAACAAAAAAAAAAAAAAAACAAAACAAAAGAGAGAGAACAAATAAATAAAAAAAAGGAAAAAAGTTTTAAAAAAAAAGGAGAAACAAGAGTTAAAGAAAAAAGAGTAGGAAAAAAAAGAGAAAAAATTAAATAAAAAAAAAAGAGAAAAGAGGGTTAACAAAAAAGAGAAAAGAGAGTTAAAAAAAATAGAGAAAAAAGAGTAAAAAAAATAGAGTAGGAAAAAAAAAAGAGAACAAATTAAAAAGAAAAAAGCGTAGGAAAAAAAACAGAGAATAAATTTAAAAAATAGAGAAAAAAGAGTTTAAAAAAAGTAGGAATAAAAAAGAACAAATTAAAAAAATAGAGAAAAAAGAGTTAATAAGAAAAAAAAGAGAAAAGATAGTAATTTTTTTTTGGGTAAGTAAGGGTACAATAGTCATTTTACTGTTGAACTAGTGCCATGTCAGCAAGATAACAGACTTTTTAACGGAAAATTGACGGCATGGACTTTTTTGGTGAAATTGGAAAGTTCAGAGACTTTTTAGGTGAAATTGAAACGTCGAGACCCTATAAGTATAGGGAGTAAACAGTATTTTGTCCCCATATATATATATATATATATATTGCTTTATGCTTTGTCAATTGCTGGAATAGTTTTGCAATTTGTCTCATTCACAGTGATTTAATTGACATCTTCATGTCCAAACCTGGAGCCACCTCCAAAAGATCATTGTATGGCTTTGATATAATTATTTCAAAGCTTTTAGTATTATTGCATCCTTGCCCTTTTGTCTT
Source organism: Rosa lucieae (assembly GCA_024704745.1). Lineage (NCBI taxonomy): Eukaryota > Viridiplantae > Streptophyta > Magnoliopsida > Rosales > Rosaceae > Rosa > Rosa lucieae. The sequence continues at coordinate 13,091,246 of CM045495.1, read as the reverse complement.
ATGCCCCTTAATTGAACTTTCAGTTTTGATTAAGGAGCATGCCACCGCCAAGATTTATTGACTCTTGATTATAAAAATCAATGCCATTTGTTCCTATGGCAACACCTCATCAAGCTTGTAACTTGTGCAATTTAATTAAGCCTTTTGTTCAGCTTAATTAAACTTCCCACATGATCTGTAACATTGCCAGAACGTCCATTTTTTATATTGCTTTGTGCATTTGTGAGTTTCTGGAATTACTTTGTTGATATTGATCAAGACTTGAGTTAAAGCTTTATCTTTACACAGAGATGTCACCGCCAGAGGCTTTTGTTCTTTAGCTTCTTCTTTTTTTTTATATCAGCACCGCCTCGATTTCTTGCAGCAATATTGGTATAAAACTTGCTGCAGGCCCCTGGAAGAAGTTGAAATTGGCTTTGATATATGCTTTGCACTTCAATACAGCCTTGACAAACAGAGCGCCAATTTGTCTTGTGCACTTAATTAGAGCTTCAAGTTGTTATTTTGTCATTCCACCACTAAGATTTCAACTTTCTTTCTTCTCTTGACACGCTGCACTCATGAACACATGCTTGTCACTTGTTTTTGTCATTCTCGTTATACTTGTGCAATTTGATGGAACTCTCTCCTCTGCAAATGCCACCAGAACATCATTCTCGCTTTCTTTTCTTTTGTATCTTTTGCTTTGTACTTTGGTATCCTCTGTAATTTGTATTACCAATTGCTGCGATTTCAAGGCTAGTTAACAAAACCTTATTATTATTTTTTTATGCAGGTACAAAACAAGTACAATAGCTGTGGTGTCATTAATTCCAGAGTTCCAGACTTTTGATTTCAACGATGAGTCTTTCGTCCTTCTCTTTTAGTTTCTTTGCACCAAAAACAACTTCTTTGTGATTTATCAACTCCTATTGCTGCAACTTTAAGTATTTTAAATTTGTTAAACCCTTTTATGTAGGTATAAAAGGCGAAGACAGCAACTGCAGTCAAGACTCCAGAGTTTCAATTCGAGGGTGAGTTTGACTATTTAGATTTTGTTTATTTTTTTTTCCGTGTGTTATCTGAGCCGGTGCCTTTGGGAAGAAAGCATGGAATTTGGGGACAGGTTATATGGTATGGTGGTTTGAAAAAAAGAGACTAGGGAGGAAGGGAGATTGTTCGTGTTGGTGTTTCAAAGGCAGGCCCTTTTCAATTTGACATGGTGATAGGAGGGACTGTTCTGTTTATAGAACATCGAAGACGTTGCTCGGTATATTCATCGGGACGCTGCCCGACATGAGTTCATCGGGACGCTGCCCGACATGAGTTCATCGGGACGCTGCCTGGCATGAGTTCATCGTGACGCTGCCCAATCATGACGCTGCCTGGCATGATTTCATAGGGACGCTGCCCGGCATGAGTTCATCGGGACGCTAACCGGCATGAGTTCATCGGGACGCTGCCCGGTATGAGTTCATCGGGACGCTGCCCGACATGCTCATCGGAGTTGCTACTCCGGCTTGTTTTCTTTTTTGCAGCATCGTTGAGCAACCTGTGAACACAAAGAAAGTGGAGATCATGGTAGGGAGGGAGTCTTAACCTTTGTGGTGAACTTCACACTGTTGGATTCTTCTTGCTTGCAGCAGGGTCTCGGCTATCTTCCCCTCTTTCTCTGTGTGTACTCCACGTCATTATTGCTCGCTTTATATAGTGGACTGATGGAGAGTTTAACGTGGATGTTGTTGACTTCCACATGGGATGAAACAGCTAGTCTCGTTAATTCAAGGCTCTTGACGATGAATTGTACTTATCTTCCATTGAGACGTTCTCTCCTGCTGTTCCTATTTTTTTTATTTTTTTTTATTTTATCATTATTTGGCTGGAACTTTATCTTGTATAATAAAGAAAGCTACCAGCAAAGTGTGGCACGTCATTATGGAATTTTGCTGCTCTTTGGCCTCATAAGTTCATTGTTTATAGTTATCTTTTTTTATATCTCAACAAAGTCAATTTATCTAGAATCAATTTATTCCAGTCCGAACAAAACTAGATCCAAATATCATGCTTAGGTCAAAAGCTCAAGATAACCCGTCATGATTTCTAAGTAATCTCCAACAATTGTCAATGATATCACAAATGTCACATACATGACAAATCACATCATGTAACACAACTCGTGAAACTTGGTTCAACGTCAGAACCACTAATATTACTAGTTCTATTTCCATCAACAATTCTGATTCCAAAGCAATTTATAGCAGACTGAGACAGCCCAAAGCTATGCCCACTCAACTTTAACAATCAAACACGAAATTGAACTCTAGTCTTGCACCTTAAATCTTACCCCAACAAACTTGTTGGCATCGAGGGAGAGATAACTGCCTGGCATGATTTCATCGGGACGCTGCCTGGCATGAGTTCATCGGGACGTTGCCCGGCATGAGTTCATCGGGACGCTGCCTGGCATGAGTTCATCGGGATGCTGCCCGATATGAGTTCATCGGGACGCTGCCCGACATGTTCGCGTGTTCATCGGAGTTGCTACTTCGGCTTGTTTTCTTTTTTGCAGCATCGTTGAGCAACCTGTGAACACAAAGAAAGTGGAGATCATGGTAGGGAGGGAGTTGCAAGACACGTAAACAATCTAATATGCATAGAAATCCCTATGAGGTCGGCGTGTAAGAGGCATAGCACCGGAAGGAAAATCAACTAACCATGTACCGTACACACTTGATGAATACTTCAGCACCGAAGAGTAAACGATGGGAAACCGCAGTAGTCGGGCCATCACTCGGGAGGTACTGAGTAACATCAAGCATATAAGGTAACTAGATCGAAACACGTCTACAGAATCACTACAAAAAAGAATTGTATTAGCTTCACCAATTTGCGTCGGCCTTCAATTGCCGTCGCCAATACCTCCTCTTTTGCGACGGCAAAAACTGAGGGGTCGCGATTGTGCAAAATATTTGCGACGGTAACAACTGCCGTCGCCACTGGGCGTGGCAAACCCAATGGTTTACTTCGGAAAGAGTTAGCCGTAGTAAAATAATATGCTTACGATATGTTTGTTGCAGGAGATTACGATCCCACCTAAATCTAGTCGCTAACCCTAATCCCTCATTCCCTCAGCCTCTATTCGAGATTTCGACTGACCCTGACCCTCAGCCTCTCTTCGACGCACTCCCTCTGTCCCTCAGTTTCAGTCGCCGCCGACCCACCTCAAAGTTCGACGGTTCAGCCTTATCTCTAAGCTAGCTCTAACCTCTCAGTCAGTCATCTCACTCCCTCAGCCTCTCAGTCTCGGTCTTCCTATTCGTAATCTCGAACCGCTGAACCGCCGACCCACGGCTTTGCTTCGACCCACTGTAAGTAAACCTTCTCTGTATACTTCATTGTTGGGATGTTGGTCTCCGACCCATCGATCTCCAGTTAATAGATTTGATTATTTGAAATTTCATCTCACAACTCTCAATCTCCCTCAGTCCCTTATCTGAAATTTCATGAACCCAGTAAGTCAATTAACCAATTATTTCAATTTTCAACCCAATCTCAGTAACTAACTCTCTGTTTTTGATTAAATAGTCTTAAATCTTACTCTTGGAGAGTTGGAGTCTTGGGGAGAGCGGAGGCCGAAACTCAGGAAGACGAGCAGTTGGAGTAGACAGGAGGAAGGAGGTGAGAAAATGAGAACGTGCGGACTGTGAATCTGTGAGTCTTCATTTGAAAATTGAAATTGCTTTATGAGTTGTGGCTTCTTTGGTTAATTGATTATATATTTATATGCAGCTAAGCAGCTTGATCAGTTTTTTTTTTAATTATAATTTATATGCTTGATTGCTTGGCTGCTTCTTTGAAAGACAGAGAGGGATGGAAATTGCTTTGTGGCCTTGTGGCTTGTTTGATTAATGAATAATGATTATATATTTATATGAGTCTGTGTCTCTGTGTATCAGTGTATGAAAGACACAAATGGTCAAATGGAATTGGTCAATTGGATTGGATAATTATGTTTGGTCATGGAAATGTTTGGTCAATTGGATTGGATAAAAATATATATAAATTTTTGTTTGTAGTGCAATGCCATCAGGTTTTTCACCACAACACTCATCGGAGTACTTTTTGGTGTCATCTTCTGGAAGAAAGGAAACGTGTTGTAAGTTTAAGAACTTTAACTTACTATAAACTCCATTTGTCAATTTCTTTTTTTGTGTTCTTTTAATATGCGACCGAGTTACAAGTTTTCTCCAATCTGAGTTTAGACCTCCATAAAATTGTTTTTGTTTTGAACAAAGTTGTAGAGGATCCCATTCCTTTTTCTGTAAATATTGTCTCCTAGAGTTCTCACACATATGATTTGTCAACAGAGGGAAACAACAAGATATTGTTAACCTTCTGGGAGCAACCTATTCTGCTGTTCTTTTCCTTGGAGCGGGAAATGCTTCTGCTGTGCAATCTGTGGTTGCGATTGAGAGAACAGTTTTCTACCGAGAAAGAGCAGCATGAATGTATTCAGAGTTGCCTTATGCATTTGCTCAGGTAATCTATTCGAACATAGACTCACTTTTGTATTTGTTTTTGCCAAACACCAAATTATACATTCTGCTTTGTTATTTATTTATTAACTTTTTATGAACATTTTGTGATGAAGGTGGCCATTGAGACGATTTATGTTGCTATACGAACCATCATTTATTCCCTTCTTTTATTTACCATGATCGGCTACAAATTGAAAGTTGAGAAATTTTTGTATTTCTACTACTTTATATTCATGTGTTTCACGTACTTCTCAATGTATGGAATAATGGTGGTTGCCCTAACTCCTGGCCATCAAATTGCTGCAATTGTCATGGGCTTCTTCATGAGTTTTTGGAATTTGTTCTCCGGTTTCCTCTTCCCCAGACCGGTATGTTATAATTTTTCACTTTTTTTGTTTTTTGTTTTTTGTTTGTTTGTTTGTTTGTTTTTGTTTTTTTTTGTTTTTTTACGAAAGAAAATAGTAACTATTTTCATTGTCCTTACTCATACTTAAAATTAGCCTAACCCATTTTGCCATCCTGGTTCCGCCACTGTCTGTATACCGTATTTGATCAGCAAAAAAAAAAAATCAAATGCTCATGTTTTGTGGTTAATGCTCCATACCTTATTACGATTTTGTAAAACTGTATACTTGAGTCACTTGCTTATAGACTTACTCCACTGGTTTAGAGGGAGAGAAAAGAGTTTGTTTACTGGGATTCTTTTTGAGCAGAAATAGAGGACATTGTAATATAACAAGAAGAGGATAAGGGCCTCTGAAGAGTTATTATTGTCTGTGGACATGGCAGCTCGAAGAGTCTCCTCCTTACTCTCTCGCTCTCTCTTCTAGGTCTGCTTCTAAGCTTCTCTCTCAAGGTGACACCACCTTTACCTTTGTATTCTTTACTTTTTGCAGTCTTTTGTTTAGCTCTCGTGGGTTTTCTCTTTCCTCTGTTTACCCTTCACAAATTTTTGTAATGAAATTGTTTCTGATGTCATCTTCAGGGAGAAGTGTCAGTAGATTTAGCAATGCTGCAGTAAGTGAAGAGTTGATCACCCCACCTGTTCATATGAATTGGTTAGTTTGTTTCATTATACTTTTTATAGAGTGCTAGTTATCTTGGCTCCCTGTCTCACTTCTATGGTTTTGGTTCAGCTTGGTATGTATTAAATATACTTCTGGAATAGTACACATGCTTTGTGAATAAATAAAGTAAATAAAAGCTAGCCTAGTGTTTATGTCTTATCTCAGCAATGAAAGCTTCCCCTGAAACAATAGTCTAATGTTTAGTTTATTTTATTTATGCATGATCTGATCATCTTACAATGGTTGAATATGCAATATTTGATCATCTTACAATGTTTGGTTACTTCTCTTGTCCACATTGAAACTGAAGGTGGAAGCTCATTGTAATGGTTTTAGTTAACCCATCATTCTATTGCGTTCTATTTAATCCAGTGGAGTTGTGTATTGAAGTTGGTGTTTTATTGGAAGCTTGAGCAGTTTAGCGATTTGTTGGTGCAGGAAAATCAAGGAGACTGATTTTTGTTTTGAGCTCTCCTTTGTTTGACTAGACTGCTATATTTTAGTACTATAGTTGCACTTGTATATTCGAAGTTTCCTGTTCTAATATAACCTGGGAATTTTGCAGGTGCATGCAAATGGTATGGCAGCATACTTTGTGACATTGACTACATATCTTGGCCTTTGGTGTGGCAGAATATTACTTGCTTGACATACTTTCTCCACCAAATGGTATGGCAGAATATTACTTTGCTTGACAGTTTCTTCTGGATATCAGACATATTTAAAGGGTCTAGTTGATCAAGGTCTTTCTGAAACTGACCAAATTTTACATGTATTTTCTTCCTAAAAAGGGTCTAGTTGTTAACGCCACCCTTAATTTTTCTGGTTGCAGGGGTGGAGATCATGTGCAGTGACCACGCTGGATAGAGATGGTAGTGATTTGACAGCTACAACCATTGGTAAAGCACGTTGGCAGGAACTTGACCATGTTGTGGAAGAACTGGAGAAAATTGTTGTTGTTAATCTTCAGCACCGATCAATAATATCTCTCATTGGAAATGTGCAAAAATCATCACTAATATTAGAGAAGGTGTTGTACTGTGTTGGGCCAAGTACTTAGAAAGCATTCCATATTTTCTTTTGTTCTCTGGTTGATGACAAGTGTTGTTCTCTGGTTGATGACAAGTGTTGTTCAATTGATCAAACAGGGTTATCAGCTAGATATGTATTTGAATCTGGTATTCATGTTTTGGTGCATTTTATATAAAATTTATTATTTGGCTTCTTTTGCTCCAAAAATAAAAATCCGGTATGCAAAATTGCATGCCAGGTTTTTTTTTAATCAATGATATGCATTTTGCGACGGCATTGTTGTCGTCGCCAATGACCAACGGTGACGGCAATGTCGCCGATGTCGTTGGTGGCGTCGCCATTGCTATTTGCTACGGCGTAAATACCGTCGCCAAAGTTCATGCGACGGCCTTGCGCCGTCGCCAATTGAATTTTTTTTTTTGTATTGAATCTTGCAACCTTGCGCTCTGATACCAACTGACAAGACCCGCCCTGAATTTCACCTTGAAATCTAAAGTGGCCCTGCGGGGCCAACCTTAGAAGAAATTCTACCAAAAATTTAGCGGAACTCCCTCTAAAAGTGGACTACCCAAAAACCTGTAGAAAGACATTTACACTTCTAAAATAATCCACCCTTAATCTTTTGGAGCCACCATGCTCCCTAAAATACAACATCTCCATATCACAAAAGAATTCTGAACTTAAAAATATTAATCTCATAGGTTATCAGAGCAACCTAATGTACAGGCGTACAAGAGAAGTGAATACAAGATAAAGAACCGATACGTTTATAATGCGGAAGCTATGACAGCTATGCCTCAACCCCATGTCCGCTCGACCTTAAGCTAAACTGGCCTGCAAACTGGGCATTTAAAACCGAAGGACCCAGGGGAAAACATTTAAAAACCGTTAGAGTGAGTGGACGAAAAATAAGTCATTTCGAACGTATAAGTAAAACTTAATGCTTTCCCAAGTTATTCTCTAAAAACTCGCATGCAGTAACAATCTTGGAAATACTGCAATCTTAATCATGTAAAAATAGAACATCTTGCAATCTCTTAAAATCTCATCCTCAATCCTTATAAAACATCATTTTCAAGAGGCTTGTTTGATGACTAGAAATGACTGCTGTCTAGTCATCTCATGCCATCTAGGAGGGACTGCCACCCAGATGACGCATCGGAAGGGACTGCCAACCGGAATAGGAGGCTGTAGGTAGAAAGGACTGCCAACTAGCCACAGGTAGTTAGAAAGGACTGCCAACTAACTACCTCATGTCATCTGGAAGTGACTGCCAACCGGGATGTAGTTTGGAAGGGACTGCCAACCAGACTACTACCTAAAAGGGACTGCCAACTAGGTAATGCATGCATGCACTGACTGATAGCCTCCTCAATAAACTGGAAACAACCTTTTCAATTACTTGCTTTCGGAAAGAAACTCGATATTACTTCAATAAAACATTAAAAATTCACCGAAAGCATAACTCAGGATTATTTCGCTAACTCAAACCTCAATATTTCAATAAATCATCGAAAGCATAAATCAAATACTTTGTAAATCAATAAATGCTTTCGGAAAGAAATCTCAATCTAACTCAAGGCTGATAAGTGCGGAACTCAAAAATCAATAAATCTCGATAATTCAATCATGCTCAAATATTTGCTAAATCCTTCATACTCGTATATCATCATAAAAACTGATATTCGAAATCAATAATTCTCATAATATTTTCTAAATCAGTCACTTCCCGAAAATCATTTCCCAACTCTATAACTCATAAATAATTAGTTTGAAAATCTATAGAAAGCCCTCGGGAAGGAAATCCACTAAAAAATCTCGTAACTCATAGAGCATAATAAATCTCAAGAAATCAAGCTCATAAAATCATAATACTCAATAATTCAAATAATAAATTAAACCTCAATCGGAAAATAATAATATACTACATGCACATTTAATTTAAAATAAATGTCCACTCACAGTACTATTTAGGCGATCATGCATACAAGTTCCTTCATCGAGCAATTGCTCGGTATATCGCCTTGTATACAATTATAATTCGTGAATAATTTGTTAAATACGATTCCCACATCAAATCCACATAAATTAACATTTCTATTTCTTCTCTGATTAAACCAAAACTTTATCATTTGCACCAATTCTTTAATTGAAGGTTTCTAGGGCAAAGCTGAGAGAAATCCGATAGTGGAATTCTCAGAAATCAATAACCAAACTATTGAACTTCGGAAATTCCGATTAATATCCAAACCTCCTCCAACTTCCACAAAACACCTATCCATAAATTCGTAACAATATATACTACTCAATAGACCAAAACAACTCACCAGGAACGGCCGGACGCACCCTCACGGGCCGCCACAAGCGGCTGCACCTGGGCCCCATTCGCCGTCGGTCAACCACCACATCTGGCTACCAAATTTTACCAACATCATCAACTTAACATTCTAAGCATCTTTCATAACTGTGGCCAAGTCAGAAAATACCTCTAAGTGGCCGGACAATTAAGCAAACCGAAATAGAGTAAAATTTTCTAATTATGCTTTCTTCCTCCACACTGCAAATCGTTTCAAGATATTTGGGGAGCTTCAAGTACGCCTCAATGCGCTTCTAAAAAGCCTAGCTTTGTCACCGAAGGTGGCTGGAATTGAGGTCAACGATCACATGCTACAGTAAACTTCTCGGCCTTGGTTCGCCGTTTTCCAGCCAAGACTCGACGAGTTACCACCGCAGGCGTGTCCAGGAGGAGGAGAGGAAGCCAACGGTGGTCGTGGTTCGCTCCCAGGTGGCCGGAGGTGCAGAGGAGAGGGAGAGAGCTTGGGGAGAGAGAAACAGAGAGGAGAGAGAGAGAGAGTGTGTGTGGTAGAACTGATCTACCACTGTAAATTTTCGAATATATATACTAATTTATCATGAATAGTAACTTTACATTTTCATTAATAACTTTCGCATACGAACTCCAATTTTTACGTATCATATATGCACACGCTCGGTTTAACGTCCTTTACAACTTTCATGAAGAACATTTTCTCAAATTTTGACCCGAACAAAAAGTCAACTTTTAGGCCCCCTAAAATGTCGAAACAGAGCAAAAAAGTAATGTAAATGTCGTTTACCCATCGAAAGATTCGTAAACTAGTAAATTTAGGTTCGGGACGTTACAACAGTTTCTTTTTAGGCGGTGAGTAGTGGTTAGCAAATTTCCATAAGTTTTCGGACTGTTGAGTTTTGTTTTGTCCAATGGCACATGATCCTCAATCAATCCATCTATCCATCCTAATTAGTGGCCCTCCCGCACAGTAATTATAATTAAGGATACACTATTTTTAATTTTTTATTGATCCGAAACCTAAAGGGTAACCTTAGTAAAATTGGCTAAGAAAAAAACATAGAATTCGGTCAACAAATGTCCTTAGTTTTTTTTAAGGGGTGGATTATAACCCTTATAGTCACATAAGTTTTTTCAGAAAACACGGGACAACAATTTCATTAATAACAAAATTATAAATAACTAGTCCTCATCCACATATGCTATGCATATGTAAGTATTTTAATTTTCTTTGTCAGAAAATAAAAAAGAAAAGACAATGGAAGAAAATGGTTATTGCAGAGAGAAATTAGTGGGAGAGAAAAGTGGGTTGTGGGATTTATTTTGTTTATTTTTCTTAATAAAAATATAATTTGTAATTGTCATAATTGTCCACCTGATTTAATTAATTCTCAAAGTTTTTTAATCTCTTAGAGTCATTTTTTGTCAAAATTTTTGATTTTGGCTAACAAAATATCTTCTCTTAATAATGGTACAGATGATCAACCGGAAAAGAATGTAAGGAAAAAAAATTATATACCTAATTATGTTCGACACACAATATGAAACAATACAAAGAAATAAATTAAAGAGAAATCAAATATGGCACATCTGCTTCTCCCTCGTGAAACCCTAGCGACGCCGAACAGTGACGCTGAGCATCATGACGGCTGCCGTCGCCGCCCTCACATAGAGTGTCTGGTTCGCCTCAGGATTGGCTCCCTTCTCCTGTTGCTTATCTACTTTTTCATTCCTTGGCTCCAACTTCAATCAGATCCCACAGATTCTTTGCGCCTGATATGCCCCTAATGGAGACTGTTTCCGCTGGAGCGTGTTTGTCCTTTAGGGCTGATGACGGCAGGACAAACGTTGGTCGCTCTTGGTGGCCTCCCGGCGGGTTGGTTTGGCGGCAGATGACTAACAAAGGTGGAATCAATATGTCTCATCTTGTTCCTATACCAAATGGTGGTTGGAAGAGGTCAACTGCGGTGCTTGGTATTCAAGCGTCTAGTGGTGGTGGGCCTATGAGGGCAAAGCTTTCTAGTGGATGTCGTGTAGGCGTCTCGACGATCTTGCTCAGACCGGGCTTTAGTCTTTGTGATTGTCATCCTATGTATCAAAATGGAAGTGGAGATTGCATATGGATGGATGAATGTCAAACATCTCGCTCGGATTCCAATATTTATCTATTTTAGAGATAAGATGATATCCTTGACCTGTCCATGATTGAAGCCAATGCCCAATTCATTTCTACCAATGCAAAGATCAAATCTTAAAATGAATAAATATAGTCAAGTCTGTAGGCCTTATGTGGCCTTCTTCTTTGATTAAATGTTGTTGTTTTTTTTTTTTTTTTAAACCCTTAGCCCATCCCACCCTTACATATGTTGATGAGAATCGAACCCATGACATTTACAATGTTGGAATTATAATTAAATGTTGTTTAATAGCACTTTGTTCAAAAGCAAATATTTTTGGCTGCTACAACCTGCAACTTTAGGACTTGTCATATCAAAGTGTATTATATATATATATATATATATATAGTATTTAAAGCATTGGGCCATATCTCTTTATTTTAGAGTTGAAAACATTAGGCTGTGGGGGCATTTATATGCTGGATCATCTTCATGCAAGGTTCTAAAAAACGCTAGGCGCTAGTCGGGCAGTGAATAGGGGACTAGCGTCCAGGGGCCTAGGCGGGGACTAGGCAGTTTTTATTTTTTTAATTTTTAAATTATTTTTATGACCTATAATAATAAAAATAAAAATATTTAAAGTCTAAAAATTAATTATAAATATAAAAATAGTCAAAATATAGAATAAATTAGGGTTTAGGGCCGCCTAGCACCGCCTAGTCCCCTCCTAGAACTGCCTGGTCCCCGCCTAGCACCGCCTAGCATCGCCTAGTAGCCCAACGCCTAAGAGAAACGCCTAGGCCAAAATCCGATCGGTTCCTTACCGCCTAGGCCGTTTTTTAGAACATTGTCTACATGTGCTGGTGTAACTATGCTTATGGGAGTTATGATAAAGAGTTAGTGGGCGCATAAGCCCCGGTTTTCCTTAAATGGGTCTGCCTATGATTTTGAATACAGGTTAAAGTCCTACAATCTTAATTATATTTAGGGCTAAATACCAGTTAGTACCCGGTGGTTTAGGTCCAAAATCAATTCAGTCCCTGGACTTCTAATTTCATCAAAAACACCACTGCACTTTCAATTTTGATCTAATAGGTCCAATTCATTAATATTCTGTTATGGGTTCAAGTTATAGTTGGATTATTTGTTGAAAAACTATTTATTTTTATTAGTAGGACTCACTCCTAAATTGACTATGCAGACCATATCGACACCACATCATAAAACATATGTTATATATGAGTCACATTAACAAGTTAAATAACTCAATTGTCGGAAAACTAACAAATTGAACCTATTAGATCAAAATTGAAAGTGCAGGGGTGTTCTTAATGAAATTAGAAATTCATGGACTGAATTGATTTTGGACCTAAAGCACAGGCTAGTAATTTGTATTTAGCCCTTATATTTATTTAAAACCTAAATATATTGTTATGTCAAGGTTCTAAAAAACGTTAGGCGCTAGTCGGGCGGTGATCTGAGGTCTAGGCGGTTTTTTTTTATTTTAATTTTTTAATTATTTTATGACATAAACTTAATAAATAACAATTTTCAATCACCTAATATATGCATGAATTATCTCAAGCCTTCTCAGATTAATTGATGATGAAACCAAGGTAATTAATGATGAAGCTCTAGCTGTCAACCATTACACCACTTTTTTCTTAAAAGAAAAAAGAAAAAAAACAAACCACCCCCACCCCACACGTCTCATCTTCTTCATCTCTCTTCTAGTCTTCTTTCTCATCTCTTGCATCTCTCTTTATCTCTTGGTCTGCATTCTGCATCTTTCTTCTTTCTTTACTCTCTTCTATCTCTTGAATACTAGGTTGCTTGCTAGACATAGTATCGAACCCAAAAATCAAAGTATCGAACACAAAAATCTTCTTGAACCTTGAGGGTCTGCTTTGTTGCTTGAAGACTGAAACTTGAAAACCCAAAAATTATTCAAAGCACCGTGTCGGAGAGAGAGAGAGAATAGAGGGAGAGAGGCTGTGCGGTGAGGTTAGTGTATAGGTTCTGATCGGGTCAGGTTTTGTGTTTTGTGGAAGAGTTTAAAAAAAAAAAAAAAAAAAACATAAACGCCTAATCGCCGACTGCCCAGTGGCCAGAGAGAACCGCCTAGCACCGCCTAGGAGGCCGACTTTCTGCCCAACGCCTAGCTCGATCAACTAGGCCAGAATTGGAACGGGGTGGAGGCGCCCTTTTTTTAGAATCTTGTGTTATGTATATTTGTTATTCCGTATATTAGTTACTTTCTCAATATTATGTATTGTTGAACAATTTGTTGCCTGACTCTGAATACTCTTTTGAATACAGATTAAAGTCCTACAATCTTAATTATATTTATTCATAACCTAACTATTTAAAGGATTCGATCATAAGTCTTGAGTTCATTTAGTTTCTAAAATCTATAATAATAAATTGAATATTAGACAATAATAGCTCTTTCTCAACAACTAATTTGGGGTCCTAAATCTCCTATCAGAATTATGAAAGAAAGAGAGCCATCGCTTTAATAATAATGGGTGGATGATACCTAGAGGACTTTCAAATGCAATGACTAGAGGACTTTCAAGTAAGGCAGATGGTAGAGAGGGACCATGTGCTATATGTTAGAATGGTCCATGAAAAGACACATACCTAAACTTCTAGAACATTAGGTTCTTCTTCATCCTCTTGTATTTAACAAAGGTCAGCAGTATTGTTAATAGTCCATTACATTTATGTGGAGAGCATTGTTATAAACCCTAAAAATGAAAACTAATTCACATTGTTGAGCTTAGGTTATCAGTCCCAAGCGTTGATGGTGCAACGCCAACTGGACTCCTATATTGGGAGTAACACATCGATTCTTGGTCGGTTGTATGACGACTTAACAACGTTTTTGGCTGTAAATAGAGATATTTCTGTCACCTATACGGGAAGGAAGGCATATAGCGATCATATCCTTGCCTCTCATGCGTGTATCAAGCATCAAGTTTTTTTTTTTTTTTCTACACCTTCTTTTCTTCAAGCTGCTATTGCAGTTAATGCTTCTTTCTTTTGTTATCAATAAAGGGTTGACCTCCATTCATTCAAAATATATATATATATATATATATATATTTATATATATATATATATAGTTAAAATGAGAAAGCTATTTGAGTTTGTAGCCATAATCTTTAAAGGAAAAGAGGACGAAGCTCTTCACGGTGGCCCATCCTCCGGCCACCATCAACTCTAATTTGCATTGGAGGATGAGTTTCGAAGCTAAAACCCTAGTTCGGCCACCGTGTTCGATCACCGTTTTTTGGCCATCTCCGGTCGTGCCACCACCCACATCTTGAAGCTTTCTCCACCCTAGTTTGAACGCACCCTGCTACCAGTTCCAATTCAACTGGAGGAAGGAGAATCGACGATCAGAGGAGGTCTAGGGTTTTTTAGCTTTCAAGGTAAATTCTAATTCCTAGACTTGAAATTGATTAATGTTGTAGTTGAGAAAGTTGTTGGGCTTGATGAGAGGATCATGGTGGTGAAATTTCATGACCCAATTCGGGGTCGGAAGTGGGGGTGCCTCCAGCTACTTCAGGGCTTCTAGTTTGATAATTCAGATAGAGCTTGACGTTACGGATATGTGGGTATAATTTGGTAGCCATACAATGCACTTTGGGATCAATAGAAATTTCTGAAGTTTCGGAAATTTGGGTTTTAATTCGGGAAGATTTGACCGTTTGATCGACTCCAATTTTTGATAGGTTGCGTGTTATAGTTATTGAATCAAAGTGACCCATGAAGTTTGAGATTGTTCCGATATGATTTCCATCTTTCGGCAAATTTATCATTTCTAGAGTTTTGGTTTTATTATCATCAATTTAGTTTCAATTCTCGAGGATAATTATTCATAATATTAACTTATTCAGGACGATGTATCGATCAAGCACGAGAAGAAAATTGTTGGATGGACATCATAGTGTAATTATGTGGGTAGACATTTGTTTTTAAATTAATTATGCATGCAGTATTTTATTATTTTCTAAGTGAGATTTAATTTATGATTTGAATCCTTGAGATTTTATGATTTTATGGCTTATTGAGATATTGAGTTTTATGAGCTTTGATTTATTGAGTATTTTATTTATGCTTTCGATGATTTATTGATGATTATATTTGAGTATAATTCATGAGACTTCATGAGCTTATAAATTATGATTTAAAGAGTTCAGTTTATTGAGTAGGTAATTATGTTAGCGCATGCATGCATTACCTGGTCGGTAGTACCCTGCAGACAATATTCTGGTCGGTAGTACCCTCTAGAATATTCCAGTCGGCAGTACCATCATATGCGTCATCTGATCAGCAGTACCCTCTAGATGGCAAGAGATAGTTGACAGTACCCTTTAACCATCAACTCGTCCGGTCGGCAGTACCCTCGATGCTTCCCTGGTCGACAATCCCATCCAGGTGGCATGAGATGACTAATCGGCAGTTCCCTTTAGTCATCGCCTATTTTCTGACTAGTATTTTTAATGAGATTTCCAAGAGTTTTGCATGAGATGGTTTAACTGATGATTTGAAGTTATTTTACGAGGCAAGATTTATAGTGACGTCAGTATATTTCCGAGATTTCTGAATGATTTTGAGATATTTACCTTTTGAGTATTTTAAATGAGATTTTGAGACGAATTTCGAGATGTTTTACCATACAAGTTTGAGATTTCAGTAAAGAGGAGGATTAAGAGTATTTTCAAAACTTTACTGCATGCTTGGTTTTCAAGAGAATAAATTAGAAAAACATTAAGTTTTATTTATTTCTTTCAAAATTACTTATTTTTCGTTCACTCACTCTAACAGTTTTCTAAATGCTTTTCCTTGGGTTTTTCGATTTCTTGTGCCCAGTCTGCAGAGTAGTTGAGGTCAAGCTTGCGTAGAAGTCAAAGCATAGTCACCATCGCTTCCATCTTCTTTGTAGGTTGCATGTTAACCTACTTGTACTCTATTCTAGTTTATTTGTCTAAATTGCTTTGATGACCATCTTTCAGTTGTGTTAGTATAAAAGATAATTTGTTATTTGATTTTAATTTTAGTTTGGTTTTATGTACCATGTTGGTGGTTGGTTATGAATTGTGGGGAGCAAGTAGACTCAAAAGTTGAGAGATGGATATGATTATTTGATGAGTATTGTAATGTTTTTATAAGTTTTGGATAATCCATTTTTAAGGGAAATTTTGCAAAATTTTTTGTAGAATTTCTTCTAAAGTGAGTCCAGCAGAGCCACTTCATATTTCAGGGTGAAATCTAGAAATCTAGGGCGGGTCCTGTCAACATCCTCCGCTCCCCTACATCCACCTTCTACCATTCTACGGCAGCCCATCTTTAGTGGCTGCAGCGCCTCTCTCTCTCTCTCTTTCTCTGTAATGAATTGTTTCTTTTTCTGCTGGGCTACCACTATAACGCCCTATGTATCTCGCCAATGCAGGATAAGGATTGAGGAGTGAACCTTGCAACACGAGGGCAATAATGGTGAGGGAGGGTATAAATCTCCCTGATTGAACTTCTGTTCAAAGATTTCTCATGATAATGTATAAGACTTCTTATAAAACTATAGCACTTCTACGAATGGGGGTTTGTATGCTATCAAATCCTATTTGAGAACTTCATATATTCATGGTGGGATTTGGTTATGAAGATCAGGTAGGGTATGGGATAGGAAGACAGCTCCCACAGCTTTTTAGTTTGAAGAACGGTATTTCCTTAAAAAAAAATTTTTCTCTTATTCCTGTTGCAGTGCCATGACACAAAAACAACTGATAGATTTGTTTAGCAAAATATTTATGAAGATCAGGTAGGGTATGGGTTGGGAAGACAGCTCCCACAGCTTTTAAGTTTGAAGAATGGTATTTCCTTTAATTGTTGTTTTTTGTTTTCTCTTATTCCTGTTGCAGTGACATGACACAAATGCAACTGATAGATTTGTTTAGAAAAATATTTATCCCCGAGTAGGAAAATATCTAACATTGCAGCAATCAAATGACAAAATAACCTTACCTGAAAATTTCATTTTCAGGTAAGTTGCATGTAATGAGGAATATATAATAGGATTCATTTCAAAAGGAGTATAAATGATTAATCAAAAAGTCAAAGGTCAAGAATTTAGCTTCCTAAGCAAAATTGAAAAAGGAAATTGGATTTCCATGACTCTAAAAAGATAAAATAGCCGATGAAATTGAAGATCGAAATTAAAGGATGTATCTTATCTCTTTAGTTTATGATGACTTATGAACTTTGTAGCAGATAAAATTACAAACTTAGGCCATAATTCTCTAAATGGAACTGTTTGGTGTACTTGTCTCTCTATTTCTATGTCCCAAGGTTCTAAAAAAAGCTAGGCATTAGTCGGGCGGAAGTCTGAAGCCTAGCGCCCAGGGGCCTAGGCAGGGACTAGGCGGTTTTTTAATTTTTAATTTTATTTTTATTTTTATAACATATAATATCATTGACAACTATTTCTATATCTAAATATAACTACAGAATGCTTCTATATAGACCATTGAACAATCACATTTTAACAATTAAGTAATTAACATCAGTAAGAAGTTAAAAACTAATTACTGAGAACCAATTAACAAAGTAAGCAAAGTCAAATAGACAAATAGTTCAATACAATTATTCAATTAATAGATGCAGTTCATGTCAAAACCAAATTGAGGCAGAGACTTTGCTGCAACACCTGTCAAAACCAAATTGAAAAGCAGAGACTTTGTTGCAACTCAGCAAATTGAGCAGAAAGAGGCTCAAAGGAACTCTGAACGTAGCAATTTCAAGTTCGAGCCTTCGAGGCTTTGCTGCAAAAAGAACCCGAATTTTAGATCACAAACAGTGAAAGTGTGAAACCGATCGAAGTTTTGAAACAAATCAAATTTCAGATCTCCCAGTTTGAAAGTACATGATCTCCCAGTTTGAAAGTACATGGAGATGTTGAGCAGAGATTGGTAGGGACCGAGGGAGTGAGAGTGAGACTTTGAGAAAGGGAGACAGAGAGACCATAGCGTTGCCGTCACCCATCTGTGTTGAGGAGGAATGCCACCGTATCGTTCGAACGCTGCCGTTGATGAGGAGCCAAGAAGGCCGCCTTGATATTCAACAACGTTTAAGAAAAGAAAAAAAAAAGACTTCAGCGGCTAGCACCCAGCCCCAATCGGGAAACGCCTAGCCCGATTACTCTCCGCCTATAGTGCCTAGGCGAACGCCCAGCAGCCAGCACCTAAGGTAAACGATTTGGTCGAAATCGGAACGTCTCCTCCACCCCTAGCGCCTAAGCGCCGCCTAGGTGGCCGACTAGCCCGACTTTTAGAACCTTGCTATGTCCCCAAGAAATTTTTGAAATCTACTGGGAGGAATCTATCCTCATAATTTTGTGTTGTAACTCTTCAAATTCCATCACTTTGAATATGAGAGTGCAATTAAAATCTTGTTATAATAAAATAAGGAATTAAGAACTTAAACTACTTTGACAATAAACAAGATGTAGGTTTCTGTCTTCTCCTCTCAACTACAAAGTACAAGAAAAAATTTCAACTAAAGCAACCAAGAAATACCTAATGTCGACCGCAATCAGTAGGATAAATGAAAACAATTTGTGTAACACTCTTTCAGCACATGAGGGAGCTAATTTTCTAGGGATTTGTCTTAGATCACAGTACGAAGGCTTTCATGAAGATATAGGAAATTATGAGACAGTACTCAGCTTGTGAATAACACTAGATTATGCCAAAGCTGAGTTACTAGCAGGGATTAATTGGCAGAATGTTTCTCTCGTATGAGCTATCTGAAAAGATGGCTTGACCGGATATTTATTAAAACATATAGGCAGGTTAGAAAGAGTGGAGACGTGGACTGCTGAAGTGAGTCTTCAACTTTTGAACCACATTGAGAGCTTGTGAATCACATTCTGAGCCAACCTCTCCCTTGTCGGTAAATTAATGGCTGTGTACCTGTATTACTTGATTTCAGATGGGAAATGAACTATGGCAGTTGGTCATTAGTATTTGGGTTTGGATGTTCAGAGAAGGGAGAGTGCTATATACACAATCAGTTGAGTGTGTGTGAGACACACGCAGCCATTTGTCAGTTATTCATTTGGTAAAGCAATAAAACAACAACACATTTCTCTCTCATCATGTGCTTCATATTTTCAGCCTATTTTACCCACAGTGTCTCACAGCCAACTCTCTACCTTCACCACCCATCCCTTAGACTTCATTAGACCATCATAGAGCGCCACCACCTACCCAGCCCAGCCCAGTACTTCATGTCTATCGTCAACAAGCCTTCTACCTTAAAAATTATTCTGATTTTTTTCTTGAAAAAGAAAAGAAAAATATAGGAAAAGGAAACCCAGCACTCATCCCGCTTTTGAATCCGAAAAGTTCTTCCCTTTTTCAAGTTCGGATTCTCCGATCCGCCATGGCCATCGTCACCATCTCGCCGCGAGTCTCAAATCCCTGAAGGTATGGACTTCTGATTGTCACACACTTAGCGAGGTGAGTAGAAAGTACAGCACTTCAGCGAATTGATTTTCAAGTTTCCTTTGGAGCTACAGAGAAGGAAAAGAAAAAAAAGGGAAAAAGAAGAATAGAGGGCTGCTCTTTTTACCATTTTATGGAAGAGATATCAAAATACAAATTAAACAAAAATCAGTAACTGTGATTGAAAACCATCCAAAACCCATTACTCTTTTCCTTATAATTGACCCAAACTCTCATAGCTTACACCTCCCTCTCTTGGATTGGATCAAGAAGACGACCCTGAAACTTTGATGAAGAATGAGATCAAGGTCGAGACGGAGAGCATCACCAGAAAAACGTGAATTTCGTATGAAACTTTGATGAAGATTGCTGGTTACTATCTACCATGAACATGGACATACTCAGTTGGAATTGTAGGGGCATCTGCAATGATGCAACTAAGAGGGCTTTGAAGGATTTGATATCCCAGAATCGTCCCCAAATTGTTTTTCTTTGTGAAATGAAAATTAGTCGAATGTCAGACTTCCTTAGCCTTCATGCAGTATTAGGTTTTCAACATTTCAAGGAGGTGCGGAGTGATGGAAACTCGGGGGGACTAGGGATGTTTTGGAATGGTGATATGGGAGTGCAAACACGTTTGTTGTCTGCCCACCATATTGATCTAGTTATTGAAGGCGATCTAGGGGAGCCGTCCTGGCGATTGACTGGTTTCTATGGCTTTGCATAAACGGGAGATAGAGACAGCTCGTGGCAGCTTCTCAAGGATCTCAGTGATCTTGATTCACTTCCTTGGGTTGTCATAGGTGATTTCAATGAGATCCTGAATAGCAGTGAGAAGATTGATGGGCCGGTAAGGGTGGAGCGTTAGATGAGAGGTTTTCGAGATGCCCATAGCTATGGAGACTTGCTTGATCTAGGGTTTTTCGGACCAATGTGCACTTGGTGGAACTCAGAAACGCAGTTGCGGTTGGATAGGGTAGTGTGCACACCCTCGTGGTGTGATATCTTTGGTTACTCAAGGTTGCGTCATCTTCCTCCAATGATTCTGAGCATGTTCCTATCCTGTTGCAAGCTAGTTCGGTGCCTCTGGCTCACAGACCGAGTCATCATCGCTTCAAATTCGAAGCATATTGGTTGCAACATCTGGAGTGTGATGGAGTGGTACATGAGGCATGGCAAACGGATGTTATGGGGACTCCTATGTATTGTGTTCGTAGAAGATAAAGTACACCAGAATGAAGTTAGACAAATGGCAAAAAAAAATCTTTAGGGCAAGGCAACTAAGCATGCTTCGTATTAGATCCCGGCTAGAAGAACCGATGGATGTACCTATTTCGGAGATAGTACAATTGGAGAAGAAGAATTTACAAGATCGACTCCAAGTCCTTCTCTCAGAGGAGGAGACTTTTTGGCGTCAGCTTTCAAAAGTTACTTGGCTCCAAGATGGGGATAGGAATAAAAAAAATTTCCACCGAAAAGCTTCTAATCGGAGACAGAAAAATCAGCTTCATGGTCTCCATAATGAAGAGGGAGTGTGGTGTGAGGATGATGCAGGTGTCGAAAACATTGTTACTACCTACTTCACAAAGATGTTTGGCTCGCAAGCTATTGATAATGATGCGGTCAATTTGACTCTTGACGCTATTCAGCCTTGTGTTACCCCGACTATGAATGATCAATTATGTGCTCCTTACTCTTATGAAGAAGTACGTAGTGCTGTGTTTCAGATGTATCCCATGAAGTCTCCTGGACCAAATGGGATGCCTTCCTTGTTCTTCCAACATTATTGTGATACAATTGGGGAAGAAGTTACTTTAGCGGTGCAAAGCTTTCTACAAACAGGTCAGTTATTAAGACAAATTAACTTTACACATATTTGTCTTATTCTAAAGAAGAATGATCCTGAGCAGATGTCGGATTTGTGGCCTATTACTTTGTGCAATGTGCTGTATAAAATTTGCTCCAAAGTGGTGGCCAATCGACTAAAGCTGATTTTGCCTGAGTTGATCTCTCCTTTCCAAAGTGCTTTTGTGCCAGGGAGATTAATTATAGATAATATTCTAGTGGCTAATGAGATCGCCCATTCTGTTCATAACGAAAGAGAAGGGAGTTAAGGTTTTATGGCTTTGAAACTTGACCTTAGCAAGGCTTATGATAGGATGGATTGGTCCCTTATCCGGAAGGTGATGATCTGATTTGGTTTTGCACATGATTGGATTGAATTGGTGATGTAGTGTGTCAATTCTGTGAGATATTCCTTCTTAATTCGTGGGAAACCACGTGGCTATGTTTGTCAGAGTAGACGATTGAGGCAGGGAAATCCTTTATCTCCTTACTTATTTTTGCTTGGAGCTGAGGGGTTTTCGACTTTGTTGCAAAGGAAACAAGATGTTGGTCTTTTGCCAGGGATCGAAGTATGTGACAATGCTCCCTATGTTAATCATCTTTTGTTTGCAGATGATAGAATGCTTTATGCTAATGCATCTTTGGAGGCTTGTTATGAGATTCAGGATGTCATTGTGACATATGGGCGAGCTTCAGGTCAGTTGGTTAATTTTAGTAAAAGTTTTGTTGTGTTTAGCAAGAATGTATCGAAAGAGATGAGAGAGGAGGTCTCTAGTTTAATGGGGGTTGAAGTGGTAGCTTCACATGAAAAATATCTAGGGCTTCCTACCTACGTGGGGAGGAAGAAGACTGCTACATTCCAATATATTAAAGATAACTTGGCCAAGAAGATTGATGGTTGGCAGGGTAAGATGTTAAGTAGTGCAGGGAAGGATATTTTGATTCGGGTAGTAGCTCAAGCTTTACCTTCTTATGCTATGAGTGTTTTCCAGCTGACAAAGAACTTTTTGTGAGGACTTGGAACAAATGTGTGCCAGATTTTGGTGGGGTACTACTTTGGATAAGAAGAAAATACATTGGAAGACTTGGAATGCCTTGTGTAATCCAAGGGAGGAAGGTGGATTGGGATTTCGGAGTCTTACAAATTTCAATTCGGCAATGCTAGCGAAACAGGCATGGAGGGTAATTCTTTATCCGGACTCTCTTATTGCAAGAATTTATAAAGCCAAGTACTTTCCAGAGTCTTCTATCTGGGAGGCTCTACCCCATGCTTCTCCCTCGTTTTCTTGGAAAAGTATTAGTTCTACTAGGGACCTCTTGAAGGAGAATTCATGTAGGCAGATAGGTAATGGGGAGGAGGTTAACATATGGTCAGATTGTTGGATTTCTGCTAAACAAGCTGGGAGGCCGAGTCACAATGATTCAGCTATGGGGAAAGTTAGCAAAGTTAGTGATTTGATTGTAGCTACGGGAGTTTGGAATGGGCCTCTGATTCGACGACTGTTTGATAGAGAGGAGGCCGAGATCATATTAAACATCCCTCTCAATCGTAGAAATATACCTGATCGATTGGTGTGGAGGTTGGACAAAAACGGTGAATTTTCGGTTAAAACGGCTTACCGGTTTTTTGTTTTTTCATTCTTCTTGTCGGAGTGCTTTTACTCTGGCAGTAAATGGGAGATTTTGGAAGAGGATTTGGAAGGTTTCGATTCCTAATGCAGCAAAAGTGTTTGCTTGGAGGGTGTGTCATGATATTTTACCATCAGTGAAGAGGTTAGCTACAAGGCATATTCAGGTAGAATCTCAAGGATGCGTTTTGTGTGGAGGAGGCAGTGAGTCCACTCTACATCTATGTAGAGATTGTCCTTTCACGAGACAGGTGCTGCAGGGCCATGGGATCTTGAGGAGGACATGTTTTGATCCACAAGTAGCAGACTCTGATTTGTTGACATGGTTTGATTATTATGTGAAGACATTATCTCTTACAGAGTTGGGGTGTTGATTTTCCTACTGTGGAGCATTTGGAAAGAAAGAAAGTCACGAGTCTAGGAGGGGAAGAGTGCGTTGGCTTGTGATGTTTTGCTTAGAGCTAACGCTCGTATGCAAGAGTTTCGTGTTCATAACACCAACTTTGCAGTGGCTGGTGCTAGAAGAAGAAGAGTGCAAACATGGGTGGCTCCACCAGCATGAGTGTTAAAAATAAATGTTGATGGCTCCTTTCATCATAACACTAGGTCTAGAGGTTTTGGTTTTGTGATTAGAGATTCAGGTGGTGCCATTTTAGAGGGAGGTGCAGGTCCTCTATGCGGACTGATATCAGCAAAACATGCTGAAGTTTTGGCTTGTAGGAATATTGCAATTAACTTTGTAATTGATCATGGCTTCGTTCCAGCCCTTTTGGAGACTGACGCACAAGAGGTGCAGCGTCAACTAGTTGCCCAAGCTAGCCATAATGCCTCAGCCTTGGGACGACTTTATGAGGATCTGAGTCTACTCTTGGATTCTCAAAATATTTTGAAAGTTAGCTATGTTTGTAGAAAGGCTAATGTAGTTGCCCACATGTTAGCTGCACATGGTAGTACTATTTGCAGGATTGTTTTTATTTTTCTGTTCCTAGTTTTCTAGCAGCTGTTATTGCAGCTGAACTTCCAATTGTGTAATCTGAGTTTATCAATAAAGGGCTTACATCTTTCTATCAAAAAAAAAAACAACAAAAAAAGAGAGTAGTTTTCGTATTGGCCACAATAATAATTTTTTTTTTATTGAATAATTTTAATTTTTTTTGAATCAATCGATAATGATTGTCATATATAATCATCAGAAGTCAGAATAGACCGTTACATACCCTTCCGCAGCTATTTAAGGGCATAGACAGACAAAAAGATAATAGTAATACCCACAGTAAAACTTAGATGGGGATGTTTTACTGTGGGGATCAAATACGTAGAGGTAATGGGGATCCTCCATTTATACTATGCAGGAGGCGCTAGAGATCTAAGTTCTTAATATAAGGAAAAACTTAGAGTTGGACCAAGGGCAAAAGCCTTAGCCCAAAATCACCCAGCCCAATAAGGCGGCCCAAGAAAAGATGATTGCCTTGATCCAAGCCCACACTCCATCTTCCTCATCCAATGGTCGTCGCACCCTATGCTGCAACGTCCACGCCGAGCTGCGCTGCAATGCACCAGCTTCACTGCTAAGCTGTGCCCTCCGATCCAGCACCCCTCACTGCCGCCGAATATCTCTTAATCGCTGGTCTTAGAGGTCCCTCAAAGAGGCGTGCCCTCCTGTACAAACCATCACCGCGCTCAAGACGTTGTCCGGTGCTCGTTGCCTAAACCATCCAATCCAAACCCCGAGCCAAACCCCTCGCCAAGAAGCTCCCAGGTCTCTAGTATTCAATTTCCTATTCGGCAGCAACCTCTAGCCAGCGAGGCGAGCCAACGCTAACCATGAGCGTTGCCGAACAAGAAGAAAATTGCATACCCTAGACCAAGAATAGTCCGAGTTTTGTGGAGCTGCCCTTGAAAAAATGCTAGATTTTAATTTGCTATAGAGAAGATAGAGGAAATTGGCATGATTTGGTTTTTATTGTTGTTTTTAACTATGAAAGGGTAAGTCTTCCACTTATGACTCGTATGGTTTGCTAATTTCCAACTGTACTCATTCCTTGTGGAGACTAACTGCTATGAGGCTGTTAGACTAATTAACTCCTTTGAGACATATTGGTCTAAGGAGGGACCAGTGTCGGCCTTGGGCCTGGGAGGCCTAGGGCCTCAAAAAGAAATTTTATGTTGGCTTGCAATAAAAAATAAAAAATAAAAAGTAAAGAAATAGAATGCTTAAACGCACTATGATAAGGACACCCTTCAACCCCATCAATTATCCTTCAAGCCCAATTAGTTATGTTAGTCCATCAGTAGATTGTAGGCCTAGTCCAATTTCCTTTTGTGGTCATGTGGCACGTGTTGGTCACCTGTAATGCTAAGGACACCTTCCTCTAATTTATATCTTTTGTCCTATTGCCATTAAGGTTTTGGAAGGAAATGAATTTCTTTTGATATTTGCCTTTTCTTTCTTTCTTTCTTTTCCTTTACTTTTACTGTATGTGCTCCATCAACTGGTAATCAAAGCCATGACGATCAAAGGCAACCAACCCCAAATGCCCTCTGTTCCCTTCTCCTCTGCACTTGTCAATCCACCACCGCTCACATATGCTCAACCATCCTCCTATTCCCAACTCCCCAATACCTCTTCACCTCTTCCTGAGTTTTCAGACTTCCAACACTCTGGAATTTCAGCAAAACCAAAATGAAGAAATGCACTTGGTCATGGAAACACTCACCTAAAACCAAAATCAAATTTCAGCTCAACTTGCTGCTATCCAAAACATTGTACTAGCAGCACTCCTTCAAAACCGCCAATTGCCTCGTCCACCACCCACATCACCACATCTTTAGGGATTCAATTATATAATTTGTTGGGCCTCAAAATTTTTTTCACCTTGAGCCTCCCCAAAGTCACAGGGCCGGCTTTGGGAAGGACCAATCATTGAATACATTAAAATGCTCATGCATGTATCTGGTGTAGAGATAGTAATCTTCCAACCCGGTGAATGCAACTTTGCAGCTCATATTGTTGTTTCCTCTAAGTGAGCTATCTCTCTTTACTTGTATTGAGGATGGCTGGAATGGCTTATGGAATAGGTTAATAACTTAAAATTGATTCCAATGTTTGTAATTTTTCTTATCATCAATGAATGATTATATTTTAAAAAGCTGTACTCATTTTCACATAAACAAACAATTATGACTCGTCAAGTTTTTTTTTTTTTTTTTTAATCAAGAAGAACTTCATTAATAATGAACTGCTTACAACGAGTTTTAGCCAACATCTCTTACAAAGAAATGGCCACTAGACTTCACACTGGAACTCTAAAATGACTGACTCAAGGAGCCAAAAAGGCCTCGACTCCAGACATGCACTACAACTATATGACAAAGACAACAAACGCAGGAGCAACTCACTTGTGTCAACACTCTCGCACCACCCAGAGTCCACCTGACCAGCTTTTGATCGACCAAGCCCACTCATTGTGACTTAAACCCGACCAAAAAAATTACCGAACATTCAGACCTGGGACTAAATTAAAACCAACATCGTCGCCACCATATTGTCAACCCACAAATGCTCCAAATCACCATCACTCCAACCCAAACCCAGATAGGCACAACCCAGATAGTCAAGTTCTTATTCCAAATTAGTTATTTTACATGATTAACAGTCATGTACAAAGGATCCCAATAATTGAAGATCGATTAAAAAGTTTCTTGTATAATTTGGTAATAACAACCATTCAAATAATTTTTAGAGTAAGCAATTAATGTGCAATTGATGCAGAGATTAAAAAGTTTCTTCAATAATTTGGTAATAACAACCATTAAAATAATTTTTAGAGTAAGCAATTAATGTAGAGAAAGTATGAGGGAAAATGAATCCCATAGGGTGTGGGAGGATCTATTTCCTCCAATTTTTCTTTCATGCAGAAAAATTGTTCATTTCCTTGGGTTTGCCAAACATAGAAAAAGAAAAGGTTTTCCTTCCCAACCTTTCCATTCCGCAAACCAAACGAGGCATAAGGTCCTAGTAAACGATAACTATGAGATTGATTCAATGATAAAAGCCTTACCTATTATACCCCCATTTACCAATAGCTTAAGGTGCAAGAATGATGAGAAAAACATATCACAACTAAGATCCAAAATATGAAGTTAAAAGCTCCGATGTATGAAAATCCAGAGATGAAGGGGGGTGTATTGTATATGGAATTAGTGGAACTTTTAAAGAAATCTATGGAATTTAAAAGTCTGGGTGTATTCAATATAGACTTTTAACAGTCCATGAAAGTCTTGAGGTATTCAATTAGGATTTTTAAAGACTTCATGAATTCCACCAAAATCTAGGGGTATTCAATTAGGACTTTTAAAAATGAATAAAAGTACAGAGGTATTCAAAATATCATTCATACTTATGGAATTAGAAAATCATTGATAATCATGGACTTTGTAGTGTTAACTATACATACCAAACTCCAATAATTTTCCAGCCTCTAGACCAAAGATTTCAAAAAGTCTATCAAAGTTTCCTCTTCAAAAAAAAAAAATCTATTAAAGTTCTTCTCTCTACGCACGAAGAAGTTTGTCCTTCATCATCTCTCTTTCTTAATTTTTTGTCTTTTCTGTAATCTTTTATGATATCAACCTATTTTGATACCCAACATGTTCATTGTAGTTGTTGAATGTGATTTTTTTTTTTTTTTTTTCAATTGTGATACTTTGAACCCTAATAGCAATAAAAATGATTTATGAAACCCTAAAACTCAAATATTGTGGTCTAACCCTAAGACCTTGAACCATACTAAATTTTATCTTATTAATTAATTATTCTCATTAATATGAATTTATATTATGGTTCAAAAAAAGGTTGAACAATTGAATTTCAATTGATTGATTATAGATCAAGACATTGACCAATATTGCTACAATATTTGTTAATCGGCAAAAACAAAATTGATGAGAATAATTAACCATAAACATCAAGTGATCTATATTATATATTTATGTTGTTAGGAGATTAGGAATGAGAACAAATCTGTCATTTAAAAAAAGTCTGCACAAATCCAAATACAATACACCCCCCGAAGGGAATTTCATGAACATAGGCAAAAATAAAAAATAAATCAAACCCTAAGAGAATAATGTAATCAAAGAAAAACAAAACAATCAAAACATGCATGCAGATGCATACCAATAACAAATCTATCACCTCATAATTCAAATAGTTCCGTACCTTTTGTTTAACTTCTGATATATGCAACCGGTTCGATCAACTCCAATTAAGCATAGCCTGCAAACCACCAGATTAATATATATACATCAACTCTTACTGCTGTTGCTGCTCATATATCTGCATGTACGCCTCAGAAAGAGCAATAACTTGAGGAAGGGTATTGGAAACCATAAGATCCTGCATCTCATACCATAAATTGTCTAATTTTCGCTCCACAAAGTCATACTATAAAGAGTTTTGTAAGGACTTTTTGGCTGTGCTTGAAAGCTTGCAAAAATGGTTTACCCCCGTAGTTATTATTAATCTTCTTAAATTTTAAATAGATTGACATTTTCTCAAGTAAATAATTTTCTTTCCACCCCAACCTATGATTCCCGTTATTCTAAATAGGGTGAGGCTATTGCCACTCTATAATTTTGTTTGTTCACCCTACTTGCTCATTACACCCTATATTTTAATTATAATTATTAGATTTACTTATCCAACCAATTTCTCTTTCCAGGAATATCCTCCATGATATAAAAAAAAAATTTTGTTTAACGAAAATTTCTCATTTAATTTATATCAATTAAAAAGACATCCTAAAACATATTAAAGTTTCCTAATAAAATTTTAATTTGATTTACTAACATTTTTTTTATTTTTTTCCATTTTTCAATGTTCGTTTATTTCAATCCATATTAAAAAAATTAGTAAGTGCTACTATGAGCAATGAAAAAAATACTGATTTTTTTTTTCGTGTTTTAAATTTTTTACTTTCGGTGTTTATAAATGTATTATAAAGATTTTGATGAAGTTAACACTAATGGTTTTGTGAATTAAATAATAAATTAACGATGAGGACGCAACAAAAAAAGAAAAAAGAAAATTATAATAAATTGAAATTTGGATGGAGAAGGCGAAGATTAATGTTATCAGAATTTTGTATTTAATTAGTTATGTATTTAGTTTTCCTTAAAGATTTAAATTTTAGAAAATTAGTGTACTTATTAGTCATTTTGAATTTGGGTAATATAGTCTTTTAATAATTCAAATATTTGTAGGGTGAACAAAGAAAATGGTAAGGTGGCAATAGCCGCACCCTTCTAAATAACCAACAAACCACACAGCTCATCGATAGTACCTATCTACCCTCATTCCCTCAATTGAAAAACAAAAATTTTCTTTTGTACTTATTACAGGGATGCGGGCCTTTAGGCCTTTGTTTCCTCTCAACCTGTATACCTATTTGGGCCTTATCAATGAATGGGTTCAGAGCTTGGGTCTCCGAAAGCCCTCCTCTTCCCTAAACCCTAAACCCCTCTCCTGTCTTCTCCCTCTGTCTCCCTCGGCGTCTCCTCAATTCGTCCTTCCAAAACCTCCCGAAGAACCCTAATCAATTCCAAGAACCAAAGAGAATATGGGAATCTTCGAGCCCTTCAGAGCAATCGGCTACACCACCACCTCCGTCCCCTTCTCCGTTCAGCGCCTCGGCACTGAAGCCTTCGTCACCGTCAGCGTCGGCAAAGCCTTCCAAATTTACAATGTAAATTTTCACTTCCTATTGTAAATTTTCAATTTTGATTCTGATTAAATACTCATACTCCGATACTCTCCATTGTTGCAGTGCGCAAAGCTCACTCTGGTCCTCGTCGGTGAGTTCCTTTCTCTTGTTTTGGTTTTCGAGTTTTTGTGTTGTTAGATGAAACTTCACTGCGTTTTGGTGTGTTTTTGAGGGTGTTTTGATCAAGTTTGTGTGGTTATGTGAACCCTGTTTGCTTTCATTTCTGAAGGTCCGCAATTGCCGAAGAAGATTCGAGCTCTTGCTTCGTATCGGGACTACACATTCGCTGCGTATGGGACTGATATAGCTGTTTTTAAGCGATCTCATCAGGTTGGTTAGCAGCTCCTTTTCTGTGAGTGTGTTTGGATAGGGAGGACTGTGACTAAATTAATCTCCTTGTGCCAGTCTTAACTTGGGAATTAAATCTTTGCATTCTCAAGCTAACCACAGTAGATGACATATTATATTAGTGACACATGTGTTTTGAAATCAATTTAGAGTAAACGCTTGAGAAGTTCATTGTGCTGGTATCAACTTTGACAGTGATTTTAATGCAATCTGGTGGAAATAGTGGTGTGAGAACCAATGGCCTATATCGTCACTCTGTCACTTCTTTGTATGGACATTTACAGGTTGCTATGTGGAGTGCCCATAATGCGAAGGTCAATTTGTTGCTATTGTTTGGAGAGCATATCCTAAGTGTTGATGTTGAAGGTAATCTGTATATATGGACATTTAAAGGAATTGATGAGAATCATGATCCGGTTGGACATATTAAGTTGGACGTAAATTTTACTCCTAGCTGTATAATGCATCCGGATACCTACTTAAATAAGGTAACTTCTTTTCTCTTAAAGAAGTTTTGTGACATTTTCAGTACAAATTGACCTCAATCTCTTTCCTCATTAAAGTTCGTGGGGACTTTGTTTCCCTTTCAATCTAAAATTAAACCCTCATTGTGATCTGCACAGGTTATCATTGGGAGTCAAGAAGGTTCTCTGCAGCTTTGGAATATCAGCACAAAGAAAAAACTGTATGAGTTCAAGGGATGGAAATCTTCTATATGCAGCTGTGTTTCGTCTCCTGCGCTAGATGTTGTTGCAGTTGGTTGTGCTGATGGAAAAATTCATGTTCACAACATACGATTTGATGAAGAGTTGGTGACGTTTTCCCATTCAACACGAGGTGCTGTGACTGCCTTATCTTTCAGCACAGGTAAGAACGTCAGGCTGTCGGTTTATAATACTAATTCTTTGTGCAGTACTGTTTTACATGATGCTACTGGATTATTTCTTTTATTCTTAGTACCATACAGTACTAGCACATTGTCAAAAGTGGGTGTTGTACAAGGGCATTTTCCACACACTAAAACATTTGGCATAATTTTGATTTCCCTCCTGTTCAACATAATCCATTTTCTCTGTTTTTATATGGACATCAATCTTGAAATGTGTTGACTTTTATGTGTTAAGGTAGCTTATGCTATGTATTCTTTCTTTTTAGATGGGCAGCCTCTTCTAGCATCTGGAGGTTCTTCTGGTGTTATAAGCATATGGAATCTCGAAAAAAGAAGGCTTCAATCAGTTATAAAAGAGGCACATGATGGTTCTATACTTTCACTGCACTTTTTTGTGAATGAACCAGTGTTAATGAGTTCATCATCAGACAATTCTATTAAAGTAAGAGTTATTCAGTGTTCTTTCATGGTTTTCGTTATGCGTTACTTATTTCTTTTGTACACATTTAGGTTGTCAAACTCTGTAGGTAGGACCATAGGAAATATGTTGGTGATTGTAAGTCAGTGGTTATAAGTTGTTTATTGCTTTTCCTTCTTCTTCAAGCAAAGAAGCGTTTCCATGAGTACCATGACAACTTGAGCTTATCTGCTTCATGAACCAACCATGATTGGGAACGATATACAGTTTCTGCTGCCTTAGTATATCTATATCTGCTGATAGTAGTTCTACGAGCATAGGCATGTTAATTGAACTTAGGACTACAAAAGTAATTATCAAATTATAAGTTTATGTTTATCCCTTTTGAAGATTGTTTTCTTCCTCTCTCCAACAGGACCCTATTTGTTTTGCAGAATTAAATACTTCTTCAACATCAATTTATTTTTTATTTTTTAGATAATAGTTACTCGGCTTTCTTGTTGTTTTTATTTCTTGCTCGAGGTTTATTCTGATTTGTTATTATTTCACATGCTATTTCAACCAGTATGTAATATTGATGGCATTTTTACTTCTCAAAAAATAAAAAAGTATTGGATAACCAAGATTAAAATGTGGATGCATAATTGATTAAGATCTGACTCTTTATGTGTCTTTAGATGTGGATTTTTGACACAAGCGATGGAGATGCTCGTCTTTTACGGTTTAGAAGTGGTCATAGTGCTCCTCCACAATGCATAAGGTATAATTCTGTTCATATCGATTTTAGCTGCTAATATTTAGCTTCACCCTCTGTTGTAATAGTTAAAAATGAGGGTTGAATATATTTGAACATTGACCGTGCAACCATCGATATGGCTATGTGCTGTCTTGTGGTTCTTTCCTAGATCAAATTAGTTGAAAAAATTTCATGGTTGTTGCTCTTTATCCTAGAGTATTTTTTTTTTCTACACAACAAATTGAGTATTTCTGGACTTCTAGTTTGAACTCTGTATGACTTTAGTGAAATACTTGTAAAATTTCTATTTTTTTCTGTAACCTTATTTCATTACTTTTTGTTGAGGGACTGCTTGCATTTCGGCATGGATTCTTTATCAATTTCACTTGTCAATATTAGGTTTTATGCAAATGGGAGACATATTCTATCGGCTGGTCAGGATCGTGCCTTTCGCCTTTTCTCTATAATCCAGGTTCGGACTCACACATCAGTTGAATTATTTGATGACAAATAGGAACATCATTATTATTTTTAAATTGTTTCTTAATATTCCCCTTGCTTTCTGTCATTAGCTTGTTCAAGTATGTTAGGCACTACCCGTTTAATATAGAAACTCTAGCAGTCAAATAGCTCAGTTTAATCTTCAATTGTGTATCATTTCAGGGCTTTAGTGTGCTATAGATAGACATGCAAAAATTTCAGGATAACAATTGAACTAACTATCTATGAGCTCATCAATGGTTAGTTCGATACCAATCTTTGTTAAACTTTTTCGTACATAAAAGCCATATGCCGAGTACACTTACATATGAATCATTCACCTCTTTAGTAGTGTATGTGGCCCCTTCGTCTAGTAGTTATTTTCACGGTTTACATTATCAATTATCAGTATAATACATCTAAACAAATTCTCTCGTGTCTCTTTTTTATTCAAAATTGAATACATTATTCTTATATAGTTACTTATTGTGATTAGGATCAACAAAGTAGAGAGCTTTCTCAACGTCATATAACAAAACGAGCAAAGAAACTCAGGGTGAAGGTATGACTTGACTGAGACCTATTATTAAATTAAATTTGTATTATTTATCTTTACTCTATTCTTTAATTGTAATAATTGTAGTATCACAAATCATATCATGCGTGCACTGAACTCAATAAAAGCACCTAAATTAGTTTAAATTTATCTTGTTTTTTTCTTATAAAAATGAAATTTGTTTTTAAAGTCTTTTCTCAGACTGTACCATGTAGTTCAGCTATTTGGTTTGACTCCTGTTCATGTTGTATAATCATTTGTCTGAATTTTAAATTTTGTTTTATGCAATGCGCATGTAAATACAATCTTATTCAAATTGAATTTTAAATTGATAAGCTTAAGCATAGATCAGTGTTGTCTGTGTTTCCTTCTTCACTTCACTTTTTTTTTCTTTTTTTTTTTAAGGAAAGGATTCATTCTTATGATACTATGCTTCCATGGACTTGGTATGCAGTCATTTGGATGGAAAGATACTTAAAAATGCAAAGAGAGAGGAGGAGGAGGAGGGGGGGGGGGGGGGGGTTGTGGTTGTTGTGTGTGGGAGGACTCAATTCTGGACTTTGGCTTCATTTTCTTATGACTGCGGGGACAACTGCTTTGCTGACAATTTTTTTAAACTAGGATGCAACTTTATTTAATGCCTCAGATGTTCTAGTTTATGGTTGTTTCTATTGTTATAATTGAAATTGCGAAGGATTTTTTTCAATAAAAAAACCAATACTGATTGTATCAATTTTGATTTTCTTATATCATTAAGGAAACGCAATTTGAGATTCAAATTTACGAATCATTCATGAATTATATATACGAATCATTCATGAATTATATAATAGTTAACGGTTCCAGTTTGTGCTGAATTTTTTCTTTTATGACTGAAAAATCAAAATTTTGTGACATTTTGCCCACTGTTTCTGAGTTGTAGCTTCTAAGCTTCTTTTCCACTGTTCTTTACTCTCTCTCATATTGAGTTATTTCTTTCTAATATAAAATAAAGTTACCTGGACTAGGGATTTGGGTTAGATGTGGGTAGTTATTTAAGTTATGTATTTGATTCCCTCCTCCCCTTTTTGCATCTTTCTGAAGTGTTTTACCATTGTCAGTTCATGCTGTTGACTTGTATTCTTTGTTAGTGACATGATAGTTTAAATCTTTTCTTTGCCAGAGTATACTAGTCCATTTTCTAGAAACATACATATCTAATAACCTTGGTATTTAGTCAAATTCCACTCCAAGTGTGGAATGCCTGACTGCGAACTATTATTAAACTTTCTTTGCTATATGCGGATGATATATTTCATTCATAAGATAAGATAGGTAGTGTTATTTCAGACTGCAGATGAATTAACCATTCAATTTCTGTTTTCCGTTCTAGGAGGAAGAGATAAAACTGAAACCTGTCATTGCTTTTGATTGTGGTAAGTTCCTGCAGAAATTTTCTGTTCGCCTTGTAATAACACCTTTAACTGACATCCTACTTTAATCTTAGAATACTAGATTTAGAATTGTAGTCTTCTACTACTTTAATCTATGAGCTGTCAAAATAATACTTCACTATATAATTGAATTTATTGCTGTTTCTTGGCCTCAACAACGTGGAGTTGAAATTGCAGTAGATTTGTGCAGCTAAATCCATTAGGAATTTGCTGATTAAGCCTATTCAATTTAAGAAATCAGTTTCATCTTGGCTAATGAAGGACTGGCTAATTGCTATATGTTTTCTTCTGTATAATTTGTATGGTTTATCAGAGCACCTCTAATTATATTTGTCTTTATTTGGAAATATATATCAGCTGAAATAAGAGAGCGAGATTGGTGCAATGTTGTTACATGTCATATGGATACTGCACAGGCATATGTCTGGAGACTTCAAAACTTTGTTCTTGGGGAGCATATTCTGAAACCAAGACCAGAAAACCCAACACCTGTGAAGGTTAGAACTTCATTGACCATATCTATTGTTCTTTTCCAATACCTTTTGAGCAATATTTACAAGAAATAATCAAGTTGGATATTTCTTCTCTTTTGGTATCCATATGAGCTTTTTTTTATTTGAAATGTACGAAATGGCAACTGCCTTCATAAAAAGATCCGGTGCTAATGTGTATTTTCTGTGCAACCTGAAAGGCTTGTGTAAAACCACTTCTATACTGCAACCACTGTTAGAAATGATTTACGAAATTCACTGAATGATTGGTATTTATTTGGTGATAGGCCTGTGCCATCAGTGCATGTGGAAATTTTGCCATACTAGGGACCGCTGGTGGTTGGATTGAGCGGTTCAACCTGCAGTCAGGAAGCAGCCGAGGTAATTATGTGGATCCATCGGAAAGAAGCATCTGTGCCCATGACGGGGAAGTTGTTGGAATTGCTTGTGATTCAACTAATACTCACATGATAAGTGCTGGATATCACGGAGACATAAAGGTCAGTCTGTAATTCTCTCATACGTTATTCTCTACCTTGCTATTGGACTTACCGGTAGATAGGCACTTTGCACAGGAATATGCTGTTAAGTAAATTGTCAAATGATTAAATAAATTAAATAAAAAGAAGTTTGTTCATGTAAACATAATGTGAACAGCTTTACCCCCTCCTGTTTTCTGCTGGACATTCTGTGAGGTATCTGCTTCCGCTATCCAATATATTTTCTAAGACTCATCATTTATGAATGTAAATCATAGAATTATTTAAAGTTTTAAACCACTCGTAGAATGGATATTTCTATATAAACCACCGATGGCATATATGAATTTTATCGAGTGGACAAACTGCGTGTTAGGCCGAGTAGCGGAACCAGGATTTGAAATCAGGATGGTTTGAACTCTAAACTAGTATGTGACAGTGTGGAGATCTAAATTGAGAAAATGGATTAGTCATTACTGGTAAACTGATTAATTATAGTTTCAATATACATGCACAATTCAAACACTACAATGGAAATAAAAAAGATGTTTTCCTCTTTGCTTTCCCCACTTTACCAAAAGTAGTAGGAATCTTGCATTCCCATCCCTAGTTGTGTGGCTTCTGCCATCCTGTTCATTTTAAGCTGCTAAATTTGTTTTTTTTCTATCAGCTATCAATACAATATGTAGTCTCATTTATAAGGCTCCTACAACACAGAAATACTTTTCTCTGGGTCAACTAAAGTTTTCTGGACCTTTCACTCAATTGTTATGATGTACAGGTCTGGGATTTCAAGGGACGTGGAGTGCCATCTAGATGGGAAGTTGGGAGCTCTGTTGTCAGGATTGTATTCAATTGCTTGAATGGTAACTTTTGTTTGACATATTTTTTGGCATGATTTCTATCCTGCTTTCCTTGGATTATGTTGTGATCAATCAAATTAACTTTCAGGTCTTTTGGCTGTTGCGGCTGATGACTTAATTATCCGCTTGTTTGATGTTGTGGCATCAAGAATGGTTCGTAAATTTGAAGGCCATACTGATCGTGTTACAGACATGTGTTTTAGTGAGGATGGAAAATGGCTTTTGTCTTCCAGTATGGATGGAAGTCTTCGAGTTTGGGATGTTATCTTAGCAAGACAAATAGATGCGTTGCATGTTGATGTGTCTGTGACTGCATTGTCTCTATCACCGAATATGGATATTTTAGCGACCTCCCATGTTGATCAAAATGGGGTCTATCTTTGGTAAGTCTTCACGTATGTGGAATTCCAAGGCAATTAAACAGTGAGTGAAACTTCATTGGGATATTGTCATTGGGAAACTTCATTGTATGTAGTGGAAAGTCGAAGATATTTATGCTTACAGTGAAGGATGAGCATGCAAAACAAAGAATTTGAATATAGTAATTTTTTTTTTTGGTCATTGATAACATGAATATTGCCTTTTCATCACATTCTGCACCTGCAACTTTATCAGGGTGAATCAATCAATGTTTTCGGGAGTTTCAAAGGTAGATTCCTATGCAAGTGGAAAGCGAGTTGTGAGTGTTAAGTTGCCATCTGTCTCTTCGACAAAAGGTTCTGAAGCTGAGGATTCTGATGAGCCTGTTGGAAACTCTGAACAACTGAAAGATGCTTCTGCTCTTCCAAGTCCTGTACAGCAAATTCCAGATCTTGTTACTCTCTCATCATATCCTAAAAGCCAGTGGCAAAGCTTAATCAACTTAGACATTATAAAGGTACTTTTACTGCTGCCTGTTTTTATTCAGGCTTGCAACCTCATTTCTAAATTTTTGCAACTGTCATGGATATTCTTTTTGTTCTTCAGTACATTTTGTTGGTTACTAACCTGTAAGTAATGCAATTTCCAGGAACGAAATAAACCGATTGAGCCCCCAAAGAAACCTGAAAAGGCTCCTTTCTTTTTGCCTTCAGTTCCATCTCTTTCAGGAGAAATAATGTTTAAGCCTACTGGGTCGACAAATGAGGAGGCAAAAGGTGGTGAAGAATCATCTAGAATAAAGGCTGCTCTAGCGCCATCAATATTCCTTCAAGCGCTTCAGTCATCTGCAGAAATGAAGAATTGTAAATATGTTATCTTTTAGACTGTACCCTATGGATTTACTCAAGTTTTATTTGTGATTCAGTTGAAAGGTTGGCTTGTTAATTGCTGCGAATCTTTGGAAGAGATAATGCTAACTATGATGTGTTTCTTTTGTTGCAGTTTCAGAATTTACTGATTTCATCAAAACTTTGTCTCCATCATCCCTGGATATGGAACTTCGAATTCTTCAGATTGTAGGTGATGAGGATGAAGAAGAGCCAGAAAAGTTGCTTCCAATTGAACTGCTTTTCGACTATTTTATACACGAGACTGCATGCAGAAACAATTTTGACTTTGTACAAGCTGTGATCAGGGTTTTTTTGAAGGTATAGGATATAATTCCTTTCTGCATTCAACCATCTTTTTGCAATAAGTCATTTCGGTCCAGAAATAGATGAGTAACAAGTAGCATTACCACAGACCTTTTAGAAATATTATAATATCTCCTAGATAATAGTGGAACTCAGAACTAGAACTGTAATTAGAGAACAAATGGTTCCCTTATAAACTGGCCTTATTAGCTTTTATGAAACTAAAAAAATAAAGAGTAAAATCACCAATTTCCAGTTGGTCATAAAACTCTGTTTAATGTCTTTTGCCTTTGTTTTAATTTTCTTCCTGGACAGATACATGGTGAAACAATTCGACGCCAGTCAAGACTACAAGATAAGGCAAGCAAGCTCCTAGACGTTCAATGCAACACATGGCAAAGAGTAGATAAAATGTTTCAGAGTGCCAGGTGCATGGTCACTTTTCTTAGCAATTCACAGTTTTGACTGCCCCAAAAATTTTATTGTATCTGGCCATCCCCGATTTTGTGCTAGGGTTTGGTCTCAGTTCTGAATAGTAGAAAATATTTGTTGTAATCTCAAGTTGGCCGAGATGATGCTCTCTCTGTGGTTGATCAGTTGTCTTGGCCATTAATTAATTGTATCCGGGACTGATTAGATGTCTAGGCTAACATTGAAGATTTCACATCATCTGTATAATACAGTTGTAAACTGT
Organism: Rosa lucieae; assembly: GCA_024704745.1. Classification (NCBI taxonomy): domain Eukaryota; kingdom Viridiplantae; phylum Streptophyta; class Magnoliopsida; order Rosales; family Rosaceae; genus Rosa; species Rosa lucieae. The sequence goes on along the minus strand of CM045495.1, from coordinate 13,052,497 downwards.
GATATGGTTTGGTCCCAACTACTTATTCTGAAACTGCAACAAAAGAAACCAGAAATACCAACTACTTATTCCTGAAAATGGTCTTGATAAACACAATCAAATTTGCACAACCAGAAATACACTGTAGTACTTATTCTGAAACTGCAACAAAAGAAACCAGAAATACCAACTACTTATTCCTGAAAATGGTCTTGATAAACACAATCAAATTTGCACAACCAGAAATACACTGTAGATGAGCACAGTTTTATTCCCACAACTGTAATATCTCATGTAGATTACACTTATTTTCTTTTATTGCATCATTTGTGAAGTACCAGTACCCGGTTTCGATACTCTCCAAGTGCCCAGATGGGAAAGATATTTCTGTAGGCGGAGTAACTAATCATGCAATTTTTGCTGAAGACACCCATGATTTGCTGTTGAAATAAACATAGTAAGGCCAAGGTTGTAAACTGTAATGTTATGCCTCTGAACCTTGTACAGTATTTACAATAACAAATACCTGTTGTGGGAAATCTCCATTTTCCATCTGTGAATTAATCAATACCTTTGCTGCTCGATGCAAGGGGATCGGGTCCCTTTCACCCTAGAAGTCACAAAATTGTGCAAAGAAAAGGACACAAATGAGTGTATTCCTACCATTTCTAGGGAAACATGGACTTCCCAATCATATGTCAGTAGATATGCTATCAGATCAATAGTTAGGAATCGTTAATTAGTACGATAAAATTCGCGTCATGTTTTTAGAAACTGCGATTCATAGAGCAGTACTCATGCAGTCATGTTTATATAGGCCTAGCTTTAAATCTGCAATTCATGTTTATATGCAGTCATGTTTACATATGATATATTGTCACACACCTGCCCTGCTTCAATTAGAGCCAACATAGCCCATCCAGTGTTCACTATATGTGGTTTGTTCCCTTCGAGATTTGTGTATACCTATGTATTCAACCATAGCAGAGATATCATTGAAAAACATCATATATGGTTTCCGGAAATGCTGAACAGAGGAGAGTAAAGAAAAAGCTGAACACGGATAGCTAGTAAATTCAACATGGATTTCCAAAACGGCCCTTTACCTTGTTTTGGCATGAAAGAAAGCTCTCTCCCCAGCCACCTGAATCGAGTTGCTTAGATAGCAAGAAATGACATGCTCTTCTAATGCTGTTACTTGTCAGGTAGGTCTTGCCACTAGCCAATAACCCCTTTATTCCAAACCATGTTCCATAGGTGTAGCAAACTCCCCAAGACCCATACCTGGACCATATTGAATTATTAGAGCTCAGTTCATGTTTATAAGTCCAATTTTGGTGTAAGCATTTCAAAATCATATATTGATGAAATGGTTAGAAACAAATTTAACCATGAGCCATCAGGAAGTTGCATGCTCTCGATGAACTGAACTGCCTTTGCAATACATGCTTCTATTTCTTTCTTCCGATGCTCTGGATATAATTTCATGAATGCTTTAAGGCATTCAACTGCTGCTGATGTGCATTCCACGTACCTGCATGTATTCATAAGGGTAGGTAAGGACGTTTTGTAACATTACTTATATAAATGTACCGCACGTCACCAAACTTGTTTACCGAATGATGTGAGAGGATTTCATTTAGTTCAAATTTGGACTCACTCTCAACCCCATTGGTTATCAAATTCAGTGACACTGGTATAAATATGGTTGTTCTTTTGCAAATTGAACACAACTACTTTGTTTTGGGAAAGTACTTCATTGCTATTTTTTTTTTCTTACTGATAATCAATAACGATATCTCCAAATGTTTCAGCTGGATTGATCATCTGTTGATATTGAAAGGAAAGTCATGTTTCCAAAATTAAAAACCAATTATCCACACTTGGTTAGCATACTTCAAATACTTGCTTAAGAACTAAGAATTAATCGTTCATCACCTCCAACCAGGCATAGGATCTTGTGAGTTCATATGATGCAAACCCTCCATTGCTGTTCTGTTGAGTCAAAGAAATAAAATACATGTCATTAATTGCTCTTGCGATTACATAAATACTTTGCAATTGTACTGTCAAATATCACAAGGTCAAGTTGTACCTGTAGGGATAATACAACATTAACAGCATCATACAGTTGATCAGCTGCTATTGCTTCTCCCACAATTTCGCAGGGCAAACGTGATAATAAGAGTGCTGCCTGCAATTAGCTGGTGTTAAGCTACCAAAAAAAAATCATATTCATCAGATATTGATGGAGCAACTATTGTTACTTAGGTACCTTCAAACCTTCAGCTGTACAATCTGAGACAGGCCAACCATTGTCTTGAGTGGAGAAGGGCCATCCGCCCTTAGAGATGTGACGGTACCAGTAACTAAGATTGCCATAGCTGTCTCTCCTAACCTATTTAAGTGATTTATCATACCAAAACCCATTTAATGGAAGCTGACGATAAACATATATATATGTGTGTGTGTGTGTACCTAAAAGCATAAGTTCGAGTTTAATTATGAATACAGTACTTGTGTATTTTTTATGAAATAGTGCGCCTTCTTAAGCACGGAACCATATTCATTCACAAGGTTGGTAGAAAGGATTGCTTGAACAGCCAAAGCAACATCCCAGCATTGGGATCCATTATATCCCTATGTATACATCATCAAAATGTTTAATTACTCACAATACCTTCTGAATATATAGGAAAATAATAATTCATTAATATTATTGAATTCAGGATAATTAACCTGCATTTTCATTCCATCTTCTGCAACCCATAGATAATCTTTGATTCTTGAAAGATGACACTTATATGCTTCTGAATTCTGATCCTCCACCCAACAACAGATCATGTTTAGTACCTGCATGTTTTTGATCATCATAAGCCTTTGAACAAATTACATATTTGACATGGTTCATCACTCTTGCTCATTACAAATTCAATCATATATTCTCGAACTGTAGATTAGTAAAATCATCTCCGGTAGCGTAACATGTCAGACAAATTAACCATCTTTTTTTAATTCTAACATGAGCAAATAGTATAGATAAATGATAAAACCTTATTGACAGGTCCAATGCAGATATACTGAGTGTTTTCATCCTCATAGTGTATGTGGTCCATTACAGTGTTGAGAGCTTTTTGCCTGAGGTTAGACAATGGCCATCTCATGAGAAGAGGTTCCCCAACCTTATGAAGACACCCCCAGAGCACGTCCTGTAAAATGGGATGTGGATAATACAAATCCTCCTGCAGATTTATTTACGAGGAATATTGTTTTAGTTTACCTTAGCTGGAATAAATTGAAATGTATGAATCTCATCAATTGGATTTGCAACTGAGAAATAGCTCAATTTAATTTATCCAAACAAAAAATTACAAAAATTATTAGTAGTTGAGCTAATAAAACCTTATATCAATTAGAAATAGTATGAAACCTTACTCCAACCTAATTAGTTCACCATACGTGTCCTTCTGGAGGTTCACTTCTAAGACCTCATGAAACTCGAACTCTAGTAGAGACCATATTAAGCAACTACTGAATCCAGAAGATATATTTTAATATACCAGAACACAAGCAAAGCTTGGAATGTTATCTCATTGAATTATTTTTCCCAGTAATAACAATTTAAGTAGTAGGCGTACCTTGGCGCATAGATTTCTTGCTTCGTCCCAATCAATCAAGTGATAGGGAAGGGTATAAAGCTCTCTTCTGAGGGATAGAATAAGGCCGTCGATGGGACCAACAAATCTTTTGCCGTATAAATATGACATGGGAAGGTATACCATCCGACAATGACACCACATTCGACCTGCACCATATAATCAATCAATTCCCCTATATAAAGATGAATAATAAAAACTAATCCATTTTATTATCGGGATAAAGTAACACATGAATGATAATGCCTCAAGTATATGTATGGAAGAAAACTAAACCTGGGTGTACTGGGAGAAAGTAAGGTAAAAGCCACAATTCAGGAGGCAGTGGATTGTTACCATCCCATTCATATACACCAAGTACCTGCCATGCATAAATTCTTAGTCAACTAACTAGCAAAATAGTATCCGAGTGATCAACTTTCATCCCTAGCAATGAGTGGTAAAGATCGATAGAGTGTTTGACAAGTTCATTATATTCAATAGAACGGTAAACTAAGACGGGGATTTAAACTATGAGCCTGAGTGTCAAGATGAATATATACTTGCTATATGGAGCTACAAACCCCATCATGTTGCGTTTGAACGAAAACCCTAACTACAAGTATTGCCATTCAGAATTTAAGCTAATTACGTACGTGAACTTAAGAAATAACACACTTTGATAATGCATGACACTAATTACTACTAGCTACTCAATCGTTAGTAACTCAAATCCCTAGTTATTGTAGTATTATAGAGCTGCCGCCACCATGTACAGTAACCTTAACATATAATATATGTATATCAGATATATACATATTAAGCTACACAAGTTTGACCTTTGAAGCTCATTATTTTTTAAAAGAGTTTAATTAATATATATGTTTGTACTTTGTAGCGATAAAGAATAACGAAAATATTAATAAAGATTGATTAAATTAATTCAAATATTGACATTCCAGCCCCTTTTCTTTGGTTCTTGCTTAGGTTTGTCTCTGAATTATAATGTCAATTTGATTAATAAACAGGACCACACGGGTTTCACTAAACAAATGATAAATGCATATCAGGACCACAGTAATAATGAAGATATAAATGAGGTGTTACGGCCACATTGTAGGGCAAAAGGGCGGGCAATGCCAAATGCTAGCAATTCAAATACTGATCTGCAGAGAATTAATTCTAAGGTTTAGGTGCTGGAGCTTACTGAGAGCCACATCTTTCCCCATGATGGGATGGTGGTAACTCCTCCACGGTGAAGAATCCATTTTCTTGCCTTCTCCATGGTGTCCTCACCGCCGTCCATCTCCTCTCCGAGCAATCTCAGACTCACATAGGACAGAGCTGTACAAAACATTGTACTTGGCCCTTCTATATGGAGTCCCCATCCACCATCTTTGTTCTGCATGCAATTCATTAGTTGCAATTATACATGTGAGTACGTCTTCACCTTTAGTTAATTAGAGCAACTCCAACAACTTTCTCATATCTTGATTTTTTTTCCATTTTAGAGAAAAATTTGGCTGTTTTACTCCAACAAATTCTCTATAATTACCCCTAAAATAGAGATAGATATGAGATAGAAAACAAAATTTCCTATATTTACAACAGTCTGTAAAATTTTAGGGAAGGATTTAAGGAAGAATTATGGAATCTGTAAAATAAAAAATCTGTTGGAATTGGAGCATAATTTTTTTTTGGAGATTTTAATTTTTAATTCCCTATAATAGAGAAATTATAGGAAAGCTGTTGGAGATGCTCTTTGATGCACATACTAATTAGTTCGATACAATAAATGCAAGTATGTACACTTGAATTAATGTTTCAAAAAATAATAATAAAAACTTTCAAAGTAAGTTTATTTGTTTGATTTTTTTTTTTTTTTAAAGTAAGGGCCGGTGCAGCTCTCCCTAACCCTTTACAAAGTACACGAATTTGTTTGATTATGAGGGAGGAAAAAGTTTGAATTTAAGACATCATCGGTCATTCTGAAAGGAGATATTATGGCAACACAATTTTTTTTTTAATTTTTAAATAATTTTTGCTATTTAAGTACTTATACAATTATACCGATCATTCTCAAAAAAAAAAAAAGGGTTTTTATACTGATCGAAAACCACTTTCTAGAAACATTTAGAATATAGCAAATTGCTTTTTAGCACTTGGCTAAGTTATCAATACAGGTGCTAGATTATAGTTTTGACAATTAGTATAACATCCATAATCGTTGAAAGAGAATGTTGGCCATAGTACATAGTACCAGCAGCTTCAAATTAAAATGGATTGTGGATACTAATTAATATACCATACAAATAAGATAACATATCGCACGAATTGGGTGTAGTTTGGTTTAACATAATATATACAAACCTCCAAATAAAGGGATATCTTCACAAATGGTGTATGAACTTTAGGTCATTCTACATTTTGGTGTACCAACTTTCAAAACTATCAGAATGGTGTATCAAGTTTGCTTCAATCTTTCATTTGGGTGTACGCCGTTAAATTTTCCGTTATCTTTGCAAAAAAAAAAAAAAAAATCCGTTATATTTCCTTTAGCTTTGTCAGTTTTTTTTTTTTTTTTTTTAAGATAACGGAAAGATAACGGAAAATTTAACGGCGTACACCAAAATGAAAGATTGGAGCAAACTTGATACACCATTCTGATAGTTTTGAAAGTTGGTACACCAAAATGTAGAATGACTTAAAGTTCATACACCATTTGTGATATTTTCCCTAAAATTACACACTACTGGGAATCGACTAGTTTCCATTTTCGAAGGTCAATTGATTGGATTTGGTAGCTCATTATTATATATGATTTATTAATAATTATTTAGAAGATAATTGGTTCCTACTAAATGGCTGAAATATGTCAGCCTTGTTTGTTTCTCATTCAGAATGAACTTACTACAGCAAACTAAACTACCCACCTCATGTAATATTATGACAGGTGGCATTTGAAAAATACAAAATCAAACTTCAAGGAATTGAAAATGGAAAGAATGAAGTGATATGATGCAATACCTGATGGTTATAAAGATAGCGGCGGATCTCCTTTGAATGCTCGTGTGACAAGATTGCATCAAGGTCCCCTGTTACAGATAATCCAATAACCTACGACACGGCACCAATATTATTAATTGATTAATTAACTTAATTAATATATGTGCATCATGTGATTGCTTGAGATTAGTGAATAAAGTAGAGATGAATCGATCTTGTAACGTAAACAACCACTACTAGAAAAAGGGTCTAAGGGGACTAATAATATGTGTGCCTTTTGATACCTATAGGGACAAATATGTGTCCCCATTGAGCTATAGAGACATATATCATGTGTGTGCCTATTGCTTGTGTTCCTATTGCTAAATGGCACACATATCTCAAGCTCAAGTGTCCCCAAATAAAAGAGTAGGTCTCATGAGTCTCTCTCTACACTACACAAATCTGGATTCTGTATCTACAGTTGTACAAATACAGTAAAAATATACTCACTCTTGGGGACACTTACATCTGTGCCAATGACTCTTTTTTTTCTTTTTTTTCTGGTTCCATGACCATAATAGATTCAAATCAATCCTGGGCCATTGCAACAGTAAAGTACTCCAATATGCATTAGAAACCATATCAAAGAATAAAAACACTAATCGCAATCCCATTAATGAATAAGTATTTTAATGTTACAATAGATGAATAGAATAAGTTACTATATCCCACTACGAAACTTCAATTCAGTGGATCATTAATACATGAACAAGCTAAGTACATAAGCAGCACAGTCCGACCAGCTCCAATATGAAATCTCAAGCCTTTATACTCATACTTCCTGAATAGAGATTGTAGCAGACCAGTCCATACTCATACTTACAGTCCAAAAAATAGTAGATGGGGCATCATTGAAAGATACTCGAGCAAGCCCAATGTCTCATATCTTTAATTTGCAGTCAGCATTAGTAAGGATATTTTTTGGCTTTAAATCTTGATGAAATACATTTGCTGCAAGAAATGCAAAGCAAAATGAATTAAATCACTGAAACTGCAGACAGTACTATAATTAGTCCAAAATACCAACTTGTATGAATATACTTTAAACCACGAACAAGCTGGTACAGGAAAAACTGATAATGCTCAGGGGTAAGACCAGCATTTGCCTTGATAACCTGGTGAAGTTACGATTCCATCAACTCAAACACAACAGAGGCCTAACAAATCAACTAAATCCACCATCAATATTCAACCAAACAAACAATTAAGCTATTGAAAATAAACAAAGAACCAAAATCAGATCAAGACCCAGATTCTGAAATGAAAAGAAGAATGAGAAAGGCACCTTCTTAACAGAAGGAAGCAAGGACTACATCCATATGAAGATAAGCATGAAACAAACCTTAGCCCTCAGAATACGACCAAGACGCTGTGCTTCGTGACGTCTTGAATCAGCATGTGATTATATCAGGATGCATGTCCCATTTACCATTAGGAGAGTATGAATGTTCTTTCCTCTTGAATGCGCCATTCCAGTCATTTATAATTGCATTGTCAGTCCTATCATTTTTCAACATAAGATAACTGTGAAGTCAATAGAAGTTACTAATAGATAATGGTGTATTTCATCCAGTCTGATTCAGGCAGCAAAAGGAAGCTGAGACTAAAAGTACAAAGCTAAAAAAAACCAATCAACAGCTAAGACTAAGATTACAAAGCTAGAAAACCAATCAACAGCTACCTTCCAGGTAGAAACCTTGCTATTTCTACCCACTTGTTACCATACTATTCGACCTGGTAAAAACTTGGCAATGATAGACCATCTTCTACACCATACTTTTCTACTAGCTTGATTAGACAATCACTAGCAACAGTGCCGCGCTTTGCTGCGGGATGTGAATGATAACAATAAAACAATTTTCACCATTTTAAATACAATTAAACAATTTTCTCAATTTTCACCATTTTTCTTTTTATTATGAACAATGCTAAAATGTCTAAGCCAATGCATCAGAACAAAAGCAAAGGCAAGAAACCCAAAACCCAGAACATTAAGAATTGAATCAGATAAGACAATGCATTCACCAAAGAAAGAAACACCCCTTGGAAAAATGTATTAGTACTTGTCATCGAAAAGCAGAAGAAATATAAATAAATAAAAAACCATACTAACACCATAATCTTCTCCAGATATACTAACACCCATAGCCACTCTATTATTTTTAAACTGAACAGAAAATAAATAAAACTAAAAACACTTTATTATCTTCTTCCAAACTTGAATCTGTACAAAACTAAAATATTACCACAAAAAGAAACTACTCAATACCCACTGCAATTGACTGGCTTTAGTTCAAAAATTTTCTATAACTCTCCGAAAATACCCATTCTTTCTTTTCCCTAAACCATTCTTTCTTCTCCCTAAACCATTCTTTCTTCGTCAATGAAGAAGATAGTAATACCCAACTTACCTCAATCTATATAGAAATCGATTAACAATTTAAAGGTCCAAGCAAAACTTAATTCCACAAATATGACACAGACTGATCCAAAACAGAAATGCTCAAAAAGAGGGAAACAATCAAAAATACATGGTATGCCACAGCTCAGATAATTAAACTTAATAAACAGGATTTTAATCCTAACAAAAATGTGATCCTGCAGGTTCAGTGCTGAAGTCCAAAGATAAAATTGTTTTTCCATTAATTCAGTCAATCATAGTTTAATTAACTAAACTTATACAGAACAAAAGAATGATCAGGAGACCAAATCAGCAGCAACATCCTATCATTCATCCCACAGTTGAATGAATATATAAATTAATGAAAGATTTTAAATTATGAAAGATAAAAACGATACCTTGAAGGTATTGCAATCAATTGCCCAGAGTTGAAACTGTAGCACAATCAAAGCCTGCAACAGATAAAAATTAATATTATTTAAATATTAAGAACAACAAATAATAAAAGTATGGGATTGAATGTAACTGATAATTTCAAGAGTATAGGATAGAAAACTCTATAGTGTTGGTTGTAAGAGATATGCAAACCAATCACTAATTATTGCAAATAATCTTCTTAATGGATAGAAAATTTGTATTCATTGTTTAGTCTTTAATAGCTATCGTTGTGATCATAAAGGCATATGTTTTAATTACCCAAACAACAATAATCTTTACAAACATAGCGTCAAACCGTACATCAGTTCGATACACATAAACATCACAAACATAACTTCAAACCTTTTCAATCAATTCCGAAATCCCAATCCGAAACACAATCACAACCCCTAAACCAAAAAACCCATATATCCATGAATTCTAAACAAACAACAAGTATTGACTAACAGAAGTACTTTCCCACCAAAGAAGCCCAGAGTGATAGTTGACTCCTTGCATATCAGCTCTTTTCCAAGTCTGACACCTGCTTTTGCCAAACTCTGAAATATCTTCACATCATGCTTCAACAAGTATTGCTTGTCAGGCCTTAAAATTAGACGCATACCAGACTGGTCACAAACATTTCAAAATTGTTAGCAATTCATGTTTTCAGATATCTTGCAGTCACAACCCTTATATTCTGCAGTCTTGCCTACCCCAGTCTAATAATCTCTTACTAAATTTCTCTTGCCTAAAAATAAAGCAAACTAGCAACTAGCATATATAAAAAGAAAAACATACCATCGGCCCAAGTATCTAATAAGAAATGGAAGATTGAAAACATAAACAGCTGGGGTTCGAAGTAAAATCGAAGCTCTGAGAGGGGAAGAGAAATAGGCGTACCGATTGGAATCAGAAATTAGCGTACAGCGAGCCTCGCCGAGCTTGGAGACTGCTTCGCGGCGAATAAAGCTGATGAAAGCATGGTCGAGCTGAGAGGGGGACTGTGAGACGAAGACTGAAGATCTGAGCAGAGGAGAAGTCGTTTCTCTCGGTTTTCCCAAACCAACCCAGATCTTCAAGTTTCCCACCCCTAAGTCTCATAAGCTACAAATCGAATAACCTAGCTAGAGGCAGAGATGGCTTTGATCGGGGTTTGTCCAAGAGAGATGCGGCGCTGGGAACAGAAGAGGAGAAGGTTTGGGTCGCAATACACACCTCGCAATACAAACAATAAGAAACGGGAGAGAGAGAGAGAGAGAGGGCTCCCAAATACGTATTTCAGTGCGTACGTGTTATTTTTATCAAATAGGGACACTTCATCCGTCCCTTCTCAATGGGGAGAGAGAGTGTGGAGATAAAAATACATATTTGCAGTGTGTATCTGGTATTTTTATCAAATGGGGACACTTCATTTGTCCCTTTTCTAACAAAAGGCACACATATCTTCTTTTGTGCCTATTGATCACTTAAAGGCACACATCCTTCATCTGTCCCTATTCTATGTGTGCCCTTAGCCCCTTTTTCTAGTAGTGAACCAAATATAGAGATTATATCAAATCCCAGAGCTTTATGTTTTGCTAGGGTTTTCTTTTTTAAGTTGAGAGCTCGGGAGAAGTTCTAATAATATCGAGTGTTAGGGCAAATGTTGCATCATGGGAATTATACATCTCTACAGACAATAATTCTTAATTTCATTTTAATTTATTTACGTTGCTCTCGATCAAGTTTGTAGTAGGCGTAGAATACTAGCTTCATAGGAAAACAACGTATGTAGTTGAATGAGCTCATCCAAATTTTGTCCTTAATTATGTATCGTTTTCATTATTCAAACAATTTTAAAGACACTATTAATAATTATTATCACAAAAAAAACTTAACAAATTGGAGATGGTTTATTCATATGTACAATTGTACCAAAGAAGTGGATGGTTAGTTAAGAGAATATATGTTAATTTTTACTAAAATATACATTCATTTGCTAGTTTCTTTTATAAAATGTTTCTTTCGAGAGTTAAGATTTTTACGTCTCACTAATTGACTAATTAGGTGCAGTTCTTTGTTCCTAACTTTTTTTTAGGATTTGACTAAATTCAGTTTAGTCCCTCGAACTTTAGGGCTAAAATCACTTTGGTCCTTGACACTTTTTTTTTTAATCACGATGGTCCCTAAGCTTCTAAATTACATCACCGTCGTCCAAAATTTGACTTTGACTCCGAACATGACGTCATGTGCTTACTTGGAGCCGACATGGGGCCCCAGTTTTCAGATTTTGATCCTCTAAAAAGGGTATAATTGACATTTTCCCTGCCTCCCCTTATCTTCTTCTTCTTCTTCTTCTTCTTCTCTCTCTCTCTCTCTCTCTCTCTCTCTCTCTCTCTTCCATCTCAATCTTCTTCTTTTTTCAGATTTTATTCTGATTCTCGTTCACCCAACACTTCCAATTTCTTGAAACTTTTGTGCACAAACGAATTCACCCAACTCTTCCCATTCATTCATTCATCCAATCTCATCACCTTACCCTTTTGAAACTCCACCACTAAAAGACTATCACCAGCCATTAATTCCTATATTCCATCACTTCCTCTTCATTTCACCCATACCAATATCAATACCAGATTTATACCAATACCCATATTAGATTCATACCCATACTTCATACTAGATTCATAACCGTATCATATTCCATCACTTCCTATTCATTTCATCAAGATGTCATCAAGAAGTTTCTTTTTGTTCAAATTGACAGCAGCTATTCTGCTCCAACACCACAAGAACAGTCACTTGTCATACAAAAATCCCAAAAACCACTGGAACAACAGTGAATATAAAATCTCAGAATTCTAATTTCTTCAAAGTACTTCTTCGAATCTCAACTAAACTCGAATTCTAGTATACAGAGGAGGTAGAGCTCAATGAGAGGATTTTTTTTGGTACCTTACCCATGCCCGATAATAACCATAGCCACCAGAAATGGCTGTGAAACCGACGGAACCACCGAAGCCTTAGATCTTCGTTTCTCAATCATTAATCGTCGTTTGTACAAATGAGGACCATAGGAAGATCGGCGTCGGTATTAAGGTTGAGATTGATTGGAAGGTTTTGAGTATCTCATCTTCAGCAGCGACCCGAATCCTCCGCTAACTCCTCCTTCTCCTCCTCTCACAGAAATACGTCGTCATTCCGAAGGTCCCTCGATAGCTGGGCTTGGTTCTGAGAAAAGAGCGTGCCAGTCACCATTGGAGAAAAGACAGCCATAGTGTGGCCCAAGGAGTTGAGGATCGGAGCTCCGGTGAGGTGGGGAGCCTCCTCGACGAAGAGGAACTTCGGCGAGGTGGGAAGTTGGTAAAAGTTTCGAATTGGATCTTGGAGATCTTGCTATGGGTTATAGAGGTGGGTCGGGATTGGGTCAAGTTATTGTGGTTGTGATTTGAGGGCAAAGAGGACATGGGTGAGAGAGAGAGAGAGAGAGAGAGGAGCTCTCGGGTTTCGGGAAGAGAGATGAGGAGCTCTCGGGTTTCGGGAAGAGAGATGAGGAAAAGAGTATTAAGGGTTAGTTTGGGAATTTCATCCAAAATTGAGGGCTGAGGCTAAACAATGGGGCCCCAAGTCAGCTCCAAGTCAGCACATGACGTCATGTTCGGAGTCAAAGTCAAATTTTGGATGACGATGATGTAATTTGGAAGCTTAGGGACCATCGTGATTAAAAAAAAAAAGTCAGGGACCAAAGTGATTTTAGCCCTAAAGTTCGAGGGACTAAACTGAATTTAGTTCTTTATTTTATAAAAAGTTTCTCGCCCTGTCTAGTTCGCCTAGAAATTTCAACAATATGTATTTAAATTGTTCTTTCATAGTACATCAATCGATAAACATAAATGTATGTAGGTGCTAATGACCGAAAAACATTGAGCCTCAAGCTTTTTGAATATATAACCTTCTTTCATTGATTTCAAAGTTTAGCGAGGAATTTGTCAAAATAATGAAGGAGGATGTTAAAAAAGGAAAAGAGAGTAGGAAATAGCCCACATGCATGTCATGTCTTCTCATATTTTTCTTTGGACCATCAATAATGTAACCTGTGTTCTATAAAATTACATAGTATTGGTATTAATCATACATGCAAACAAACATTTGGTTGATATTATGGTATATATAACATATATTACATAAATATTGATAAAGATGAATATGACTACGATATAGAATTCATCCATATATTATCTGTTGGGACTTGGGACCATTAAAATGATAACTGTAAAAGGAACAAAGAAATAGTTTGTTTTTTATTTGTAAACATCAATCGATCAGAAACTATATAATACATACTTTAGTTTGGGTGGTGCTATTCACACACCTATTTCCTCTATTCACACACCCCTTCTATTTTTCTAATACTTTAATTTAATTTTCTTTTACAAATTACCCTAATACCCTCCCTTGCAATTATGTTCCTTTTTCGTATTTCTTTTTTCTATTTGGCAAGTCAATCATGAATAAACCATCATTATACAATAAATCAATTTTTTTTGCTAGAGAAGTTTTTGATGAAAAAAAAGAGAATCGAAAAGAGTTTTGAAGTCCTATGTGCCTGTGGGAAAATAAGGGTTTAGGATTTGAGGATGATTGAATTGCCAAATAGAAAAGAAAAAAGAAAAAAAAAAAAAAAACTTAATTGCAGGAGAGGGTAGTTAGGGTAATTTGTAAAAAAAATTGATTTAAAGTAATAGAAAAATAGAGGGGGTGTTTGAATAGAGAAAAATGGTGTGTAAATAGCACCACCCTTTATTTTTCTTAATACAAATTATGCCCATATATAATTTTAATTAAAAATGATTAAGACATTTTTTTTATTTTTTTTGACTTTGTCAAGCGGAACTCAAAGGCCCAAGATAAACCCCTTCGGCGCATGTGAAATGCTCCAATTGTGCATTGCAACACGGTGCCTGGCCACTTTGACAGCTTTGGGGTTCTAACCTAGGTTGGGGAGCACACCCAACTAGGCAATAACCACTAGGCCACTTGCAGTGGTTATGATTACGACATTAAATGTATCCATTTGACAAAAAAGGGGGACCATATATATCTATAAAACATGAAAATGAATTATTCATTTACTTATGTGTATATGTATGTATGAAATAATTCCATCTAATTTCATGGCATATGCATGTCAATGACTCAGGCATAATTCTTGCAAGCTAGAGTTAATCTACAATCTATTAAGACCAATAGTTCAAGCAAATCCTTTCGACACTGGTTGCGTGGATTGAATATCAATGATATTTCGAGATACATATTGTTGATCATTTTACTAAGGGTGGTGCTATTTGCACACCCATTTTCTCTATTCACACACCCCCTTCTATTTTTTCATTACTTTAATACAATTTTTTTTTACAAATTACCCTAACTACCCTCTCTTGTAATTATGTTTCTTTTTCTATTCTCTATTTGGCAAGTCAATCATGAATTAAACATCATTATATAATAAACTAATTTTTCTCGTGAATGTCATTGCTGATTAGAAAAAAAAAAAAAAAAAAAAAAACTGATGGGCAGGACGAAGTGCAATCTGTAAAAAGTTCTGCAATTAGTGTGGCAAAATTTAGGGCTCAAATGAAAAACACGATGTAACTGAGTTTGGGGATGAGTTAAATACTGTTTAATCCCTATACTTATAGGATTTCATCGTTTCAGTCCCTGACTTTCGAATTTCACCTTAATAGTCTCTGAACTCCCAATTTCCCCCCAATTAGTCCCTGCCGTCAAGCATCCATCCCAATTAGTCCCTGCCGTCAAGCATCCATCCCAATTTCCCCCCAATTAGTCCCTGCAATTAGTGTGGCAAAATTTAGGGCTCAAATGAAAAACACGATGTAACTGAGTTTGGGGATGAGTTAAATACTGTTTAATCCCTATACTTATAGGATTTCATCGTTTCAGTCCCTGACTTTCGAATTTCACCTTAATAGTCTCTGAACTCCCAATTTCCCCCCAATTAGTCCCTGCCGTCAAGCATCCATCAAAAACTCCATTATCTTCCCCTAAAAAGTCTATTATACCCTCAATTAATTTTAAAAAAAAAAAACTATCTTCTTCTCTTTTTTAATTTTTTTTCTTTTTACCTCTTATTCTTCCGGCTCTCTTACCTCCTTCTATTCATCTCCTCATCAAGATGGTTTCAATCCACACACCTTCAAGAGGTGAAATGAAAAAAAGAAATAAAAGAGAGAGAGAAAATAAATTAAAAAAAAAAGAGTAAGTGAGGGCATAATAGACATTTTGGCAACTTTAACAGAAAATTTTGACGGCAGGGACCAATTGGGAGGAAATTGAGAGTTCAGCGACTTTTTAGGTGAAATTCGAAGGTCAGGGATTGAAACGATGAAACCCTATAACTATAGGGAGTAAACTTTAATCATTTGGGGATTTATGTATGTCATCATAATTGCTATACAAAACTGAAGAAAGATATAAACGTATCACATAAACTAAAGGAGATCCAAAATCTCACATCTGATTAAGCAATGTTGATTCAACATACCATTCCCAGTGACATAAAGCATTTTGTAGAGTGATGATATGACTAAAGTCAAAACGAAATCAAAGCGTCAATAATTTCAAAATTAACAATCAACTCAAGTCAAAACCATGATTAGTAAGCAAGCCATACCAAAATCAAGCTAAGATGAACAGAACGCACAAATTTAAAGCCCCTAATCCATCAAATCGCTGAGAAATTGATCTTTTTAGCTGAGGGCGATTGATTGAAATACACCAAATAATTTCAGTTAGAATCTTACTAGGAATGATAGATTCAAAGGGGCTCAAATGATCACTAAATTAATATTTTTCTTCCATGTTTCAATTGCAAATCAGATGTAATTTTTTTTTTTCCAAAGATGGGTCTAAAGTGACTTATTTAGCCACAATTAAACTTCAAAGCATCACGTTAGAGAGATAGAATGACTATGCTAGAGAAATTTTTGATGGAAAAGAAAAGAGAAAATCGTAATGAGTTTTGAAATTCTCTGTGTCTGCAGGAAAATAAGGGTTTAGGATTTGGGGATAATTGACTTGCCATATAGAAAAAAAAAACAAAACAAAACAAAACTGCAAGGGAGGGTAGTTAGGGTAATTTGTAAAAAAAAAAATTAAAGTAATAGATAAATAAAGGGAGTGTGTGAATAGAGAAAATGAGTGTGCGAATAGCACCGCCCTTTTACTAATAGCACCGCCCTTTTACTAATAGCTTAAGTTTTGGAATAATTAAGTCTACATCTGAGATGGCAATAATTAAAATTTTGTTGGCAATAGAAATGAATGATACAAAACCTCCAGTAATCTATTATTCTTCTTAGGGAAAATGGTCCATACGGTACCTCATATTTGCCTCCTCATAACTTTCGGTACCTCAACTTTAAAAAATATCAATACGGTACTTACGGTTCTGACCCCGACCAAACTTTGGTACCTAGAGCCGTTAGCTTCGTTACTGCGTCTGCCAGCTGGCAATTTTAAACTTAAAATGACCAATTTACCCTTTACTTTTTTTTTCTTATTTTTTTTTACATGAATGCGAATGATGAATGTTCATCGTCACTTCCTCCTTGCTTATTAGTTCTTCTTTCTTACTTCTTCATTTCAATCATCCTTGAGAGCCAGCAGCAACAACAAGGATTGATCCTCTCTATCTTGCCGCACTTCAACTTTGAATCATCTTCTTCAAGTTTCAGTCAAGAGAGAGAATCCAGACACACCTTATAAAGGCCAACCCAAATCATCAAATTTCAAACCTCTTCTTATCTTTCTGGGTTTCTTTCCTCCTTTGCTTTTATGGGTTTTCTTCCCCAATTTGATTCCAATCTCGTCCCACCTAGTTAACTTGAAACTAAAGAAAAATCAAACCCATTTCCTTCTTTCTAAAAAACCCATAATGCTTCTCTGCTAAACCCCCATTTCTTGACATTTCTTCCTCGCTTTCTTAGAAAAAAAAAAAAAAATCAGACCCACAAGAGAGGGAGCCATTTTTGTTTGATGGGTGTGTTTTTATTTCAAAGAGGCTCAAGAACATTAATCCTGAGCGTGGTCGTCGTGGCCGGAACGTCTGCAGCCTCCAACACTTTGTTTCTGAACGTTTCAATCTTTCTCTAAATGTTTGGGTCTATTGTAAATTTGTAATGGGTTTAGTTCGATTTCAATTGGGGAATTTCATGAATTTAATAAGGATGATTGCTTAGATTTGTTTCTTAGAATCTGGGAACTGGGTTGAATTAATCAAGGGATGTATTCGAAGGCTAACTACCCTGATAGGAGCATAAAATGCAACGAAATTATGGTTCAAACCTTTATACTTTTGCTTAGTTAATGCCTTAAAAAGATCAATTTAACTTCGTTATTTTCTTAGGTACTTTGAGAAGCAGTTAAGGAGAAATCAGAGCTACTGTGGGACAATCAAGGCACTTCACATGAAGTAGTGATGCAAAGGATGGAGTCTGATCATTCATTGGTCCTAAAACTCAAGAGAAGATGGAGAGAGTTGCTGTGCAAAACAATTGCAGAAAAGCAGAAAACAGAGTATTAGAATTTGCCTTATTTTCTTCTGTCTTGGGAAGCTATTTTGAAGAAATTTCGAGTGGAGTTATGAAGAAAGGCCTAGCAATATTTGAATACCAGATGTTCTACTATAACTGCAAGCAAATATTTGGTCCAGAATGATAAAAAGGATGCCGGAGGCTGTGCTCAAATTTGGTACCCCGAGAAGACTGTTTCCATCAGCTTTTCAGGAGGCTTTTTCATGGACTTCTTTACTGGAATTAAATGAGGAAAATCATGAATTTATCTGCCCATATTTGAAGAATATATGTTGTAGAGCAGTTAAAAATCAAGAATCATCCAGAAAGATGGTGGAATGCATAAGTTATTATGCTGCAAAGATGAGCAGAGGATAAAAAAAATCTGGAATTTCTTACGAGTCTTTCTGCGAAGCATTTTCAAGACCGTCGTTGGGCCACGTTTCAAGAAGCTTTCTAGAAGGTTTTTGCACGGTTTTAAAGGGTGACATCAGGAGTATTATTTCGCAGAATATCACCTTCGAATCTACTGGGAACCCTTGTCAAACATGGAGAGAAAAATCAATCTTAGTTGAGAAAGGAAAGTGAATTAAAGGCTATATTTTCTGAAGATATTCTTGACAGATTTTGGGACGAATTTTATTGGATTTTTGCTGCGTTATACTTATCAAGAGATGGTTAGAAAGACTTAAGGAAGGTTCAGAAGATTGTGTGGTAGCTAAGCAAGTGGAATTGGAGAAGAATAAGGAAAACTCAACCCGGTTGTGAGGAGGAAAGCTAGGGGTTTGTAAACCATAAAAATAGGAGGCTTCTTTGCGTCATTGGCAGAGCATATCATACAGATTTCACGCCTCAAAAAAACCCTAGCTCTCTGATTTTCGAAGCTCCATACAAGCATAAGAAAAAGAAGCCGCCAAAGTCGCCATCTGCCACCACCGTGAACATCCATCTTCAAGCAACATCCACCGTGTCTCTTCACTCCCTTTTCTGCGACTTTGTCTTCTTATTTTCAATATGTTACTGTGTGTTTACCTTAGAACAATGAGTAGCTAAATACTTTTGTGTTGGGGGCTTGTTTGAAGCCCTAAACTATGGTTCAAGCTTCATAATAAATTTCTATGTTTTAGTTACTTTGTCAATGAGATTGTTCTATGGTTCTGGATTAGATGAGTCTTTTATATGTATGTTTTATGTGGTTGCAAACATATAGGATATGCATGTAATTGGTGCTAGGTTAAATAGCAATTCACCTAATAGTTTTGTGATTTTAACCGAAGTAGTAAAGCCTCTCGCCAAGGTGTGTACCAAAGATGAGGAATACAACTAGACACACTTGTTGTACTAGTTTGTACACTTAGATTGACATCCTTCCATATGTGCTTAATGCTTTAGAACTTGCTAAATGTAGGTGCCGCTTGTGATCTCTATGTTGCATGTTTTCAAAAGGTTCTAAAAACGGCGCTCGTTCTTGTTAGAACAATATAGGGAAGTAATATAAGGTACTTAGCTTGCTTCTAGCTTTGTAACTTGGTGAATCTCTTTCTCATGACTTTGTAATAAACATAGGAAGAAAAATTGGAACTTGGATTGTGTTTAGTGGTGGATAATGAACTCCTAACTGCTCATCATCATATTCATGACTTTATTTTAGATTCATCTTTTGTTCTTACTTTATTTTCAGTATAATTAATCAACAATTTCCCCCCAATTGTGTTTTGCAATTTGTTTTATTACAGTTTCTAGTTTTCTTTGTTTTGTAGGCTACATAAATAGAAGGTGAACCCTTGATCCTTGGAGTAGAACGATCCCTTACTTTCCCTACTACAACTTGACATCAACTTCATTCTCTAAAAGCAACGAGACAATCTAAATCAAACCCAGAAAAAAAAAAAAACCCAAATCAGAAAAACCAAACAATCTTCAGAGATTGAGGAGAGTTAAGCCTTGGCTCAAAGTTTAGCCTCGTTGGGGAGATCGATTACGTGCAGACTAGCAGCAATGTAGCCCTTCATCGCAGACTCAAAGTTTGGTTGTTGTGCTATGTGATGATAGTTGCAGATATAGTTGTTTTAGATGTCAAGGAGTGCTCTAGCGCAGACTTTTGTCAGCATGCTTCTGTTAGCTGCTGGTGTGTGGCAAAGGATAAACTTTTCTTCTTCTTCTTCATGTTCTTATAGTGGCTTTCGGGTTGAAGGCTATAGGACTAGAGAGAGAGAGATTTCTTAGAATCTGGGAGCTGGGTTTAATTAATCAAGGGATGTATTCTATTGGGTCAGCTTTAATTTTTCATCCACCATTGCAATTTCATTGTTTAATAATGTAAAGGAAGTTTGGAGACTTATACGTTCCAGATTTCATGAGAAAAATGAGAGAGAGAGAGAGAGAGAGAGAGAGAGAGAGAGACTTAAGGTCCCTATTCTTCTAGATTTCATCTATGGAGATGATTTGCAGAGAGAGAGAGAAAGAGAAAGAGAGGAAGATGAACAGAGATAAAAGATTGAGTTTAAGATTTTATTCAATTTTTTTTTTGAGTTAAGACGTGAATAGACGAAAATACCCTTCAAAAATTGCCAGTTGGCAAACACCATAATGGAGCTAACGGCTCTAGGTACCAAAGTTAGGTCGGGGTCAAAACCTCAGGTACCATATTGATATTTTTTAAAGCTAAGGTACCAAAAGTTATAAGGAGGCAAAGATGAGATACCGTACGGACCATTTTTCCTTCTTTTTATTTTATTTTGCATCTTAGGGTTGTTGGGGTTGTGTGAGTTACAAGTCAAAAATATGAAATGTGGAAGTCCCACAATAAAAAAGAGACACAATAATATAAGATATATAAGTTTGTGGATTACTCTAAATAGTATCATGACATGTGATAAAACCTCACATTTGTTGTTGCTACTTGCTAAAGTAGTTAATTTGGGGTTACGTGAGGAGAGTATCAATACTCTGTCCTACCCTTAACAATGAAAGCACACTGTTGCACAACATCTTTTAGCATCTCTCTTTGCAAGACGGGACGTGCACATTATTGTTAATATTATGATTTTTTTTTTCTTGGTGAAAGAAAAACTTAAAAATTTTACTTCTATATAGGGGAAGGTTCTGAAGAGGACGTCCGCAACCCATAAAAAGTGTGGACGTCCCTCCTCCGGGCTCGATCAAGCTTTGACTGCGGCGTTTCTGTTGCCGGACCGAACCAGGCCACGATGTGGAGCAGTTCAGAAGCGGCTAGATTCGTCGACGAAGGGTTCAAAGTGGAGCTCGATGAGCTTCCATGGTTTCCTGCGAGCTCGCCGCGCATCGCTGAGAATCCAATCAGCTGAGCCTTCACCTGGATGGTGACGCCGTCGGTGATGTCCAGGGGGTCATCCGACAACTACAGCAGAGCCGTCGCCACCTTCTTGACACCGAATGAGGGATGTCCGCACTTTTTCTGGGTTGCGGACGTCCTCTTCAGAACCTTCCCCTATATATATATATATATATATATATTTATTTATTTATTTATTTATATATTTTGACCGGAAATAGATCATACCTAATACACTAAAAGATCTAATTATTAATTCAACAACATTTAGGGTTTAGGATTAAACTCTACGTACGTACCAAGCCAGGTAGAAGAAACAAAGGACCGCCAAGGTCATCAGGCCATAAACCATCCTCAGCCTGAAGAGTCGAGTAAAATCTCAACCCCCTCCTCAATGTGGTTGCTACTACTTCTTCATTAATTTCTTCTTCACTTTTTATTTTCACCTGAGCTGGTAGCTCCATTCGATCACTTTCTTTCTCCTTTGCAAACTACATAAACACATGCACAAACGTAAACAACTTCTCGATGATGAAGTATTACTCATTAATACATGAACTAGTACGTACCTGAAGTCTCATTAATAGATCAGAACTATGTTTGGATCGAAAACGATTGTTATGAAACTTAAGACGTGCTTTTCCACTTGAACTCGCTCTTCCGGTGTTCCGAGATTCGGGTCGAACTCCCAGAATTGTCTCCCGATGTGATTATTCACACTTGTGAGCCATGGATTACCATCTCTTCCTCCTTCTGAAACCTTCAGCCTCCACATTTTTTATGGCCAAACAGTATGTTTAGTGTGAGTGATTTTGAATTTGTGAGGATGATAAGTTTGTCACACTAGCTTATTTATATACATTTTGCAGGTGATAGGATTACCAAAGTACCCCATGCCATCCATATGTTTTCGGACTGTTGAATTTTGTTTTGTCCAATGGCACATTGGCACATGATCCTCAATCAATCCATCTGTCCATCCTAATCAGTGGCCCTCCCGCACAGTAATTATGATTAAGGATACACTATTTTTATTGATCTGAAACCTAAAGGGTAACCTTAGTAAAATTGGCTAAGAAAAAAAACATAGAATTCGGTCAACAAATGTCCTTAGTTTTTTTTAAGGGGTGGATTATAACCCTCATAGTCACATAAGCTTTTTCAGAAAACACAGGACAAGAATTTCATTAATAACAAAATTATAAATAACTAGTCTTCCTAATTTCATTAATAACAAAATTACACATATGCTCTGCATATGCAAGTATTTTAATTTTCTTTTTCAGAAAATAAAAAAGAAAAGACAATGGAAGAAAATGGTTATTGCAGGGAGAAATTAGTGGGAGAGAAAAGTGGGTTGTGAGATTTATTTTGTTTATTTTTCTTAATAAAAATATAATTTGTAATTGTCATAATTGTCCATCTGATTTAATTAATTATCAAAGTTTTTTAATCTCTTAGAGTCATTTCTGTTAAAATTTTTGATTTTGGCTAACAAAATATCTTCTCTTATTTCAAGATGTTCTCTCGATACTTATTGTAATTTGGGGTTCAGGCTTCATGTCCCCCCCCCCCTTGTATTCTGCAGTTTCATTAATCTACCTAATTATTTTCAACACACAACATGAAACAATACAAAGAAATAAAGTAAAGAGAAATCAAATATGGCACGTCTGCTTCTCCCTCGTGAAACCCTAGCGACGCCAAACAGTGACACTGAGCATCATGACGGCTGCCGTCCCCGCCCTCGCACAGAGTGTCGGGCTCACCTCGGGATTGGCTCCCTTCTCCTGTTGCTTATCTACTTTTTCATTCCTTGGCTCCAACTTCAATCGGATCCCATAGATTCTTTGCGCCTTCTATGCCCCTAATGGAGACTGTTTCCGCTGGAGCGTGTCTGTCCTCTAGGGCTGATGACGGCGGGACAAACGTTGGTCGCTCTTGGTGGCCTCCCGGCGGGTTGGTTTGGCGGCGGATGACTAACAAGGGTGGAATCAATCTGTCTCTTCTTGTTCCTATACCAAATGGTGGTTGGAAGAGGTCAGGTGCTGTGCTTGGTATTCGAGCGTCGAGTGGTGGTGGCCCTATGAGGGCGAAGCTTTCTAGTGTATGTCGCGTAGGCGTCTCGACGATCTTGCTCAGACCGGGCTTTAGTCTTTGGTTGTCATCCTATCCTCTGATTAGAAGGGCCCACTATGTATCAAAATGGAAGTGGAGATTGCGTATGGATGGATGAATGTCGAACATCTCGCTCGGATGCCAATATTTATCTCTTTTGGAGATAAGATGATATCCTTGACCTGTCCATGATTGAAGCCAATGCCCAATTCATTTCTACCAACGCAAAGATCAAATCTTAAAATGAATAAATATAGTCAAGTCCGTAGGGCTTATTTGGCATTCTTCTTTGATTAAATATTGTTTAATAGCACTTTGTTCAAAAGAAAGTCTTTTTGGCTGCTACAACCTGCAACTTTGGGACTTGTCATATCAAAGTGTATTATATATATATATATATATATATGTATATAGTATTTAAAGCATTGGGGCATATCTCTTTATTTTAGAGTTGAAAACTTTGGGTATATATATATATATATTAATATAGTATTTAAAGCATTGGGGCATATCTCTTTATTTTAGAGTTGAAAACTTTGGGTATATATATATATATATATTAATATAGTATATAAAGCATTGGGGCATATCTCTTTATTTTAGAGTTGAAAACTTTGGGCTGTGGGGGCATTTATACGATAGATCATCTATATGTGCTGGAGTAACTATGCTTATGGGAGTTGTGATAAAGAGTCAGTGGGCGCATAAGCCCTCGGTTTTCCTTAATTGGATCTGCCTATGATTTTGAATACAGGTTAAAGTCCTACAATCTTAATTATATTTATTTAAAACCTAAATGTATTGTTATGTATATTTGTTATTCCGTATATTAGTTACTTTCTCGATATTATGCATTGTTGAACAATTTGTTGTCTGACTCCGAATACTCTTTTGAATACAGGTTAAAGTCCTACAATCTTAATTATATTTATTCAGAACCTAACTATTTAAAGGATTCGATCATAAGTCTCGAGTTCATTTAGTTTCTAAAATCTGTAATAATAAATTGAATATTAGACAATAATAGCTCTTTCTCAACAACTAATTTGGGGTCCTAACTCTCCTATCAGAATTCTGAAAGAAAGAGAGCTATCGCTTTAATAATAATGGGTGGATGATACCTAGAGGACTTTCAAATGCAATGCACTAGAGGACTTTCAGGTAAGGCAGATGGTAGAGAGGGACCATGTGCTATGTTAGAATGGTACAAGAAAAGACATGTACCTAAACTTCTAGAACATTGGGTTCATCTTCATCCTCTTGTATTTAACAAAGGTCGGCAGTATTGTTAATAGTCCATTACATTTCTGTGGTGAGCATTGTCATAGACCCGAAAAATCAAAACTGATTCACATTGTTGATTTTAGGTTATCAGTCCCAAGCGTTGATGGTGCAACGCCAACTGGACTCCTATATTGGGAGTAAGTGAGTAACACAACGATTCTTGGTCGGTTGTATGACGACTTAACAACGTTTTTGGCTGTAAATAGAGATATTTCTGTCACCTATACGGGAAGGAATGCGTGTAGCTATCATATCCTTGCCGCTCATGCGTGTAGCAAGCATCAAGATTTTTTCTTTTTTTCTACACCTTTTCTTCAAGCTGCTATTGCAGTTAATGCTTCTTTGATGTAAGTTTCTTTTGTTATCAATAAAGGGTTGACCTCCATTTATTCAAAAAATATATATATATAGTTAAAATGAGAAAGCTAGTTGAGTTTGTAGCCATAATCTTTAAAGGAAAATTTTGAAAGAAAAAAAAAATTGATTTTGCTTATAAAAGTACAAAATAAGCATTCATTAATTACATATGTGGTCATATAAGAATTGTCCAAAAAGGAATGAAAATATAGCAAATAAAAGAATGTACCTTATGTCTCTCTAGAGAATGAAGTACTTTGCAAAAATGGAGAATGAAGTACTTAAATATCCACTCTTCAAACTTCCAAGGACAAGTATACTCTTCACACTCCTTAGCTTAGAACGTAGTTGAGGAACAATTTCCCTGTAAGTTAATGAGAATTAGCTCAAAGAAGTAAAACCAAGTCCATGCCATTAAGGATCTTTTCATTTTAGCTAATGTGGTTAGACAACTATTTTAGGAGCCAACTTTAATATACATGTCCAGCAGGTTACTTTAATTTAGCTAGTTTTAAAATTGTATTGAGAATTGCTATATGTTTGGTACACATGTGCATAATTTTTTGGGTACTTTTACCCTCAAAGATCCTGTGTTGTCCCTGTTCACCGTGCACATCTGTTATACTCCGGACCCAAATTTACCACTAGTCATTTAGACGTTAAACAATAATTATCTTTAGTTTTTACCTTTGTATCTAACTTTTAGGGGTTTCAAGAGTTGACTTTTTGTTCGGCTCAGTTTTTGAGAAAATTTCCTGGACACGTGGCATGTTAATCGATTTCGTGAACACGTGGCATGCCAAAATCAGAATTGTAACAAAAAAGCTATGAAGGTTTAAAGTGAATGGTAGTTTAGTAATTTTGCTAAGAACCCTATGTCTATAAATAACATGTTATTTTTTAGAAACTTCCATCTTCGGAAGTTTCCATTTGCAACCTGACCCTGATTAGAAAATTCGGCGAGTTCTCTATCGTTCCAGTGACCCAGACTGCCGGACCAATCGTGTTCGACGCGGCTCTTCACGGTGACCCATCCTCCGGCCACCATCAGCTCTAATTTGCATCGGAGGAAGAGTTTCGAAGCTAAAACCCCAGTTCGGCCACCGTGTTCGATCACGGTTTTCAAGCCATCTCCGGTCGCGCCGCCACCCACATCTTGAAGCTTTCTCCACCTTGGTTTGAACCCACCCTGCTACCAATTCCAATTCAACTGGAGGAAGGAGAATTGACGATCAGAGGAAAATCTAGGGCTTGTGAGCTTTCGAGGTAAATTCTAATTCCTAGACTTGAAATTGATTAATGTTGTAGTTGAGAAAGTTGTCGGGCTTGATGAGAGGATCATGGTGGTGAAATTTCATGACCCAATTCGGGGTCGGAGGTGGGGGCGCCTCCTGCTACTTCAGGGCTTCTAGTTTGATAATTCAGATAGAGCTTGATGTTACGGATATGTGGGTATAATTTGGTAGCCATATGATGCACTTTGGGATCAATAGAAATTTCTGAAGTTTCGGAAATTTGGGTTTTAATTCGGGAAGATTTGACCGTTGGATCGACTCCAATTTTTGATAGGTTTCATGTTATAGTTATCGAATCAAAGTGACCTATGAAGTTTGAGATTGTTCCAATATGATTTCAATCTTTCGGCAAATTTATCATTTCTAGAGTTTTGGTTTTATTATCGTCAATTTAGTTCTGATTCTCGAGGACAATTATTCATAATATTAACTTATTCAGGACGACGTATCGATCAAGCACGAGAAGAAAATTGTTGGACGGACATCATAGTGTAATTCTGTGGGTAGACATTTGTTTTTAAATTAATTATGCATGTAGTATTTTATTATTTTCTAAGTGAGATTTAATTTATGATTTGAATCCTTGAGATTTTATGATTTTATGGCTTATTGAGATATTGAGTTTTGATTTATTGAGTATTTTATTTATGCTTTCGATGATTTATTGATGATTATATTTGAGTATGAATATGTTATCGAGATTTCATGAGCTTATAAATTATGATTTTATGAGTTCAATTTATTGAGGAGGTAATTATGTTAGCGCATGCATGCATTACCTGGTCGGTAGTACCCTGCAGACAATATTCTGGTCGGCAGTACCCTTTAGAATATTCTGGTTGACAGTACCCTCCGAAATATTCCAGTCGGCAGTACCCTCCTATGCGTCATCTGATCAGTAGTACCCTCTAGATGACATGAGATAGTTAGTTGGCAGTACCCTCTAACCATCACCTCCTCGTCCGATCGGCAGTACCCTCAATGCGTCCCTGGTCGACAATCCCATCCAGATGGCATGAGATGACTAGTCGGCAGTTCCCTTTAGTCATCGCCTATTTTATGACGAGTATTTTTAATGAGATTTCAAAGAGTTTTGAGATGGTTTAACTGATGATTTGAAATTATTTTATGAGACGAGATTTATAGTATGATTTGAGAAGTCAGTATATTTCCGAGATTTCTGAATGATTTTGAGATATTTTACCTTTTGAGTATTTTAAATGAGATTTTGAGACGAATTTCGAGATGTTTTACCATACAAGTTTGAGATTTCAGTAAAGAGGAGGATTAAGAGTATTTTCAAAACTTTACTGCATGCTTGGTTTTCAAGAGAATAAATTAGAAAGACATTAAGTTTTATTTATTTCTTTTAAAATTACTTATTTTTCGTCAACTCACTCTAACAGTTTTCTAAATGTTTTTCCTTGGGTTTTTCGGTTTCTTGTGCCCATTCTGCAGAGTAGTTGAGGTCGATCTTGCGTAGGAGTCAAAGCATAGTAACCATCGCTTCCATCTTCTTTGTAGGTTGCATGTTAACCTACTTGTACTCTATTCCAGTTTATTTTTCTAAATTGCTCTGATGACCATCTTTCAGTTGTGTTAGTATAAAAGATAATTTGTTATTTGATTTTAATTTTAGTTTGGTTTTATGTATCATGTTGGAAGTTGGTTATGAATTGTGGGGAGCAAGTAGACTCAAAAAGTTGAGAGATGGATATGATTATTTGATGAGTATTGTAATGTTTTTATAAGTTTTGGATAGTCCATTTTTAGGGGAAGTTTTGCTAAATTTTTTGTAGAATTTCTTCTAAAGTGGGTTCAGTAGGGCCACTTCAGACTTCAGGGTGAAATCCTGAAATACCCTGTAAACATCCTCATCTCCCCTACATTGCCACCTTCTACCATTCTACGGCAGCCCATGTTTGGTGGCTACATCGCCTCTCTCTCTCTCTCTCTCTCTCTCTCTGTAATGAATTGTTTCTTTTTTCTGTTGGGCTACCACTATGACGCCCTATGTATCTCGGCAATGCAGGATAAGGACTGAGGCGTGAACCTTGCAACATGAGGGCAATAATGGTGAGGGAGGGTATAATTCTCCCTGATTGAACTTCTGTTCAAAAATTTCTCATGATAATGTATAAGACTTCTTTTAAAACTATAGCACTTCTACGAATGTGGGTTTGTATGCTATCAAATCCTATTTGAGAACTTCATATATTCAAGGTGGGATTTGGTTATGAAGATCAGGTAGGGTATGGGTTGGGAAGACAGCTCCCACAACTTTTTAGTTTGAAGAATGGTATTTCCTTTAATTTTTTTTTTCTCTCTTATTCATGTTGCAGTGCCCTGACACAAAAGCAACTGATAGATTTGTTTAGCAAAATATTTATGAAGATCAGGTAGGGTATGGGTTGGGAAGACAGCTCCCACAGCTTTTAAGTTTGAAGAATGGTATTTCCTTTAATTGTTTTTTTTGTTTTCTCTTATTCCTGTTGTAGTGCCATGACACAAAAGCAACTGATAGATTTGTTTAGCAAAATATTTATCTCCGAGTAGGAAAATATCTAACTTTGCGGCAATCAAATGACAAAATAACCATTTTCAGGTAAGTTGCATGTAATTTTTGAAAGAAACTGCAAGGTACTTTATTAATGATTCAAAAGGTTACAATCATAGAGTAGTACATCAGCAATGCAACTAGGAGAATGAGTGAGCCAAGTCTCATTCTGATGTGATTCAAAACTAATACTAGCAAGACGATGAGCCACTTTGTTACAACTCCGAGGAGCATACTTGATTGGCACCTCTGGAAAGCTATGTAATAGCATTAGAATATCATCTATAATGCTGCCAAACTCGATGAGTGCAGCATCCTTGTATGCAATATCTTGGACTGCAGCAAGACAATTCGTCTCAACTATAGCCCTATCCAGATGCAATTGTTGAAGAAGATCCAGGCCTACTCTTATAGCTAGCAATTCTGCTTGCTTGGCTGAAGAAATATGAGGCATAGAGTGAGCTAAAGCCTCCATAAACTGATCATTAGAGTCCCAAACTATGCCCCCAAGGCCTCCATGATTAAGTGATGGCAGAAAAGAACCATCCACATTTATCTTAACTAAAGAACCCTGTGCAGGTTGCCATCATTCTATCCCTTGTGACCGGTTAATCTCAGAAGATGCTTGAGCTTTTTTAAACTCATCTAGCCAAGTCATGGCACTTAGGAAAAGATCAGCAGCTGGTCTTGAGGTATTGTCCCATAACATACTATTTCTGTTCTTCCATATCGACCAAATACCCATCAGAAGCCTCTCAAACACCTCAGCTTGCAAGTGTAAAGCTCTTTCTAATATCCATTCCTTAAAAACTACATTAGGTAGAAAGGAATTCTGAAGATGAAAAGGAGGAGTAGAGAAGAATTCAACAGCAACCGAACACTTACAAAAGAGATGCGCAGTATCTTCTAATGGATGCCTACACAACAAGCATCTTGAGTCTCCCTCATAGCCCTTTGTAAGAAGCCGGTCTCTTGTAGGTAACAAGTTGTTACGTACATGCCCTCTAAACACATATTTGGACTTTCCCAGGCACCTTGGCTTTCCAAAGTCTTCTCCAAAGTTCATTACACGAATCCCCATTTGATGTAGTAGCCAACACATCACCTAGTACATGCTCCCTGGCCACCTAGTAGGCTGTCTTAACTGTAAAAAGACCCCTATGTTCTAGTCTCCAATACAATCTGTCGCTAACAGGATGTCGAGCTAGAGGAATAGATAAAATGTGTTCAACCATCTCAGGGGGGAAAAGAGTACTCACCGAGGCAATATATGATCCAAGAACGCTCATTGGAGTTAATTAAATCAGCAACTTTTTCAACCCGGCAATTTGTAGGTCTTTGAATTTGGTACTGTGGACAGTTAGGGATCTAATCATCATGCCACACATTTATGCTCACTCCATTCCCCACTCTCCATTTAACCCCTGCTTTGAGCACCGGTTTCCCTGCAAGAATACTCCTCCAAGAGAAAGAAGGGGCATCTCCTAATTCTGCATTCCAGAAGGAACAATTTGGAAAATATTTTGCCTTACACAATTTCGCAAGGAGAGATTGAGGATTTGAAGTAATCCTCCATCCTTGTTTTGCTAGCATGGCAAGATTGTAAGCATATAAACTTTTGAAGCCCATTCCTCCCTCTTTTTTTGTTAGGAATAATCTATTCCAACTCCTCCAATGAATCTTTTTCTTGTCATCAGTATCACCCCAGAAGAAAGAGGCACAAAGTTGGTGAATGTCATCACATAGACCTTTAGGTAACAAGTAACAATTCATGGCATATTGTGGCATAGTTTGAGCCACAACTTTAATAAGTATTTCCTTACCTGCATTGCTTAGGATCTTTGACTTCCAATTAACCAGCTTCTTCGTCAACTTCTCTTTGATGTACTGAAACTTTTCGGTCTTGGATTTGCCTACACGCAGCAGTAAACCCAAGTATCTATCATGCTCTTCTACTCTCTGTATTTCAAGAATAGTTGCCATGCTAATTTGCATAGCAATAGGCACATTTCTGCTAAAAACCACACTACTTTTCTGAAAGTTAATCTTCTATCCCAAAGCTTTTTCATAGATATTGAGAATTTCACAAATAGTCTAACATTCGTGAATTGTTGCAGCTCCAAAAAGAAAACTATCATCCGCGAAGAACAAATGATGTAGTGTAGGGGCTTCAGGACACATCTTTAAACCTTGAATAGCACCTGCATCAACTACTTGAGAAAGAAGAGCTGAAAGCCCTTCAACACATAAGATGAATAGGTATGGAGAGAGTGGATCACCCTGCCTTATCCCACGAGTCGGAGTAATTATCTCAGCTTGTTCACCATTAACCAGGATGGCATAGGTAACAGACTCCACAGATTTCATAATTATATTGATCCACCTCACATCAAAACCCAACTTGGTTAACATAGTTCGCAAGAAGGTCCATTCTAGCCGGTCATATGCTTTTGAGATGTCTAACTTGAGAGAGAAGAAGCCTTCATTTTACAGTCCGCAGTTTATACATAAAGTGTGCAGCCTCAGTTGCAACCAAAGTGTTGTCTGATATCAATCGTTCTGGGACATACGCACTTTGTAGGGGAGAAATAATCTCAGGTAACCACTTCTTTAACCTGTTGGCAATGACCTTGGAACTTATTCTGTACAGAACATTACAGAGTGCGATAGGTCTAAAATGAGAGGCAACAGTGAGATTCTTGACTTTCGGAATAAGGCAAAGATGAGTGAAGTTGGAAGCTGCCCAAATATCTCCTTTTTCCAAAAAATTTCGAATTTCAACACAAACATCAAAACTAACAATATGCCAATATTTTTGATAGAAGAAAGGAGACATACCATCAGGCCCCGGGCTTTTAGAAGGATGCATTTGAAATAATGCACGCTTAATTTCATCATCTGTATAGGCTGCAGTAAATCATCATTCATATGAGGTAACACTTTCATTGGGGTGGCGCAAAAAATAGTGGAGAGTGCACTATCATCCGCTCCCTCAGTGAAAAAAACAGTTTTATAATAATCAACCAACATGCCTTGAACAATAGTAGGATCACTTTGCCAAATACCCACATCATTCACAAGCCCTCTGATGCAATTTTTACACCTCCTGTTAGTGGTCTTTCAATGAAAGAAAGCTGAGTTTCTGTCACCCTCCTTTAGCCAGACCGCCCTAGATCGTTGTCTCCAATATTTTTCTTGCTGAGAAAGCAATTGACTGTGTCTTACATGAAGGAGACGTTGCTCCTCATACTGTTCTGGAGCAAAAGGTTGCCGCATTATATCCGCCAATTTCTCCTGAATCTCCCTCAATTCCACTTTCTGCCTCTCAAACTCAGTGGTGTGCCACTAGGCATGGCAATGGGGCGGGTTGGGGATGAGGATCACAATATCATCCACATCCCCGGGGTCATTCTCTACCCCCATCCCCGCCCCAATCCCCAATAAAAATATATTGAGGATTCCCCGTCCCCATCCCCATCCCCATCCCCACTGGGGACTAAGCCTCCAAACCCGCCCCAAATCCCCAATAAGAATTTAATAAATAAATAATTTTTTCTCATATTGGCTTTTTAAAAATCAAAATCTACAACAAATAAATTTAAAACATGATTAAATTCATGAATCATAATTTAGTGAGTGCAAAAGTCAAAACATCATTAAAGTAAAGTAGTAAATGTATATATTTATGATTTATATTATAAAAAAAAAATTTAAAATATATATAAGTTAAATATATGTAAATATTATTGGGGCGGGTTTGGGGATGGGGATCACAATACCATCCCCGCCCCATCCCCAATCTTAGATAGCGGGGATTAGGGATCCCCATCCCCATTCCCCATTTGTCCCCAAATTCTCCCCCCATTAGGGGCAGGTATCCAATGAGCTCCGCCCCGCTGGGGATTTTTGTCATCCCTATGTGCCACTTCATAAGTTGTTTTCCAGTGGCCAAAATCTTTCGACCAACCTGCTGTAGCATGTTGCCTACCATAGGGATTGCCCAATTCTTTAGAATAATGTCAGAACATTGTTCATTTTCGTGCCATATCTCCTCAAATCTGAATCTACGCCAAGGTGTTCTAAACCTATTTCTGTCAGTTCTCAGTTCCACTACAATGGGACAATGGTTTGATTCATTGGGTGGCAACACCACCGTTTTGCTATTAGGAAACATGGTTCGAAAGGAAACTGACTGAAAGCTTCTATCCAGCCTTTCCTTGGTAAACTTGTTGGACCAAGTATACCTACTACCCAAGAAACCCATGTCGATGAAGCCGCAGTCAATCATCGTTTGCAAGAATGCCGCCATAGGAGCAACAGCACGAGCGGGACCTCCGGATTTGTCTGCTAGACACATAACCTCGTTGAAGTCACCTGCCATGAGCCAAGGTAGATGACAAACTTCTGCAGCTAGGGCACGAATTAAGTCCCAAGTTCTGCTACGCTCACTTCTGGCTGCAAAGCCATACAATCCTGTGAAGCGATACTTCTCCTGTTTACCCGGATCACTAATCTCAACATCTATATGATGAGGGGATTTCGTTCTGAGATCAACATGAATTTCACTACTCCAAAGCAGCGCCAATCCCTGGGATCCATCCTCATGAGGGGTAGCATATATGTCCTGCAAAACCAAGCCTGTTCGCAAGAGAGGCAATATGAGATGGCTGAGCAAGGGTCTCCGCCAAAAAGATCAGATTTGGCTTCTTTAATTGAACCAGATCAATAAGGGCTCGTTGGGTCTCGTTGCACACAACACCCCTGCAATTCCATACTAAAACATTGCCTTGCAACATAGTACAAGGTTGGATGAGAAGCAGATTCACTGTAGTAACGAAACGCCAGGAACCCTAGCGCCGCCTTAGACTGGAGAAAAATCTCTCTTTTTGCTGTGCCTCTTGTTTTGCTCAAACAATAATTAGGATTAATCAAAAAGTTGCATGTAATTAGGAATATATAATAGGATTCATTTCAAAAGGAGTATAAATGATTAATCAAAAAGTCAAAGGTCAAGAATTTAGGAAGCAGAGCAAAATTGAAAAAGGAGATTGGATTTCCATTCTAAAAAGATAAAATAGCCGATGAAATTGAAGATCAAAATTAAAGGATGAATCTTATCTCTTTAGTTTATATATGACTTATGAACTTTGTAGCAGATGAAATTACGAACTTAGACCATACTTCTCTCAATGGAATTGTTTGGTGTACTTGTCCCTCTATTTCTATGTCCCCAAAATTTTTTTGAAATCTGCTGGGAGGAATCTATCCTCATAATTTTGTGTTGTAACTCTTCAAATTCCTTCACTTTGAATATGAGAGTGCAATTAAAATCTTCTTATAATAAAATAAGGAATTAAGAACTTAAACTACTTTGATAATAAACAAGATGTAGGTTTCTGTCTTCTCCTCTCAACTACAAAGTACAAGAAAAAATTTCAACTAAAGCAACCAAGAAATACCTAATGTCGACTGCAATCAGTAGGATAAATGAAAGCAATCAGGATTTGGCACATTAGGGAGCTAATTTTCGGCAGAATTTGGCTTAGATCACAGCACAAAGACTTTCATGAAGATACAGGAAAGTATGAGACAGTACTCAGCTTGTGAATAACACTAGATTATGCCAAAGCTGAGTTACTAGGGATTAATTGGCAGAATGGTTCTCTCGTATGAGCTCTCTGAAAAGACGGCTTTACCGGATATTTATTAAAACATATAGGCGCAGGTTAGGAAGAGTGGAGACGTGGACTGCTGAAGTGAGTCTTCAACTTTTGAACCACATCGAGAACTTGTGAATCGCATTCTTCGCCAACTTCTACCTCGTCGGTTTATTAATGGCTGTGTAACTGTATTACTTGATTTCAAATGGGAAAGGAACTATGGCAGTTGGTCATTAATATTTGGGTTTGGATGTACAGAAAAGTTGGTGACATGGGGCACTCCCAGTCCCGGTCAGTATTAAAGGCCATTCAATCATGTGGATAAAAATCTGCCAGCAATGAGTAAATTTTTTTTTTCATAGAATATATATTTTTTTTAATCAATCGATCAATGATTGTCATATATAATCATCACAAGTCAGAATAGACCGTTACATACCATTCATCTACCATTTAAGGGCATAGACAGACAAAAAGATAATAGTAATACCCACAGTGGTACATAATAATAGACTCACTCATTATACAATCAAATACGTAGAGGTAATGGGGATCTTCCATTTGTACTATGCAGGAGGCGCTAGAGATCTAAGTTCTTAATACAGGGAAATTTATTGTAAATAGACAAAAAACTAAAAACATAGAGTTGGACCAAGGGCAAAAGCCCTAGCCCAAAATCACCTAGCCCAAGAAGAGGCAGCCCAAGAAAAGAGGATTGCCTTGACCCAAGCCCACACTCCATCTTCCTCATCCAATGGTCATCACGCCCTATGTTGCAACGCCCACGTCGAGCTGCGCTGCTATGCACCAGCTTCACCGCTAAGTCGTGCCCTCGGATCTAGCACCCCGCACCGCCGCCAAGTATCTCTGAATCCCTGGTCTTAGAGGTCCCTCGACGAGGCGCTCCCTCCTATACAAACCACCACCACGCTCAAGACATCGTCCTGTGCTCGTCACCTAAACCATCCAATCCAAACCCCGAGCCAAACCCCTTGCCAAGAAGCTCCCAGGCCTCTAGTATTTAATTTCCTGTCTGGCAGCAGCCTCTAGCCGACGAGGAGAGCCAACGCCGACCATGAGCACCGCCGGACATGCAGGGAGAAAATTGCAAACCCTAGACCAAGAACAGTCTGAGTTTTGTGGAGTTCTCCTTGAAAAGACGCTAGATTTTAATTTGCTACAGAGAAGATAGAGGAAATTTGCATGATTTGGTTTTGATTATTGTTTTTCACTATGAAAGGGTAAGTCTTCCACTTATGACTCATATGATTTGCTAATTTCTAGTTGTACTCATTCCTTGTGGAGGCTGACTGCTCTGAGGCTGTTAGACTAATGAACTCCTTTGAGACATATTGGTCTAAGGAGGGACCAGTGGAGACTTTAGGCCTGGGCGGCCTAGGCGAAGCAAGCCCAGGCATAGGGCCTCAGATTTCAGGGGCCTCAAAAGAAATTTTATGTTGGCTTGCAATAAAAAAATATATAAAAAAATAAAAAAAAGTAAAGAAACAGAACACTTAGGCGCACTATAATCAGGACACCCTTCAACCCCATCAATTATCCTTCAAGCCCAATTAGTTATGTTAGTCCATCAGTAGATTGTAGGCCTAGTCCAATTTCCTTTTGTGGTCATGTGGCACGTGTTGGTCACCTGTAATGATAAGGACACCTTCCTCTAATTTATATCTTCTGTTCTATTGCCATTGAGGCTTAGGAAGGAAATGAATTGCTTTTGATATTTGCCTTTTCTTTCTTTCTTTCATTTCCTTTACTTTTACTGTATGTCACTACTAAAAAGAATTGCTTTTGCGACGCCTATTTTGCAACGGCAAATTGGGCTTTTGCGACGGAAAATTGAGATTTTTGCGACGGTAAAATGCCATCGCAAAAAGTATTTGCGACGGAAAACTGTTGCCGTCGCAGTGTCTTAAACTATTTGCGATGGATACTTTGCCGTCGCAAAAAGATATTTCATTTAAAAAAAAAATTGGGGTGACTTTGTTGCAACGGATACTTTGCCGTCGCAAAAGAATATTTTATTTATAAAAAAAAAT
Organism: Rosa lucieae; assembly: GCA_024704745.1. Taxonomy (NCBI): domain Eukaryota; kingdom Viridiplantae; phylum Streptophyta; class Magnoliopsida; order Rosales; family Rosaceae; genus Rosa; species Rosa lucieae. The sequence goes on along the minus strand of CM045495.1, from coordinate 13,015,809 downwards.
AGTGTGAATTGCACACCAAAGCTAGTACCATCTGCAACAAGTCATCAATTTCTTGCCTATCCAATTGCTTTTCATACACCAACTCTTTAATTACAGTCAAAGATCAGAAAAATGTTGCCTAAAAAAAAGAACAAGCTACCAGTACACAAACATTACATAGTGACATTCTTCAATCATTTCTCTTCTCAAATAAGCCCATAGTTCCACCAAATGTTCAAAAACACAGCAAACAGATTCCAGCAGGACCCATCACGGCTTTTGAACATAGTCCCAAGTCTTTTGCAACATATGATGGCAGGGGGACATAAATACATAATAGCATTTCCAGTAGTGCCTTCCCACAATTCAGATGGGTATCTGTCTATATAATCATACATAGGACACAGAAAAATAATCAGAGGTAACATTATTTATCACCAATAGCATTGGAAAGAGTAATTTGCAATATATAAACAACACAAAGCAGTATATGATCATTATATGGTGAAAATAAATACATATTGGTCGGTAAGTCTCAAATATCACATCTATCATCAGAAAAGGTTTCACCAACGTATTTGATCATTATATGGTGAAAATGAATGAAGATTACGGCCAATCGCTTACCAGTAGAAGAAAGGCTGGCTGCTCTCACTTTCAAATCATAAATCGTAGTTCATGTGTAAATTGTGTCCATACTAATGGTCTGGATCAATCTGTAGAGCACATCAAGAAGTAAATGGCTTAATATTAGATCATGCATATTTTATATTGCAAGGAATATAGGTTTGCAAAAGAAATATATGGGCTTATTAAAGGTCATAGATAAAGTGTGAACTTACAGCTTCAAGCCAATGTTGAAGAATTAACTTTGTGTGCTTTCTCATCCTCAAACAAACCTATGACAAAGCGTTATTATTAGAATGAATGTCTAATAAACTATGGAAATATGAGAAAGAAGTATGTATAAGAAAAAGAACAAGCCTTTGCAGCCTAGTTCTAACCCTTGCCCACCGGAAAACGGCGGATTCCAGGTACTCAACATCAGAGAATGAGATAAAATGTACTTGAGAGCTGCAAAATCGAAAGATTTCCACCTGAACCATTTGAAAATAGCCAAATGAATCATACAATTGATCAGAATGTTTTGATCAGAATGCATAGAAAACACTGGTTTGTAGTCACTTTCGAAGAAAGACAAAATATTTTCTAAGCCTTTCGAATTGAAGTTAAGTTTCAGGGCATGCTTTGCATCTCTAATCTAACTTACTGAAGATCGAGGACAGAAAACAAGTGTAAAGGTTCTCAAATCAATTGTTTGTAACAATAAGCTGCAAGTTTTGAGAAAATTTCAGAAAACTCGTAACAAGCAAGAAAATTTCACCAACAATTAGTCTTTCAGTCATTTCAAGCAAAACTTTCCAGATTTGAAGTAGACATGCAAAGCTACTATTTTGTAAAGTTTCATGCTAATCGAAGTTCAAATGGAGGGTCAAACAAGAATCTAAAATGGACAGAAACTCTGATTCTGCAGAAATCCTGAAACAGTGCAGTAGCTTCAAAATAGCACAAGTATCTCATTTTAACTCCGTTTTTCTTGAAACTAAGCTCAAAATGATCATTTAAGAGTCTATTTTAAGATTTTAAAAACTGAGAGTAAAACAAGAAGTATAGGTTTTTCAAAAATCATGGAATAGCCCACTGGTTCAGCTTGGGTGTTGTCTTTGAGGCATAACATCAAACACTTGGAGTGCAGTAATTGAACTTTGGTCTTTTCCAGTCCTATCCATCCTCATGGGTTTACCAAAACGTAATAATCAAAAGTGCATTCCATTACAACCTTGAATAGCTTTAAGAACTGGAATTTAACAGAAAGTAGAAGTTCTTACCGAAATGAAAGAAAATTTCTGGTATTGAAGCAAAACTATCATAACTTTTCTGGTACACAAAACTAGGTAGGGGGTGCAGATTACATAGTTTCCTAGATTAAAACAATGATCAAAGTAGTGCAAAATATGGCCAAAAATTGAAAGCGACGTCAAGAGTTTCTTACCTTTTGGGAGTTGTGGAGTCTCGAGCTTGCTTAGTATGGCGGACAATGGAGAGGATTTTTTAGCTCTGAGGATGGTCTATTTGTAATGTAAATACAGTAAAGAACTAGAGTTTTAGGAACTGCATAGCTGATGGATCTACATATATATCCAATTATCCAGTAAAGAAAGCACCTCCAAATAATGAGATAGGACAATCAATGTCTTGAATTGCTCCTCCATTTGCCGATATAGGAAGATAGAAATAAAGGAGGGGATTAGTTGATCAAAACTCTCGAACTTTTGGTGAACTCAATTGACCAAATATTTTTTTTTTTTTGCATCAGATCTCATCTCTCATGGGAGAATGACAATTTACTGCAACTTAATAAGAAAAACGAGTTCAACATGTAAACCCAATAAGCACAAATTAAATTCAGTGTGATCTCAGCAAGAACATTGTTTTTAAATTCACTTCATTTCCCCCTGACAAACTACAAAGCATGTAATGTACCAATGGGGGTAGCAAAGCTTCAAACTTAAAGTTCCACTTCGACCCCTGAAGCACCTTGAACAATTTTCAGTTCTTTCAACCAAATATAATTGTTCATGGAAACAACTAAATTGTAAATCGGTAAAGAATAAAAGAAAAATACCACTCTTTCTGGAATTAGGAAGAGACAAAGGCTGGATCGAGAGTGGGAATTGCCATCAGTGCCTACACATTAACATACACAAAACTTTAAACACATTTCTTATTCCACCACTTAATCAACAACAATCTAAATCAAAAGTCGAGAGCTTTTCATGATTGAAATGCAGACCTTAACCAGAATACGAGCAACTATTTATGCATAGCCAAGAAGTAGAACTCCATAGCTACAGATCAATGTATGCTATTCACATGGAACTGAGAGGTACTGATACATAAATAGACGGCTTACCACCCAATCTATTAGAGCTCTTTTATCAATTCATCTGATTTGTGCTACGTCAATCAGCATAAATGCAACTTCTACCTCTTTCTCAATCATGAACCTCATGAGGTCCTCCTCCTCAACGTACCTACTCAAATGCAGGTTAAGTATATAACTTGGAACCAGGATCATGTATGAAAAGGTCACCAGAATATCATTAAATACAAGCATAATTAAGATAAATTTCTCACCAGCAGCAGTTGCATCCATCTCACTGGCAATCTCTATTCTGTTCACCCCATTCATAGTCCAACTCAGTATAGGAGAAGGTGGACAGCCCTGCAGAACTAGAAAAAGCATCCACCAATACCTCCATGGTCCTAGCTGAAACCTCATCTAGCTTCATCTTCAGAAGCTTTCCAATATCAGTGTAACAATTTCAGTGCTCACACGTTCTGGCTCAAAGTACACCAAAAAATAACAGGAACAAACCATCACAACAAAGCACAAAAGCCAAACAGAAACTAGTCAAAGCCAAAAACTCTATTCCTAAACCCTAAATCACCTGATAGAGATGAAGAAGGCAGAGATTCGCATCGAGATTGTAGATTTGTGACGAAACCTAAAAATTGAAAATAGAATTCACTTAATTCAATCAATTAAAACCAATTAATCAATGAATCGAATCAAATAGAAACAAACCTTGCTCGTAGACATAGCTCAAATGGATCATCATTTGGGTCGTCCAATCACCACTGTGGTCTCCTCCGCCTCCTCTTTCGAAATTTGCGTTGACCTCAAAGTACTTCGACGCTGTGTTCTTAACCAAGTGTAGCAACCCTAAAACAAATAGAGTGAATATCAATTGAAGGACCCAGTTCAGATCCAAGCTCACTCCGGCGACATGCATGTATCGCCTTTCCCAATTTGCTGTCAATTAAACAATAGAAGCTCAAATTAAACCCGAACCTGAGATCTCACCATGTGACATGATTTACCTAAGCGAATGAGGCTGATTGAATTGACAAAGGAGAAAGAGAGCGCCAATGTATTCCGATATGAGATTTTTTGAACTCTGATCTACGGTGAGAGTAGATGAAGAGCAAGCAGAGGAGGAAGAATCGTATTAGAACTGTGGAGAAGTGAGTTTGGGATTTTCTCTGCTTTTTTTTTGTTTTAAGAAACTCGTCGAACTCATTAAATCATGCGACGATGTTTCTCTTTAGTCTCTGAAATTATGCGACGGCAATACAAATCCCGTTGCAAAAAATTGTAAGCGTACTACGGAAAGATAACCGTGGCAGATACCGTTGCAAATCATGGCTTTTGAGACGGAAAGTCATGCCGTGGCCAATTTTCGAAGCAATTGCAATTGTTTTTAGTAGTGTGTGCTCCATCAACTGGTAATCAGAGCCATGACGATCAAAGGCAACCAACCCTAAATGCCCTATGTTCCCTTCTCCTCTGCACTTGTCAATCCACCACCACCACCGCTCACATATGCTCAACCATCCTCCTCTTCCCAACTCCCCAATAGCTCTTCACCTCCTCCTCCTGAGTTTTCAGACTTCCAACACTCTGGAATTTCTGCAAAACCAAAATGAAGAGCTGCACTTGTCCATGGAAACACTCACCTAAAACCAAAATCAAATTTCATCTCAACTTGCTGCTCTCCAAAACACTGTACTAACAGCACTCCTTCAAAACTGCCAACTCCCTCGTCCACCACCCACATCATCATATCTTCATCCCACATCTTTAGGGATTCAATTATATAATTTGTTGGGCCTCGAAAATTTTTTCACCTTGAGCCTCCCCAAAGTCACAGGGCCGGCTTTGGGATGGACCAATCATTGAAGACATTAACATGCTCATGCATGTATCTGGTGTAGAGACAGTAATCTTCCAACCCGGTGAATGCAACTTTCCAGCTCATTGTGTTATTTCCTCTAAGTGAGCTATCTCTCTTTACTTGTATTGAGGATGGCCGGAATGGCTTATGGAATAGGTTAATAACTTAAAACTGATCCCAATGTTTGTAATTTTTCTTATCATCAATGAATGATTATATTTAAAAAAGATGTACTCATTTTCACATAAACAAGCAATTATGGCTCGTCAAATTCTTATTCTTAATTAGTTATTTTACATGATTAGCAGTCATGTACAAAGGATCCCAATAATTGAAGTCTTTTTTCTTTTTTAGATTATGATTGGTTTAACAATTCTGAAGTCTTATTTTAATAAATTATGACCAGATGCCTCTTATACAAATTTCTCTCAAGTCTCCTTTTATTCATTATGTTCAGTTTGCCTAAAAACTTCTCTTAAATAAATAGGAAAACTATAGTATTTGTTGATCACTAGCTAGCAACTAATAATTATGCTATTTAAGTTGGGATGCGTACGTCCCTCGACTTTTACTAGCTAGACAACTCAACAACCAACTCTTATAAGTTGTAAGTAGTACGAACTTCAGCTACAATGCTATAGAGAAAGCTAGTGCACTGCATTTTGTATCTGAAAACTTATTATTTCAGTTCAAGTACGTGAATTTGTAGCATTCAAATGTATCCCTATTAGGCTATTACTACCAGTTTCTAATAAGGGGTTTTGTCCATTTACACCATTTTTAGAGATTTTTTTCCCACTTACCCCATTAAGTTTTTTTAATTCTCTCTTACTCAAAACACTCTAAGGAGGTCTTCCCTAATACCCCATTAAGATATTTTTTTTGTTTTTAAATTTTTTTTAATACCATTTTACCTTTACCCCTTTGTTACTTAGAGAGAGAGAGAGAAAATGGAAGAGAGAGAGACCATGGGAGACTTCGCCGGAGCCTGGTCATCTGCCGCCGGATTCCGGTCACCGGTCGCCGGAATCCGGTCACCGGCTGCCGCCCACCGGAATTTGCTGAAAATCTCACTGAAAAGTTTTTTTGCCCCCAATAGACGACTATCAACCATGTATTGCCCCCCAATAGATGACTATCAGCCATGTATTGCCCCCCAATAGACGACCATCAGCCATGTATTGCCCCCCAATAGATGTCTATTACCCCCCAATAGGACTTTCAGTTGCCAAAATGAGAACTAATCTCCCTAAATTTAGACAAATAAAACTTTGATTACAGAAAAAAAACAAGGAGATTACATAAATTCAAAACGTCTATTGCCCCCCAATAGCCGTCTATTGCGCTCCAATAAAGGGGTAATAGACGTCAATTAGAGAGCAATAGACATTCAAAACTTCTTTTTTTCCTTTCCTTCTGTCCTGTTACTTTAAAAAAAAAAAAACTAGAAATTGATTTGGGCACCCAATCACCTTTCTCCTCTGCCACAACCTGGGTCGAGCACCGGTGGCGTCCAGGAGGCCATCGAAGACGTCGTGTGGTCGTCGTTGTCAGCGCCGGCCGAGCTTGGGCGAGCTGCAGCAGAATCCGAGCAAAAGTCGACCAGCACCGGCGAGGCAGTTGGACACGGTCGAGCTCACCGGCGAGTTGCACGGAATCTGGGCGTTGCAGTAGTTGGACGCGGGCATTGCAGCAGTTGGACGCGGTACTTGTCAGAGCGACAGCGGTTGGACGCTGTCGAGCTCACCTGCGAGTTGCAGCGGAACCTGGGCGAGAGGTCGAACCTCGCCGGAGTTGGAGATCCGGGAGCGATGAGAGAGAGAGAGAGAGAGAGTTCAGATCGTGGAGAGAGGAGAGAGACATAGAGGCACGATGTAAATTCATTAATTAGCTTAGGGCGAAATTGTCATTTTGTTTTAAAATGGGCAAGTGAGAACAAAAATCTCTTGGTGGGGTAAGTGGGATAATTTTCCCTCATTTTGGGGCTTTGGGTCAAGGACCCTTCTAATAATTAACACTTTCACATTGGGGATATGGCTGTAAATTGGCTCTATCCCAATTGACTTCGGATTCAAATTTGCTCACCATTTTTATTTTGTGGTGATATCACCACTCAATTAAAACTTGCCACGTCATGTAAAATTAATTTAATATTTAAAATTTATTTTTTTAAATAAAATATCATGATTAACTATAATTATATTTTACAACACATGACAGTTTTATATTAAGTGGTAGTATCACCACCAAAGTATTAGTGGTGAGCAAATTTGAATCCATTGATTTCAACTCATGTTCATCTCGTTGGAGCCCATCTTTAAAAGAAAAAGAAAATTATTAAAAGAAAACACATTAATTACAAGGACATACCTCAAATATCTAATCATCTGCTGCCTACAAGTATCAACTCTACATACTATTTCTCCTCCGTTCTGCACCACCTTGAAACATGAAAACGTAAACACTACCATATATGTATAAACCAGTAAGTAGTACGATCACTAATCAAAGAAGGAAGGTTAACCATCACAGTCACTTTCATTTTGAATTGGTTTAAGTACTACGTTGTAAAAGGAATAGTAACATCTTCATATTATTGTCAAACCAACAGCTAGTTAAAAGCGTGCATATATAAAACCATAACACTATCAAACATAAGACATAAGGTCTCGTTTGGTTGCTGGAAAGAAAATTAATTTCTTGGTCTTTCCCATTAGCATGGGAGAGTAAATTTACCATTAATTTCCCTACCAATGTTTGGCAACACCAAGAAAGTAATCAGAAAATGTATTTTACTTTCCTTTCCGATGTTTGGATTGTGCATGAATATGAAAGTATGTAACATCAATTTTTCAATAATGTTCTTATTATTAAAACATAAACAATTCAAGATCGATTAAAAAGTTTCTTTCTTGCCAAACCCCTTAAAAAAATAAAAAAAATAAAAAAAACAGTTTCTTGGATAATTTGGTAATAACACCATTCAAATAATTTTTAGAGTAAGCAATTAATGCAAGAATTAAAAATTTTCTTGAATAATTTGGTAATAACAAACATTAAAATAATTTTTAGAGTAAGCAATTAATGCAGGGAAAGTATGAGGGAAAATGAATCGCATGGGGTGTGGGAGGATCCATTTTCTCCCATTTTCCCTTAATGCAGGAAAGTTGTTCATTTCCTCGGGTTTGCCAAACACAGGACAAGAAAAGGTTTTCCTTCCTAACCTTTCCATTCCGCGAACCAAACGAGGCCTAAGGTCCTAATAAACGATAGCTATTAGACTGATTCGATTATAAAAGCCTTACCTATTACCCCCATTTACCAATAGCTTGGGGTGCAAGAATGATGAGAAAAACATATCACAACTAAAGATCTAGAATATGAAGTTAAAAGCTCTGATGTATGAAAATCCAGAGATGAAGGGAATTACATGAACAGAGACAAAAATAAAAAATACACTACTAGAAAATGAGCCAATAACAGCACCCCTAATAGACACACTTTTGTAATGGTATCCTTTGATAGAGCAAATGCCACACCCTTTTTTATTTTCAGTTTCATTTGTTTAATAGATACAAATAGGGAGTTTCTATTCATACCTCCAAAATTGGTATTTAGACCTCCCCACTTAATAGATCTCCAACTTACTTTTGCAAATAATCAATATGCTATCTACACCTCCTTAATTTTCCCATAATACCCATCGTCCAATAATATCAATAAAAACTTTTTTTTTTAGAGTGTTCTATTCATATACCTCCAAAATCGGTAGTTAGACCTCCATCAATCTTTGAACATTTCACAATATTAATTTACTCTTGATACAACTAAGCCAAAAAAAAAAAGCTTTCATTTGATAGCTCCTAGTGGTCTTTTGGTGTTTTGGTTAGAGAATATTGCATATCCAAAATTGACTTGAGGAACTACAAAGTGAGGAACTGGTCTGTTGATTTCTCTGCTGCTTGGTAAGGATGAAGACCATAACAAAAAAAAAAAAGGAAAAAATGGCATGAGGATGACCATTTGTTGATTTCATACCTCTAAAAGGGAAAAGACTTTTTATATATATTTTTTTTTTCTTTCTCTTTTGTGTCTTTATTGGTAATTTAACATGAGTTGACAAAGTCAACTATCTCTTGAAAAAAGAAAGAGGTCCAAATACTAATTTTGTAGATATGAATAGAAGCTCCCATACAAATAACTGTGACAAGTGAGATGATAGAATTGGTATATGAGAATGTATGACTTTATTAGATACCAATATCAGTATGTATATTAAAAAAATATAGAGTCAATAACATTTAAAAATATATATATATATATATATATATTGATATGTCACACCCTTAAACGTATGTTTTGTTTACACACTGTTATTACAGACGTGTCTTTCCCACTGAAAATCATATTAATACTCACATTTTTATTTTTATTTTTTTTTTCCATCGAAACCCACATTTATTTGATAAGCTCTTCTTGTTAATGAAAAACTAATTAATGTATTGTTAAACCAAAAATGTTTATTTAATGTTAATCTAATATATATCCATGTTTAACAAAATGTTTGTTTAATGTTTATCTAATATATATCCACCGAAAGATGTATAATCCCTTTAGGTTACTAACTTTAGATATATGTAGTGGGTTATAGAGAAAAATCTTTTGCATGAGAGATTTATCTGTACAATGCTTCAAGTCTTTCATCCTAAACCAAATAACAGATCTATCACTCTTGATTTACAAGTTGATTTAGGAAGCAAGGCTAGCTGCAATCTCCTTCATCACCAAGTATTACAACCATGTAAATTCAATCTTGATTTTTTTTTATCTTCAGATATAATCGATAATCATATAGATGTTAATCGAATTATTGTCTACAGATTAGTTTGAGATTTTGAGATTTAGCGGCATCAGACTGGCTTGCATGATCGATCATCCAGGGTGGGTTGATGTCTGATTTCTTTCTCCCTTTCCTATTTTCATATGTTGTGACCTTAATTGTGAATGAAAATGGATTGCAGATCTTGTGTGAATACTATGAGGAGAAAGACAGAGAAAGAGAGAGAAAAAGAAGAGGAAAGAGTGATGATTTGGTGTTTGAAGACGGCGGCGAGTTATTGCCGGACTTTAGAAATCGTATTATAGTATAACTAAGCAAAGGAAAAAAACAAATACGGAGTATAATACAAAACCACCTTCCTATATAATTAAGTAAAAAGAATAAAAGAAATATATATTATAATACGTTTGAAGAGAAAACAATATATTCTTAAAAAAAAAATTATATATATATATATATATAAAGAACACAACAAATTAAAATTAAAAAGAAATTAAAATCAAGATTAATGGCAGTTTGAAAAAGAAAGAGTAAAATAAATAAATAAATGAGGTGACTCTAAAAAAAAAAACATAGCTACAGATATTTTTTGGTTAGTGGAACCTGCGATAGAAAATACTCTTTTTTATTCCGTGACTGCACTGTACCTAATGAGTTTTTGATATCCTTATTTGTATCGGTTTTTTTTTTTTTTGAATCAAAGAACAAACTTCATAGATAGCCCTCAAGTGAGGTGATGATAATCATAGGTTACTACATCAAGAATGCATTCTGGAGTATGATTCCTCCATACTATTCTCTGAATGGACTCAAAGCCTATACCAGCTAGCCTATGAGCAACCATGTTGCATGATCTAGGGGCATAACATAGCTGCACACGGGGAATTTCAGCCATGGCTCTTTTGATATCATCGATCAAACCTCCATTTTCAAGGAGACTATGGTCTGGATAAGATGCTTCTGCAATTGCTTCGGTGCAGTCACTCTCTATAACAACCTGTTGTAATTGTAAAGACTTCACTAGATCAACACCAGCTCGGATGGCATATAACTCTCCTTGCCCAGTTTCAATTCGCAGGACTCCTCCAATTCCTCTTTTAGTCTGATTGGACAAGTATGAAGCGTCCACGTTCATTTTAAAAGCTCCAGTAGGAGCGGCCTGCCAAAAACGACAATGTTGTTGCCTTCTTGTTGCAGCTGGAGTGCGAGCTTTTTGAAACTCTTCAAGCCAAGAAAAACTGCGTAGGAGAATATCTTGAGCGGTTTGCTGTGTGCCCTTCCATAAGAAGTTGTTCCTGTTTTTCCAAATGGCCCAAATAATCATCATCAGTTTGGCAAAAGTCTCATTGCTTAATGTAAGAGCTCTGTCAAGCATCCAGTCTTTGAAGTTCATAGTCTTGTAGATAAATGGGCAGGTTGAACGAAGGGGCAGATATGATAGTCGAGGCCATAGGGCACTGACAGAATAAATGGGAAACATCCTCAGTGCTATGTGGACATAAGAGGCACTGCATTTCCCCGTTGTAGAAAGGGTTAGTAACCTATCCCTTGTGGCTAGCAAGTTGTTGCATGCCCTCCACACACAAATTCCAACTTTGCCAGGGACTTTGGCCTTCCAAATACAACGCCATAGTTCCTTATAGGGATCTCCAGATGAAGTCGAAACTAGGGCATGCTGCATGACTTCCATTCTTGCAATCTAATAAGCACTCTTTACCGAGTAGTAGCCTTTCTTCTCCGGCTTCCAAATAATCTTGTCAGGATGAGGGTGTCGTCCAAGTGGAATGCAGAGAATTCTTTCTGCAATGTGGTCAGGAAACAAGTCATGTATGAGATTAGCCTTCCATTGCTGTGCCGATTCATCAATTAGATCTGCCACTTTGGAAAGACTAGTATTGAGTGGTCTGGATATTTGAGTTGGTGTGGATACTGGAATCCATTTATCCTGCCATATATCAACTTGAGTGCCATCTCCAATTTTCCACTGAACTCCTGCTTACAGAACTGCTCTACCTTGTAAAATGCTTCTCCAAGAAAACGATGGTGAGTCCCCAATCTCTGCTTCCCAAAACGAGCAATGTGGAAAATACTTTGCCTTATATAACTTGGCAATTAACGACTGAGGATTAGAGATAATTCTCCATCCCTGTTTAGCAAGCATAGCCATATTGTAAGCATACATATTTTTGAAGCCCATACCACCCTCTTGTTTAGTTAAACACAACATTTCCCAACTTCTCCAATGAATTCTTTTTTTCTCATCTGTGTCACCCCAGAAGAAAGAAGCACACAATTGATGGATGTCATCATATAAGCCTTTTGGAAGCAAATAACAATTCATCACATAAAGAGGCATTGTTTGAGCAACTGCCTTGATGAGGATTTCTTTTCCTACACAACTAAGGATTTTGGCCTTCCAATTAATCAACTTCTTTGATAACCTTTCTTTGATGTAAGCAAATTTGAAGTTTTTGATTTACCTACCAGCAGTGGCAAGCCAAGGTATTTATCATGTTCTTCCACACGTTCAACTGCAAAGATGGCTGCCAGGTTGTGTTGAAGTGCTATGCTGACATTCCTACTAAAAACAACACTACTTTTTTGGAAGTTGATCTTTTGTCCAGCGACCCTCTCATAAATCCCTAGAATTTGCTTGAAGGCAATACATTCTTCAACAGTAGCCGTGCCAAATAATAAGCTATCATCCGCAAAAAAAAAAAATGATGAAGCATTGGAGCTTGAGGACTCATTTTGAGGCCAGTAATATGATTTGTTTGAACTGCATGAGAGATCAAAGCAGAGAAGCCTTCCGCACATAAAATAAACAAGTATGGTGACAATAGATCTCCTTGTCTGATTTCTCTAGAATGTGAGATAGGAGGAGTTGGGTTGCCATGCTGCAAAATTGAATAGGTTACGAATTTGACATTTCTCATCACCATATTAATCCAAGTAGGGTGAAAGCCGAGCTTTGACAGAATGGCTTGGAGATAATTCCATTCTAGGCGATCATACGCCTTACTAATGTCTAGCTTCAGTGAGAAGAAACCTGTGTCCTGGTGTCTTAGTTTGTGCATAAAGTGCGCAACTTCATTGGCAACCAAAGTATTGTCTGAGACGATGCGCCCTGGGACATAGGCACTTTGAAGGGGTGAAATAATTGCAGGTAGCCATGGCTTTAGTCTATTAGCAACTACTTTTGACGCAATACGGTAAATAACATTGTTGAAGGCTATAGGCCTAAAGTGTGCAGCATCCTGAGGGTCTTTGATCTTTGGTATGAGACATAGGTAAGTGAAATTGGTATCACACAATTCACCTGTTTCAAGGAAACTACATACTACCAAGTAGACATCATTGGCCACAATGTTCCAATATTTTTGGAAGAAAAAGGGAGACATACAGTCAGGGCCAGGACTTTTTGAGGATGCATTTGAAAGAGTGCTGCTTTCATCTCCTCTTCCAGGTATGGCTTCAACAGGTCACTGTTCATCTCTGGTGTAACTTTCACTGGTGTGGCCTCTATTATTTGTGCTAGTGCTTCTAGGTCACAACCCTCAGTCAAGAAGACTCTTGAAAAATAAGAAAGCAACAATCTTTGGACTTCTCTCGGGTCAGTTTGCCACTGGTTTTGCTCATCTTTAAGGCCCCGTATGAGATTTTTACTTCGCCGATTACAAGCCCTCCTGTGAAAGTATGCAGAGTTACGATCTCCATGCTTGAGCCAAATAGCCCTTGATCACTGCCTCCAGTATAATTCCTGTTAAGCAAGAATTTGGCTATGTCTAACATGTAGCAATCTCTGCTCCTCATATTGCTCTAGGGAGTAGGGTAATGGCATGAGGTCATTGAGCTTCTCCTGAATGACACGCAGCTCTGCCTTTTGATTATCAAAATCAGACTTATACCATTGCATGAGTTTAGTGCCCGTGTCATAGATTTTCCTTGACAGCTGTTGCAAAGCATTTCCAGTGGAAGGCCCTGACCAAGATTGTTTGATAATATTGCCACAGGTAGGGTTTTCATGCCAGCATTCCTCAAACCTAAATAGTTATGAAGGTCATTGCCAGGTTAGCTTCGTTGAACTCACCACTATTAGGAGGGGGCTATGGTCTGACTCACTAGGATTTAGAGTAATAACCCTACTATATGGGAATAAGGTCCTCCATTGTGGTGTTTGACCCCTATCAAGTCATTCCTTTGTGTACTTATTGCTCCATGTAAAGTGACTGCCTACAAAACCCATATCTAGAAGATCACAGTTAGCCATTGTTCTTATAAATGTAGCCATAGGTGTTACTGCTCTTGGTAGACCTCCAGACTTGTCATTGTTTGACATTATCTCATTAAAGTCCCCTACAACAAGCCAAGGAAGGGAACATTGTTTAGAAGCAAGCGTTTTGATGAGGGACCAGGTTCTATGTCGCTCTCCCCGCACAGCGACCCCATAAATGCCAGTAAAACACCATTTGAGTGTGTTCTCTGCTTTGCCAATAACAACATCAATGTGGTTGGGTGACCGAGAACACAGTTCCGCATGAGTATCATCGTTCAATATGAGGGCCACCCCCTGTAAATCACGTTCATGTGAGTAACAGATGTTATCTTTGAATCCAAGCTTGCGAGTCAGCGTGTTGATATGCTCTTTTTGCGCTAGGGTTTCTGCTAGGAAGATGATACTTGGTTTACGAGCATGCACAATATCAATTAGGGCTCTTTGTGATTCAAAGTTCACTATTCCACGACAATTCCATACTAGGATTTGTCCTTGCAGCATGACCGGATATGGGTAGCAGCACCAGGCCGGCGATGCAGTTTGGAGGTGGCACAGTTAGGCGTCGCTTAGATCTGAATTATTGGATTCCTTATTTGTATCGTTTTAAGCAAAAGATACAGAAAAAATTCTGTATTCTATGAGGCTTTTGCTAGTAGTGAAACCGTAAGAGAATAATGTAATAATAATAAAAACAAAACAAAACAATCAAAACATGCATGCCGATGCATGTCGATGCATACCAATTACAAATCTATCACTTCATAATTCAAATAGTTATGTACCTTTTGTTTAACTTCTGATATATGCAACCGGTTCTATCAACTTCAATTAAGCATAGCTTGCAAACCACCAAATTAATATATACATCAACTCTTACTACTGTCGCTGCTCATATATCTGCATGTACACCTCAGAAAGAGCAACAACTTGAGGAAGGGTATTGGAAACAATAAGATCCTGCATCTCATACCATAAATTGTCTAATTTTCGCTCCACAAAGTCATACCATAAGGAGTTTTGTAAGGACTTTTTTGCCTGCGCTTGAAAGCTTGCAAAAATGGTTTGCCCCCGTAGTTATTAATAGAGTTAATTACATATAAGTGCATATTTGAATGTTTTTTTAGCCATAAGGCTACCATCTAATTTTTTTCCCTCATAAGGCCATTACAATTAAAATAGTGTTATATTTTGGATATAAAAACCAATATATTTACATAAATGTCATTAGAGTAAAAAGTCAACAACCATTCTCTCTCTCCTCTCCAGCGAGGTCTCCGGCCGACCTCCGGCCAACTTCCAGCTGGTCTCCGGCAAACTCCGGCAACCACAAAATCTACTGTCACTAACACCAAAAGCTATTCTGATAAAATTTCCAGCAACCTTCGGCAAGGTCACAAAATCTACCATCACCAACAACAAAAGCTATTGTTACCAATAAAAGATACGCTCCCAAAAATCAAAAACTACTAACACCATTAACAAAAGCTACTGTCACGAACACAAAAAGATACTCTCACCAGCAACAAATGGCTACTGTCACCATCACTAGTAACAAAAGCTACTTTCACCATCACCAAAAGTTACTATCAATCAAAACAAAAACTACACTAACCAACACCAAAAGCTACTCTCACAAAAATCAAAAGCTACTACCAAGTAGAAAAAAAAACTACTCCCATAAACTGAGAAAGCTATTCTCAAAGTCTAACAAAGCTATGAAAATAAAAAGCTACTTCTATAGTTTTAAAAATATACAATCATAATTGTGAAAATCTATTATAATAGATGTAGAAACCTATTGTCAATGTTCTAAAAAGCCATTATAACAAAAGCTACTAATATCAGCTGAAAAAGATACTAACAGAGACATAGAAAACTAGTATCACCTTGTTGAAAAACCATTATAACAGTTATAAAGAGCTATTAACGTGAAATCTATCAAAATGAAAACAAAAACTATTAACATCAATTTGAAAATATACAAGCATAAGAAAATAGAAAGCTAATATCACTTGGTTAAATAGCTATTTATAACAATTGTAAAGAGCAACAGCATTCCTTGAGCATCAACATTTTGATTAAACACGAAATAATTCATATCGACATATCTAGTCAATCCCACCAACTATTAAAGAAACAAATATTCCAGTAGCAATCTTTCTCTTTCAAGATTAGAACAAGTAGCTTTCTGTGCACAGAATATGGAGAAATCGTTCAACATATACTAAACTCACAAAAACAATCATAACCTATAGAATAGAAAAGGAAGCGAATAACTGCAGCAGTGGAGAACCAAATTAACAAACCATATTCAACAAAAGAGCAACTTATATGATCATAAAGGAAAAGGAAATCGGAGTGTTTCATTATTGATATGTCAAGAGGGCAAAGCACTCCTCAAGCCCAACTCAATCATTTCTCTTCCATCTCTGTCATCCCCTCATGACCTTTCTTCACCGGAAACTCATGGAAGATGAAGAAAAAACTTCTCGTCTGCTCCTCCCTAATTTAGCTTTAGCCTCTCCGATTTTCCCTAATTCAAACCAAACAAAATTCAAATCAATAGGTATTTACACAATCCCCCAATTTGAAAACCCTAATTTCATAACCAATCAATACAGTCCCAATTAATAAGCAAAAACTCTAACTCTGGAGAAAACAAAGCAAAGAGTTAAAGTGAAAAGAACGGACCATGGCAGTGGATAGTTTCTTGGAATAATTTATGTATGTTATAAAAAATTTAGCCACTTTTGTCATAGTTTCGATTTCGATCCACTTAATGAACCTAAGTAACATATATAACCTCTTGATTGACGATGACATAATGACCATGAAACGTGCTAATTTTTTCACCCAATGTCTATAAATATGTTGTGGATACATGTGAATGATTAAAAACAAAACAAAATTTCTATTTCTATTTTGCGGACCGTAAGAAATATCAATATGCCTACTAATATTGGATAACTAGTAGGTCGCATTTAAAGTGATGAGGACCTTTAAAAAGTGACAACATGGTGGAAAATGAATTTGAAGAAAGTGACCGTTTGATGAGAATATTGAATTTTTTTATGGTTGTTGTTAAAAATTCAGCCAATTTCGCATTCGTTTTGATTTCGATTTGCTTGGTCAACTGTATTTACCTTTATAAACATAAATTTATATATCAAATTTCTCAAAGAACAACCTTATCAAGGAAAATGAAAATGGGGGAACTGACCATTGGATAATAGTATTGGAATATTATATGTATGTTGTCAAAAATTTAGCCAATTTCATCATAGTTTCGACTTCGATCCACTTAGTCAACCGAAATAACATATATAACCTTTTGGTTGAATGATGACATAACAACTACAGATACAAAGCTTGGGACACCATAATAAAGTACACTACACGATGAGTTTGTGGAAATTTTTGGAGGTTTTTTGGCACACCAGAGATAATTTCTACAATTTTCAAAAATCTGAAGCTAGTTAAATTAGTTTAACAAAAAGAAAATTTTAGATGGTGCGATCTAGACCTTTGATCTCAGCACCTCTTAATCAGGACCATCCTTTAATTATCATTTGGGGCCTATAAATAGCCCAAGTCAGATCAGAGTCATCGGACGATCCAGCCTTCGACCCGTCTCCTCAACTCGAATACCCGTGAAGACGACCCGATTTTGGAGCTCCGCCTTCAGGCCGCTTCACTGCGGCGCACCGGTGCCGTTAGATTTGTCTCCTCGCCGCGTTATGTCTCTAGTCTCGATTTGTCCAATCTTTGGGTGAGGGAGGACAATCGAAATCCGAAGTTCTGTTGGTTGGTTTCCAACTTTGGCTGTTGCCAGAAACAGGTGATGGTGAGATTTGATGCATGTTTGCCGGTGATGGACATTTGGCTGTGGTTGCGAGTTGCGACGACCCTCTTCGAAGCGGTGGAGAAGCAAGTGCTGAAAGTGAGGTGGAGGAGGGTGGTCGGGGATTGGCCCTGGGTTTGCGGTATATTAAACAATGAGATCGATCGAGGTCGAGAGGACTCTTTAAGTTCCCAGCTGCATCGCATGGGTTTGATTTATAGTGAAAGATCAAATTTTGATTTGGAATTCTAATATTTGGTAGATTTGGGCCATGAACCGGAATGAAAGTTATTGTTCTCGATCTTGATCTAATTAAATTGGGGAGTGAATGATATCACGTGGAGTAACGACTATGGATATTTCTATATTGAGTTATTAACCACCGATGACATATATGGGTCTTTTATCAGAGTGGACAAACTGCGGCCGAGTAGCGGAACCAGGATTTGAAATCAGGATGGTTTGAACCTCTAAACTAATATGTGACAGTGTGGAAATCTAAATTGAGAAAATGGATTAGTCATTACTGGAAAACTGATTAATTATAGTTTCAATATACATGCACAATTGAGACACTATACTCTTTGCTTTCCCCGCTTTACCAAAAACTAGCTAGTAGGAATCTTGCGTTGCCATCCCTGCTACTTCTGCGGCTTCTGCCATCCTGTTCAATTTAAGCTGCTAAATTCAGTTTTTTTTTTTCTATCAGCTATCAATACTATATGTAGTCTCATTTATAAGGCTCCTACAACACAGAAATACTTTTCTCCGGGTCAACTAAATACTTTTCACTCAAATGTTATGATGTACAGGTCTGGGATTTCAAGGGACGTGGAGTGCCATCTAGATGGGAAGTTGGGAGCTCTGTTGTCAGGATTGTATTCAATCGTTTGAATGGTAACTTTTGTTTGACATATTTTTTTCTTTCCTGCTTTCCTTGGATTATTTTGTGATCAATTAAATTTACTTCCAGCAGGTCTCTTGGCTGTTGCGGCTGATGACTTAATTATCCGCTTGTTTGATGTTGTGGCATCAAGAATGGTTAGTAAATTTGAAGGCCATACTGATCGTGTTACAGACATGTGCTTTAGTGAGGATGGAAAATAGCTCGTCTTCCAGTATGGATGGAAATCTTCAAGTTTGGGATGTCATCTTAGCAAGACAAATCGATGCATTGCATGTTGATGTGTCTGTGACGGCACTGTCTCTATCACCGAATATGGATATTTTAGCGACCTCCCATGTTGACTGCCCCAAAATTTTTTGTTGTATCTGGCCATCCCCGATTTTGTGCTAGGGTTTGGTCTCAGTTCTGAATGGTAGAAAATATTTGTTGTAATCTCAGGTTGGCCAAGATGATGCTCTCTCTATTTAGATGGTCAGTTGCCTTGGCATTAATTAATTGAATCCGGGACTATTTACATGTCTAGGCTAACATTGAAGATTTCACATCATCTGTACAATACAGTTTTAAACTTTGATATAGTTTGGTCCCAACTACTTATTTCTGAAAATGGTCTTGATAAACAAAATCAAATTTGCACAACCACTAATACACTGTACATGAGCATAGTTTATACTCACAACTGTAATATCTATATGAGCATTTACACGCTTATTTTCTTTGATTGATACATTTGTGAAGTACCAGTACCCGGTTTCGATACTCTCCAAGTGCCCAGATAGGAAAAATATTTCTGTAGCCCGAGTAACTAATCATGCAATTTTTGTTGAAGACTCCCATGATTTGCTGTTGAAATAGACATAGTTAAGTCCAAGGTAGTAATCTTATGCCTCTGAAACCTTGTGAAGTATTTACAATAGCAAATACCTGTTGTGGGAAATCTCCATTTTCCATCTGTGAATTGATCAATACCTTTGCTGCTCGATGCAAGGGGATCGGGTCCCTTTCACCCTAGAAGTCGCAATATTATGGAAAGAAAAGGAAACAAATGAGTGTATTCCTTCCATTTCTAGGGAAACATGACTTCTTTATCATACGACAGTAGATATGCTATCAGATCAACAGTTAATCGTTAATTAATACGTTAAAAGTCGCGTCATGATTTTAGAGAGTGCAATTCATATGGCCATTACTCATGTAGTCATGTTTTTATTGGCCTAGCTTTAAATCTGTTATGGAAAAACGCACATATTGTCACACACCTGCCCTGCTTCAATTAGAGCCAACATAGCCCATCCAGTGTTTACTACATGTGGTTTGTTCCCTTCGAGATTTGTGTATACCTATTTATTCAACGATAGCAGAGATTCAAAAACATCATATATGGTTTCCGGAAATGCTGAACAGAGGAAAAGGTAAAGAAAGGTAAGGAAAAAGCTGAACACAGATAGCTAGTAAATTCAGCGTGGATTTCCAAAACGCCCCTGTACCTTGTTTTGGCATGAAAGAAAGCTCTCTCCCCAGCCACCTGAATCGAGTTGCTTAGACAGCAAGAAATGACATGCTCTTCTAATGCTATTACTTGTCTGATAGGTCTTGCCGCTGGCCATTAACCCCTTTATTCCAAACCATGTTCCGTAGGTGTAGCAAACTCCCCAAGACCCATACCTGGAACATAATGAAGTATTAAGCTCAGTTCATGTTTATACGTCCAATTTTGGTGTTAGCATTTTGAAATTATATATTGATGAAATGGTTAGAAACAAATTTAACCATGAGCCATCAGGAAGTTGGATGCTCTCGATGAACTGAACTGCCTTTGCAATACATGCTTCTATTTCTTTCTTCCGATGCCCTGGATATAATTTCATGAATGCTTTAAGGCCTTCAACTGCTGCTGATGTGCATTCTACGTACCTGCATGTATTCATAAGGGTAGGTAAGGACTTTTTGTATCATTACTTATACAAATTAATACATTACCGCACCTCACCAAATTTGTTTACCGAATGATGTGAGAGCATTTCATTTAGTTCAAATTTGTACTCACTCTCAACCCCATTGGTAATCAAATTCGGTGACTCTGGTATTATATATGGTTGTTCTTTTGCAAATTGAACACAACTACTTTGTTTTGGGAAAGCAATGAAGTACTATTTTTTTCTTACTGATAATCAATAACGATATCTCCAAATGTTTCAGCTGGATTGATCATCTGTTGATATTCAAAGGAGAGTCAGGTTTTCCCAAAATTAAAAACCAATTTTCCACACTTGGTTAGCATACTTCAAATGCCAGCTTAAAAACCAAGAATTAATCGTTCATCACCTCCAACCAGGCATAGGATCTTGTGAGTTCATATGATGCAAACCCTCCATTGCTGTTCTGTTGAGTCAAAGAAATAAAATACATGTCATTGCTCTTGCGATTACATAAATACTTTGTCATTGTACTATAAGATGTCACAAGGTCAAGTTGTACCTGTAGGGATAATACTACATTAACAGCATCATGCAGTTGATCAGCTGATATTGCTTCTCCCACAATTTCACAGGGCATATGTGATAATAAGAGTGCTGCCTGCAATTAGTTGCTGTTAAGCTACCAACAAAAAAAAAAAAGCAAAATCATATTCATCAGATATTGATGGAGCAACCATTGTTAGGTATGTACCTTCAAACCTTCAGCTGTACAATCTGAGACAGGCCAACCATTGTCAGGAGTGGAGAAGGGCCATCCGCCCTTAGAAATGTGACGGTACCAATAACTAAGATTGCCATAGCTGTCTCTCCTAACCTATTTAAGTGATTTATCACACCAAAACCCATTTAATGGAAGCTAACGATAAACATATATATATATGTGTGTGTGTGTGTGTGTGTGTGTGTGTGTATACCTAAAAGCAAAAGTTTGAGTTTAATTATGAATATATACAGTAAGTATACTTGTGTATTTTTGATGAAATAGTGCGCCTTCTTAAGCACGGAACCATATTCATTCACAAGGTTGGTAGAAAGGATTGCTTGAACAGCCAAAGCAACATCCCAGCATTGGGATCCATTATATCCCTACGTATGCATCACCAAAATGTTTAATTACTCACAATATCTTCTGAATATATAGGAAAATAATAATTCATTAATATTATTGAATTCAGGATAGTTAACCTGCATTTTCATTCCATCTTCTGCAACCCATAGATAATCTTTGATTCTTGAAAGATGACACTTATATGCTTCTGAATTCTGATCCTCCACCCAACAACAAATCATGTTTAGTACCTGCATGTTTTTTTATCATCGTAAGCCTTTGCTCTTCAAAATCCCAGGGCATACTTACAAATTTGAAATGGTTCATCATCTTGCTCATTACAAATTCAACCATTCCAGAACTGTAGATTAGTAAAATCATCTCCGGTAGTGTAACATGCATGTAAGACAAATTAACCATCTTTTTTTAAATTCTAAAATGAGTAAATAGTCATAGATAAATGATAAAACCTTATTGACAGGTCCAATGCAAATATACTGAGTGTTTTCATCCTCATAGTGTATGTGGTCCATTACGGTGGTGAGAGCTTTTTGCCTGAGCTTAGACAATGGCCATCTCATTAGAAGAGGTTCCCCAACCTTATGAAGACACCCCCACAGCACGTCCTGTAAAATGGGATGTGGGTAATACAAATCCTCCTGCAGATTTATTTACGAGGAATATTGTTTTACTTTAGCAGGAATAAATTGAAATGTATGAATGTCATAAATTGGATTTCCAACTGAGAAACCATTGCAAAAATTATTAGTGGTTGAGCTAATAAACCTTACATTAATTGGAAATAGTATGAAACCTTACATTAATTCTCCAACAAGAATATTCCAATTATCTAGACCTAACCTAATTAGTTCACCATACGCGTCCTTATGGAGGTTCACTTCTAAGACCTCATGAAAACTAGAACTCTAGTATATACCATGTTTTTATCCAGAAGATATATTTTAGTCTATCAGAACACAAGCAAAGCTTGGAATGTTATCTCATTGCAATATTTTTTCCAGTAATAACAATTTTAAGTAGTAGGCGTACCTTGGCGCATAGATTTCTTGCTTGGTCCCAATCAATCAGGTGATAGGGAAAGGTATAAAGCTCTGTTCTGAGGGATAAAATAAGGCCGTTGATGGGACCAACAAATCTCTTGCCGTATAAATATGACATGGGTAGGTATACCATCCTGCAGTGACACCACATTCGACCTGCACCATATAATCAATCAATCTCCCCATATATATATGAATAATAAAAACTAATCTTATGATTGGGATAAGATTATATGTATGGAAGAAAACTAAACCTGGGTGTACTGGAAGAAAGTAAGGTAAAAGCCACAATTCAGGAGGCAGTGGATTGTTACCATCCCATTCATATACACCAAGTACCTGCCATGCATAAATTCTTAGTCAACTAACTAGCAAAATAGTATCCGAGTGATCGACTTTCATTCTTAGCAATGAGTGGTAAAGATCGATCGTTAGAGTGTTTGACAAGTTCATTATATTCAATAGAGACAGTAAACTAAGACGGGGATTTAAACTCTGAGCCTGAGTGTCGAGATGAATATTCATATGGAGCTACAAAGCCCATCATGTTACGTTTGAACCAAAATCCTTACTTCAAGTATTGCCATACAGAATTGAAGCTAATTATACGTACGTGAACTTAAGAAATAACACACTTCGATAATGCATGCCACTAATTACTACTAGCTACTTGTAGTTAGGGCTGCCGCCACCATGTACGGTAACTTTAACATATAATATATAGCAATATCAGATATATACAAATTAAGCTACACAAGTTTGACCTTTGAGTAGTCCTTCATCATTTTTGAAACGAGTTTAATTAATATGTTTGTAGTTTGTAGCCATAAAGAATAACGAAAAAAATTATAGAGGTTGATTAAATTAATTCAAATACTGACATTCCAGCTTCTTTTCTTTGTTTCTTACTTAGGTTTGTCTCTGAATTATAATGTCAATTTGATTAATAAATAGGACCACACAAATGATACATGCACATCAGGACCACATTAATAATGAAGATATAAATTAGGTGTTAGGGCCACATTGTAGGGCAAAAGGGTGGGCAAAGCCAAATGCTAGCATTCGAATATTGATCTCTGCAGAGAAATAATTCTAAGGTTTAGGTGCTGGAGCTTACTGAGAGCCACATCTTTCCCCACGACGGGATGGTGGTAACTCCTCCACGGTGAAGAATCCATTTTCTTGCCCTGTCGATGGCGTCCTCACCGCCATCCATCTCCTCTCCGAGCAATCTCAAACTCACGTAGGACAGAGCTGTACAAAACATTGTACTTGGCCCTTCTATATGCAGTCCCCAACCTCCATCT
This sequence comes from Rosa lucieae, assembly GCA_024704745.1. Classification (NCBI taxonomy): domain Eukaryota; kingdom Viridiplantae; phylum Streptophyta; class Magnoliopsida; order Rosales; family Rosaceae; genus Rosa; species Rosa lucieae. Next base: position 12,991,769 of record CM045495.1, on the reverse strand, counting down.
TTGTTCTGCATGCAATTCATTAGTCGCAATTATATGATGGGAGTACGTATTAATCCAAACCATTAATTAAGGTTTTCTTAGAAACACCTTTGGTTAATTAGATGCACGTACTAATTACTTATTGAAAGTACAATAAATGCAAGTATGTACACTTGAAATGTTTCAAAAAATAATAAGGGATATCTTCACAAATGGTGTATGAACTTTAGGCCATTCTACATTTTGGTGTACCAACTTTCAAAACTATCAGAATGGTGTATCAAGTTTGCTCCAATCTTTCATTTTGGTGTAAGCCGTTAAATTTTCCATTATCTTTGCAAAAAAAAAAAAAATTTCCGTTATCTTTCCTTTAGCTTTGTCAGTTTTTTTTTTTTTTTTTTTTGTAAAGATAACGGAAAATTTAACGGCGTACACCAAAATGAAATATTGGAAGAAACTTGATACACCATTCTGATAGTTTTGAAAGTTGGTACACCAAAATGTAGAATGACTTAAAGTTCATACACCATTTGTGATATTTTCCCAAATAATAATAAAAACTATTATAAACTTACAACACCCTTTTCAAAGTTAATTTGTTTGATTTTTTTTTTTTAAGTAAAGTTTGGTGGGGCCATCCTTAACCCTTTACAAAGTACATGAATTTGTTTGATTATGAAGGAGGAAAAAGTTTGAATTTGAGACGTCATCGATCATTCTGAAAGGAGATATTATGGCAACACAAATTTTTTTTTTTTTTTTTAAATAGTTTTTGCTATTTGAGTGCTTATACAGTTACACCGATCATTCTCGAAAAAAAAAAAATGCTTAAACAGATCGAAAACCACTTACTAGAAACAATTAGAATATAGCAAATTGCTTTTTAGCACTTGGCTCAGTTATCAATAGAGGTGCAAGATTATAGTTTTGTAGTATAACATCAATAATCGTTGAAAGAGAATGTCGGCCATAGTACGTAGTACCAGTAGCTTCAAATTAAAATGCATTGTGGATACTCATTAATATTGCATGCAAATAAGATAATAGATTGTGCGAATTGGGTGTGACTAATATATACAAAAGGAAAATGATTTGTGGCCTCAATGAGGCCTACGATTTGTAGCCTCAATTTTAGGTGTCATGTCATGTGATCTACACAAATCACCTATTTGTCAAATCATGCCACGTAATTTTTGAGAAAAAAATCATTTTATCATTCCAAAATCTAATGACTCTAAATTATTTTGGTTTTCTACCTCAAAAATTATTTTGGCTTTCTTCTAAAAAAAAAATGGCTTTCTTTCATTTCTTTTTCATTACACTCATGCTTAGATTTAAATAACAATTTTTTTTCTTCAATCAAGAGTAGAAAAAATTTCATGAAATTTAGTCAATAGATTTGCACGTACATTCGATTAACAGATTTGTATAACACATGTATATGAATTCAACCTTTGTTGGGTTCCTGCAAATTTTGAAAATATAATGTGAAAAATACATATTCATATAATTGTATTTATTCTTTTGTTCATTGTTTTCTCTTTATGTAGCTAGGGTTTAAAAGTTAGATCTGAATTTATTATTTTTTATTTGTCTTTCCCTTATATTTAGATTGTAGATGTTAATTAATGGTTGCCAACGTGTAATTTTTTCTTACCTCTTAATTTAGACATAAGTATTTCCCAAATTCAATTTACTAATGCTATATTTTTGTTGATGAAATTAATCAATATTTGGAAAGAAAAGTTAACGTCTATTTCTTGACACATAATTCAATATATTAATGCCATTTGGGAAGCAAAATTAAAGGAAAAAATTTAATTAAATGAAGAAAAATATTGATCAAAGAATCTGTAAACGTATCCCTTAAATTAATATATAATTAATAGCTGATATTTTTTTTCCACCTAATTAAATTCATTAATGTAATTGATTCAGCTCCTAACATCTAAAAGGAAATGTAAAAGGGTAAAGTTGGTGTTGAAATAGTATGATGTGGCAAGATATATTATATGGAATTGAAAATAAGTTTTTATTTACTTACATGGCATGACACCTAGGATTTGAGGCCACAAATCTTAGGCCTCATTGAGGCCCTATATCATTGCCCATATACAAAACTCCAAATAAATTACACACTACTGGGGATCGATTAGTTTCCATTTAGAAAGTCAATTGATTGGATTTGGTAGCTCATTATTATATATGATTTGTTAATAATTATTTAGAAGATAATTGGTTCCAAACTTCCAACTAAATGGCTTATGTCAGCCTTGTTTGTTTCTCATTCAGAATGAACTTACTAATGCAAACTAAACTACCCACCTCATGTAATATTAATATATTATGACAGGTAGCATTTGAAAAATACAAAATCAAACTTCAAGGAATTGAAAATTGAAAGAATGAAGTGATATGATATTATGATGCAATACCTGATGGTTATAAAGATAGCGGCGGATCTCCTTTGAATGCTCGTGTGGCAAGATTGCATCAAGGGCCCCTGTTACGGATAATCCAATAACCTACGACACGGCACCAATATTATTAATTGCTTAATTAACTTCATTAATATCTGTGCATGTAACACAACTCATGTGATTGCTTGAGATTAGTGAATAAAATAGAGATGAATCTATCTTGTAACGTAAACAACAAAATATAGAGATTATTTTAAATCCCAGAGCTTTATGTTTTGCTAGGGTTTTCTTTTTTAAGTTGAGAGCTCGGAAGAAGTGCTAATATCGAGTGATCGAGCAAATGTTACATCATGGGAATTATACATCTCTACCGACAATAATTCTTAATTTCATTTTAATTTATTTACGTTGCTCTCGATCAAATTTGTAGTAGGCGTAGGAAACTAGTTTCATAGGAAAACAACGTATGCAGTTGAATGAGCTCATCCAAATTTTGTACTTAATTATGCATCGTTTTCATTATTCGAACAATTTTAAAACACTATTAATAATTATTATCACACAAAAAAAAAAAACTTAACAAATCGGAGATGGTTTATTCATATATACAATTGTATCAAATAAGTGGATGGTTAGTTAAGAGAATATATGTTAATTTTTACTAAAATATACATTCATTTGCTAGTTTCTTTTATGAAATGTTTCTTTCGAGATTAATATTTTTATGTCTCACTAATTGATTAATTAGGTGCACTTCTTTGTTCGTAACTTTTTTTTATAAAAAGTTTCTCGCCCTGTCTAGGTTCACTAGAAATTTCAATAATATGTATTTATATTGTTCTTTCATAGTACATCAATCGATAAACATATATGTATGTAGGTGCTAATGACCAAAAACATCGAGCCTCTAGCTTTTTGAATATAAGACCTTCTTTTATTGATTTCAAAGTTTAGCGAGGAATTTGTCAAAGATAATGATGGAGGATATTAAAAAAGGAAAAGAGTAGGAAATAGCCAACATGCATGCCATATCTTCTCACATTTTTCTTTGGACCATCAATAATGTAACCTGTGTTCTATAAAATTATATAGTATTGGTATTAATCATACATACAAACAAATATTTGGTTGGTATTATGGTATATATAACATATATTACATAAATATTGATAAAGATGAATATGACTACGATATAGAATTCATCCATAAATTATGTGTTGGGACCATTAAAATGATAACTATAAAAGGAACGAAGAAAGGGTTTTCTTTTTATGTGATAGATACCTTATTTTTCATCATACAAATTATACCCATATATAATTTTGATTGAAAATGATTACGACGTTAAATGTATCCATTTGACAAAAAGGGGGACCATATGCGTCTATATATATATATATAAAAGATGAAAATGAATTATTCATTTACTTATGTATATATGTATCTATGAAATGATACCATCTAATTTCATGGCATATATATGTCAATGACTCGAGGCATAATTCTTGCAAGCTAGAGTTAATCTACAATCTATTAAGATCAATAGTTCAAGCAAATCCTTTCAACACTGGCTGCGTGGATTGAATATCAATGGTATTTTGAAATACATATTGTTGATCATTTTTATAATAGCTTAAGTTTTGGAATAATTAAGTCTACATCTGAGATGGCAATAATTAAAATTTTGTTGGCAATAGAAATCAAGGATACAAAACCTCCAGTAATCTATTATTCTTTTTATTTTATTTTGCATCTTAGGTTTGTTGGGGTTGTGTGAGTTACATATTTATATGAAACGTGGAAGTCCCACAATAAAAAGAGACACAATAATATAAGATATATGAGTTTGTGGATTATTCAAAATAGTATCAAGAGATTTGATAAAACCTCACATTTGTTGTTGCTACTTGCTAAAGTAGTTAATTTGGGGTTACGTGAGGAGAATGTCAATACTCTATCCTACCCTTAAGAATGAAAGCACACGGTTGCACAACATCTTTTAGCATCTCTCTTTGCAAGACGGGACATGCACATGATTGTTAATATTATATATGATTTTTTTCTTTGGTGAAAGAAAAACACTCAGTAATTGAAAACTTAAAATTTTACCCCCTTAGATATATATATTAGATTTTATCTAGAGCGAGGCTTCGCTTTGAAATTTCAGAGCGAGGTTAGGGTTTAGGGTCACTAATGTATAGATCATCTCTGTAAAATTTCAACCAAATTGATGGTCGTTAAGGTATTGATAACTACCTTAAAGCTAGTACAGTTTAGGTTGAACAGATTCAGTTCGTCCACTGGTTTAAGTGTGTTAGATACCTTAAAGATCATTAATTTGGCTGAAATTTTGTATAGATGATCTATACATTAGTAGCTAAAAACTGAACAGTCGAGATACAGATATGAAACCAAAAAGTGATCATAAACCCTAACCTCGCTCTGGATACAATCTGTATATATATATATTTCACTGAGAAGGACATGCACATTCATACCTAATACACTAAAAGATCTAATTTATTAAGAAATTCAACAATATTATCTGGCTAGGGTAAACTTTACGTACGTACCAAGCCAGGCAGAAGAAACAAAGGACCGCCATAATCACCAGGCCAGAAACCATCCTTAGCTTGAAGAGTCGAGTAAAATCTCAACCCCCTCCTCAATGTGGTTGCTACTACTTCTTCATTAATTTCTTCTTCACTTTTTATTTTCACCTGAGCTGGTAGCTCCATTCGATCACTTTCTTTCTCCTTTGCAAACTAAATAAACATATGCACAATATTCTAAAAATAATAATAATAATAATAATAAATATGCACAAAGGTAAACAACTTTTCAATGATGAACTATTACTCATTAATACATGAACTAGTACATACCTGAAGTCTCATTAATAGATCAGAACTATGTTTGGATTGAAAACGATTGTTACGAAACTCAAGACGTGTTTTTTCCACGTGAGCTCGCTCTTCCGGTGTTCCGAGATTTGGGTCAAACTCCCAAAATTGTCTCCCGATGTGATTATTCACACTTGTGAGCCATGGGTTACCATCTCTTCCTCCTTCTGAAACCTTCAGCGTCCACATTTTTGATGGCCAAACAGTATAGTGTGAGTGATTGTGAGGATGATAAGTTTATCACATTGGCTTATTTATATACATTTTGCCGGTGATAGGATTACCAAAGTACCCCATGCCATCCACATGTTTTTGGACTGTTGAGTTTTGTTTTGTCCCATGGCACGTTGGCACATGATCCTCAATCAATTTACTATATGCTAAAGGCGGGTAACTGTTCCTAGGCAACTCCTTATGAACAGTTCGACCCCGACAGGTGTTGGCCGCCTGTGATGCCGAGTGGTTATGGCTTGGCAGTTGGCTCTGGAGAAAGTACACCAGCTCCTTGAATCTGCACAAAGAGTGACGGAGAGGACGAAAGTTTCTTTTGTTTGTGCTGCAACTCGAGATCGAGAGAGCGAGAGCGTGTTGATATTCTGGAAAGGTAGACAACAAACAGAGGGCCGAAAGGGTCTCATCTCAGGTAATTCTCTTTATGCCCGGATGGATTCTTCGCCAAATTTCTGTTCTTCATCCTCAGGTTGTCTTTTATTGTTTCTATATATTTATAATCGATTGTGCTTTAACTGTGCAGGTCAGTGTACCATGCAGCAGCCTATTTGACATCGTCACCGGCTGGAGTCGCTCACTCAATCTTTTTCAAATTTTAATCTTTTCAATTCTGGGTGTGTTTGAATTTCAAAGTCTGCAACTTTTTCTTTACAAGTATAAGAGGGTTGGGCATTTTGTTTGTTTAAAATAGATTTGACAATTCCACATATGAAGACTGTGGAGAGGTATGGTATGTTTATCGTCCTAGCTATGGTTTTTAACTTGGGTGTAGATTGGTTATGATTTTTACTACTGCAGTAGACTTATTATGTATAGAAACTCAACTGTATTTTGAAGCCGACACAAGGTTAATCGAATTTTTGATAATTCTATCGTAAGGTCTTTGTGGATATTTTTTACTGTCTGTTCAGTTTGCAAATTCTGCTTCAATACTTTCTTCTACTAATCATATGGTTACGTTTTATGTTTTATCTTTCACTGATGGTGTTTGGGTTATGACTGCAACATCTACATACTAGGCTAGGCAGTGAGTTACTTCTTGAGGTGTTTCTAATATATTATACTATACTAAAATTTGGATAGGTGGCTGAGCACTCTGCTCGATTTATTGTTGATTTGCTTTTGGTGTTATTTCTGGTAACTCTGGTTAGTTTGTTTTTATATAGGGACACTGAACTCTAGAACATGCAAAGTTCAAAGCTAGGGTGGAGGTTTACTGAGATATCAAAGGTACGTGCCAATTTTCTTAAAGAAGAAAGTATTTTCATTTTCATTAGGTTGTGATAAATAGCATTACATTTTTCCATGTTCTTATATGCAGGGTCTATTATTATTTTTTCTTTCAGTTTTTTTTTCTTTTTCTTTTGTTGCTTAGGTTGGAACCAACTATAGTATCTTCTTCTCTCCCCGCCTTTGAATGAAATCACACAAGAATTAAGTCAACTGTAAAAAAATTTCACAGTTTATAAGCTAACCTGTGTCTTCACTAATAGAGATCGCAGCATAAGTAGGCAAATGAACTCGGTTTTTGCCAAACTTAGTCACAGTTTGTGTCTTACAATGTATTCCTGGTCTAATTTCTCTTTTACTAATTTTATCATGTCTTTTTTCAGTTTAGATTGTTTGCAAATAGACCACTTCTTTTCCATTTAAGATTGCACTTCGTTCACAAATAGTGACTTTTTCTTTTCTCAGGTGGAACTGGCAAGAAAATATTTTAAGGGATGAATTGTCTTCAGATTTGGAAGGTAGTTTCTTAATCTTTTTAGTTTTGATGTTAGCTTTAGTTACATTTCTGGACTGATGTTTGCAGTTTTTGATTAGTATTTAACTCGATGTTTCAATCTTTGAGAATATATGCTATTAGTATACTTCATGTAACTTGAAAATGACCATTTTTTTCATGCTGCCTAATAAGAAGGGCTTAGTTGAGTTTTTATTATCTGTATCTCTGAGGTGACCTTAATTATCTTTCCCATTTCTATGGTGCTTTTTTGTTTGTATTTGAATGTGGTATGGTTGTGTTATTAATATGAGAACCTTGGAGTTATGAGGAGCGGAACCATGCATTAATCAAACATTGGCACATTTTGGAAAATGATGCCATTATCAAGTTATCACACATACCAACTGAGTATTTTGAAAACATTATCATGATAGACCTGGAGTTTGTGCAATGTTGTTATTGCAGTTTTTCATTTTCATATATTGCCATGAACATACTGAATAATCTGTCTTAAAAAAAAAAAAATAGTTTCCTGAGATGTTAAACTCAATTTGCCCAGAAGAGAGAAAAAAATGAAAATATTTTTCCTGAAAGACTATATTCAGGGCTTTTCTGAAAATAGTCTTTCAGCGCAAATACCATATATAGTCTTTCAACCCAGTAATACTGTACATGAGCCCAGAAACTCCTGCCAATCAATGAAGGACTTTGAGATGGTTTTGGAGATGCAATATGACTTGGAGATGGAGACGTGCCTGGGTCTTGGTCAAAACAGAACTTCTCAACCATTGAAGCTTGGAATTGGCTTCTTCGCTTCTCAGTGAGAAAAATTGGGTGAGGACCCTCTCCATTTTGCTTTTTGCTTCAAGCTTTGTAATTCAAAGACTCAGGTGCTGACATGCACCCTTTATAGTAAATTTTGACAGGGCATCTACCGCTTAGGAGTTTGCTTCTTCACCTTCTGATGTTCGATTTGGCTTCTGTGTTTTATCGAACAAATGGTGTGTTTTGAATCAGCATCAAATTAGTAGAGAAATTCCCTCCCTTGATCACCACTCAGGTATATGTGTAAAGCTCCACTTTACTTACTTAAAGTGGGTAACTTACTTAAAAATTCAGAAAGGGTTGCTTTGGGCAAACAATGTTTGTCAACTTCATTTCATTCTACTACATGTAAAATTCAAGCTTCAGATACAGATTTCTAAACCGAGTAATATGGTGTTGAAAGACTATACTCAATTTGCGCAGAAGAGAGGAAAAAAAATGAAAATTTTATTTCCTGAAAGACTATAGTCAGGGCTTTTCTGAATAATTTATGAGTATTTGCCCCGCATGTCTGTATAAAATTGCTTAGACCTGGGGTTCAATGTTGTTACTGCAGTCTTTCATTACATAATCAAACATTGAAAACATTGGTTTATATTGAAAAATAGACCTGCACTCATCAATGTAATGAACCATGCAAAAGCTTCCCGCCTTGGCAGTATCGCGTGATTTAACAAGTGTCGAATCAGATGGCAGACCCTGTTCCCAATCATGAGATTTTTGGAAACAATGCTTTTGTTTTTTTGGTTCTCAGTTGTGCTTTTGGGAATTGGAAATTAAGTTCATTTGGGAATTCATCTGCAGTAGTAAGGATCTGTACTACATGAATTGTCAATTTTCTGCTGAGATATGCTTCTGTTTTTCGGTTTTGTATGAAATGAGGTTTAGTTTGTTACATGTGGGGGTTAGACACTTTGAATATTATGTTCATTATGTGAATGTGTGTTATGTTTGCAGGCTCTTTGCAGTATATTTGATCTGTAGCTTTCTATGTCCTCTGTCTTCTGCCCATCATAATCTGATTCAAGTTTGATTCCAGGTAAGCCTTCACTGTTTTGTATAGTGGAAATGAATCGTAATATTTATATGTATATGAAATAGACAGTTTTTTTTTTTTCTTTTCTGTGCTCTATATTTTTTAATTTTTCTTTTCTGTATATAGAGATGGAAATACCTTTTATAATAAATCAACTATGATTGAAACTCAAAAAGCTTTGTTTAGATATGGAACCAATCCAAGTTTTTCAATATAGTTATAAAGTCTGATCACGTGTTCTATGTGGTGTATCGAATTAAAATCAAGAGAGAAGAAACAAAGAAAAAAAAAAGAGGTTTGTTTTCTATATGGTTCTGTTCTTGCTTTGTCTTTATTAAGCTATTCCCATCACTCTGTACGACATCGAAGAAGTACAGCAACACTGCAACCACACATGTAACAACCGAACAATCTCGCTGTTCCTTGATTTCATCAGTGAATCATGAACCTTAGGATTCCCATTTGACTTTGATCTGTGTGTGTCCTATGTAGTTTCACAGCAGGAGATAGTTTCTCTGTACGAGAGGTTCTGTCAGCTCGATCTTAGTGGCGGAGGTTTCATCTTCGCCGACGAGTTTTTTGTCCGTACCGGAATTCGCAGTCAATCCTCTCTCTCAGGCAAGCCTATCCCCAAATAAAAGTTAAAGCTTTTGTGATCTGAGGGTGGTAAAATTTCGAAGATTGAGGCTTTTATTGAATGGTTGTTTTTGCTTCATATTTTTTTGCTTCTCCAATTCGTTGTTATTGGATAGGTTGAAGTCTCATACAATTTTGGGTTTCACTTATATCAGTTTTGCATTTCTCAGTTTTGGCTGGGTGGACGTAGATACTGGGGGAGAGGGATTGGAGCAAGACCACACTTGCTCTTAGGAGATGCTTCTGTATCAACGACGCCCAATTTCCATTTCTCATCAGAGAGATTTGATCAAACGGCAAAGCTACTTAGTTTTGGGGGTGAATTCAGGTTTCCTTTCCTCACTTTATCTTTTTTTACGCCTCTGCCATTGGTGTCTGAAGCTATGTCGTTTTTTTTTTTTTGGGTACAAGAAGCTATGTCCGTTTTGGGGGAGGAGAAGATATGCTGCCAAACAGTTAGAATCAAGACAAAACGAAGGTTTGTGATGGTTCCAGACTTGCCAAACAGTGTTCAAAAGGGATTTACTCAAGGATTACAATTTTACCCTGAATCCTTGACTATATAAGCAAGATCTTCACTTCTTTTTCGTTTCCAGGACCCTCTATCAATATCAGCACTTCTGTTCGCCGACATCAGAAACATCCATCAACATCAATACCTATCATGGCCTTGTAAGATTCTTAATTCCATACAATCAGGACAACATAAATAAAGATTAATCTTTTTGTTAAATACCTATAATGATTTAGTTCACTGATTTGTATTTGTATTTTTGTTTTTTGAACAGCTCTCAAATTGAAATTCCATTGATAGTCTGAGAGAGGAAGATTTGACTAAAATCAAATAGAAAAGGTTTCATCTGTGAATATACTTCTTTTCTTAGTTCTTTTTCTTTCTTTAGCTATCCTTTGATTTTAATGAAATTTACAGGAACTTACTGATTCGGCAAGCACAAGAGAATGGCTTTGAGTATGAGTTTATTTGAGGGTCTTTACGTACAGAGGTTGCTCTCTAGGTTAGTCAAGTAATTAAAACTATGTTTTAGTTGAATTTGTGATCTTCTTTCTGAGTTCGAATAAATTTCCTGTCTAACATTCAATCATTTTCAGAGACAAGTTTTTCTTTTCTTTGTTTCTGGTATCCCTAAATGGATACTTTCTAATATTTTGCATGAACTTGCATATACGATTATTTGAAGGAAAAAAAAAAAAAGAACAAAAAGAACAAGATGACAAAGTTGTGGCAGGTGATTTAAGTCTTTGTTTTGATTCTATTATTTTTATTAATTTGATAGTTTGATTTGTTATTATATGCTCCGATTCATAATTTGGGGCTTTGTTTACTAATAAATCTTTCATTCAATTTGGTTTTCTCGTATTAGATATTTGATTTTCTGTTTTTTATCTTATTAGTTAGTTGATTTTCTGTATTTCATGGGAGCCAAATAGAAAATGCATAAAAAATCCATGACTAATTAGTATAGAAATTGATTACTGTTCTTGCTGTTTTCACAATTTGCAATAGTATCATTTTTTTGTATAATCTGGTTTTTCAATAGTTCTAACTAAAATAACTGTACAGATATTTCTAATACATAACTTACTTTATATATGCTCTTAATGTTTGCAATCAAAAACAGCATCTTACATTGTTTTGTTTTTATTGTGTGTATTGATTTATTTCTTGCTGAGTTCTTTGGTTTGGCATGTGGAAATTTTCCTTTGGTTTCTGATTATATTAACCTTTGTGTTTTATGCAGTAGAAGGGACTGTGGTGTTCTGATTTCTGCTTTTGATGGATTTGGCGAGAGTGAGGATCGCAGGTTTGGCCATTTTGTTGTACTTTTTTTTTTGTTAGCTTAGTTTTTAGTCGTTGTTGTGTCCTCATGAATTGCATGCAGTTTCTTAGCTTAAAGTCTAGACAGGCTCGAAGTTGAACAAGACAATATAACCAAAAATATCCATGTTGTCTATTGTAATATTCAGAAAAATGTAAACAATACTTACTGCATAACCACACATTGCTTTATTGGACACAGTATTTTCAAAAGATTTCTTCTGCTTTAAGTACTCAACAAATAACTGAAGCATGTAATTTTCTTTTCTGCACTTTCAAAAATCATATAAAATAAATACCAACCAAGAATTATTGTTTCATGACTGATGCATTGGTTTTTGACATTATTGATCAATTGAATTTACTAGATGATAAGCAGCAGTTTTTGTTTTGTTGGTTTTTTTTTTCTTTTCCCCTTAGTAATCTATTAGCTTCAGCTATTTTGGGGCGGCTATTTGGGATTAAATTTGGGTTTCATTGAGTTCTCCCTTCGGCGTACAGCTTTTAAAACTTCCCTGCCTTCAGTTCTTTTATACGTCTGCCATTTAGAATATCATCTACCCTCATGCTCTATGGCTGTTCTCTTTAATGTTGCTGCATCTCTAAGTTTAGTTGATTTCATGATTTCCTGTTCCAGACTCCACCCTTGTAACTATATCTAAGATGATCCAACTCTCATATACGAAGCTTATTATAGGGTGGCTTAACTACTACACGATGTTGAGAAATTTGATTCATCAAGGGGGTTCAAAATCTCTACTTATGTTTACTGGTGGATACTCTTTTCAATTTAAATGGTCAACAACTTGGTGAGTAGTAATATATATCATTTATCATGAGAGATTGATTCTTTGGCAGGCTAAAACTGGTATACATGTTCTTTGCATTCCAGGGTGTTTCAAGAGCACTGGTTGAAATTTCCAGGACCTTCCTACTGCCTACACATTTGCATGAGAGGTTAGGGTTACTCAAAAATGCAAGAGTTAGATTGGAAGAGAAACGAATAACTCCATCTATCGATGTAAGTTTTTTTTTTTTGGTTATCATCAGAAAGCAATTACTTTGTCAACTAAATTATATATGAAAATGCTGATGCCAGCAATGTTTATTTCTTTAATTACACTTTGTTTTCAGAGGATTGCAGAAAGCCTGAATATGTCCAAAAAGAAAGTTAGGAAGTTACTCAGGTACTAAATGTTTTATTTCTTCTGTTTCATGGCATTCCTCTGTTGTTCTCTTATACTCCATACAAGTTCATAATGTGTAGGCAATCAGTAAGGTTTTTTTTTCCACTCGATAGAGATGCATTCCCCTCTTTGAAACTGCATGCAATTGGTTTTAATTTGTTTTCAGAGCTGAATTGAAAACATGTTGGAACTTCTAAAATTAAAAGCTGTCATCTGTCTTCTGGAATTATACTATGTACTATGAAACTGATTTGAAAGCAGAACATCTTCCCTTTCTTAGATGTGCATGACCACTGTTAAGAGAAATGAGGCAGCTCTGAACTCTGTCTTGCTATAGATCAAGAAATCTATTTGTATGAACTAAGAAGATGGCAAAGAATTGTTCTGTTCAGAGTGTCTCATTTGCTCCCTACCCATGAAGAACTCTAGCTCAGAGTTCGTATAATTAATGTTCGAGCTGATTCGTTTGCCTTCTGGTTACTCTTATACTGAGTAAGTTCTTTTAGAATAACAAAATTTCTCTCTTTTTGTTCCCACGATGTTAATGTACTGCTCATATGATTCATTTCTAACTTACTATGTCATCTGTTGGCTGATTCTTCTTTTGGTTTTAATTTTTTTTTCTTTTTACCATGTTATTTGTTGGCTGATCATATTGTTCGTTTGATATGCTGCTGATTAGGTATCAAGTGCTCGAAAAACCAAGAGAGGCCAACACCTTATGAAATGAATATCTAAAAGCATCAAAAGAGCGTTCTACCTGCAACCAGTTTTTATAAAATCCTTCAATGTAGACCCTCTTTTGAGTCTCTTTAGCTCGAGACCCAAACACAAGACACAGCTAAAGAATAGTTTGTCCCTTCCTTGGTAAGTTTTCTCTGCAAGCTATTTTATCACTATGATTGATAAAATTATATTCTCTACTACTTCTTTACTCTGTTCATATTAAAAAAATACGATCATCAGAGTCTTTATATTGATTCTGTATCATTTCCTATTTTCAACATGAAATGGATGATTTACTCCAAAGACACTTTTGATTAAAAGTAAATTGTATCAATCTTCATATAATGTATACTAGATTTCATTTCAATTCAATCTTGATATAATGTATACTTTTAAACTTATTTTCTCTCCCAACATTTGCTCTCTGCATTCATTATGGTTTTCCTTTCTTCTTACTATTTCTTTTTTCTTTATCTAACTTTAGCCATTGAAAATCTGATCCATTGTAAATATTAGCACTTAATTGATTCAGTAGCGTGTGTTTTTGATTAATGTTGACACTATTTTTGCAAGTTTGTTGACTACTCAGCATTTGATGACCATAGTTTCTACTCTCTTTGACAGAGTCAAAAAATGGGACAGTGCCTTGGTTGTATCAGAGCAGACCAATCTACTATTGCAATCAGAAAAACTTTTGGAAAGTTTGATGATGTGCTTGAATCTGGTTGTCATTGTTTGCCTTGCTGTTGAGGTAGTGCAGTAGCTGCTCATGTCTTTTTACAACTGCAGCAATTAGATGTTTCACTGATACACAGATTTGGAAGCTTAAGAAATTCTGCTCCAAGGTTAGCATAATCACTAACTATGCTGATTTTGTGAAATAAGCACATTCCCCAAACAATGCTGACTTTTTGAAATGAGCAATAGCCCTTCATTCTTAAAAAAATTTATCAAATGTACATTGCAGGGGCCGAACCATAATCTGCATCAATGTTCAATCAAATTGGTGGAACTTCAAAATAAGAACAAGGCACAAAACCTGTAATTTTCAAGCCAACATCCATCAAACAGTTCTCATTATTGTCTTTCATCTATTGCTTTATTAAACAATACATATCAAGTTTGATTTGAAGTTATTGATTTCGGTGGAGAAATTTGTGTAGCATGTTCAACAGAAACATTCTGCTATGCAATGTTATCCCAGTAACATATAACATTAATTCTTGCAGCAAAGCGCGGGCACTCTTCCTAGTCCATCCTAACTAGTGGGCCTCCCGCACAGTAATTGGGATTAAGGATACACTATTTTTATTAATCCTAAGCCTAAAGAGCAACCTTAGAAAAATTGGCTAAGAAAAAAAAATAGAACTGGGTCAACAAAAGTCCTTAAATTTTTTTAGGGGTGGATTATAACCCTCGTAGTCACATAAGCTTTTTCAGAAAACACAGGACAACAATTTCATTAATAATAAGAACATTATTATAATGATCAAACCGAAAGAAATGCAAGAAAAAAATCACAACCTAATTATTTTTGACACACATCATGGAACAATACAAAGAAATAAAGTGAAAATTTTGTTATGTGTGAAGGAAGAGTACCTAATCTAGGGTTTGTGCAGAGAGCGGCGGCGGGCCTCTGGTGGTCGTCTGCTCTAGCTTTGACGCGGCTTTTCGTCGTGGTCGAGAGATTTACAGGGTGCAAAGGCTGGATCTTGGTCGAGTCTTGGAATTTGATCTTTGGCTGGAAGGTTTTTAGACCGGATCGGGATTGGGCTTGTTGTTCGGTCACTCGATTTGTTGAGGACATCAACCAAGCAGGCGGCGGCGTAGAGTCGGCAGATACCAGGGAGGCGGGCTCGGTCTCTTGATTCCGGTTCCTAGTTGTTGGGTTTGGATTGAGATCGTGATCTGTGTCTGCAAAAGTGCTACAGATTGTTTGATCGGTGCTCATTGTCCGGTTGAACGTCGCAGGCAGATTAGAGGATTTCCCACCTAGATTTGTCTAGGCTTGGTGGTTCGCTGATTGACACTAGATTGATGGTGTGGTGGAAGGGCCGACCGCTTGAGCGAATGTCGGCGACGGCGGCGGCTATGGCCAGGCAACTGGAGGCGAGGATTGCTGGTGTGTCTGCTCGGGTATGGACTTGGGCTTGTGGGCCTGGACCTAAACTTAGGCTGATGGGATTTTCTCCATCTGCTCAGATTTGGGCTTGGTTCTTTGAGCCTGGGTTCGCGCTCAAGCTTGGGCTGGTTGAGTTTGTTGCAATTGCTTCGGTTAAGAAGAGCAAGACCAACCTGTTGCCGAGGTTGTTGGCTCCCGATGAGGTCGAGGAGGGTGTTGGCTCCAACTCTCAGGAGAAGGAGCTAGCATTTTTCTAGGTCTCTACTCTTAGACATCTGGTTACAAGCCTTCTAAAGTTAGAGTAATCTCTATGAGCTTTTTTCTAAGATGTTTCTAGTTGTATTTGTACCACAATTGCGTGCTGGCAGATTAGACTAGATGAATGATTTTTCCTTAGAATAGCAAGGTTGTTCTTGCTTGCTTAGGCTTGCTATCCATCGAGCGTCCCTTTAGACTTTAATGAGTTTAGTCTTGACTTAGATAGGTTCTCCGGATTCTTATGTAAGTTCTTGTTAGACTCTGGCCTGTTTTTATAGCTTTGATATCTAATAACATCAAATCCTATTAAAAAAAAAATACAAAGAAATAAAGTTGGACTCAGCACAGTAGGTTCTCACACACAGAATCCCTGGTGAAAGCTTTTATCGTTCTGGCCCATGGGCCCGATCATCATAACAGCCTCACCAACTAATCTGATTACTAGCGGTTTTCTTTCGGGCCTTCACTAACCCTATCATTGATCAGGACACCTCTGCTACAACAACGTTGAAATCAATGTTAATAAGTTTGGTTGCTGCATTCGGCTCGTAATTCTTCGTTAAGAGGGTCACATCCCACATAATTCAACCTGGCCGGTCCTGCACTTTATGAATAACTTGAAAGAAAACAAAAACGAGAAGGAAAAAAAAAAATAGAGAGAAAAAGGAAGGAATGGAACCCCGAACCCCTGAATTTTTGCTAGCCAAATATTGCACTAAACTTGGCACATGTAAAAGTCTTGCATTGCTTTCAAATCTTTTTTGGGGCATATAATTGGGGAGGGCATAAGGCGACGCCACTTAATTTGATCTCCCCTTCAAATTTGTTTGAAGAAACTAGGGTTAGGCTAATTTGCATCCATGTCTTCGAAGTACTTTTAGGGGGGTGTATTGTATATGGAATTAGTGGAAGTTTTAAATAAATCTATGGAATTTAAAAGTCTAGGTGTATTTAATATAGACTTTTAACAGTCCATGGAAGTCTTGAGGTATTCAATTAGGATTTTTAAAGATTTCATGAATTCCACCAAAATCTAGGGGTATTCAATTAGGACTTTTAAAAATGAATAAAAGTACAGAGGTATTCAAAATATCATTCATACTTATGGAATTAGAAAATCATGGATAATCATGGACTTTGTAGTGTTAACTATACATAACAAACTCCAATAATTTTCCAGCCTCCAGACCAAAGATTTCAAAAAATCTATCAAAGTTTCCTCTTCAAAAAAAAAAAAAGTCTATCAAAGTTATTCTCTCTACGCACGAAGAAGTTTGTCCTTCATCATCTCTCTTTCTTAATTTTTTGTCTTTTCTCTAATTTTTTATGATATCAACTTTTTTTGATATCCAACATGTTCATTGTAGTTGTTGAATGTGATTTTTGTTTTTTTTTTTCAATTGTGATACTTCGAACCCTAATAGCAATAAAAATGATTTATGGAACCCTAAAACTCAAATATTGTGGTCTAACCCTAAGACCTTGAACCATACTAAATTTTATCTTATTAATTAATTATTCTCATTAATTTGAATTTATATTATGGTTCAAAAAAAGGTTGAACAATTGAATTTCAATTGATTGATTATAGATCAAGACATTGATCAATATTGCTACAATATATGTTAATCGGCGAAAACAAAATTGATGAGAATAATTAACCATAAACATCAAGTGATCTATATTGTATATTTATGTTGTTGGGAAATTAGGAATGAGAACAAACTCGCTAAACAGATTAACAATCATTTATTTGAGTCCATTTCTATTAGAAGATAGTGGAGCATTGAAGAGACAACAAGTTATTATTTTGTTTTGTGTTTGGGCTGCATTTGTTTTTTTTATTTTTTATATTATGTACATCCTAGGAAATCTGTAGAAGTCATTCATAATAAAGTATATAGATTTTCATGAATCAATAAAAGTCTGTTGCTAAAATCAATGGTTTTAAGAAATCCATAACAGTCTATTGACTTTTTAAAGAGTCTGTGGACTTTTCAAAAAGTCTGTCATTTAAAAAAAGTCTGTACAAATCCAAATACAATACACCCCCCTTAGAGCAACTCCAACAGCTTCCCTATAATTTTTGTATTATAGGGAAGCAAAAGTCAAAGCTTTAGCTATTTTTTCTTCTCTAACTCCAACAGATTCCTTATTTTGCAGCAATCTCTAAAATCTCCATAATTCTTCCTTAAATTTTGGAGTTTGCTGTAAATATAGGGAATTTGATTTTCTCTATCCTCACTTTCCCTAAAATAGAGATAGTTATAGGGAATCTGTTGGAGCAAAAGAGGCTTATTTTTCTCTAAAGTAGAGAAAAATCAAAATATAGGGAATCTGTTGGAGTTGCTCTTAGTAGCATGGCTCCAAGCTAATGTTATGGAGGACTATGGACTATGGAGATTGGAGCATTTGAATGGAAAAATGAGTAATCCGCAATATGCGCAATATAATGCATGTGATATGATTCATTCATTGTATGATGAAGGTAAATATAGCCAAAGCTAGGTGCAGCCTTAGTTGAAATTAAGGGAACAAATCTAAACTTATGCACCGTTGAGTTTAGAGCATGGAGAATGAGTAATAAACATGCACGGAAACCAAATAGTTACTCACTTTTGGTGTAAAAACATTGAGCAGAAGTGGACGAACTTTTTCTTACATATCTCATGTTTCTACGAAGTGCAATGAATCAATTAATTGCGTATTGCCTATAAAAGAGATAGTAGTGCACTGCATTGACTGTAGAATTTGTAGAGTTATCTATACCTAGTATTGAAAGTGAGTTAAAATTGATGTACTAGGGTGTTCAAGGGATTGAATTTGAGATATAAACTTGTGTGATACAGCTTGTACTATTACTTTGTTATTATTTTCAACAGCAAAAAAAGATCAAGTCACACCCAAATAGACGTACCTTAAGAAAAAGGAGCGAGAGGTAATCTTATTAAATCATATGTTGTTATGTATGTTTGTTTTTCCGTATATTAGTTACTTTTTCGATATTGTGTATTGTTAAACAATTTATTCCTAACTTCGAGCACTCTTTTGAATCATTTTAAAATCCCACGATCTTAATTATTTTTATTCAAAACCTATTTAATGAGTTCTATCATAAGTCTTGAGTTCACTTAATTCCTAAAATCTATAATAACAAATTGAATATTAGACAACATTAGCTCTTCATCAATAGCTAATTTGGGGCCCTAAATCTCGTATCAGAATTCTGAAAGAAAGAGAGCCATCATCACTTTAATAACAATGGGTGGGTGATAGCTAAAGGACTTTCAAATGCAATGCACTGGAAGACTTTCAGGGAAGGTAGATGGTAGAGCAGGGAGGGCATGTGCTATGTTAGAATGGTCCAAGCAAGGACACGTACCTAAACTTCTTGAACACCGGGTTCTTCTTCGTCCTTCTATAGTTAACAATGGTCGGCAGTATTTTTAAATAACAGTCCATTACATTTCTGTCATTGACCCCAAGAAAGCAAACTGTAGGTTATCAGTCCCAACTACAAGCCATCATCGTCAATCGTCATCCATCTTATAAATGTTTAGAAAGGACTGATCAATCAGATGTACAGAGATTTTTAAGTGTTTTGAATATTTCACCCTAATAAAATACTCATATTTTCAGAATGTAATTACTATTTTAATTGAGCAGACGTACGAAAAATGGCACGGCTGCAATATGTAGGCCACAAAAAATTACGCAAAAGGGAATCCAGAGACATGACAAGACAAGACGGCCTTAACGTGACCTAGTTGAGGACCTGCTCTTCTAGAAGGCGCGGGGCTTCTAGAACACCCTTGGATCTATCGGGGTACACTGCACTGCACTATCATCGTAGTAGGCTATTTCTAGCTTTTCTTTTTCCGTGTTTGGCCGCGTCATATAATCCCTTAGACAAATAAGGAAAAATTGTCCACTAGCCAAACGAACCCCACCCCACGAAATTTGTCTGCCACGATCACCCTGTAAATCTCAATAGTTTTATGTGCCAACTGCCACATGCCTCTCTCTTTCAAAACTTCCCACTTCGGAATTCAGTGAGAGCAGAGCGAGCTACATTTTTTGTTTGTTTCCCCTTCGTCAAAATCCTCAGTCTTCTCTCTTCAAATACCTCCATTTTCAATTGGATTTGAAATCCGGCGACTCTTCTTCTTCTTCTTCTTCTTCTCCTCCTCCGAGCCTTTTCAGATCTCGGAGATTTCTGACCGCCGATCGCCGCGGGATCGAGAATGTGGAAGCTGAAGATTGCGGAGGGAGGGAATCCATGGCTGCGGACGCTCAACAACCACGTCGGCCGGCATGTCTGGGAGTTCGATCCCAAGCTCGGAACTCCGGCGGAGCTTGAGGAGGTCGAGAAGGCTCGCGAGCACTACCATAACCACCGCTTCGTCCACAAGCACAGCTCCGATCGGCTCATGCGCATTCAGGTTTGGATTTTTTTTTCCTTCTTCTTTCAATTCTGGAATGATCGGTTGCGTTCTCGCTTTGTTTTGAGTTTGCTTTACTTCATTACGTTGCTTACTTCATTTAGGGATCTAGTAGCTTCTTGTTAAGTCTGTATATGAATATTTTAATATTGTGTTTTGGAAGTGAGAATTGAAGTTGACCGGAATTCTTGCTTGACTATGGATTGCGTGATGGAGTGAATTGTTGCGACTGTAGTGTGAAAATTTCTTCTGAAGTTATTTTTGACAGCAGTGGTTTGCGTCATGGTTCTTCTGTTTGGTCACAAAGGTCATAGTACTGTGGAAAACATTTGGAATCTTCATTGGATGAGTTTTGGAATTGATGGAGATGTATTTTAATTATTAATTAACCTTTGTTGATCTAGTTTGGAGTCAATGATAGCTACATCTGGGAATAGTTAACTAGGATAATGTTAGTTAATTATTAAATACTTTTTGTGATCTGTGTTTTCTGAATTGTTTCAATCTGCTCTATACTGTTTCCTGTTTAGTTGTTATATTTTTTCTCTTTGGATGCCGCTGACCCACGTCTTTGCTGGCCTTGCTTTTTCTTTTACTGAAATGAGTCAAATGACAAAACATCATTTTAATGTCATTTCATATGAATTTTTTCACTCCACCAATTTGTGAGTTACTTTAGAGCTAGGTTCTTCTGAATTTCGAAATTCTGCCAAGGTAAACAACTACCAGTCAATGTTAGCTACAGTCAACTTTGAAAGGCCTGTTATACTATTCTAAAATTTGTCCCGGGAGTTTCATTTTCACTAGAAAGAATAGATCTTGTCAATCATAGACCTTAATTTTCATTTTAAATGTGACAGGATAGACTGTGTAGAATACTTCTTGGGCTAGCCATAAATATGTCAAAATTGTAATACATGTACAGTTTGTATGGTACTTGCAACAATTTGTAATCTTAGACCTATGCCAAAATTAGAGTTTCTTTAAAGCTATTGTTACGATTTTGGCTGTATGTCAAGTTCTTTTCCTATAGTATCAAAATTCCATCACTTAAGTATAACCACTTGTTTTTCCTAACCAAAAATGTAGTTTTCCAAGGAGAGCCCGGTTCATGATGTTTTACCCCAGATCAAAGTAAAGGACACGGAAGATCTGACCGACGAGACAGTTACTAAAGTTTTAAGAAGGGCTATAAATTTCCATTCCACACTTCAAGCCCATGATGGACATTGGCCTGGGGACTACGGAGGCCCTATGTTTTTACTGCCTGGCCTGGTAAGTGCTGATGTTTCAAATTGACTCTTGTTGTGGATAATATGCAAGTCAACCTAAAAAGAGTACACCAGAAACTATAATTTTAATACCTCCTTATACAATAAATGTTACTACAAAGATAATTACTTACTTATTGTCATTCTTGACACTTTTTCTCATCAAATGATCAGGTGATTACTTTGTCCATCACTGGGGCACTGAACGCAATCTTATCAGATGAACATAGGAAGGAGATCTGTCGATACCTTTACAATCATCAGGCAAGAATTTGGATTAAAACTTTTAGGACTTACTCATCTCTTAAAAGTTTATCAGAGCTTTCCTTTTCTAGAGCTTCTACTCATCAACTGAATTTATGTTAATTTAGAGATGTTTAATTGCAGAATGAAGATGGTGGGTGGGGTTTACACATAGAGGGCCCCAGTACCATGTTTGGTAGTGTCTTGACTTATGTTACCTTAAGGTTGCTTGGCGAAGGGGCTAAAGATGGAAAAGGAGCGATGGAGACAGGGCGTAAATGGATTTTGGACCATGGGAGTGCCACAGCAATTACATCATGGGGCAAAATGTGGTTATCAGTTCAGAACTTAACCTTCATCTTGTTGGTCTAATAAACCATTAAGTCTAGAATTTAATGTATATGTGAACAACTCCATATATCGGTAATCTAGTTCAGTTGTTTAATCCTTGTTATATTGGTGGTTGGTATAGGTACTTGGAACATTTGAATGGTCTGGCAATAATCCCCTGCCCCCTGAGATATGGCTTCTTCCTTACATGCTCCCTATCCATCCAGGTTCTTGCTCATTTATCCATTTTATGCAGACGAGTGTTTATGTGTGTCTTCATGTATGCATGTATCTTTTTAATTGCTGAAAATATGTTACATCTCCTTATCAGTGGAAAAAGAGGAATACGTTAAAGTAGCTTATAGCCATATTACCTTTTTAACTTGTTATGTACAATTAATTGTGGTAATCAGCATAGCTTAGGTGGTCATATAACTTCCTTTCTCGACTGGGACCTGGAGGATAATAAACTTTGTAGCATACAGTTTCTGTTTCAGACAGAAATTTGTTATTGTTATATAACTATCTGAGTTGATGCTGGAAATACCAAGCTCTGGGTGACTTAAGTTGATGACATATTCCCTTTGGTGTGGCATTCCTATGGCTAAACATAAACAAATATGCTGTATCTGGTGGATTTTTCCTTTCCTTCTTGAAATTTAATTTCTATTTTAGAACGGCACTCTTTGTTCTATAAGGGAGATTTCAAATGCCATTGTTTTCAGCTAGCATGGGTTTTGTTCAATTGTGCATTATATGGTGTGATCTTGTTCTAAAAGGTTAACTGAAGATTACTAGTGGGCTGTGGCATATGTGGGATAATTGCTTTGATCTTCAAAGTCACTGTAGCAGAGAAATTGATTTACTTTTTACTCTGCAGGAAGGATGTGGTGTCATTGCCGCATGGTCTATTTGCCAATGTCTTACTTGTATGGAAAGCGGTTTGTTGGTCCAATCACACCAACAGTTTTGTCTTTGAGAAAGGAGCTTTTTAATGTCCCCTATCATGAAATAGATTGGAACCAGGCGCGGAATGAGTGTGCAAAGGTTGGTCAATTGACATCAAACAAAATCTATAATTTTGTTGATAATAAACTGAGGAGAAAATAGTATATTTATCTTCTTCTTCTTCTTTTTTAGCAACTTGACTGAAGAGCAGAGTATAACAACTGTGCTGATATTTTCACATTTTGACTATTACTCATTGTGATAACAGCTCAAATGTTGATTAATGTGCTTACAGGAAAGTATGATCCTTCTGAAAAAGATTAGAATATGCTGCGATTATTGCTATGTTTCACATTTTATAGATGCAGTTAATTATTATTGTTATTATTCTTACTTTTATTTGTTGTGCTATGAGTGGGTAATACACAGTTCTATTTATATGGGATATTAGTTCGAGGTATTTGATGTTTTTTTTTTTTTGTATTCAAGTACGTTGGTTTACAGTCAGCAGATTTTAGATCCCATTTATTTATTGTTCAATCAATTGGATAATTGGATCCTGATTTGTTTAAGAAAACGCATTGCTTTATTGTTGCAGGAGGATTTGTACTATCCGCATCCCCTTGTACAAGACATACTTTGGACCTCTCTTCATAAGGCTGTTGAACCAGTCTTGATGCGTTGGCCTGGAAAGAAGTTGAGAGAAAAGGCTCTGCAAACTGCGATTGAGCACATACATTATGAAGATGAGAATACTCGTTATCTTTGCATTGGGCCTGTGAATAAGGTATATATCCAAGCATTTCACTACTATACAAACTTGTGTGATAAATGTTTCGTCTGTTAAGGGGAGTGGACCTAATCTGCTGAGTGCTGCCACTTGTACCACATTGGAAGACTGGATGTGTAGGAAGCAGGAAAATAGTTAGGCATGGAAAGGATGGTAAAAGAGAAGGATGTGAGGATTTCCTTGGGAGTACGAATAATATAAATATAAAATAACACCCTTTATTTGGTTCTCAGTTCAATTGGGATCGTGTAATGATTTTGTAACAATATTTATTCCTTGCACTCCTTCCACGAGTGCATGGGTTTGGGAGGTTTGGAGGGGAATTAAATCCACCCTGTTTTCTGTTCTAACCCAACCCTTTACCACATGATGGACCTCCTCTCTTAAAACCATGTGAAGGACCTCCTCTCTTTCCATCCCTTTATCCCCTCCCCCTTTCTTCTCCAACCAAAGTTGGTGTTAAGTGTTCTCAACAATCTAGTTGGATTCTCTTGGTTGACTATAATATTAGTTGGGTTCCAAAATTCCTTCAATGATCTCCAACCTTTTTTGTATTTTTTTTATTTTTTTCTTGGACTGAATACTGATGTTCATTCCAATCTGCTATTTTCCTAGATGACTTTTGAAATTGGTTTTTGCTTATTCAGTTTTCCTTTCAGTGATGTGTATGTTTTAATTGCCAGAATATATTAAGCACCCCTCTTGTCACATATGTTTATTTGTCAATTAGAGTTTACTAAATTTGAGTTGCAGGTGTTAAATATGCTTTGCTGTTGGGTGGAAGATCCAAATTCAGAGGCTTTCAAGTTGCATATTCCAAGAATCTATGATTATCTATGGATTGCTGAAGATGGCATGAAAATGCAGGTAGAAATACTGCCATCTCTCTGAACAATTTTTGACAAGGGAAATTCTAAATGACTTTTTGCCCAAGACTACGTGACTTTTTTGTCTTTCAAAAAATTCTTAGTCCTCCCATTTATAAATGTGGAAATTGCCAAGTGCTTGGTGGTCTATGAAACTGGCATTATAGTGTTTGCTGGTTTATGGAAAGCATTCTGTAGCCATCCACCAAACACTATGAAGACAATTGAGCAACCAGCACCAATACTCCACAAGTCCACTTTAAAGAGTGAACCTTTTTCTTGTATAATTTAATTTTGATAAGAAATGAACTTGAAAGGGTAAACGGTTAAATCCACCAAACACTATGAAGACAATTGAGCAACCAGCACCAATACTCCACAAGTCCACTTTAAAGAGTGAACCTTTTTCTTTTTACTTTTTCTTGTATAATTTAATTTTGATAAGAAATGAACTTGAAAGGGTAAACGGTTAACTGAGAATTATTGGGGGGAAATCGGAGAAAATGAGGGGCTTCCATTTAAAGTTATTATACATCTGGTTTGTTTAGTGCATGTCCATTGGCACTTTCAAGCTGTTTAGAATGCTCATTGAAAATTTGGCCATGACTTTATTCTACCTCAGTTACTGAAATAACTTTTCTATTTAAGACCTAGATGTAATGATTATTGTAGGGGTATAATGGAAGCCAGTTATGGGACACTGCTTTCGCAGTTCAAGCAATTGTGTCAACCAACCTTGTTGAAGAATATGGTTCAACTCTTAGGAAGGGACATAAATTCATAAAAGATTCACAGGTAGAATTCTTTGTGCATCAGAATCCGTTTTGCTTCTTACTAATGTTTCCAGCATTTCCCTAATTGAGACTTTTATTTTATCAAGGTTTTAGAAAATTGCCCAGGGGATCTCGACTTTTGGTATCGCCACATTTCAAAGGGTGCTTGGCCTTTCTCTACTGCTGATCATGGATGGCCCATCTCAGACTGCACAGCAGAAGGACTGAAAGTAAGTGTTGATGGCATTGAACATATTGCATTTACCTATTTTATTGTTCACTATTTATAACTCTTATCTTTTGCAGGCTGTTCTAATCTTGTCAAAAATCCCATCAGAAATTGTCGGTGAACCCCTAGATGCGAATCGGTTGTATGATGCTGTCAATGTCGTACTCTCATTACAGGTTAGCCAGACCATAATAAGTAGAGAACTGTGTTATTTTCAACCACTCATACCCTCACCATTCACAATATTGGTGAATAGCTATTTATTTCATAAAAATTAACCTGATTGCAGAATGGGGATGGTGGTTTTGCGACATATGAACTCACAAGATCCTACAGATGGTTGGAGGTAGTCTCATTTTTCATGACTCTCCATTGTTTTCACTGATCTTCATATCACTTTAGTCGGTTCTAATAAAATTGTGTAGGGCACTCAGTAATGCAAGTGCATGTTGTAATCTCCTCCCTCTAGTCAGTAATGGAATTCTTGTGTTGTGCGTAAATAGGATCTTCATTAACCTATGTATCCAATTGTGCTTATTTCCATCTTGTTCTTATTGAGAAAGTTAGGTAAAATTTGTCTGATTGCATTCTTCAAAACATCTATCTACACAAAATAGGCTAAGCTCCCTGTTCAATGCCATCTCTATGATCCTGTTGTTTATAAGCTGTTGATAGTGAAAAACCACGCCATGAACAAATTAAAAAGTATCTTTTACTGTCAAGTCAAAGTAGAAAATTCTCAGGGAGGTATATATTTAAATGTGTTAACCGTTCCAACTTAACCATTCCAACTTTCACATCCCTTCAGTTCGCCAGGGTGATAGCGCCCATTTCATCATATAGGTCAGTCTGACAGCTGTAGATCATCTTGTCATCATTGATGTGTAAATTCATCCTGTCTTTTCTTCTAGAAACTTGGGCAAAAGTCATTATGTGACATGGCTCATTAGATTCATTAAGGAATCTGTCCTTTCTTTTTGGCCCAAGTTATGGAAATGTTGCAATGATCTATGCTTTCAATAGTAACACTTCCAGAGATAATGGAGACCTAATGCATTTCATTTCTATTTTTCTTTCCAGTTGATCAACCCTGCTGAGACATTTGGTGACATTGTTATCGATTATCCGTAAGATATCAGCACCTTGAACTGCACTAACTGTACTCTCCTAATGTGTTTCCAATTATTTAATTGTGTTGGTACTTATTTCATGTCTCCGTAGATATGTTGAATGTACCTCAGCTGCTATTCAAGCTTTGGCATCATTTAAAAAATTATATCCTGGTCATCGGCGACAAGAAGTAGAACAGTGCATCAAAAAGGGAGTTGAGTTTATTGAGAAGATACAAGAGTCTGATGGCTCATGGTTTGTCCCTGCCTTTGTTATTTTATTAGTTCTTTCTAAATGTTATGTATTCTCCGATGTATCATTTTCAAGATTTCCTAGGCCACTGCATGCAACTAAGTCTTAGAATTTAGGATTCCCTGTTGCTGTATGAAAAATAAGGTTTGCAGTGCAATCACACCTTTTATATCTAAAATCTCTGAGCAGGTATGGTTCTTGGGGTGTTTGCTTCACTTATGGTACATGGTTTGGGGTAAAAGGGTTGGTGGCTGCTGGAAGGAACTACAACAATAGCTCTAGCATTCGTAAAGCTTGTGATTTTCTGCTATCAAAACAGCTTGCCTCTGGTGGCTGGGGAGAGAGTTATCTTTCATGCCAAAACAAGGTTAGGTCTTTCTAATCCACACCTTTCTTATGTGTCAAATAACTACAAATTCTTTCTCTATGTTGCTTCACTAATTCTGAACTATTGTAGTTTATCAGTTTAACACTGTTTTATGTGTTATTTAGCTCTCAATCCCTTTGAACTATCATTTTAAGATAACCAAGTCATTCTTCTCTCCTGTCTGCTTTTGCTTTTTTGTCTTTTTATTCTTTGAATGGCTACAAAGCTGAAGATTAGGTTAACAGGAATAGTGGGCTGCAAAGACCCAAAAACCTTAGTTTCGCCTCTTTCCTGATTTATAAACTAGCTATTCTTTCTAGTTTCTACTGATCCTTTAGTGGTTACCCTTAAATAAGTATGTCAGTCCGGTCGTATCTCTTGTAAGCTTAGGTCTGCTATATCTTTTGTTGCATGGAGCATGAATATTTTATCTTACTAATAGTCTAGTAGATTACTTCTACTCTAGCAGCTTGATGATATTCTTTGATGGGGAAAAATTTAGATGGTAGTGCTCCATGGACATGTTCCCCAAAGATTTAAATTTCTACAGTTGAAGACATTATTTTAAGGGCTTTCAATTGGTTTAATATTTGTCTAGCAACGGTAATATATATGATCATATCTGTGTGTATAATTGTGTTACATAAAAATATATTTAATAAAAGTAGCTTTTGTTTTCCTGATCATCGGTATGTAGTTATATTGGACACCCTGTGAAATTCTAGGGTCATTGGCCTTTTCTTTAAATAAAATTCCCAGGCAGTATTTAACGTAAATGTGCTCATAAAGGCACCTCTGAGGTGATATTACTGAACAGGTTCCAGTAATAATTTTGTTTTGTGTGTTTTAATGTTTCATGTCTGTTAACGTTCTAATACCCTGTCCATGCAGGAGTACACAAATCTCAAGGGGGATAGGTCTCATGTGGTAAACACTGGATGGGCTATGTTAGCTCTTATTGATGCCGGGCAGGTAATGTATTTAGGTTTACTTAAATACATTATGTCATCACATGTAGTGCGTAGGTTGTTCTCATGTTCAACTTTCGCTGTTGATCAGCAGTCCGCAGATACAGATAGCACATTCAAGAATTTGCTGTTCAAACTCAGTAGAATAACGGCATTATATCAGACAACATAAGCCCGTCTATATCTAACAGTTTGACTTACTATACAGCCACTCTCCAATCTCACTGTACTTCATAGAGAGGCTCTTTGACAGTGAACTCAACAGCAGCACTAAATCTGACCATATCACCCAAGAAATCTAATTCTCATTATTCCCTAGAAAATTCTGCCTTTGAACACAAGCCCACAAAAACTTTAATGCTCTTCCCTACACCATCTTTGCATTATACTTTATTTGATTTGATTTTTATGCTGATATGGACTTTTCTGCACTGCTGTACTTTTGCAATCATCTAAACCATGGTAATCTTATATCTTGGAGCAGGCTGAAAGAGATCCGACACCGCTGCACCGTGGGGCTAGATGTTTGATAAATTCTCAAATGGAGAATGGTGATTTTCCTCAAGAGGTACTTCACTGTTCATTGACAATACTATTTAGAATGGATAATTGGGAAGAAATGGTCTTGAGCCTTCAGATTTTATGCATGCCTTTTGGATTCTAATGAAAAACTGGGAGTGAGCCCAAGATCTTCGTATCTTGGGTTTGGCATGTGACTTATAAATAGTAATGAAATAGTTATAGCTGCATGATCAGTCGAACAATTTTTGGGAAAAATGAGTAAATATTTTATTTCTTCCTCGTAGTGTTGAACAGTTGACATTTATTTCTTTGAGAATGGGTCATAAACTCATAATTCATTGCGTTGATGATCCATTTAATGAAAATCTTATCCATAGCATGCACAAAATATAAGAAATCTTCTTATACTATAAATACTAAATTAAGGATGAATACTTACCCACCATTTCAGTTTAAACTATGTCACAATATTTTTTTTATTATTATCATCATCATCATCTTTTTTTTTTTTTTATGAGTTTTGAATTATCAAGAGTATTAGTATTTCTCTCAATCTCTGTTGTATTGCGTTTAAGTATTTGCTTTACCATGATGTTCCATTCTCATTCTATTGTTGTTTTGATGCCTATCCTTAGATTGCTATAACATTGTGAAGAAAATCTCTTTTATTTTTATTGATTTATTTATTTATTTATTGTTGGGAAATAAAGGGTGAAATGTTACTAAGTTGTGTTAAGACCTTTTTCTTAAAATATTATTTTACAGGAAATAATGGGTGTCTTCAACCGGAACTGTATGATCGCCTATTCTGCATACAGAAACATATTCCCCATATGGGCATTGGGAGAATACCGCTGTAGGGTGTTGGGATCTTCATGAGTCATTCATTTGTAAAACATCAACACTTGCCCAGCGTATTTTGCAAGTTCAGTGACCCTTATTAGTCTGCTTCTCAATTAAAGTGGTATCTCAAAGCTACCTCTTTCATCAATCCAGCCCCTTCTGATTGTGGTTGGCCTGCATGCTACTTATCAATGGGGTTCATATGCATGAGGAATCAACATATCTTGTTTAGTCCTTGTTTATTTTGGAATGAACAATTGATTCCCATTTGTAAATCAACAGTTGCTTCGGGTACTCTTTCGAATATAGTACTTCCATTTTAGGTTTGTCGGTATTGCTGACTTCTGAATGTTACCTTCCAGGAAGTAACTGTCATCAGGAAAGCCTCAGTCCTCAGACAGTTATTTACATTGAAATTTGTTTCATCTCAATTCTTGCAGTTTCAGTTTCTGTTCCGTACTGTTGGTTGCCGAACATGTAGGCTTTTGGGTGGGTATTGGCCCTGCTTCTCAGTAATTAAATGCAGTGAAGTTTCTTGACCAAAATAAAAATAAAAATGCAATATTGGTGAACGAATATGTAATGAAGTCTTGTTTTTGGTCAGTGAAAATGTAATGAAGTGATATCATGCTTTTTAGCTGAGATAATTACCGATTCACTTTCACTGTCGCGTATATAGAAGAACGTTTTAGATAACTATTCATGTGAGTGAGTCTGAGACATTATTTAGGTTGTTTCCTATATCTAAAGATTACATAGCGGTTCGATAAATTGGGAGGATGAAAATATAAGGACAAAATGTGTTTTTCTGGAAAACGGGGATTGCAGTGCACGGATCAATCCTTATTGGGCAGCATAAATCAAAATTAACAATCGGAACACTAAATTTTGGTTACGCATTGAAAACCTCAAATATGAGATTAAAAACACTGCATGACTCTTACCGTTGAGAATCTAAAATTAGAATAATCTTAATATGAATGAACAACCTTGAATAGCACTAGCTCGGCTACAAAGATTAACACAAAGTTTGTCTTCCTTCTTGAACTCATTCACTTGAACGATCACCAAATATCGTTCTTCTTTCTTCACAGCTCCTCCACTGATCTCAAGAGAAGTTATGCATATGAAACAATGATAAAAAACACTTAAACATGGACCAAGTGTTTTGACTCTTGTGAAGACTCAATTACCAACAAGCATGCAAGACACCTAACAATATTATTGTGTTTTCAAGAGACCCACCCTCTGACCGTGTATCTTTTGTGTATATATGAAAGATACACAGCAAGACCTCAATCCCCACGATTCTACCCTAATTCTCCTTTAATTAGGAAAGAAACTTTCCATATAAGAAATCCAACAAATCTTAAGGAAAATCAATTAAGAATAGACAAATCCTAAAATGCCTAGGACATCAAACACCACGATTTTAACAATCAGAAATATCTTTAAAAACATAATTACATAAAACTCAAATCCTATTTTCCAAAAAAGGACTCCAAATGAAACTGACTACTGACTCGAGGATTGCAACACATATTGCAATCCCATGCTTATGAGGATTGTACCTACAGAGGTACCGGCTCAGTCCTCAGTTTTCTGAAATCAATCTTAACCAACCTAATGTTGAAAAGGACCAATATTTGCCACCGAAGTTCGTGTTTATACCAAAATCTGGCATTCTCACTAAATTTATCATCTAACGACCAGATTTGTTCACGAGAATAAAGAGGGGAAAAAGAGTAGCACACTAGCACTTGACTATGGAGAAATTTTTGTGTGATACTGTCTCATCACATAATATTTGTGATTTTATTCAGGGTCAGTAATTAAAAAATAGCGAACTGATCTGAGAGGGTCGGTAGGCAGGGTGTGGGAAACAGAGGCTGGATGTCGGTTTCAGGTGCAAGGGAAAAAGAGTACGGTCAGAGGGGCTGTTGTATATTGGCCGAAAGCTATACATCGCTCAAGTTAATTAAGTGATAATTTTGGGTGTCAGAGCAAAGGATCATACCAGCATGTTTTTTGGTTGGGTGAGGGGGGGGCTATTTATAGAGAACTAGTCTTCATCAACACATGTGATGCATGTGTAAAATAGTTTTATTTTTATTTTTATTTTTTGGGGAGAAAAAAGTATGAAGTTATATATGTAGGATGTGAAAAGTTGTATTGGAGATAGTGAGATTGAGAAGTTACGCAGCTCTTATAATGAGAAACATTAAATTGAAATCATTAAGGACTTTTGTGTGAGGCTCACTTTTCGATCACATTTTCACAAATGAACTGTTAGATGTTTAGATATTTATGTGTAGATCATTTATGCAATTTTTCAACCAAATTAAATATCGTTAAAATATTCATAATCGTGATTAATCAGTTATGAACATGAACGATTCATGTTTGATAGATTTTGTTTGTCCATTAATTTGATCTAGTTTGGTATCTTAACGATTAGCAATTTGGAAGAAAATTTTCAGAAGTGATCAACTCATGCATACATAAACATCTTCTGGTTGATATATCGTAATGTAATTGAAAAGTGGGTCTCCCAAACCATTGATAAGAAAGTCATCAACTAGTCCTCATTAAAAGGGCTCCTTAAGAAGTTATATATGAAGGTAGTGAGATTGAGAAGTTGAAGTTATATATGGAGATAGTGGCATTGAGAAATTATATATGTAGAATGTGGGCTGAGAAGACATTCTTGTTTCTTTTGCTAAATTTTTAATTTCATTGTTATTTTGCTATTTACTATATTATCCTTCATATATTAGATATTATTTTAAATTAAATTATAGTATACGGATATTTGTGATATTTCACACCCTGTTTGGCCGGCAACATGAGTTCTCTTAATAATAGTGTAAATAAGATGAAAATAGTAAGAAGATCTTACTTGATGTGGAAGTTCCTATGATTAGAACATGTAACTATACACGCATAAGAGATATACTCTGGTCAATTTACTAGTTGCAACTTGGGCGTCGCTGGAATTTGGGGAATAATGTACCAGCCTATTATAGGCAAGTTTGGAGGTACATGGTACGGTATTGCCATTTGGGTATCCTTTAGTTATCAACTCCTCTAACTAGGGACTTAATTATATATAGTCTTGTGGGTTCCAGTTATAGTTGAGTTATTTGTTTAAAAACTTTTTATTTGATAGATTTTTAATAGTGAGACCCACCCCTAAACTAACTATGCATACCACATCATAAAACAGAGGCCTCATATGAGTCACGTCAGCAAATTAACAAACTCAATTAATGGAAAACTAACATATTGGACCTATTAGATTAAAATTGAAAGTGCAGAGGTGTTTTTGATGAAATTAGAAGTTCAGGAACTGAATTGATTTTGGACTCAAACTATAGGGTAGTAACTAGTATTTAGCCCTTTAAAATATAAATGTACTTGATCAGGGTATCAAAGCTGTGTTTCACACACATTCCACGTTACCTAATAGAAGTTGTTTAAATGTCTGATTTGAACATTTATATACACAAATCATTAAAAACAAGGGCTTATTTACCAAATGCCCAAATTTGGCCTAACAGGAGTTTATTTACTCTACTAAAAAATTTGTGTGCCCACTTATCCCATTTAAAGGTAAAAAGACAAGTTTGGCCTCTGAATAATAAGAAATTACAGCTCTCTCTCTCTCTCTCTCCGTCCCTGTTCACGCTGGCGCCAAAGCCAATTGTGCCGATGTTGTGGTAGAGACTGGTCGGGCCTTCGAGCTTCAGAATGGAGGCAGTTGTCAACAACAAGGATGTGAGAAACGAGGCTGTCGGAGAAGCCATGGCCTTGGTGCTCGATGGCTCAGACGGCGAAGCCGACCTTAGCGAAGTGGACGGTTGTGAGCTAGATGAACCAGCTGGCAGGGGCAGAAGACAGCCGTTGGTGAAGACTTCAGGTTGGGTCGAGAGAGAGAAACGAACGGGGTTAGGAGGTAGGGGAAGAGATCTGTCGTATGGAAAAGTTTGGGATTCCAGAAATTTCAAAAGGCATTTCATGATTTGGTTTCCAAGTTTAGACAGAGAAGAAGCTTTGGTAAATTCTCTCTTTTTTCTTTCTTACTTATTTCAGCAACCAAACATGCATTATTTTGCTTTGATGGGCTTTTGATTATTATTTTTTTTCTTTTACATTGTTTTTAAATGGGTTTGATTTGTTTTTTTATTAATTTTGAGGAAGAATTTTGGAGTCGGAGAAATATTCTCTGTTTGCCTATATTGAAGCAGATGAGAAGTGAAGAAGGCTTGGGGTAGAGTAGGAGGAGGCCA
Source organism: Rosa lucieae (assembly GCA_024704745.1). Classification (NCBI taxonomy): domain Eukaryota; kingdom Viridiplantae; phylum Streptophyta; class Magnoliopsida; order Rosales; family Rosaceae; genus Rosa; species Rosa lucieae. The sequence goes on along the minus strand of CM045495.1, from coordinate 12,957,637 downwards.
AAAGTGACAAGACCAAAAAAGCTCAGATGGGGTTTTGCGTTTTGGTTTGGTAAGTCGTTTCATTGGGGGTCAAAATTATCACCTAATAAAACATTTGTCCCTCAATAAAACTTTTATGGGTTAATGCTCATACACCCTGATCTAAGCAAAATACTTCCCAGGAACCCCAATAAAATACTTTTGTTCCTCTCCACCCAGACTTCGGTCTCTTTCTTTCCTTCTCACCCAACTTATTCTCTTTCTCTTCCATCAGTACCCTTCTGTTAACTTTTTGCATAGTATGTTTTAAGCTTTATATTTTTTATGAAACGTGGTGGGCCCATTTCTTTTATTTAATAGAAGCATGATAAATATTCATCCTCTATCTCGAAGGTAAACAGTACGCTTTTATTCATAATTTCGATCGTCGACAGACTTGAATTAGTTGCTATCTGTAAAAATATTGAAAAAGAATTGCAAAAAGAGAGAGAAAAATTGAGAAAGCTGAAAGCCTATAGAGATAGTCTTAATAGGGAATCACCTAACTATTGAGATATCATTTATAGACTTCAGACTAGAATTTATAAAATAGAAGAAGAGATAGAGAATCTCTTATATGTTCTTGAAGAGGAACAAAAACCTCTTGATTATTTGAGCATTGGTTAGATCCGCAACTCACTGGTATCAGAGCTTGTAAAATAGCTCAAGGAGAACCCCTCCTTAATGGGGACAATGTCAGAATTATTATTAGAAAAAATAAATTCTCTACTAAAATCTTCTGATGAGAAATATCAGAAGCTGTTACTAGAAATATCTAGATGTCAGTCGACTCTAGAAAAATTTCCTGCTATAATCCACCAATTGGAAAGATTGGAAAACAAACTGGATTATATCAAAGATCTTCCAAAAATGGAAGGAGAAAAACTAACAAGTGTTAGTAGAAAAATCAAAGAACAACAAAAAACGCTGGACTCTATACTGAAGGACAAGAAATCGCCTACAGTAAAAAAGAAGACTAATGGATTCAAACCATTAGAAAAACCAGACACAAATCGTGTTCCTAGCATGATTTTTCTGGAACCATCTACTAGTCAGACTAGTATCCGGTATGAAAATCCGGAAAAAAGAGAAATGAAGATGTTAAGCATCTTTGGAAAAAAGAAAGGAGTTCAACTCCTAAATTCTGAAGAATTTGAATACAATGAAATCGAGCAAGAGGTAAAAAACGCCTCAATTCCAAAGCTAGATTTCAAACAAATCTATAGAAGGGGAACATTTGACCTGATGGACAGCCATCACTTCAAAGTACTTGAATTCACAACCCCCTCAACAACAGGAGAGACAGATCTCTTGATGATTACCCAAGCTGAAGTTGCCCGAGCACAAGCCAAGCAGTATCAGTTTATGCATATTGGAGCAGTCCAAGTAGGCATAAAGCTTTTGGCAAGAGAAGGCATCAACTGTTCAGTCCTCTGTGTCTTACAAGACAACCGACTGACAGACTTTCAAGCTAGTCTGCTGGGAACTCTAGAAGCATCACTATGCAACCAAGTAGCATACTTCAACTGCTTCCCTAACTTCACTACCAGCTTGAAGGATGCAGCTCACTGCCTCAGACTGAGAGTCAAGACAGACGGGATCTCAATGAAAGAAGAAATGCAAGAATTGGCAATAATATACAGAGTATACTATAAACTGATGAGCACCACAGTAGAGCCTAAGACACGGATTTCCAACATCCCTGGTCTCACTACTGGATTCCTCACCAGCCAGAAGAACCATTCACAGCAGATTCACAAGGTTGCTTGGAATGAAGTAACGTTTCCTCTTGAATGGAAATTATCCGGTCCAAAAAAGTTACCGGAAAGAGCTAAAGCAAAAATATACGAGAGTAGAAGAACTGGAGAAATCAGCCTCAACTTCGACAATCACAGAAAAAGTGATGTCTGTCCTGAGAATATCAGGATAAACAGCAGTCTTCTCAGAAGAAGCTACAGCACCAGAGAAGCCGGTGTCAGTGGAAAAAAACCCACTATTGAAGAGCCAGTATCAGAAGAAGATCTGGAAGCTGATCTAAACAGACCAGTCAACATGCTTAGAGCTGAGAGGCTCTATGATCTTTATAAAGAAGCTGAGAATTGTGAAAGTCCTGAACGATCAGAAAAACTAATCGAAGAAATGAAAGAATTCAAACTCAGAAAGACGAGAAAAGTTTTTCCTTATCAAGACATTGAAATGGAAGATGGAGAAAGCTCCAGAACTTTCATAAAAAAAGAAACAAGGGAAACAAAACTCCCATTTCAGAAAGCCCCCACGGGTAAAAAAGGAGAAAGAAATTCTCAAAGATTCGTCCCTGAGGACAATTTGCCAAGAGTTCCAATCACGAACTATGGCATCTGGTTGAATCTAGACAAGAGTCTAGACAAAAGAAAAACTATTGACCAATGGGTAGATAGCCTGATGATGGCTTCTGCACTTACCCTTGGCAAATTTGAAGCACCAGATTTGCAGGTGTACTATGAGACTACTCTCACTGGAGTGGCAAAAAAGTACTACCTATCCTCTAAAGAAACGGCAAAATCGAATATCTATGCTCTCAAAATCTGTGACATGAGATATTTCGAAGAATACCTGAATGAGTTTCAGGAATATTACTGTACAATTGGTGAACTAGAGAATACTGATCTAGTTAATCTGTTGCACAGAAAGCTCCCTGAACCATGGAGAACAGCTATGAGAGAAAGCATAGCTGAGAAACCAATTGAAAGATTTTCAGTTGGGGGAATTGCTGACAGAATCAGACAACTACTGAAGGAGCAATGCAAAGCTAATCTTAGAGCTAAGATGGCCAAGAAGCAACTCAAAGGAGTTGAAAATTTCTGTTATGGAATACTGGATATGCCCACAAACTGGGGATGCCATGAATCCAAATTCCACAGAAAAAAGAAAAAAGAAAAATATTACTCTAAAAAATTCAAAAAGATTAATCAAAAGAAAGATTGGAAGTTCAAGAAAAGTTCCAATTACAAAAAACAGCAGGATGAAAATCCCAAAAAGAAATTCTTCAAAAAGAAGAATACTCATCAGCATAAACAACCAAGCAAGAAAGCTTGCCGATGTTGGTTATGTAAAGCTGAAGGGCACTATGCCAATGAATGCCCGGAAAAGGATAAAAGATCTACCAAAGCTCTCTTTGAAGAATATGAGCAAATAGTAGAGGTAGCAAACATGAAAGGCTACGAAATAGCCTATTCTGATGATGAAGATGACGACAGGTCAGTTTATTCTGCCTGGTCTGAAGAAGAAGAAACTTCCTCAGAAGAGTCTGAGATTGATTCTGAAGTAGAGAACTTCGAATCCAGACAAATGAATGTTTTGAAAATCAAAAACTGGAAAGAAAGTAAGACAGAATCCTTCATGTCTTCTTATCAGGTGAACCCTGGTTCATTTGTTTGTGACTACTGCTTTTGTCACGAAAAGAATGGTCTCCCTATGTTCTGTGAAGAGTCTAAGAAGACTTATCACAAAGAATGCTTCATAGCTGAAGCAAGAAGAAAAACCAAGAATGGTCTTGTCAACCAGTTGGTTGAACAAGAATATGAAGAGTATTTTGCTGAGAAAAGGGCCAAAGAAGTTGAAACTCTGTTCCAGGAAACCATGGAATCATCTTCCTCAGCAAAAAAGGAAGAAATCATCGGTGAAGAAAAAATCGATGAAGATATTGAACTGGTTGAAATACCAGAAAATGCTGAACTGGTGAAACCACCAGAAACCGTTCATCTCTTAGAACGACAAGAGATAGCTGCGGATACTGACACATGGGATTTACTTGGCCAACCTTCTGGCAAGTTTGATTATAAAGTCAGATATGATCTTCCGTCATGGTTTAGTGATCCAGACAGCAAAGAAATAATTCCTACAGACTGGGATGATGATAAATCACCCACTCAGGAAAATGTTCCAGAAGAATGTAAACCATTCATTCCCAAAGAACAAGCTCAAGAAAATGAGCTTCAGCAATCGAAAGTCGTCTCTACAAGTTGCTACAGCAACTACATAGAGATCGGACTCAAATTCCCTGATCACAGGAAATATCATCTACATGCCTTTGTAGATAATGGATCAGGATTTACTGTTGCAAAGAGATTTGCAATTCCAGATGAACTCTGGAAAGAAGATAAGAAAAAGTCAGCTACTGGTGTTACATTTGATGGAAGCCATCTCACCATGAAGAAAGTAGCAAAAAATGTTCATATCACCATCGGTGGAGGAACATTTATCATCCAGGATGTTTGGCAATCTGAAGGCCAAGGATCTGATTTCTTGTTGGGAAATGATTTTATTCTCCAACAGAGATTCATCCAGGATAAAGAAGCGATCGGTTTTAGAAAAGGCGAACGGGTGTTCTGGGCAGACCGACTCACACATGCATTCAGTGTGGTAGGTCCCGATTTTACTACTCACTATCAGAGATCGCAACAGAATAGTGGTGATCTTACCCCCTACAAACCCAAATTTGAGCCCATACTCCAAATCAAACAACAAGAAGAACTGCTTGTTGAAGAATCTTCAGAAGAAGAAGAAGAAACTAGTAAAGATGAAGAAGAAGCTAGTTTCATCTATGTGCACAACCTCAAGCACTTTCAAAACAAGCTTGAGTTGCAGCAAATTCCCACTCTTGAAAAAATCAAGAAACTACTAGAGCAGAATGTGGATACAAATCCTTAGAAGTTTTGGGAAAAAGACCCAGTGGTCTGTGAATTGAGATTGCATGACATGAACGCTATCTGCCATGTCAAAGCTATTCCTCAGTACAAAGAGGAAGATCAAAAAGAATTCAGAAGTGATATTGAAGATCTCCTAAAAAAGAGATTAATTCAACCTTCCACTAGCCCTCATCATGCTCCAGCATTCTATGTGAGAAATCATGCAGAGAATCAACGAGGCAAAGCTAGAATGGTGATTGACTACCGAGATGTCAACAAGAAGACTGTCAAAGACGGTTATCAGATTGCTCAAGTAAGAGTACTGATCAACCAACTCAGAGGAGCCAAGGTCTTTTCGAAATTCGATGCAAAGTCGGGTTTCTGGCAGGTCAAGATGCATCCTGAGAGCGTACCTCTTACTGCATTTGGAACACCACAAGGTCATTACGAGTGGTTGGTAATGCCTTTTGGTCTAAAGCAAGCTCCCTCAATCTTCCAAAGAAAGATGGACAACATCTTCAAGCATGTGGCAGAGTTCTGTGTCGTCTACATAGATGACATCCTAGTCTTCTCCAAAAACAGAGAAGAACACATGAAGCACCTCCACGAGGTAGTAAAGCTGATAGTTCAGCATGGAATTATCCTAGGCGAGAAGAAAATCTTCTTTATCCTTGATGAAGTTGATTTCCTAGGAATAAACATCAAGAATGGAGTCATAAAACTCCAACCCCATATTCTTGAAAAGATCTGGAAGTTTCTAGATAAAATTCCTGATGCTAAAAGTCTAGAAAGATTCCTTGGTGTCATAAACTATGGGAGAGATTTCATCCCTAAAATCTCAGGGTTAACAGCAATGTTATCTCCTAAGACAAGTTCCAAGAAAAAATGGAACTTCACAGAAGATGATGAAAAGATCGTGAAGCAGATAAAAAACCTCTGTAAAAACCTCCCTCCTCTTCAACAACCAGAAGAGAATGATGAAATTATCCTTCAGACAGATACGAGTGATAATTACTGGTCCGATGTTGTTCTGGCGAGAGCGCCTGGAACTAACATTGAAAAGATTTGCAAATTTTGTAGTGGCAAGTTCAGCCCTGCAGAACTAAACTATCCCACAGGGGAAAAAGAAATTTTGGCTGTCAAGAAAACTATTTTAAATTCTCCAGCTTTTCTTGGAAAACCCTTTACTGTCCGCACTGATTGTGCCAGAGTAAAGAATTTCAAAAATTTTAAACTTGATAAAGCTGCTGATAGAGGAAGATTAGCCAACTGGTAATTGTTTCTTAACCAATATGATTATACTGTTGAATTAATTGCAGGAAACAAGAACTATCTTCCAGATGCATTGACCAGAGAATTGGCAATGTTTAGCCAAAGAGAAGACGACGAAGGTCGTAAGCCCAGAAGCAGAAAGACTGGGAAAGAACATGAACCTGAAGAAGAGCCCATGGAAACCAAAGAAAAAATCCTTAAAAGGTTTCTGCTAAGTCCAAAAGGCTTGGCCACAACTGATCAATCCCAGGGTAAAGGATTGGCTAGCCCGTCTCAAACGGCAGACGGTAGAGGCACCTCAAGACCGTTGATGGCTGCTGCTTTACCAAAAAGCAGACCAACTCCAAGTGGAGTTATAAATGTTTTTAATTATGAATTAAGAACTTTTGATACTCCTGTGTTCAGAACTGGCAGGAGACTAGCTTATCATCAGAAGGCAATCCTGGATAATCTTTTATTTGCCTTTCAAGAAAGAAGCAGTGGTCTAATGTTCCCAGCCCTCTTTGCATTAGCTGAAGAACTCTACGAAAATGGTAGGCCACAGTTTGAAGAAAGTCATATACAGCAGAGTGCTGTAAGAAAAGAAAAAATCAACTTCCTTGAAAGTCCAAAAAGTGCTAGGGTCCCTGTCATGGCACTCAATGAATCAGATTGGCATGAATTCCACAATCTGATAGGAAGACACAATTCAGAAGACCTAGTTCCTCCAACACTCTTTATTGTAGCAGGACCATACGTTGGAAGATACCTGGTAAATGTTCAGAGTGAACATCCCCAAGAACACAAGCTTTGGCTTGTTGAAAATGGTTTTGTCCATAATCTGTGGACCAAAACAAATGATGATCTAAAGGGTTTGCCACCTATTATTGTCAATACAGTCAAAAACATTAGAAAAAATGACTGTATACTTCGTCTGAAGTTCAGATCCACTCCTCCAGAATGGAGTCAGAAGGCAACCGGTGAAGTTGAATATATTCCTCCATACCATTATGTTAGAATCATTCAAAGGAAATATCTTCAACCAGCCTGTGTAGCATACAATGGTCAACCAAATTCAAGCATTCCTTGGATGAAGGCTATGGCTCTAGAATACATGAAGAAGATCATCTCTGAAGACATCAGCAACACCTTCCTGGCAGCAGGAGAAAAAATAATTATCACTGCATACGATCATCTTGACGTAGTCAGCAGTGACCTGTTCTTATCTCTCACCAGAAAAGAGATAGATTCGACTATGGCATGCATGCGATGGGTGGAAAAGCTTGAAACTGACAACCACTATAAAATGTATGTCGATACGAACGTCGAAGATAATGCTACTACTGTAAGAATGGCCCAGGCAGATAACAGCTCCTTTGTCCTTGGCTACCATTCATAAACAGACGAGAACATGTAGCAGCACGGGTAAAGATACATGTGAATTGTCCAAACAAATAACTGTAGCACCTTTTGACTTTTAAAAGAAAATTTAAAGCTACTTTTGCTTTTGAAAAGAAGAAACATTTCACCTACCAGAAAAAACATTTCACCTTTGTCTTTTGTTTTTCTCCATCCGACCTCCACCAGCAGGAGCACTCAGAAAAGAAAAAGCTCACGAAGCTGTCCTGTATATTTTATGTTTTGAATTCTAGTTTGAGTTCCGCTCTCTATATAAAGAGCTTTAAGTTCCATTTGTAAGGCATCAGAAAATTGAGTAGAAGAGTCTTCTCTCAAGAAGTAAGAAAGCCATAGTAAGCAGTGTGCTTTTCCTACCTGTTTAGTGTGCAGTAGTGTGCTTTCATTACAAGTAAGCTTTCGTTCTCATTCTCATGGATAGCTAAACAGCCTTTTGCTGTTTACTTGAGGATGAGGCTCTGAATTTTTAGAATGTATTTCTGTTAAATAAATAAAGGATACCCACCCATTTTGTCAAAAAGAAGCAATAGTAGATAACTTTTATTCTGTGTTGCATTTTCTATCTATCACTATCTGTTATTTCTTAATCCTGCTTTCCATCTAAATCCATCACTATCTAGTTCTTAGACTTATTCTGAACTTTGAAAGGTCTTTGTCTATCAAGAAAAAACCAGTTTTAAAAACTAAAATTAAGATAAGCAGCAGTGATTCCGCCTGTTAAAGTATCCGTTAGGCAGGAAGCCGTTAGGAGAAAAACTTGGGCATGTTGAAGGCTAGTCTTATTTTCGTTTTTGTTTTTTTTTTATGAAGTTTTTAAAGGAAGACAAACACTCTAAGGCTCAGGATAGCATAAGAACTACTCCCTTTTAGTCTTTTCACAAGAGAATAGTAAGATACATAAATACGTGTGCAATTGGGAAAAATACCTGAGAAATCTGGGTAAACGGGAAATAGCCCAACTTTTATTGACCCCAAATAAAAACTTCAAAGAGAGTCTGGCGATGTTCCAGGAAACTATCCGATGACCTCATTCTCTCTCTCACTTTATCTCTATGTGACAAAGTTTATTGCCCCAATAAAACTTTTATTGGGGGCAATAAATTAACCAAAAAAACTTTCATTGCTTCATAATAAAAGGTTTTGAATTGATGTTATCTTCTCCCTAATAAAGACCAAAACATTTAAATAGGTCACACAAGACCTAAAAATGTTACACCACAACTCAAAGTACTCTTTCAAAACAATATTAATCAACATTCTCATAATATATTGTTTTCCGTAAAAAGTAAAGTCTCAAAACAATCCCATAATTAAGATCCACAATTATTATTCTCACAAACAAAAGAAAAATTAATAAAAATGAAAATAATACTCTAAGGCACCAAGCCTTTGCAATGTTCGGCTCGGTTTGCACTGAAGCCTAATCAAAGCCATGAGCCAAGTGATGACTATTCACAATGAAGTAGAAAGTGTCATCGAAAATTGTAATTTGCATTTCTAATAACTAAAGTGCAAGAATTTTAATGGACACTTTAACAAACAACTAAATTAAATAAAGTAATAAAAATGAATATAAATATGTTGATTGATAGTTAGGGATGAATTCTAACTCTAATTCAATGCTCTAGAAGCTAATTTGATGTACATGCAATTTATTAAAGATGGTAGAAGCCGTACCCAAGGCTTTTCAAGTCTCAAGGGCCGAAATTCCCTTTCATGGTATTCCTACTCCGGTTCAAAGGTCGTAGGAACTCACTTGTCATGAATTAGAGCCTGTTTCAGATGTCACTAACTCACATTAAGACGCCTAGAGATCGAGGAATTAAGCAACCAAGCTCACCATAATTGTAATCAAGCTAATCATGTAGTGAACCATGCTTGTACTCCCCACAAATATTAAATCGGGGTTCTAGCTCTAAAATCTAAGGATGTCATCCCCTAAATTTTAATCTAGAATTATTAAAACATATATCCAAGAGTTGACAATTCCTAAGCATGCATTCTAACCACTCATGACCAAACACAAGTATCCAATAATTAAAATTTCATATATAAATTAAATAAGAGAGATTATTCAGAGCACCGCCGTGCACTTGCACTAACGTAAATGAATGGTTAGATTGCATTAAATACACTTTTTGTTTATTAAAAATAAAGTTGATAATAAATATCAAGGGTTGAGATTATTTTATAAAGGTTGGGTCACTTACACCGTCGGTGCATAGAATAATTTCCAATTAAATTAAGCATCTATTACATCAAAATAACAAGGAAATTAAAGATTGAGACCGGTCCAGCGTTGGATCTTAGTCGGATTGGGGAGGCGTTTTGCGCCGGTCGGAAGGTGTGGCGGGATCTACGGTTTGCTGTTGTGGATCTGTGGATCGACGGCGATCCTTTGTTGTTTGCCTTCGGGTCCTATCGTAGTTCCATGGGTTTTGGGTGGTTGGGTTTACAGAGGTGCGCGAGGTCAGGCAGGCTGGGGCGCGCTGGTCCTGGGGATCTGACTCTGGTGATGTAGTGGCATGGGTGGTGGGGAAGCGACGGTGCAGGTGCAGGTGCAGCGGGTGACGTGGGTCATCGGCGTGGTATGATTTGCCGGCGGCAGCCTTGGTGGATTGCGGCGCAGGAGTCTTATGGGGAGTGGTGGTTCGGCCGGGCTTTTGTGTTAGGGCCTGGCTCTTTGGGCCTCTGTTTGGGTCTAGGTTTGTTTGGTTTGTGTCTTTCTGTTTTCTGCAGTGTCAATAAGTCTCTACTCGTTAAGGTAGTTGTCATGGATTCTGATGAATGGTTTGAGTTGGATGGTTGGTTTAGGGTTAATAAGATCTAGTCTTTTGCCGGCTTTTGGCCGCGCATCTTATTCTCAGCCTGTGCTGACGTTTCCGGGAGATCCTGGGATGGCCTGCCCTATAGTTATCTATTGTGGCTTGACCCCATCCCCGACAATGCTATTTCTTTTGGCCTAGTTAACTCGATTAGCCATCCAATTCAGTCTTCGTCGTTGATTTCATTGACAGTTCCATTTAGTGTCTTCAGAGTAAGTTTGTGCAGTACTAGTTGCTGCTTTACTCGATTGTAAGCCCGTATTTGGGTGCTGTAATTGCAGCAACGTTGTAATTGCAGTTTAGTGAATGATATTTCACCTGATCAAAAAAAAAATAACAAGGAAATTACTCACATCTCATAATCATAAACATCAAAATAACAAAATTCAAAGAGTAAAAGAGTAGAGAAGTGTAGGAGAAAACAAAGATAGTTATAATTAGCTAGCTTTGAATTACAACTCTTTACAAATAACTAAATCTTAAATCTTGTAGAGGTTGAATTTTTTGATGAATTCTTGAAGCTTTGGGTGAATAATTCTCCTTCAAATACTCAAAAAAAAAAATTGGAAATTATTTTATGCATCGACGGTACAAATGACCCAACACTTATAAGATGATCTCAACTTATTTATAATTTAAATTTTTATTAATAACATAAAAATATATTTAATATAATCTAACCATCCATTTATGTCGATGCAAGTGCACTGAATCCTCACTACTAGAAAAAGGGGCCATCACACACGGATTATGTTCACACAGAGATTCACACGGACAGAAAGTTGTGTGAATAACTGTGTATTCACACACTTATCCATGTTAAAACATTTGACACAGACCATTCTGTGTCTTACCAGGGTAAAAATGTAATTTATTAATTTTTTTGTGATGTTTCACACGAATGTCAGTGTGAATGTATTTGATTAGACTTGAGATAGCAGAGATTCTTGCAATTGTGTCAGAATAATTGCATTAATCTACATTTAAATACAGATTTCCGTGTGAATAGATTAAAATATATTTTATAATTTTAAAGTTACACACAGATATCTGTATGAATGTTATTATAAAATAAACAAAAAACAAATTAAATTATGAACGAATTTATATTCGGCAGACTATTTCTTGCAAATCTTTGGTTCCACACAGACATCTGTGTAAATTCTTCTTTAGATACAGATTTATGTGTGAATGTATTAAAATATAAAAATAACTTCAACATTCACACACAAAAATCCGTATGAATCACATTTCAAAATAAAACAAAAGGCAAACTAATTACATAATTTTTATGAATATATTTATATTTGACACACTATTTATTGCAGACTTTATGTTTCACACAAACATCCGTGTGAGAATCCTTATCAATAACTTTCTCCGGATTCCCATTTCTCTTCATTAATTCAAGTTTCATCTCCTAATCTCCTCTCTCACCGATCTCTGTTCTGATTTCTCTTTCTCTTTCAAATGTACCCGATCAAAAGCAGATGCCAATTTTAATCTTCATATACAATTTTTAACTAAGTTGGTGTGATCCAATTTCAGATCGAAGCTGAAGTGATGAACGATATGTAAAGACGATTAAGAGGGTCCAGGTAGCAGCGGCTGCTTTGAGGTTGTTCTTCATCGTATTCCAGATCAACGTCTCATCAACCTCCAAATTTCCAGCAAAAACTCAAGGTACTAGTGAAGTGAAAACTTTTCTATTGATTCTGAGTCTCCCATTTTCTGAAACTTCCAAATCTTAGATCAGAAGCATTCTGTATCTTTGTAGATATTGAACACATCAATTTGCATTTATCTTATATTGATTTGCTAATCTTGCTGTTGTTTTCTGGTAGGAAATCGGAACATGCAAACAAAGCTCTATTTTGACATATGCCATCAAGTTGGAACTCGAAATTGTTATTTCAAGATCTGCAGAATAGAACATGAAGAACAACTAGGACTATAATTTAAATTCAAAGGAGGAATTTAAAAATAAATATCACGAATTGAATGTAATTTTGGGACAATACCTATTGAATAATTCTAATACAATTTTTTTTTTTTTTTGAAAGGGACAATTGTTTTGAACTTTTGATATATTCAAAATAATTAGCGGATGGGATAGGAAAGCGAATTCAAATTTGCTCACCACTTTTATTTTATGGTGATATCACCACCCTATTAAAACTTGCCACATCATATAGAATTAATTGAAATTATTTTTTAATAAAATATCATGATTAACCATAATTGTGTTTTATAACACATGACAGTTTTGTATTAAGTGGTGGTATCACCACCAAAGTATTAGTAGTGAGCAAATTTGAATCCTAGGAGAGCAACAGCTCTACTCCTAATGGGACCCACTAAATATATTCACACGGACATACAATTCAGTGTGTAAGTAGCATTAGCAACGCTCGTAATACGTACAGATTATTAATCCGTCGTTGTACCGTGTGAATAAGTCAATTCACACGGATTTCTGTATGGAATATTGTGATTTCACACGGATTCTCATCCGTGTACTTTTTCTAGTAGCGCCTCCCCCAAAACTCAAAAGGTAAAGAAAATAAGAAATGGAAGGAAAGGAGAGAGAGGGCAGCAGCCCTCCCCTTGATGATGGACGTGCGGCGCTGGTGATGTTCGGATGCTAAGGGATGATTGATACCTTAGAGCATCTCCAATGGAGTATGCAAAATGCTTGTGTCAAATTCAAATTTGAAGGCTGATGTGTCAATTGTTATTTTTGACAAATTTCCACTTCAGTGGATATGTTAAATTTGAACATTATTTTAATATTTTTCAGAATATTTTATAACCAAAAAAAAAAACAGCTATTCTCTTTCTACTTCTCTTCTTTTCTCTCATCTTGTTCGTGGTTCAGTTGTCTTCAAGCTTGTTCAGAACTGTTTTTCTTGTTGTTCTTGGAAAACCAAGAAATTAGGAAGAGGATGTTGTTGGAATTGTGGATCTGTTGCAAATTTTTGGACTATCTGCTTATTTATTGTTCGGTAATTCAGATTTGTGGGCTGGAGTTGGAATTGAACATCTTCAAGTTCTTCACTCATCGTCGTAGACTCATAGTCATCTATTCTGTTCATCTAAAGGCAAAAGCCAAATCAACACATGCTATGACTATTCCACATATATGAGTGTTATGATAGTCAACCTGGGTCCTAGTTGACCAAGAAATGGGTTTCTTTTATTTTAGTCTTTAACGCACCGTTTTACTTACGCATTAAACGCATCGTTTTAGTTTGGCCTCGTAGAGGAATATTGATGAGTTCACGTGATGGGCATGGCCTGTGTCAGCGTGACACACGTCCACCATGACTACGTCCCAGCTATATCAATAGCTCTGCTGTAACTAATTTGATCATGCTTGATAATATCAATTTCAATTCCCTTGCTTTCTCTTCTCTCAATTCTTCCAACTCTTCTCAATTCCAGTAGTTAGGGCTAGAATCCTAACAATCTGGTATCAGAGCCCTCTATCTAAGGGTATGGTGAGGCTTAAAGGGGGTGGGGGAGCTGCTTCTCAAGCTCACAGCTCAGGCGAGCTCACCAATGCGGAATTTGATCTCCAGGTTCTCCGAGACGAAACGACGACCAAGGTAGTGGCTATTCAGGACTCTGTTGCTGCCCTACATTTTGAGCTCCTTGATGAAATCCGATTAATGAGATCCGAGGCTCGAGAACTCCAGATCCAGCATAGTCAGCCTCAAATGAATGTTGGATCTATGCAAGTGCCTCTGGGCTCTTCAATCTCGAGTTCGACCGTATCCTCAGCCTCTACAACGATGGCCATGTCTGCTTCACTCCAGCGGGAAGGTGGAGGTAGTACAACTAAACCCAATATTACTGCTCCTCTTTTAAGTATTGGTGAAAATGATGTGATATTGGGATTTGCTAGTGACTCTTATTCGGAAATGATAAACTTGACTAATATTAAACAAACAACTAGTGTTATTACTGGTAGAGGTGCTACTGTTGAAAATTTAGGCACTAAGGATGTGAATAACATCAGATCTAGTAGCACTAGATCTCAAACACAACATCAATTTCTCCAGCACACTAGTTTGGGGCCACATCCTTTCAATAATTACACTGGATCGTTGAACAGCACCACACATGGGTTAAATCCATTTTCATATGGGTTTGCTCCAACCTCCCATTATAGCAGCACTGATCCTTTTGTCATGAGCTACTCAGGACCCTATTAACACACACCAATTAATTTTACTCCATATGCACAGCCTACCCTACCATTTGCCATTCCTGCTTACCTAAACACACAGACTACCCTACCATATGCACAGACTACCCCATCAACCGTCCCATCTCAGCTTGTCCTTGCTTTTACTACCAGTTAGAATCCACTTCAATCCCACATGCATCCTCAACATCCAACACCATTACAACATCAGATCCCTAACTATGGTTATCCATACCCCCCCCCCCTTGTATCAACCATACACCAATCATCACAACCATCAGTACCCAGTCAGTGATCCCAGTTTACCCACTATGAGGCAAATGAAACTTGAATTCTGCACATTAAGTGGAGGTGACCCTGTGGAGTGGCTCAATAGGGCAGAGCAGTTCTTTGAATTTTATCAAATCCCCAAGGAGAAAAAACTAGCAATAGCCACCATGCAACTCACTGAAAAATCATCAGATAGGTGGTACATGTTTAGACATGAGTTTCCACCTACTTGGTTAGGACTTGCAGACTTGTTGATGAGAGAGTTTAGTGGTCATAATGTGCTGGACTACCAAACTGCTCTAGCTAGAATGTCCCAAACTGGAAGTGTGGAACAATATAAGGAGCAGTTTACAAGGCTTTCATGGAGGGCTCCTAGCTTCTCACAACAAGTACTCCTATCTTGTTTTTTTGGGAGGACTCAAAAGTGAAATCCGAGTAGATGTAAAGGCACAAAAGCCTAGGACATTGGATGAGGCCTGTGAGCTTGCCAAGATATATGAAGAAGAGAGGCCAGCCAAAAAAACCACAATAGAAATCCTCCTCCTTGCAAGATACTCTCGCTACTCAGCATAATCAGTTCAGCAAGCCCCCTCCCTCTGTTGGGGGAAATCAACTAGGAAGATCACAAAGCAACCCATCAGATCTACTTCTGGGCATAACTCTGCACCAAGCAATAGTGGTCATTCAAGTAGTGGGAACAAGAGACTCACTCAAGCTGAGTACCAGGAGGGGAGAGTAAGAAACCAATGTTTCTTTTGTGAAGAATTATTTAGGCCTGGCCATAACTATAGAAAAGGACAATTGATGGTGATTGAAGTTATGCAGGATGAGGTTGAGCAACCTGAAGTGCCCGAGACTGAGATAATTGCAGACACTCCACATGATGATGAAGTGCAGGAAGCTGAAATCCAACTACAAGTTATGGGAGAACAGGATAACTCCGTTACAATGCAACTAAAGGGGGAATTCAATAAGAAACAAGTCCATGTTCTCATTGAAACAGGAGCATCACACAATTTCATGCATCCATCCTTGCTCAAAAGGTTCAAAACCAAAATTGTGGATATTAAACCTCTGAAAGTGAGACTGGCCAGTGGGGCTTTGATGCAAACAAAAGGGCAGGTAACAGTGGCATTACAATTACAACAATTTACATTTTCTGCTAACTTTTATGTCTTACCAGTTTCAGGCTGTGAGATTGTGTTAGGAGCTTCTTGGCTCAAAACACTGGGAGACATCACTTGGAATTTTGAGACAATGAAACTGCAGTTCTGCTACAACCAAGTCAAGTATACCCTCCAAGGAGAGACCAAATCCCATGCTTCTGTGATTAGTTGCAAGTCAATGACTAGGATGCTTAAGAAAGAGAGCAAAGCTGTGATGGTACAGTTGAGCCCAATTACCACAGAGAAGGAGTTTGGTACAGTACATCCAAAAATCCAACAACTCTTGTAGTATTATGCTGAGATCTTTCAACCTCCCACAACCTTGCCTCCTGCTAGGGAACAAGATCACAGAATTGAGCTCTTGCCAGACACCACAGCTATCAATGTTAGGCCATATAAGTATCCTCATTTTCAGAAATCTGAAATTGAGAAAATTGTGCAGGAAATGCTAGAAAATGGGATTATCAAACCAAGTGTCTCACCATTCTCATCACTAGTATTGCTGGTAAAGAAGAAGGATGAGACTTGGAGAATGTGTATTGATTACAGATCTTTAAATTCAGCCACTATTAAAGACAAGTATCCAATCCCTGTTGTCGATGAATTGATAGACGAAGTGCATGGTGCCACCATATACACTAAACTGGATTTGAGGTCTGGTTACCATCAAATCAGGATGGCAGAAAGAGATATCCACAAAACTGCATTCAGAACACATTCAGGTCATTATGAGTTCATGGTGATGCCCTTTGGCCTAACTAATGCTCCATCTACCTTTCAATCAGTTATGAATGACATTCTGAAGAGCTATTTGAGAAAATTTTTTCTGGTATTTTTTGATGACATCCTTGTTTATAGTCCATCTTTGGATGAACATTTGATACACTTAAGACAGGTCTTTGAAAAGCTGCAACAACACTCATTAAAAGTTAAGGAGATTAAGTGCTCTTTTGGAGTCCAACAGGTTGAATATCTGGGCCACATCATTAGTGCAACAGGGGTAGCTGTTGACCCTTCAATGATCGAATGCATCAAGAGTTAGCCTCAGCCTAAGACCTTAAAGGGATTGAGAGGGTTTCTTGGCCTAGCAGGTTATTATAGGAAGTATGTTAGGCATTTTGGGAGCATTGCTAAACCTCTAACAGACATGCTTAAAAAGGATGGTTTTAGGTGGAGTCCAGAATCTGAAATTGCTTTTGAACTACTTAAAGAAGCCTTGGTGTCAACTCCTGTTCTAGCTATACCAGACTTCACCAAAGAATTTGTGGTGGAGTGTGATGCATCAGACAAAGGCATTGGAGTTGTACTATCCCAAGATGGCCATCCCATTGCCTTTCTAAGTAAGGCCTTAGGCCCTAGACATGCTGCAATGTCAGTTTATGATAAGGAGCTCTTAGTTGTGGTATTTGCAGTCCAGCACTGGAGACCCTACTTGCTGGGTTAACATTTCAAGATATTTACTGACCACAGGACAATTGAACACTTCTTGAAGCAAAGAATCACAACTCCGTCCCAACAGAAATGGTTGCTCAAACTCATGGGATACGATTACTCAATTCAATATAAGGCAGGTAAGAATAATGTGGCTCCTGATGCACTCTCAAGGAAGTTAGAACTATCTGTCCTCACTAGGATCTCTCAACCAGTACATCAGTATGTCATAGAGATGCAACATGCATGCTCTCAAGATGATGAGGCTTCCAGGATTTTATTACAATTTCAGCAGGGTGCTAGGACTGAAAAGCACTATAGCTTAAGGAATTCTCAGCTTTTTTACAAAGACAGGATCTATGTACCTAAGGTTAATGATTGGAGGCAGAAGATAATAAGTGAGTTTCATGAAGAGTGATAGGAGGGCATGTAGGGAGAGCTAGAACTTATAAAAGAATCAGTAGAACCTTTGCTTGGCCTGGTATGCTAAATGACATCAAGCAGTCCATTGCAGCCTGCCACACTGTCAAATTCATCATTATGAAACGGTGAAACCTCCTGGATTACTTCAACCAAACTCAATCCCGGACATGGCTTGGTCAGACCTTTCAATGGACTTCATTGATGGCCTCCCAAACTCAGAGGGTAAAACAGTTATTTGGGTGGTTATTGATAGACTGACAAAATTTGCCCATTTTCTTCCCTTGTCACATCCTTATTCTGCTTCTTCATGCAAAGCTGTTTGTCAAGGAAATCTTTAGGTTGCATGGAATGCCAAGACACATCATATCAGACAGGGACCTAGTTTCCTTAGTTTGTTCTAGAAGTCCTTTTTTGAGCTGCAAGGCACCAAGTTAGATAAGTCTTCAGCTTATCATCCCCAAACAGATGGCCAAACTGAAAATCTTAACAGAACTTTAGAGCAGTACTTGAGGTGTGTGGTGGGAGAAAGACCTCACCATTGGGTAAATGTACTTCCTTGGGCTGAATGGTGGTACAATTCAGCTTATCACTCAGCTATTCAAATGACACCATTTCAGGCTTTGCATGGGTATAGTCCACCAACATTCACACCTTATCTACCAGGCTCAACTGCAGTAGCTCAAGTGGATTAGCAACTCAAGGATAGAGATGTGTTGCTGGCTACCCTAAAAAGAAACCTCCAGCTTGCCCAATCTAGGATGAAAAACTTCTATGACAAAAAGCATACAGAGATGGAATTTGGTGAAGGTGGCTTTGTCTACCTCAAATTGCAACCATATAAGCAGCACTCCATGAACACAGGAGCCTTCCACAAGCTGTCCCAAAAGTATTATGACCCTTTTGAAGTTCTGGAAAAAATTGGGAAGGTGGCGTACAAGCTCAGGTTACCTAACACTGCCTGAATCCATAATGTATTTCATGTTTCCCTGTTAAAAAAGAAAATTGGCAATTCGGCTATTGTGGCACCCCAGTTACCTCCTATTACAGATCCTGACAATCCAAAGTGGGAGCCAGCTATAGTTCTACAGTGCAGACTTTACAAAAAGAAGGGAGCAGCTGCCACTCAATGGCTAGTGCAATGGGAGGGGACATCTCCAGAAGAGGCCACTTGGGAAGATGCAGAAGATATGATTCTAAGGTACCTTACTTTTGAAGTTGATGTGCCAACAACTGACAGTGGCCATATGCCTGGGACAAGCATGCGTACAGGGCCTCACCATGGACAAGTTAACAGAACTTGAGGACAAGTTCTTTTTGAAGGGGGGTGTACTGTTATGATAGTCAACCTAGGTCCTAGTTGACCAAGAAATGGGTTTCTTTTATTTTAGTCTTTAACGCACCGTTTTACTTACGTATTAAACGCATCGTTTTAGTTTGGCCTCGTAGAGGAATATTGACGAGTTCACATGATGGGCATGGCCTGTGTCGGCGTGACACGCGTCCGCCATGACTACGTCCCAGCTATATCAATAGCTCTGCTGTAACTAATTTGATCATGCTTGATAATATCAATTTCAATTCCCTTGCTTTCTCTTCTCTCAATTCTTCCAACTCTTCTCAATTCCAGTAGTTAGGGCTAGAATCCTAAAGAGGGATTTCGTTTTGTGGGAATTGAGACTTGGGTTTAGTTCATTGTGCTTGATCTCAATTGGGTGGGAGGTTTTTAGCTCAGTTTTTCTATACTTGAGTTTTGGGTTTGGAGATGGGGTACTTGAGTTTGGTCTATCAAATTTGACAGAAAATTTCAGAATTGTTATCCACGTGGATTTGACTTGTGGGTTGGACAAGATGTCATTAGTCATTTTTTACCGTTCTATTGTCCACCTGGCAAATGACCACTCCATTGGAGATGGTCTTATATCCTGAGTCGTGGTGTCCTATGGTCAAAGAGAGAGGGAAAGGGAATGAATCTCGTCCATTGGTGGAGAGAGGAGAAGAGAATTAATGGTGATTGCTACAGTGAATGTAGGGATAAGGAGCACGTGGGTGGTTCCTGAGGATAGAAAGAAGACAAAGGAAAAATGCGGCAGTTTAATTAGCTTAATTAAACCAATAGAGACAGACAGCTCCATTTGCAATTTAGCCAAGCCCTTTGTGATCAAACCACTTTGGCTTATATAATTATTAAGCTGCTACCTTTTTCAATTAAACTTTAATTAAATCAGCTTCAATTTCCTTTCTTGTCTCATTTGTTGATCCCTTTTTGATGATGTAGACTCATAGTTAATTTTTATCTTTTTGTCAAAAATTTTACTTTGCTTCAATTCGCATAATTTTCTTCCGATTTTCATTATTCCGCTTATTTCCTATAAATAAATAAAACGGAGTAATTACATAATACTTGATTTAGAGATTAACTTAATTCTAGTGTTTAGAATACAATTACACGCATAAATTTACGTGTAATCAATATTTGAGTATTTTCAAGCTCAATTTAGCTAACAGAGTGAGTTCTCTTAGATATAGACTACTCTTAGCTCTCGATGTATAATCTTTATTTTCTCGTCAGCAACACCTATCATAAATATCTCTATAATATTGAGAATTGCAATTTCCCCGTTCTCTTGCCAGCAAAATCTACCACTATCTGTTTTTGGTATATATATAACAATGCTATGGCAATATTCATAGCATGCTAGTATGATAGTCTTTAATTAACACCCAAATAAAGAATAAACAATTTATATTGGTAAATGGGCCATGAATAATTGAATATCAAATCTAGGGAAAAAGATAAATTTGGTAATATAGTAAAATGTGCATATGAATATATATAAAATAAATATAATTCTTACTAAAATAGTTTGGAAATTATGAGGCACTGCATCACTTTCTTGTATAAATTGATCGACAACTACCCTCTAGTATGCACAATATCATTCCTGTGAAACAAAACACATAAGAACAAGATGAATCAGATATTGATACTATTGTTCATCCTCTTGCTCACTAAGACTGAGGCTGCTTGGAATTCCAGACATGTTGAAATTATCAATGATTTGGATCCAAAAACAGATCTTACCATTCACTGCAAGTCTAAGGATGACGATCTGGGAGTCCATTTGCTTCGCTTTCAAGAGTCCTTTTGGATCAATTTCAAACTGAAAATTCTCGGAGGTACACTATTTTTTTGCAGCTTCCAATGGCCTGGCAATTTTCATCACCTTGATGTTTACAATCAAGAGAGAGACAATGTGCCCCCCAAAAAATGTAGAACATGTAGTTACAAGATCAGATCTGATGGTGGACATAGGTTCAATCAGGAATTCCAAGATTTCACTGATTTTTTCCCGTGGAATAAAGAGTGATTTTTTCCCGTGGAATAAAGAGTGAATTCAGTTGACATAGAAATAAGGTGAAAAACTTCGAGTTTGGTTGTCAAAAAAATCTATTTGCTTACATTATGAAATAATTATTTTACTTTTCAATATCAATACATCTATGTGCTGTTTTTCGGTTAATTTAGCTCAGGTCGACCCCTTTAATTCTTCTATACTTGAAGATAGTATGTACGTAGTGACCTCACAACATAGTATGTAAAAATAATATCAACTTTTTCAACTCAAAAAAAAAATGCACTCTCTAGCAACAGCGAACCTAGGATTTTGTTCATGTGAAGGCATAATCCTTAAATGAAGTAAGTGAAGGGAGATAATGGGAGCAAAAAAACCATAAGATGTAGGGAAATAGAACCTAAAGAGGTCTGTGGGCCTCTAAGCCTATGGAGGCCCACAGAGGCTCCTTCATCCAAATTCTATGTGCCGGAAGTTAATCTAACGTAGATGCAAAATTCTTAATTATGCGGTAGTCGTATCCAAGGCGGTTCAAGGCTCAAGGACCAAATATGCTCAATTATGGTATTAATGTGTCATTTCAAGGGTCACACAAACTCAATTAGAGAAAGAGTTAGAGCCGGTTCAAGGGTCACCAACTCACTCTAATTGGCATAAAGTTCAAGAATTAGACTACTAAGCAATTCATCCGTGCAATGACGCAACATGTGTAAATCACCATGCTTATAACCCTTACAATACCAAATGGGGTTTAGGCCTTAGTAATTAGAAGGGGTCAAACCTCTAACTCCGTCCTAGATATACTCAAAATATATATCTTAGAGTTGACTAGACTCTTAGACATGCATTTCAACCCGACAAAAATTGATATACGCATCAATCAAATTAAATTGCTTAATTGCATCAAAATAAACATCATTTGCATAACAGTTGTGCTAGGGTTGTGCCCAACAAAAATTCTTCGGGTCAGCAGGCAAAGGCAGCACCACGTTCTACTTGCATATAGAAGTCGATCGGCCCCATCCGCATAAGCACAAGATTCTTTTTCCTGAGCAAATCATTCTTCATTGCATAAGCCCATGACAAGCCATTTTCGGATGCGCCCTATAGGGATCATCGAATCAATAGCAATAAGTCCTGTTTGAAGGGGCTCATTCGGCTACTGGACTCTCGCCATCTAGGGTGCAGCACTCCACCGCTTCGCCTAGCAGCACGATGCTTGTATTGCTCTCCCACAACCCCGTTTTCACGGCTTAGGCTACTCCCATTTCGCTCGCCGCTCACCACCCATAATCAAACAACATCAACATCAATTTCAATATACATCAATTAAAGAAGGAAAATGTGAAGAGAAGTGGGAAGTCACGAGAACAAGTCACAATCGTTATAGAGTAAAAATGGCAACCTTGATTTATAGCCTCCCGCTTTTACCCAAGTCTAAATCTTGATAGTGATGAAGCCCTTGATGCTTGGAGTGGTTCCCCTTTGAATCCCCTTCAAATCTTGACAAAATTGATGAAATTTGGTGTAGAGAAGTAATAGAAAAGAAGGAGAGATTGAAAAATTATGTTGGTGGTCTTGGCAGAAAAAGGAAAAAAATGGAGAATGGAATTGTGTGTGGTTTGGTGGCTCTCTTGTTTTTATTTTCGTTTCCTTTCTCTTCTCCATGCACTTCCACACTTACTATTTGAGGCAATTAGATTCCGCTCCCTTAATGGCATTGACCACGGTTGACTTGCGTTAGCTATTTCATCTTTTTGTCAGAAAAATCTAATTTGCTCCCATTTGCAGCATTTTCTCTCGTTTCCGCAATTTCGCTTATTTACTACAAATAATAAATAAAAATATTTTAATTACATATTAATTGACTTGAAGTTGGCTTATTTCTAGAGTTTTAGATATAATTACACGTATATAAATGTGTATAATCAATGAGCGATCAAGACAACGGCAACTGAGGTTACCGGCAAGACCCCATTCAGCACAGAGGCATTCGTACTGAAAGAAACAAAAATACCCAGCTAAGGTGTCGCTTACTACGATGCAGTAACTAACGTTGACAACCTCAAACTAGACAACGTCCTGCGAAAAATCAACAACAAGCAGTGTATCGCTCGCCACTACAACTCCCATGTTGTTGCTCACACACTCCAACACTAAACCCTAATATCGACGACCATCTTCTCGTTGAACCAGCCTTTGCTCATACCTTCGGCATACTATTGGGTGGTAGCTACATCGCCGACATCATTAAGTGTCTTTTTATATTTGGTCGAGGATCCCTGGCCATATCGGCAGTAAGGCTATCAACCTTCTTCTCGAGCTTAGCGGCGGTAGTCCAGAAGGGTCGCAGAAGAGCTATCTCAGCTTAACACCCCATGGTTTCTTTCTCCATGGCAGCAACCTTCTTCTCGAATGTTTGAACCCAAAATGAGTATTTTTGGCCTGACAAGGCGTGTCTTGGAGAAAGCCTATGTCTGTGACTTAAGCTATATATTGTCGACAAGTTCGAAATATATTATTTCGAGGCTAAATAAAGCCTACCTGTAGAATTATGGAAGATTATGCAAGCTGCAAGAAAAGGCACGCCCATGCGAATATTCATACTCCATTCAATTAAGGAATATGGCATGCACGTGGGGAATCATTCAACTACATTTCATGGTGACCAACAGGGAAAACCTATCATAATTAGTGCTTAATTGGAAAAAGTGCTTAATTGAAAAACCTATCATGATTCCATAAGTGCTTAACCCACCATGATTCCATTAGTGCTCCACAATTCCATTAGTGCTCCATCATGATTTGTTTAAGGCCAACCACTTTGGCTTGGTAGCCTATATATAGAGGCTACGACGAAGTAACAAGACACATAATTCATCAACTAATCTCTATGACTACTCAAGTCTCTTCGGAGAACCCCTTTCCTTCTCTTACCGGTGACCACACTCCAGTCCCAGAATCCTCAGGAGCCGACTATCAGTGCCACCAAACCCTCTGTCAACGTGGTTCGGTCCTAGTCTCCTCGGGAGCCGACTGTAGTCCCGCGACCACAACGGTTAAGGAACCAGCCAAGCAAGGGTATCGCCCTCCCAAACCAGCCAAGCTAAAGTCACGCTTTAGCAAGTTTTCCCTACTTCCCAGTGATTTTCACTCTGCTCTACCTACGACGTCGAGTATCGATTGTGTGATTTTGAAGAAGCTTAGCAAAATTCCTCACCATGAGGCACAAAGAATCCCGCTACGAGGTTGGTACTCTCCTCGTCCACAATCGCTCAAAAGAAGTCAGGTCAAGGGACACCCCCGACGACAGCACTAGAAAGGTGTTAGCAAGCCTGAGCAGAAAAGAGACTTTTGACCAGCTACAACAAAACTGGAGCCAAACATTTTGGCACGCCCAGTGGGACTTACTGCATAGCGTTTCTTCGCGATCGCAGCCATTGGGAAGTTAAGCGCAAACCCTTATCAAAAGGTTTACGTTAATTGCCCAAAACACAAGACCTCCAGTTACAGATCGCACTCGCGTGCAGACTGTCGTGGTCTTTCTGACGAACTAGTAATCCAGAGATTTTCCCTCAATCCGCCATCGACCGAGATGACAACCGAGCAAGGAGGAAATCGACACCCTACTACTGAAGGCGAGAAAGTTCCCACCGCCCAGCCTAATAAGGCTGGCGATGCGTCTAGCATCACCCAGGTAGCCGCAAGCATGGTTACAACTATTGACTTTGTGCCTATTCATGTTCCAGAGAATGCTACCATAGAAGAGCGGCTTAATATCCTTCAACAGAATTCTGCCGCATACCATGAGAAGATGGAAAAAGCCCTTGCGGAGGACCGCTGACGGCTTGACGAGTTCACGATCTCGGGCAAGAGGCTTGAGCTAGGGGCATAACAAACACAAGGGCAATTGGATGGCATGAACCAAAAAATGCAGAAGAACCACGAAGAACTATTGGTCGCAAGCAAACACATCGCCACAGACGTTGTGGTTATCAAAAATGAGGGATCCAATCTCTCGACCTAGGTTGCCATGTAGAAAGTTGACTTAGACTAGGCTAAAGAGGTTCTAAATAAAGTTATGGGAGATCCTAATGCCATCCTTGGTTCGCTTGGCCAACCCACAGGGTCAGGAAAGTACATACCGCCGAATGCTTGAGAAAAAGCTAGTGGCGGCAGTACAGCCACATCCGCTCTAACTACAATTGCCACATCAGTCAGAGGTAAAGAGACTACTCTGGCAACGGATGGAAAGAACAACGCCGCGTCATCAGTCACGCAAGGAACCAGGACTTTGAAAATCAATGAGGGGGCCCTTGTTGACCATAGCCCGTCTCCCTAATACGACAGCGACGGAGTTGAATACGTGTACCAGGACCAGCCTTTAGCGAGCCAATAGGTTGGAAGTCTAGCAATGATCATCGCGACCATAAAGGGTCAGCCAGCAGCGGGTTTTACGTCGCAGACGTCGACCCAACACAAAATGACCCATGGAGGCGGCGTATCTTTGGTTAATCAGGCTTCACAGGCGTCACCGCTGATCCGGCTAGTTGATGATACAGTGGTTCACCCACCTCCTCCTGATCCAAGATATGTAAGGAGAGAGGAGGTAGAAGCAATGATCAGGGCTGCGAACCAGAGGCCTAACCTGGAGGAGGCCTACCAGGGGCCCTTCCCACTGCATATTACACAGAAAACTTATCCTAGGGGATATAAGATTACGTTCTCTACTTTCTTGGGAGAGGAAGTCGAAAGTGTCGAGGCCCATTTGGTCAGGTTTTGAGTACAGTGTGGCCAGTACTAGAATGATGACAATCTGAAGTGTAACATCTTCGCTACTTCTTTGTCGGGGTCTGCCTTCACCTGGTTCACTAAGCTGCAACGGGGATCAGTTGCGAGTTGGCCTGCGATGGAGAAGCTGTTCAAGGAAACCTTCGGGACTATCAAGCCGGAAGTAGATCTGGCTTCACTCACTCAGATGACTCAGCATCCAACTGAATCCGCTGTCACATACCTTCAGCGCTTTTAGATCCAGAAAGGAAAGTTGAACGTGATTCTGTCGAAGAAAGAACTGGTGAAGTTGGAAATCAAAGGCTTAGAGCCCCACCAATGCAAAAAACAGCATGGAAGCATGTTCAATTCCATGGGGGAACTAATCACAGAAGTAGGAAGTTTCGAGCACTTGCTCAGGGAGATCGATGCTATGAAAAACGCCTCGAATAGGACATACATCCCAGGGAATCGCCGAATAGTGGCTGCGCTCAGCCATCAATCTAGTTCCTTTGATCCTTACTACAAGAGTGAGGAATCTAGCACAACAGAGGCTGACGAGTCTGAAGAAAATGAGATAGCTGCACTGGAACTTACCGGGAAAAAGGCTTCAACGCTAAAGCAACTGAAGTTGTGCAAAGAGTCGGTGAAGCTCAAGTCGGTGGTTTTCACCAAACCAGAGTTCGCGAGTTATACTTACGACGCGAACAAAGTGCATGAAATCTTGGATGAAATGATCGCCGCGAAGATGGTGAAACCAACTTCGGCCCATTTCCAAAACCAGAGCAGCTAAGGGGGAAGAAATACTATAAACTCCATAATATGTGGAATCATAATATAGCCGATTGTGTTAAGCTGAAGGATCAAATCCAAATCTGGTTAAATAACAGTAGTTTGCAAGTACAGGCGCCGACAACAGCAGCAGCGTTGGTAGACCTAGATCCCTTCCCATATACCAGCATCAACATGGTGGACGTAGCATGGGGTGCAAAAGATCAGTAGAATCAAAGTCCAAACCACGCGGCAAAGGATTTGAAAAGGGCTGGAGACAAAGCCGTGAAACAGGAATCCAAGACTCGTTTACCCATCGTCCTATGCTCGCGGTGCAAGGAAGAATGTGACACTCAAGTGCTGCATGAGAAAACATCCCAGACTATCCTCTTGGATCTCTGCCGCCAATAAGGTTAGTATCATCTTCTAGAAACTTCCAACCATGCAGCCCAAGAGTGCACAGTGGTTCAGAAACACCTTCTCCAAGGGACTCAAACTTATTCAAAAAGTTGAAAGCTACGAGGGAAAAAGGCCAGGCGGATAAGCGGCAAGGGGTTTTAACCAGACCTTACATTTCTCGGTGTCGACGTCCTCCATCAAACAAGGGAGATGGTATACACAGAAGAAGGGCAAGGCGGTGGAGATGAGCTCTTCAAGGAAGAGAAAACTGCAGTGGAGGTTTGGAGAAGCAAAGCGAACCCTGAAAGCGCTAGATCAAGGACTGATCAAACCATCGCAATTACTGAAATCTCCAGAAGAGTATCAGAGACAATTGGAGGCACTGGCCTCCAAGAGATTCATTTCCTCGCGAGTTCAGAATCAGCAGCCCAAAGTATCGTGCGAAGAGCGAAAGCCACGTGCCCCCAAGAGTAGCGTTCAGGAGAAGTCCCTAGTTCCCTCGAGGCGAGAACCGCCGCCAGTTTGTAAAGTCAATGTTTGGCAGAGAATATCTCGCGAAGGAAGAAATAGCGAGCCTTCAATCTTTGACAGGCTTGGGGGTAAAGACAATCGGTCCTTGACTATGTAGCGGAGGAGTCGTAGACAGTTTCTTCATATAAGACATGGGGGGAAATTTTAGTGCTCCTACACTCACGAAGCCCATTCATGAAGGCCTATTTTTTAGGCCCATAATCGTTTCCTTGCTACTCCTAGCAACACTACACTATACTAAGCCGAGTCAGCGGCTCTGGAAATTTTTTTTAGCTTTGTCTTTTCTCTCGTAGAGAAAACACCTTCGCGGAAAATAGGGTCGAGGTGTGGATTTTCTCAAAAGCTTCGCCATAAGGCTCTTTTTGACACGGAGCATATTTTAAAAGTTCATATTATTTTCAATATACAACTATGGGGGCCTATATTTGGGGCCTTGCGAGACACAATTATTGGCTCCTCACGGATATTTGAATATCAGGATAAGAAAATATTATTGTATTCATAAAGTGGCTTTGCTGCCAAAAGCAGTACATTCATTACAAAGCCAAAAGTGGCTAAAATACAAAACAGGAATCTTCGGATATCTTCTTAATCTTTCTTCAAATGGAAGCAGTTGAGGAACCAAACATCGGTTTGAGCCACACCATTATCCCAAGGAGGGGCAGACTTCAGGGAAGGATAAAGAAGAGGAAAAAGAAGAGGAATGGAGCCCCTGCGCCCCCTTCAAATGGAAGCGGCAAAGGAAACCAACATAGGCTTGACCAACGCCATTATCCATGAGAAGGGGAGACTCCAGTGAAAGAAAATGGAGCCTCCAAGCCCCCTCAATTGGAAGCAGCTTTGGAATTCAACGTCCGGTCAGCCTCCATTATCTCCGAGAAGGGCAGAGAGTGAAGGAACCGAATATCGGCTTGAGTCTCTGCACCCCCTTTAGCCTTGGTAACCACCGTGAAGTATGGGAACAACCATTCTGTAGCATGAACCCATTCCTACAAAAAGTCCATCCCTCCAAGATTCTATCAAGAAGAGAGAGGGGGAGAAGGAGGTGAAAACCAAAGCCCCTTCCATCTGGAGGGTACAACATGGGCCGGGTCCAGAAGGAAGGAAACAGAGGATGAAAGACGAACCACAAAGTGGCCTTCCTCCATTTCCCTGTTTCGCACCGCGTGTAGGATTCTAACAAAGATGATCTCGCATGATCGAAGATCCCACACTTGGAGCCCCCTAGCGTTTCTAAACCAATCTGAAGCCTAACATTTTCCATCCAGACTTCCAGAAGGCTGAAACAAGGGGTTGCCTAAGATTACACCATAAGGCCTAACCCAGGCTTGAGATTATGCCATAAAGCCTAAAATTTAGAGGCTAAGGGCCATTTCTTGAGGGGAAGATTTGTGAAGAAGGAGAAACATAAGCAAAGATTGAAAGGCCATTGTTGAGGATCTGAAACTCAGAGGAAGGTTTTTGGCGTGAACGTTCCCATCCCCAGAATGCACCTATTTATAGGAACAGGGCATGCAAATCTCCACCCTTGGATGGACAGTCGAAGAGTTAAACTAAGTGTCAGTAAATCTTGATTAAATTGCCCTAAATCTTAGAAAAGAAGGGATTATTGGTGCGTGGGGGAACCGAACTGTTTTCGAGGAGGTAACTTTTCCATTTTCAATATTATCTTCTCACAGTGGAGTTTTCAACAATTAGTTAATACGAAGTTAAAGACTCATTAAGAAGATAAAACCAAGAGTTTTGAGTTGGGACCAGCAAGTGGATCCAAAAGATAAATATTAGTTAAGAAATAAAGACGCCGTCGGTACTACAAGAAAAAAATATATATATATATATATATTTGTACTACAATTAGGCCTAAGGAAATCACTACTATAAGTCATAAGAGGCCTAAAGTGGCAGGCCCGCAAAATCAAGCTTCACACAAAGCACCTCAACCTGGAGGCCTGCAGCAAGAGCCCTGTTTTCAATCAACAAGGTTCGTTCTTCAGCTTGGGCCAAGAGGCGAGTCAATTCTTCGGAGGCAGCCAAGGGAGCATCCAGTTAGGCTTCCTCCGCATTGAGCTAGTTGTTGACATGGGCCAAACAAGCTTGGAAATGTCAGATCTGGGCTTCTAAGTCTAACTTCTGGAGCCTTATATCCCCCATGCGAGTGGCCCGATCATTCAAGGTGCCGCGAAGAGTCTCCATCTGACTAGCGAGGTTATTCCGTACCACGCAGGGCGCATGAGCTTGAGCCTCCGCGGTAGATTGGCTAGCATGAGCCACGTCAAGGTCTTTCAACAGCTTCTCTATAGTGTCGAGCTGAGTTGGATTGACCGAACACTCTCGGCGAAGGAACACAATGGCTTCCCAGATCCTGGGGAGTTCTTCAAGCCCCAGCCGCCGCTGTCCCAAAAGGTTTTGAAGCTCTGTCCTCACTAGTTCAGTGGCGGTAGGAGGAGTTTCCTCAAGGATTCGAGCTAGCTTTTCAAGCCTAATGGGAGGAGGAGGCGGAGGATTCACAGCACGATCATAAGTCACCAATGCTAGAGGGTCGATTGGTTCCTCAATTTTTTCATCTTCAGCATAATTTCCCTTAACGACCCCCTGAGCTTGGTCTGACATCTCAGCCATGGAAATTCAATGCAAGGTTCATCAGTAGAGTGTTGGAGACGAGCAACTCCAAGAGCAGAACCTTTGGCCTTAAGCTCGCCTCATCTATTTCCGAAATCAAGAGATCACCACTGCTCACCTCATCCCCCAAACCTAGGATGTACGTCCCACCGGCCAGATCTTCTGCGTCAAAGACCACCTCCTCGGTACAAACAGAATCCTGGTCAGCTTCAAAAATGTCAGAGAGCGGGTTTGGATCTAAAGGGAAATGGAAAGCATTGGCCTACAGTGGCTTACTTCTCGAGCTGTCGGGTCGATATCTGGTACATGGTCACCAAGAGGAAGAGCCCCGCTTCATTAACCTCTTGGACCTCTAGTGCCGCAGGAATCTCTATCGTCATTAGTTCCTCATAAGCGGCAAAAGCCTCAGAGTGGCTTTCCACGTTTTCATGCTCCAAGGAGTCATCATTGGAGATCGTTGTTAGAATGGTAGGATCTTGCGGATGCTCTGTAGATGTGGGAGAGGGAAGAGGCGCCACAGGGCTAGTTGATGCTTGAACTAGCGAGAGAGTTGGCTCTTCTGCAGTGGCTGAGGATCCAGCCTCGCTCAGGCGAGAGGGATCAGTGGTTCTCTGACGGACCTGTCAAAAGATACATAGTGATGATCCTGCCCAGATTCTAAAATTTAAATAGGATCAGACGGGGCCAGAGTTTACCAATCACATTCAAGAGGTTCGTCATCTTCAAAACTCTCTTCGACGAATTGAGCTCGATCACGTTTGTGAGTGAAGATAGCAGTGGTCTATACAAGAAAAGAATCACAACTCAAAAAGGAGGGAAGCACCAAATATACATGTTTGGGATCGTTCTTAACCAAATTACCTCAGTGGGATCTTCATCATGAGAAGACTCTCCCTCAAGAGTCTCCTCTGCTATTGCCTTTTATTTCCTGGCCTGAACAGAGGTTGTCCTGCTTCGGGTAGTTCACTGCAAAACACACTCAGGAATAAGAGCGGGAAAATCAAGACAAGGAAAAGGAATGGTGAAGAAAGATGAAAACTTACTATTGCCTCAGGCTCGTGGATTTGTATCCCTGGACGCGATGAGTGAGAAGGTATAATAGGTCGGGGGGTTGTGCTGCAGGGTTGGAGAAGCGCTCAAGAATCTCGCGGTCCTCCGGACCAAGACTACTCATGCCACGAAAGATCAGGGTGAAGAGTTCATCATATGGCAAGCCCAACAGTTCACGGACACTTCTTTCCACCAATCAACATAATCATTGTCAACATCGTTAAAGGGGTACAACGCTTTGACCCTAAGGGGAATCACTATCAAAGTAAACTGACTCTGAAAGGGGACAGACCCAGGAGGGGCTAATCTCCGCCAAGAGGTGTAGTAATTTACAGAATCAACCAAAGGCCAAGGTACCAACTGGGCCAACCCAAATTGGCTACCAAAGTGGTTAGGGGCATAGAGCTCGTAGCTTACGCGGTCAGTGGCAAGACAAATATCCAAGCAGGAGATGGCGCGACGAAAGGTCAGGAGGGCTCTTTCGCTATGATCCCATCCACTGGGCAGAAAGCCATCACCAAAGGGAGGAGGGAATCGCCTAGAAAGGACTATTTTTGGGTCCGGCATCTCTTCCAGCAAGTACAAGTAAATAAAACACTCGGAGTAGGGTGGAGCTCGATACCTTACGTTAGGGCAAAGTCAATTCCTCAAAAGGGAATCGACTGGAGGATCCTTTGGAATATCACCGCGACGAAAGCGAGGGAAATAAATCTACAGCCAAAAGGCGAGGATCCAGAAAGGGCCACTAATGTCGGTATCGAAGGGGCGCATTACAACTTTATAAAGGGAGCAATATAACGCACCCAATACAGGTTGCCCAAGGCCAACGTAAATACCATTATAGAGAGCAGTGGCCAGAGAATTCCAGGGCTCAGTAGGTTTGTTGAAAGAAGTGCAAAAGATAAATTTGCAAAGCCAGAATTCCAGGAATGCGATACCTTATGTGTGGTCACGCTGGATGCAGTAATAGTGACGCCAGAATGGGTAGGATTTGCTGTGATGCCCCCGACTAGCCATATCCATTCTCAAAGGAAATTGAATGCCATCAAACTGACCATGCACATAGAGGTCAAAGTTAATGGGCAACCCCGTGATAGTAAGAACATCCAACAGAATTATGCTCATCTGCCCAAACTGGAAATCGAATGTATTGCTGGAGGTGTTCCAGAAGCAAAGAGCGGCGGCTAGCAGTGCAGGGCTGGTATTATGGGGAAGACAGAAGCATAGATCTATGGTTTGGGTGATACCCACCGCATCCCAACGGGCCAAATCTCTCGCTCGGACCTCCTGATACCAAACATTTTCCTCGGGAACGATGGTAGACCAGAAACCCACTTTCCTCCTTGGCCCCCAACTGCTAAAATCACCGGGCACCTACCAAAGAGCCGTTATGGGACGATGAATGGGAAGCCTATAATAGGCCATAGCATCAACTGGTAAACGATCGCGAGGTGTGGGACCCAGACTCGCTTGATTATCACCTCCACCAAAGCTCATCAGTCGACTTCTCTCCTCTCCGGTCTGACTTCTGCATCGAACACCCATGATAGTCCGCCAGGTGAATGCGGCTTTCTCAGTGATTACATCTGCCTGAACAATAACGAATGGTTTCTTAGGTGCCATTTCTGTGTTTTTTCTTCGGAAATGGAAGACGAAGTTTGGAGGAAAGAGAGAACTTGAAACAGTTTGCTTCTGGGTTTCTCCGAAAAAGCAAGATAGAAGAAAAGCCTCCAAGAGAGACGCGGTCTTGCTACTAGCCGCTACCACGGTCATGAAAGTGATCAAAAGTATGCTCAAAATGGTCAACTCAATTATCATGCATGTGGCTTTCATGGCTCTGGACGTTGTCATGCATATCATCAATTAAGCCATGGCCAACTTAATTATCAATTAAGTTGTGGCCTTGGAAAGCCAATCTGTGGCTTTATTGGTCAATTCAACTTCAAATTCTTCACCAGTGTTTCGGGGCCATGCGGTGGCTTTGATATATGTGGAGAAAACATCTACAACCCACGTTGCATGAATGGCCAGAATAAATATTCTAGTGGCCAAAAGGGAGAAGGAGGTCAGAAATCTCCTTAGTCTTGAGGAATCACCATAGGGACTGGACCAATCTCTATGGTCTTAATTGGATTGTTCAAAAGTACCAGAGCAAACCGTCATCTACTGAGAGGAAGCTGAACATCAAGATGAGAAGAAAACAATTGAAGTGATGGAACAAAACACTTAACCTCGAGAAAATCTCTCCTTACTTGGATCTGCTTCGAGGAGATTTCTCCTCAAAGAAATATTGGAGAAACATTTTAAAGGTCTTGGGTCCTCATTAGACCAAGTTCAAGGAGAAAGCCTGCAAAGTCTTCACGAGGAACATTTCGCGAAGAACATTTTCATCAAGCTCAAAGGGATTTCTCCTCACTCGGATCTTCCTTGAGAAGATTTCTCCTCACTTCGATTTCCCTTAAGCTAATAGTCAGAAAATGTTCGCAAAGAAAATTTGTTCGCAAGGAACACTTCTCCACTATACCTTGATTTGTGGCTGAGATATTTTTGGAGATTAATTTATTAGTTGGGCCAGTGAGTGGCTCTAGTTGATAATTAATTAATCCATCTTGAGAATTGCATCTGAGGTGGCGGTGAAGAGATGGCATTGCACCTTTCCCTATAACCGCAGGGCCAGCATAGTAGCCTGATGTTTTTTAGTATCATGATTAAAACCCGTGCGGTTTTAGATGCTAAAGTTGCAGCAAATATGGTGGTTTCACTTGGTCACATGTCATGATGTCGATAGCCATGATTCAATCATCCTTTTCAGCATAAGACTCGCGACGGATTAAATGACAGCAAACAGTTTGCTATTTTGCATCTTATTTCGCCAAGTACTATAGCCCTTGATCAAACTTGGTCTAGCCAGCGAAGCGGCTCCAACACCTACATTTGAGAAAATCAACAGAGAGCCAGCGAACAAGGCAGATACTTGCTGCTATACACATGGCGAAGGTACCACCAAGGAAGAGAAGGATCCTCATTCATGATCAAAAGCAATCTCCTTCGCATGGAGGGCACGTTAAAGTTCTGATCTCCTACAGCCTGCCCAAGTTTCACCAATTCACTTCATACAAAACATCAGATACATGGGGGCAATAAAGTTGGCAAAGAAAGCGTAAGTTCATGACAAAGGTAATTCAGATTGTGGCATTCAAGCTTTATGGCCTATTTAGAGGCCTATATGGAATCAGTCAAGTAATTTCAGTCAAGCAAATACAAGTGGCTTTGGAGCAACGACATTATAAGAGCAGTGCTAATTCAAGACTTCTTTAGTCAAGACGAAGACCTTTGACTTCAAGGTCTGGGGGGCAATGTTTGAACCCAAAATGAGCATTTTTGGCCTGACAAGGCGTGTCTTGGAGAAATTGAGCAAATGTCTATAGCTCAAGCTATATATTGTCGACAAGTTCAAAATATATTATTTAGAGGCTAAATAAAGCCTACCTGCAGAATTATGGAAGATTATGCAAGCTGCAAGAAAAGACACGCCCATGCCAATATTCATACTCCATTCAATTAAGGAATATGACATGCACGTGGGGAATTATTCATCTACATTTCATGGTGACCAACAGGGAAAACCTATCATGATTAGTGCTTAATTGGAAAACCTATCATGATTCCATTAGTGCTTAATTGGAAAACCTATCATGATTCCATAAGTGCTTAACCCACCATGATTCCGTTAGTGCTCCATCATGATTTGTTTAAGGCCAACCACTTTGGCTTGGTAGCCTATATACAGAGGCTACGACTAAGTAACAAGACACACAATTCATCAACTAATCTCTACGGTGAACACAACTCCTTCTCCCCCTCTCCTTCTCTTACCGGTGACCACACTTCAGTCCCAGAATCCTCAGGAGCAGACTGTCAGTGCCACCAAACCCTCTGTCAACGTGGTTCGGTCCTAGTCTTCTCGGGAGCCGACTATAGTACCGTGACCACAACATTTACGGAACCAGCCAAGCAAGGGTAACGCCCTCGCAAACCAGCCAAGCTAAAGTCACGCTTTAGCAAGTTCTCCCCACTTCCCAGTGATTTTCGCTCTGCTCGATCTACGACGTTGAGTATCGATTGTGTGATTTTGAATAAGCTTAGCAAAAGTCCTCACCATGAGGCACAAAGAATTCCGTGACTAGGTTGGTGCTCTCCTCGTCCACAATGGCTCAAAAGAAGTCAGGTCAAGGGACACTCCTGACGACCGCTCCCGAACAGTGCTGGCACGCCCGAGCAGAAAAGAGACTGTTGACCAGCTGCAACAAAACTGGAGCCAAACATTGAGATCAATGGCTTTCTCCTTCATCTTGGTGGCATGTCGATCCTTATCTTTGGTCATGGTAAACTTCAGTGACAACAACGAGACTTGGCGATTCAGGACATCATTGGCCTCTAACAGTTTAAACTGCTCCTCCTTGAGCTTGGCTAAATTGTTCTCGGCCTTCTGTAGCTGATCCTTCAAAGCCTTCTGGGCATCGGCACCATGACTAGCATAGACCAGACAGACTGCAAAACACACTAACTGAAATTCAACACAACCAAAACGATAAAAGACACATGTCGGCAGTACTTAGCCTCATCGATTTCTCGAGAGACTTACGCTCCATCACCTCCCAGTCAACCATCTCCAAATATGATATCATTTTTGGTGACGGTAGTGGGAGTTCTATACTTTTATAACTAGCAGCTCTGTATGAGGCCCTCAGTGGCATTTTCCAAGGCATAACATAGGTTGGTATTGTGCTTGGCGTCCTCATGATAGGTGCAGTACTTACCATTACCCTCCTGGTTAGGTTTGTTTTTGTTGAATTTCCTCTTTGGAGGCTAGGTATGATATCCCTATGGTTATTCCAAATATCTTTGTAAAATGCAGTTAAAGTAGTAAATACTTCATACCTGAGTGGTAGTGTCGACTTAGTATACGGTGTGTTCCGGTTGTGGTTAACCCCGGTATACTGTTGTCTCTGCTTGTCCTAACCCTTGCCATAGGTGAGGGTCCTCTTATCTTGGCTATATCCCCCTTATCAAACTGTCCATCTCTAGGTTTCTACTACTGGTTGTGCTGCTATCATTCCAATTTTTCTCTCAGCTCAATCCAGATTTTCGACCGGACCCTAACCAAAAACCCGACAGCTTCTCTGTCTCCTAGCCATTCCAAGTCGCTGCACCGATGCCGTTAGGAGCCCCTCCTCCTCCTCCTCTTTCGCTTTCTTGCCTCAGCTTCCACGAACAGGCAACGATGACTTCAAATTGAGCTAGAGACCACCTTGGCAACTGATTCGGGCCGACCCGATTGGAACTTTCAATTTCAGCGATCTCGGCACCGATCCTTGTTGGGTCTTGGAGCCTAAGAGATGCACTACAAACCCTCCAAATGGTTTGAACCGATTTGAAGCATGGAGGCAAAATCGAAGCTTTGAAATCCAAGATTTCAAACTTTCGAGGATGAGGTACCGACCCATCGCTCGACAAGGATCCATACGCTTGGTCACGTTAGCTTTATTTATTTAATGCACATGTCGGAATATAAATTGAGTTTGGTTTATTGATTTGGCTCTTAGTTATTACTTTTGG
Source organism: Rosa lucieae (assembly GCA_024704745.1). Classification (NCBI taxonomy): domain Eukaryota; kingdom Viridiplantae; phylum Streptophyta; class Magnoliopsida; order Rosales; family Rosaceae; genus Rosa; species Rosa lucieae. The sequence continues at coordinate 12,920,848 of CM045495.1, read as the reverse complement.
AAATGGATTGAGATTGTCATATACTTTTAAATCATATTGAGTTTTCGAATAATTTCTCGAAACCTGGTATTTCTTAATTTATGATATTCTTTAATATATCATTTTACTATTTAACGATTTGGGAAATTTATTTATTAATGGCATTAGTACTTGCCATGTTCTTGAGATTTATCTTAGTTGAGATTTCCCGAGTACAGTTTGGAACCGTACTTGTGCCTTGTTTGCGAGATTTTGGTGAAGTGAAGCCTTTATGGGTTTTTGGTTTTCTATTGTTTTTCTTCACCGTATTTGGTCGATTTCTTTAGTTCTCCTCCTCACATGGGTTGTAGTCGAGTTTATTAGTACTCCTCCTCACTTACTCTGTGTTTGTGGATAGTAGTCGAGCCAAGAGCATGGGAGGCTCCGGCCTAAGCCTGGGAGGCTCTCTTTTATTGTATGGTGATATTTTCTTCCCCATACTTTACTTTTTACTTGACTAGTGGGACTAGTTTGATTTTGCTCGATCAGCGAGGCTGGTCCTATTTTTATGACTTATTGAACTTCTAGATTTCTTTACCTTATTGTTTGTGACTAGCAAGGCTAGTCAATTTTCATGAGCTAATTATTATTTGAAATATTTTCTTAAACACTTGCATGCATCATTGATTTTACGAATGTAAAGGTGGGAAAGTATTAAGTTATTGTTTTTCATTTTATTTTTGATTATTTATTTTTGTCCACTCACACTAACGTTTTTATATGCTTTCCTCCTAGGCCCTTCGGTTTCAAATGCCCAGTCTGCAGATTAGTTGGTTTGGCATTGTAGGATTCAAGGTATAGCATCTACTGCTGTTGTATTCCATATTGTAGGTTACTTATTGAACCTACTTGTATCTTGATTTCTTTTTCTTCTTTTAGATTGCTTTGATAACTTGTGGGACAAATGTTCTAAAGTTTGGGAGTTATATTTGTGTATTAGAATATGCTATAATTTGGATTTCAGTTGACTATTATGGAGTTGTTGTGATTTGGGGAGCAGGGTGGCTCCAGGAGAATAAGGGAGGTTTGTTTAGAAGCGTAAATTTATTTTCTACAAGTTTTGGATAGTCAATTTTTAGAGGTGACTCTGCCAAATTTTCGATAGAGTTATTCTTAAGGTAGGCCCCACAGGGCCACCTTGGGTTTTAGGGTGAAATCCGAAGTAGGTCCTGTCAATAAAACACTTCAAAAGAAGTAGTTTTAGATAAGACCTAGCCGCTCTCTCTTCTGCTAGGGTTTCTTAGTGAAGCTTTTCATCGATAAAAGTTCCCAAACCTCAACTAATATCACCCAATCTCGACTGCATGGTTGACATTATTGCTAGTCTAGGCTTTTCAACTATCTAGTTCAGGTCATGCTTCTTTCAGGGCTGCAGGGGCTGTGGCACTATAGGTTGACCATTGGTATATGGTCGGGCGGCTTCTAGGTCTGAAGGCTAAATTCTCAGTTTCAAAGGTACAATTCAAACTATTTAATGTATCAAATCTAACTTAACCATTCAGGATGTGGGGGAGCATTTTGTTTTTTAGTTTGAATGTGAATATGCTTAATAAGATCTTGCATGGGGGCCCGTGGTTGTATTGGAATACCATGCTGGTTCTAAGTGAGTTTGATAGACTTGGGTCAGTGGAGCTAGTACCACTATTTTTAAGGGAGACCTGGGTTGTTGTGAAAGGGTGGCTCTGAGAAACAAGGCTGCTTAGACGCTGGAGAGCACGTTAATAGGGTGAGTCCTCAAGCTTGATCATGGATCTTAATCGAAAAGAGGAGGAACAAAGGATTAGGTTGGGTTTTGATATTCGTCGCTGGATCTGGGTTTGGAAGCCTTTTTGAATTCTCGCCTTCGATTAAGCTGGAACTGACCTTCGTCTTTGAGAAGGTCAAGGCTTCTACTAGGATTGTGGCTATTTTTAGCACAATGCATCAGGTTGTGACAAGTTCCTCGTTAAGGAGAAGAAGAAGCTGCTTGCAAAAGCGTCGTCACCGGCAGTGGTAGGACTAACACTATCATTGAGGCAGGTGGCTAGGGTTTTAGGGCTTGTGAATTCGATCCAAATTCTGGGGTCCAGTAGCAGGCTAAGAAGCATCATAGGGCCCTAGATGCCTTCCAAGAAAAGACTGGTCTGTGGTTTTGCTGTGTTGGAAGCTGATGCATCACCAAGAGGTAAAGGGTCACAGAGCTCCAGGAAAATGGGAGCTCCCAAACTTTCGAAACAAGTTCTTGCACACGTATCAAAGCAGTAGGCTTTCTGAAGGGTTGAGTCACTCCGACTATTCAGAAACCTTTTGTTATCAGAGAACAATGTTTGGAGATGCGTTTAACGATAGTTTCGACTTTGTGGGTAGAGCATCAACGAGCTAAAATGGTGCTCGAGGACTGAATGTGCAAAAAACCCTGCCAAGGAAGAAGAGAAAGGTTGAGGAAGCAAGCTTTGGGTCGGGCTATGAAATGCTACGTTGATCCCTGGACTAGTTTTTCAAGTGGATGAGAATGTTTTATTGGTGTTTTAGCATAAGAATGTGAAGATTGTGGTGTCATCAAAGAAAAAAAAAGTAGGACGTCCTAACGGCAGCAAAAACAAGTAGTAAGCTGCAAAGGCGATTGGTGTTGTTTTACACGTGAAAAAGTCAAGAAAATGGAAATGGTATGGAGATGTGGAGAAGACTGAGGTTGAGGTCGAGTTTCATAAGGCTGCGACTGACCATGAGAGAGAAACTGTACAGTTTGAGATATCCTCTAAAGCTTGTAAAATTTCTTCTTCTTTTTTTTGGGTAGCAAAAACCAATGCTCGGTTGGAATCTTTTATTTAAACTGCTTCTGATCATCTAGATTTATGTTAGAATAATGATGCGTGGACTTTCTAAAAGGTGGCTCTACTCTTGGTATACTAGGTTCTTTTTGTGGTAGAATAGGTTAGGGTTCTTGTATATCCTAAAGGACAGCTCTTTCTATCGATCCCATAGAGGTGTGTCATTTGATACTGCTTGCTGAATTATAAATTGCGCTAACCTCTTTCATTAAAAAAAAAAAAAGTAGTTCTAGTTTCAGCATGGATGCGTGCAACTATTTTTTTTTCACGCATAAACCGACTAGTATAGTCCCAGAGCTATTGTATATTGACAACAAATTCCTTACACTATTGGCTCTTGTTATAATTTTTCATAAACAAAGGAAGGTTACCAAACATGATTTGTTCCTCTTTGGTAATCAACATTCTTTAGTGTCAATAAAAATATCTACATCACTGCCATTTTTTAGATAACTACACTTAAACAACTGAAATAAAATTTCATACACCAATATTCCCAAAACTTGCAGTATTTAGAGGAAGAAAATAAATACAAATATCAATAGATTGTTTTTACAATAAAGAAAATAAAAGTAGCTGCTTACCCTTTTATGTTCTCATATTCATATGCAATCTTGAATCTTCTCTAGATTCTCTTAACTTTGACACCAAGTAAAACAAAATACACGAAGAATAGAGATAAGTAATTCTTTGAGCATTTCTTTTTCAATGAGCTTCTTCTGCACCTTAGTTTATGGTATATAATTTGGCACGCATGATGCCACGACCACCCCACCTGTTCCTGTATTTCTCATACTCTTGTATTCTTCATCATACGCCTATCAACCCTTTTTTTTCTTCTACGTAAATTTTTATGTTGTTTCTCTTTTTGCAGTCTCCTTTCTTGATGAGCAACATATCTTTTTCTTTTTCTCATCTGGTACCCCTCTTTCTTCTTCTTAAATAACTCTAGTCACCTACAATAATTATTTCTACATATTGAAGAACCCTTTGGACCTATGTGCCTGACTTGCTTGCTTGAATATAATAGTTAGAAGTGTGTGTGTGTCTGGCAATATTTCAAATGACTAAACATGAACAAATATATCAATGAAGTACCAAAACCCCAAATTTGTCCAATGAGAACTTAACAAGAATTTTTCTTATAGAAATCAATGGAGTGAAAAGGAGGCTACTTTGAAGATACACTAAACCAAAAGGTTTTTAGTACAGCAAAAAGAAAAATGATTCAAATACAGTGCTAAAAGATGACAACCGTATGTATATAGTTTTGTACCAGAGAAAACCATAGGTAGAGTAATCTCCAAATCAAATAACAGGGCAGTACAATGTGTTGGGAAAATTAATAGAATGGAAATAATAACTCCAACCACAAAAGGATAATATGCAAAGAAATAAAGGGATAAAGGAAAGGAAATACCGGATATAACGTGGTTTGGTAAGGTGCCAATGTCCATGGGGCAGCAACAACAAGAACTTCACTATGATAAGGTGGGTACAAGAGATACACAACTTCAAGAATATTACTTGAAGGAAACTCTCTCTCATACTTGTTTTGCTACCTAACAACTACAACACTCTCAACTTGGAGTGGACACTCTTCACTCTCTACTTCATTAATGCTCCATTCAACCACCTTCAATAAATGCTCCTTCATGAATCTTCCACATTCATCTTGGTCCATTCACTTCAAACTCTAGAACCAAGAGATGTTTGACCACATAAATTCCTTGTGGGAAACTAGAATACATTATTCTAGAACCAATGGATTATTCATGAACATTCTTTGAATTTGGTCTGGATATTTAACACATTGGATATCAAAGGAAAAATATATGATAAACATGTTAAACACAAATGAGCTTTTTGTTTTCCCTTGCAGTTCTGAATGCAGAAAAACTTGACACACTTGTTGAGATTTCATTAATTCTTGTTATTTTTCTTCAATCATCTCATGAAACAAAATCCACATCCAAGTAATCTGCAAACTACTGAAGAATATCTTAACTCAGGAATAAACTGAAATCTCAACCCAAAGCCTATAAGTCAAGTTCTGTAAGCAATATTCAACCCTACTAGCAGTTTAATAAACTTTCAACAACAAAAACAAAGGAATTAATCTAAAACTTCTATGAAGTTCAAAACAAAGCAAACCAAAATTTTAAAATTGAACCGACTAAGAAGTTTAGAACCCAAGAGGATATGCATACATTGGCCAATCAACTCTTAGTTAAGATAGCCATAAAAAGCTAATACGGTATGGAGTACTATGTGAAGAATTGAAGAAATTAAAACAAAGATGCGAAGACACTAATTATTGGGCACTATGTAAACAACATGAAATTAAATCATTCAGAAAGAACATAAACCACATTTTACAGCAAAATATTAAACCAATAAAAAAAAAAGCTACCTTCTTTCAACCGAATACCTGTAACTCCAAGTCTTCGATCTAATGCTGACTGCTGAGCCAAGAAAGGGTGCAATCACCTACTTCGGTACTTCCCACTCAAATGGGTTACCAAAAGATTACTTGAATACAAAAACAAAAGAGGAAACCCATACATACCCGGAGTCAATATTAGCAAGACACCAACTTTCAGATTATTCAAAAATTACTCATATATTCAACATACTTAATTAAGAAAGTTGAAAGAAAACCATAGGAAATAAAAACGAAGTCAATCAGCAAGGAAACCCATATCAAAGGAAAAAAGAAATCACACAATTACCCAGTAACAGTTAGTTAGGTTCGCCAATAAGGTAAAATCTTTTAAACCCTGAACATTTTGATATCTCTCTTCTCCTCTTTCTAGGTTTATTGTTGCTTTTCTTTTGTTTCGGCTTGTGTTTTTATTTTTGTATTAACCGTAGACTACAATATGGGAATAAAAGTGAGGCCATATCTACTACCACAGTCCCACGTTTTCACAATCTTCAGTTCTCTTCAGGATCTTACACCATTGGTAGTTTTCTTCTTCGAAAAGCCGATTTGTTCTCTTTTTGAAGAATAGATAATTTCATTACTTATTCATGGCCAGAAGACACGTACATTAGATGCTGTCTCATACCATATCATAAATGGCACACGTTGCCAAACAAAAGACAGGTTATCCTCACTGTTAACACATACTGCTCACTTATTGAGCCAAACAATAAAGAAACAAAATCCTCACTACTGACCTCCCTTTGAACAGTAACATAGTCGCCTAGAGACCTCAATTGGTGTACAACTAGAGAAACTAAGATGAAAGTAGTATAAGAACACACTTCTAGTATTAGGCAAGAAGACCAGGAAAGTTTAAATCTTTCTTTTGCCCTTGTCTTTAGGGCTAGAAACAGTACCAAAAGCTGCAGAATCTTCATGAAGAGGTTTGACGCCATCATACTCTTCAAAGCAAACCAGGGCTTGATCAAAACACCAAATCCCACCTCGGAGTACCTTGTTGGATTACGCACTGATTCAAAAGAGAACAAGAATAAATCTCCAGCCCATTCTTAAACCCTAAATTTTGCCATAGGATAAACCAGCTTGCGGGTCAGAGGTTTTCCAATCAGAAAAGATTGGGAGGACCTGTGAATGGGGCCACCACCAATCTTTCCTAGGTCAGGAGCGCTGCCTCCTTCAGGAAGGGCAAGGGAAGCAGCGAAGATTGCTGTGACAACATCAATGGAAGCAGCGAAGGTTGCTGTGACAACATCAATGGAAGCCATTGAATGCAGAGAAGTCGAGAAAAGAGCGATAGTAGGAAACTAGGGAAGGAGGCTAGGGTGCCATTGAAGACTAGGTTGAGAGAAAAACTCTCTAGGGTTTTTTTTAGCTTAGTGCTTACAAGAACCCTGCCGACTTGTTCTCTTCGTTGTACTCACACGTCATTTTTTTATTTATATTTTACTTTCCTTTTAGGTAATTTACTATATTATCCCTTGTATTATATTTTGATACACCCATTTTCTCTATTCACACACCCCCTGTACTTGTCTATTACTTTAGTTCAATTTTTTTTAAATAAATTATCTTAATTACCCTCTCTTGTAGTTATGTTTTTTTTTTCTTTTCTATTTGGCAAAGAGTGGTTCTAGTTGGACCTCCAAATTTGCTATATGGACCTCCATTATTTTTCAATAGTTATTGGACTTTGTCAACTTATATAAAAAGACATATAAGGATACAGAGAGAAACAAAAAAGAAAAAAAATCTCTTCTTACCTCCCACGACAAACAAACGACGTTTTTCTTTTTACTTTCAAAGTATGTTCTGCCTTCAATCTTCCATGCTTGGATGCGAGATGATACATTTGTAGAAAATTTTAAATTGTTATTGTTTTCTATTAAAGTCCCATGTTTTAAAGATGGAATTAGATAAGTTTGGCCTTTATACTTGTAGGCAAAACTACTCCTTATTTGTTTCAACTTTAGGAAGGGATAGATGAATGCAACAGTAACAAAAAATACTTGTAATTTCTCATCAGTTTGTTCTGCTGCTTCTTAAATTTTTCTTCACATATCTTCAATTCTCCATGGCTTACGACACTCCAAAATGTTAGATTGATTCATAAACCGAGGGAACCAACATCAAAGAATCTCACTTTTAGGAAAGGCTTCTTCGAGTTCGAGCATTAATACCCGAAAGAGTCACGAGCATCGGTAATACCAGAAACTTGACTTACTTGACCAGTCCAAATCTGCAATTTAGTCAATTCATTCTACTTCTTCTTCTCTTAGTTTCTTTTTTTGGTCTGATTTTCTTCTCTTAGTTGAATTAATAGAGATAATAAAAATAAAAATAAATAGAACAAAATATTGTTCAAGGATATTTTGGTAAAATTAAGGAGGTGCACTTAGCTATTTAAGTATTTGAAAAAGTGAATTAGAGGTCCAATAAGTAGGAGAGGTCCAAATAGCAAATTTAGATGTCCAACTAGAACCCCCCTTTGGCAAATCAATCGTCCATACCCTTATTTCTCGTCATCATTCTATCTCTCATCCTCAAAATGGGCTCAGACCCAAACTTTATCATGTACCCCAAGCTCACCGTCGTCTGCTTCACACACCCGCATCTCTGCACCTCATCAATCAAGCTCTTCGAGAATGACTCGCATGCCTTCTTATCCACCATGGCTAATGAGCCCACACCAAAATGAAGGACTATATCACCCACATGCAAACCTCCTCACTTGGAAAACAATGTCACACTAATGACATAGAAACCAAAGTCGTGAATTTAAAGGATGACGACAACGACGACGAATTGGAGGATCTCGGGGATTCCAAACATAAGGGTTAGAGATCAATCATTGAGTCACCACCCAATTGAAATTTCCAAACTTTGTATCTGTGGCTTTGTTTGCTTCCTTCTGCTGGTTTTGGCCTTTTGATTTATCTTATACGGGTGGTGAGATTTTGAGGTAGGCTAGCGAGGCAACACATGGCGCAAAGGCACTGTCCCCACCTGAAAACTCCACAGGTTGCATCGGATGATTGACTTGCTGAATAAAAAAAATAAAAAAGAAACATAATTACAAGGGAGGGTAATTTGTAATAAAAAAATGAATTAAAATAACAGAAAAATAGAAGTGGTGTGTGAATAGAGAAAAAAAATGTGTCAATAACACCATCCTAAATTTTCTAAATCAGTCAACTTTCATATCTATCATGGACATTTTTTGGAGTTCAATTTTTTGGTGAACCTTTTGACCCCAAAGCCTAGCCCTCCTTCAATTTTTTTGTGAAGTTTTTGACACCAAAACCTACCCCTACTTTTATAGGAGTAGTGATATTGTGTGAGGATATTTGAGTATTTTGCACTCAATTTAGCTAACAGAATGAGTTCTCTTAGATATAAATTATCATTAGCTCCCGATGTATAATCCATGTTTTCTTGTCAGCAACATCTGTCATAATTATCTTTATAGTATTGAGTAATGCATTCTCCCTGTTTTCTTGCCAGCAAAATCTACCATTATCTATTTTTGGTATGTGTGTGTGTGTCTATATATATATATATATATATATATATATATATATATATAGTACTTACATGAGCATTTGCAAACATAATTAGCTATAATGAGCCACACTTATGATACCGCCAGTAGTACCAACTACCGCCAACTGCGTGACCTACGGAAGCACAGCCAAACAGGCTACCGCCTGAGCCCCAGCTCGCCCACAGATCAGGGCTGACACGCCGCCACGTGCCGCGCCAAGTTAGCATCAGTAGCTTCAGAAGCTGGGGACTGAAGCACATCAGTCCCACATCGAAAACATGGAGAAGATCAGTTCCCTCCTCACCTATAAAAGGTCTTCTCCTCTCTCCTCATTAATTACGCAATTAATACTTACCTACTGTTACTTTGTCAACACAAATACATTGACTAACTTAGGCATAGGAGAAGTGAAGACCGCCCAGCGCAGTCTCTCTCTGACGCCCTCTGTATTTTATTTGACAGGTAGAGGAAACTCTGAGTATCACAGTAGCGGTCCGCCCATCAGAACAGCATTAACAAAGGTTTAGCTACCGCTGAACTTTAAGCATTAACATTGGCGCCGTCTGTGGGAACCCTTGAACATAAGGCCATCCCACCACATCCACCATGACTAACGGTAGCGAGGAAAACACTGAGCAGGAGGATCAATCAGCCAACCCCCACCTCACCAACCCAGTGATCAACGTCAATCCAGCGGTTAGCGTTAACCGTGCACTATGCAACACGCTGGTCAACCCTGGCGGGGAACCACAGGCCAGTTCCCAGGTCCCACCAACCCAAACTATAGCGGAAGGTCGGCCAAGCGGCAGCCACCCTCCAGTATAGGACCTCGCCGCTATGTATGAGCTGGCACTGGCGGACCATCACAAGGCAAACCAAGAGCGCGAGCAGGAGCGCAGAGGAAAGGTTGAGGCCCAAAAGCAAGTGGCCACGCTGATGTCAAAATTTGACCAGCTGAAGAAGGCGCTGGAAGCAAACGCCAACCCAGCACAAAGCAAGCAGTAGCGGAGCACTAGGCGTAGTCAGCCCAACACCGGCGGATTGGTACCCGGACCAATCATACAGATGCAGGTACCGTTGAACCCACCAGAGCAACGAGGAATGGAACCACCTCCTAAGCCCATACTAATATTGGAGCAGGAGGCGAAGTCACAGCCGCATACCAGCCGCTCAACAATCAAGGCCAGAACCGAGGGTAATATACCTGTCCCTAGGTGAGAGCTGGTTAAGTGGAACATCCAGGAGGAACCCGATAGAAGCACAACCGCCATCATATTGGAGCGGATGCAACAACTAGAGCAAAGGCTAATCCGGGCTGCAGCGGGCCCAAATCCACTCTTTGCATCGAGACCAAGACCATTCACCGCCAGGATCTTGCATGCTATGCGCCCAGCGCATGCCAAGATGCCAAAGATGTCACATTACGGCAGCATGACTGACCCCTTTGTCCATATGGACACCTTAAAAAAAAGTCACCAATAATAAAGGGTTCGATGACGCCACCCTCTGCCACTTGTTCAGCGAAACGCTAGATAGTGAGGCAATGAGTTGGTTTTTTGAGTGCCCGCCAGGATCCATTGACTCATTTCATGCCATATCAAATGCTTTCCTTTCTCGGTTCATCCTATTAGCTGCCGGACACCACAATACAACTCAACTATTCAGCCTCAAGCAGGGGGAGGAGGAAACGTTGAAGGAGTTTGTCACCAGGTGGCGAGCAGCAACATCCTAGTGCGACGATCTTGATAAAACAATGGCGCTTGCAGCTTACAAGCAGGGACTCCTCAAGGGACTATTTCTCTATCACCTTAATTATAACCATCCAAATACCGCATACGACCATGTCATGAGCGAGCCTGTCATCCATGCACAGGCAGAATTCATTACATATGGAGAAGCCCCCCCACCACCACCAGCCATCAGGAAACCGCTAGCAAAACCTCTGCTGCACCGCCAACTGATAAAAAGAGAGAATGGCAACAAAGCAACCACCAGAGCAAGCGGTAGAAGGACCAGCATTACAATAAGGGCAGCCGCTCATTTCGTGGGGATAACCGTAATAAACAAATGGAGTCATCCAAGAGGTACACAATGTTTACAGTCCTCACGGCCTCATACGAGGAAATATACGACCAGTGCAAGGACCAGATACTGCCATCACCCCCAAGGAAATACCCAAGGGTGGGAAAGCCCAGAAACACTGGAAAGTGGTGCAAATATCACGAGGACAACGGCCACAACACCAACAATTGCAACGCCCTCAAAACAGCCATCGAGACATTATACAGAAACGGTAAGATGGAACAATTCAAGGTGCACCAACTGCCACCCGTGATCGCCAACATTGAGCCCTTAGGTCTCATCAACACCATCGACGGTGGTGCTCCAATCACCAACATGTCTCACAGAGCAAAAAACCGCTATGCAAGTGCTAACCACCCCAAAGAGGTGTGCAATATACGCTATGAGAGATCCACAAAACTCCCCAAATCTGGTTGGGAGCCCATTACCTTCTCAGAGGAAGAGGAGCGCAGAGTACATCTGCACCACGACGATCCATTCTTGATCAACGCCATACTCGATAAATGGTCAGTGGGAAGGATCCTTGTTGAAAGAGGCTCCGCTGTAAATGTCATCTTTAACGAGTGCTACGCCAAACTTCGGCGGAACAGAAAACTACTTTAGGATCATGAGCCACTACTTAGCTTTTCCGGTGACTTCACACAGCCATTGGGTTCCGACTACATGCGACTAGTCATCTGCGCCAGTCTATGTATGGCAGAAATCCATATAGAGTTCATCATTGTGGACTGCTTCAGTTCATATAACGCCATCATTGGTCGACCAGCACTTAACAAACTCAAATGCATCATCGCCGGGTTCATACTCCTCATGAAGTTCCCTACTCCCAATGGAACAAGCTGATAGGAGCATTTTAATGTGAAGTTTTAACTGCTATTTCCCTACATTTCCTGCCTTATTTCCTTAAAGGAACTCTGTTTAGGGAAGTTTCCATTCTTTGATTGGGAAGGTTCCTAATTGTAGAAAGTTTCCATTTTGTAGTTTCTATTTCTCATTTTTAGCAAGTTTCCCTTTTTAGTTTAGGAAAGTTTCCATTTCTCAACTTTAGAAAGTTTCTATATTTCAACTTTGGAAAGTTTCTATTTTCGTTTTAGGAAAGTTTCTATTTTTAGTAATAGTTTCTATTTTCAGGTCCTCGGAGCTCAAAAGTGGAAATGAACTCACAAAGGAAAGAGGAGCTAGCAAACGTTAAGAGGTGAAAAGATGAGACACAAAGGGCTACACAAATGAGCAGAAATGAAGAAATAAGCTTTCATGTTCCAACCAGGAAATCCTGCGCAAAAGTGGAAAGTGTACCAAGCAAGATTCCAAAGCTAACTAAGAAACTTGATCGAAATAATGAAGAAATGGCATTGGAGGATGACAATGCTTGAAGGTGACAAAATAAGGCCCAAGAACTCTCTAGAATAACTTGGATTTTTGGCAAAATGGATAAAAGCCCATTGGATTTTAGGGTTTATGACACAAAGAGGAACCCTTGGAGTGTTTGCCGTGAAATACCAAGAGGAAGGAGAGAAAGTTGGCATGAAAATCAAGAAGAAAATAAAAGATTACGCCAGGAGATTTCTAGGGAGAGTTTTAAGGAAAGAAGAAGTGTGGACATCAAGAAAAGGCTCAAAATACGTCTAGATTCATTCCTATATTCCCTAAAGGGCTTACTTGGCAAATTATCATTGGTGGAAGCTATGTGGAATTATTAAATTAATTCCATGAAAAATAAAAGAAGAATCTCGGCTTGGAGACCAAGTTTTGCCGTCCCCTATATATACTCCCCTACTCTAGACGTCTCACACTCCTTACAATTCAGAAAATTACTCTATACGCGAAAGCTCTCTCCATCCTCTAGTGCATTCAACGTTTCAAGAAAGGAAGAAGAAGAAGAAGAATGAGCCGTGAGCATGATCATCCATCCTCCACCTTGAAGACTTGCTTCCAAGATTCAAGAACCCAACGTCAACACCTCCATCCCCATCTCCATCTCACGGTGTAATTCAACCTCTTTCTTTGTAACCTTGTTTGATTTTATTGGAATTGTTTCTAGTTGACAATAATATTTGAACAAAGTTTAATTCTGAAATTTTATGAATGAATGATATTTTCGATTCCTATGATTATGATTCTAAGTTGCTTTTGTGAGTTTGTTCAATTAAATTTACTTGATTGATATCTTTTATGTGTTTATCTTATTTGGGTCGACACTTATAGGATTTGCATGTAATTTGTGCTAGATTTAGGTAAACGATTCACCTAATAGTTTTGTGAACCTAAATCAAAAGTAGTAAAGGCTTTGGACAAAGGTCGAATTTAATTGAAGAGGATTGCAAATAGATGAACTTATTCATACTAGGTTGTGCACTTAAGTTGATAACCTTTCTCTATGCATCTTGCATTGAACATGTCTTGATTAGCTAGCTTTCTAGACTTTGATTGCATGTTTAATAGGATTGATCTAGGTGCTTTCACTTAAATTAATTAACTAAGGGAAGTAAAATATGGGAAATCGTTTGCTTCAAATGTTTCACATGATCAACTTCTTTCTCATGACTTAGAAGAACAATTATAGGGTTGAGTCGAATTTGATTATGAAATTGGTTTTGATCTTTGTTTCTTATGTTTCATTCTTGTACTTGTGTTTGTATAGTTTCTTTATTTTATTTATTTCTTTTAATTTTCGGAAACCTAAAACCTAAAACCCCCATTTATTTCGTAAATTTGTATATATCTTTTGTATATTCTTGTAAATATTATACTTTATTTTTATTTTAATTCTTTAATTGTTTTACAATGACAGGCGTACCCTCAATCCCCGGAATAGAACGATCCCTATTTACTATATACTAACGATGACATTTTATAGGGTTAAATTATATGTTTGCTTTGAGCGTATCACAAGCTGTGTGAAGGGAAGTTAGCAACTGGCACGAGAGTGCTATTCCACAACTGTGGCACGATCAGCGAGCCGCCATGAAATCCTAACATTGGGAAATCATGCAGCGACACCGGATATCTTTGAGGACCCCAGGGATGACGAGAAGAAGTATGTCAAAAAAGAGCCTGTCAACCCAGAAACATCCTTAAGGATTATCAGCATATCCGACGAACACCCTGGGCAGACAATCCGCATCGGCGCCCAGCTAGACCCAGAGGTAGCGGCTGAACTCACCCAATTTCTACGTGACAACGCCGCCGTCTTTGCATGGTCCTACGCTGACATGCTAGACATCTCCTCAGAGATCATCACCCACAAATTCAGTATCAAACCATCCGCCTATCCTACCAGGCAGTGACGAAGGGCCTTCGATGAGGAGAGATACCGTGCAATAGGGGAAGAGGTTGCCAAGCTCCAGAGCATTGGATTCATCCGCCAAGTAAATTACCCTCAGTGGATTTCCAACTTGGTCATGGTCAAAAAACCCAGCGGAAAGTGGCGAATGTGTGTCGATTTCAAGGGCCTCAACAAGGCATGCCCCAATGATAATTTCCCGCTACCTCGCATAGACCAATTGGTCGATGCAACCGCCGGCCACTAGCTACTCAGCATGATGGACGCCTTCTCCGGCTACAATCATATCAAGATGCACCCTGGTGACCAAGATTGCACCTCCTTCACCACCGACAAGGGCCTATACTACTATAATGTCATGCCTTTCGGTTTGAAGAACGCCGGTGCAACTTACCAGCCGCTGATGAATGCTATGTTCGCTGAGCATCTAGGAAAAATCATGGAGGTCTACGTGGACGATATGTTGGTAAAAAGCATAAAGGCCAGCTGACACGTGGCAAACCTCATAATTATATTCGCCATTCTCTTGGTCTACGGTATGCACCTTAACCCAGAAAAATGCTTCTTCGGCGTCACCGCCAGCAAATTTTTGGGTTGCATAGTCAATGAGCGAGGCATAGAGGCCAACCTTGACAAGGTGCAAGCCATCCTCAACATGAAGGCTCCATAATGGAAAAAGTACATTCAAAGCCTCCAAGGAAAACTAACCGCCCTCTCTCGGTTTATCTCAAGACTCACTGACAGATGCCTCCCATTTTTCAAAGTCATGAAGATAACCCACAAGAAGGTCATCGACTGGAACCCAGACTGTGAGGCAGCGTTCCAAAGCTTGAAGGAGTACTTGGCAGCAGTTCCGCTCCTCTCTATCCCAGTGCAAGGAGAAACATTGTACATATACCTAGCGGTATCACAGTCAGCGGTAAGCTGCGCCATTGTCCGACGGGATGGCCAGGATGAGCTCCCTATTTTCTACGCCGGCAGAGGCATGAACGGGGCTGAAACAAGATATCCCCCCTGGAACAGCTCACCCTCGCACTCATTGTCGGCGCTAGACGCCTCCACCAATATTTTCAGGCCCACACAATTCATGTCTTAACAAATCAACCGCTGAGGCAGGTAATGCAGAACCCTAAGCACTCGGGTCGTCTTAGCAAATGGGCCATCTAGCCCAGCGAGTTCGACATTGACTACAGACCAAGAACCTCCATGAAGGGCCAGGCGGTGGCGGACTTCATTGCCGAGCTCACTGAGCGTCAGGGTGAACCCAACATTGAGGCATAGCCCAACACAGAAATGATAACCGCTGAAGGACCAGCCCCTCAGTAAACTGATTGGAACCTACACGTGGACGGCTCCGCTTGTGCCAAGGCCAGTGGCGCCGGAGTCATCTTGACAGGGCCAGGGGGACTAGACGTGGAATACGCGTTAAAATTCAACTTCAAGGCCTCAAACAACACGGTGGAGTACGAAGCGCTCATCGCAGGCCTACTCTTTGCCATCGACTCAGGGGCTGACAGTGTCAACATATTCAGCGACTCCCAGCTTGTCGTTAACCAGGTCAATGACAGTTTCCAGGCCAAGGACCAACAGTTAGCGGAGTACTTGGGGTACGTAAAAACGCTCCTCAAAAAATTCAAATTCCACACCATCACACAGATCCCCAGGGAAAAGAACACCAAAGCTGATTCACTAGCAAGACTAGCAACCGTTCAACCACACCAAAGTCCAGCGGACACAAGGGTGGAGCGTCTTGACAGGCCTAGCATCATAAAAACTCTAGCAGAGATCTTCAACATTGAGGTCAATCCCAGTTGGATGAACGAGATCATCGAGTACAAGCGCAATGGAACATTGAAAGAGGACAAAGTCGAAGCACGACAACTAAAGCGGAGAGCAACCCGCTACAACATCCAGAATGGTAAGCTTTACCGCCAGGGATTCACCTATCCCAACTTCCGGTGTCTAACCCCAGAGGAGGGAAGGGTCGTTCTGGCAACGATACAGCTGGGGAATGTGGAAACCACTCGGGGGCCAGATCCTTGGCAAATCGCACAATGCGACAAGGCTACTTTTGGCCTATGCTCGGTGATGACGCTAGAAGGATATCGAAATCTTGCCAAAAATGTCAACAGTATGCTGATCTCCCACATGCCCTAACGGAACCACTATCAATCATCATTGGTCCATGGATTCACTCCACGTGGGGCTTGGACTTAATGGGAAAATTCCAAACCGCCAAGGGCCAGTTCAAGTACATCATTGTCACCATTGACTACAACAACAAGTGGATAGAGGCAGAGCCACTGACGGCAATAACTACCGCCAAGGTAACTCACTTCCTCTGGAAGAACATTTATTGCAGCTATGGTGTCCCCCACACAATCATCATAGACAACGACATACAGTTCAACAACAAGGAACTCATATCTTTCACTGCTAACCTGGGTACCAAGATGAGTTTCGCATCTGTCGCTCACCCCCAAACCAACGGCCAGGTCGAAGCAACAAACAAAATAATCAAGAAACTGCTAAAAAAGAAACGAGATGACGCCAAGGGTTTATGGGCGGAGAAACTTCCTGAAGTTCTGTGGGCCATCAGAACTACTCCAACTTCCACAACCAGTGAAACGCCATTCTGCATGATGTTCGGAACTGAGGCCATCCTACCTATTAAGGTAACCCAACCTACCGCTCGGGTAGACAGCTACTGCCCGAACACCAACGGCGGAGGCATCAACCTCGATAGGGACCTCTTAGAAGAGAAAAGACACAAAGCCTATCTGCGCAACTTGCAAAACAAACAGCAGGTATCACGTTTCTACAACACCAGGGTCAAGGCCCGGAACCTCCAACTGGGGGACTGGGTAATGAAGGAGGTCATCCTAACGCCAACGGCACTCCGCGTAACTTGGGAGGGTCCATACAAAATAGTGGAAGTCGCTAGCCCTGGTACCTTCTACCTGATGGACAAGGATGGTATCACAACGACCCACCCTTGGAATACCAAACACCTTCGGTATTACTACAAATAGTCATACCGCTACCGTAGAGCATCTTGACTTAGCTATTTTGACTCAATATTTAGCTAAGGGAAGCTACCCAACGGGTACAACCCCGCTTTTTGTAAACGCTGACGTATAAGCTATCAATGAAACGAGGAATTATTCAAACCATTGTCTCCAAGTCCAAACACAAGAATCAACTGGCAACTCCAACAATATTCGGCGGACTACGTTCGCTACATCATGTACTTGGGACAATTTTAATCCCTTTAATGTTTCATTGAGTCACAAAACAGTAGTCAAAATTTTAGCGGTTCATAAATATTCAAATAATGCAATCAGCAAGGGCATCCACACTAGAAAAAATCTCAGAAACAAAGGTACCAACTTTATATTAGGGGTCGGGACGCTCGCCCAAGAATATCGTTGAGTTACAATAGGCCTTAGCGGCCCAAAAAAAAAAAAGGGACAAAAGGCATCAGCAGCAATACTTCAGGTTGGGGAGTTATCTTCATGGCTGAGGAGCATCAGCGACAGTCTCGCCCTCCGGCGGCGGTTGTTGCTCGGACTGATGGCTTGTCTGATCGGACCCGCGAGCGGTAAGGCTCGGCGTTATAATGGTACCGTCCGCTCAGGTGTGGGCAGCCAGAAAGCCAGCACGGGAGACCTCGGACTGAGTAGGTGGTGGAGTTTGCTGAGAGTCGTCTGCCGGACGCATACCTCTCTCACCGCTACCTGAGCAGGCACCCTCAGCCTCAACATGAACCACATCCCTCGCGAGAGGTGCATTTTGACCTGGTGGCCCAGTGGGCTGGGATTCCTTGACCCAATCGATATCGCCCTTCTTATTCAACAGTTCCACATTGGCCATGGCACCGGCCTTCGCCGTCTCTGTCATGGCCTTCTTGTAATCCTCCGACTGCTTAAATGTTTCCATAATGGTGGCCGCCGCACGTTCCCCCTCAGCTCCCAGGCGAGCAACCTCACTCTCCAGCTTCTTCACCTCAACGGACCTGGCGGTAATTTCTAGCTGAAGGATCTCAACTTTCTTATCCTTAGCCGCCATGCGATCCCACAACAAGGTTGTATTTTGCTCTAGCTTGGAGACGAGGTTATTCCGCTCCAGGTCATGCTCAATGGCAACGACCAATTTGCCATGGGCATCCACCGCATCACAGTCTGCTTTGGCCAGGCGTCGCTCCACATCCGCCAGTCTGTCCTTGGCCTCCCCCAGCTCCCCCTGGAGGCCCTTGATCTCCTTCTTGAGCTCCCGCTCAACCCGGGGCTGTGCCTACGTCGCCAGGAATAATTCGTGCAGCCCAACTGAGAAATGTCTACAGGCCGAGCTGAAGGCCGATTGGTTAACGGCGGTTGAGCTCACAATACCCTCCAGGCCGATTGGTTAGCCGCTCGCAGAGATGATAGAGAAATTCCCTTTCATGATCAGTCAAGCACTCTACGTACGCTGCAAACGAGTCCAGCCCGCTCACTTGCACCTCCTGGCCTGCTACCACTGGCACCTATGGCGGAGCCTGTCGTGCCCTCTTCTACTGATTGGACCCAATGGTCTCCACATCATCCGCTTCCTCTTCTCCATTGGAGTCATTCTGGTGACGCCTTTGAAACCCCACCCGTGTGGATCCAGCAGATGCAGGCCTCAACTCTTGTAGAGGCTCAAGCCCCGCAACGGTTACTGCTTCCGCCGGCGGCACCACTTTCGCCTTCTGCGGCCCACGCCGGGTAACGGGCACTATTTTTTTTTCTGCATAGTTGCAGAAGGGACCCTACTCCTATCACCAGCCCCACGGCCCACACCAGTCGCCACCTGAACGACAGGCAAACCGTCAGCACCAAGGTGAAAGTGGGGCGGCATGGGCAACACCACGGCTATCTCAGACTGACTCAGCGCCAGTGTCGCCGGGTCCACAACTGTATGCTGGGCCTCCAGCCCTGAGGCATACATGCTATCCAGGAAATTGTTGATCTCGGCACGGTCCATGGCTTTCTCAAATGCCTCATGGCTAGCTCTATTACCCAGCTGAAAATCTGAACAAAGGCATCGGGACAGCTCGATGATAACTAGACTAAAACATATGTCAGCGAAAAAAAAAAAACTTACCAAGAGCTCGTGTCAACTGTTGATCAACCAATAACTCCCACCCGGTAAGCAGGCAGAGATCCAGCAAGTTGCGATTCTGCCAACAACCACGGATTCTTGCCACACGGCACTCTTCTTCACGCGTCAGGTTATACCGCATGCCCGCTACACAAAAAAAAAAAAAAAAAACAAAATGAACAATCATTACAACAGGAAATTAGTGTTCAAAAAAAAAAAACCAGCGATGAGTAGCAGGGCCCGGCGACAACCTTGGATAGGTTTGAATTCTGACTTGATCCTAAATGTCGGTTCCCCCTCATTCGACCCCGCTTGGTACTCCCATCCAGCAATGGCAACACAGAAGGTCCCCCGCCACGGTGACATGGAGTCCTTCAATTCTCGAGTAGCTTAGGCGCCCCCGGCGGCGACTCAGGTTCACTTGCCCGCTGCATCCTTGGCTCCTAATGTATATTAATTCGTAGAAGTGTAGCACCTCCACCGCTGTTGGACCTTCACAGCCTGACAACTGCCACAGCGAGTTGAGCGCCATCAGCAACCTCCACATATTCGAGCAAATTTGCCCAAAAGCGAGGCCAAATTCACGAACCAAAATCTGAAGGTTTGGCAGCAGCGGGAATGTCACTCCCTAGCGGAAGATTGCCTCATGCACGGTGGCATGCCCTTCTGGCAGGAACGACGATCTCTCATCCTTCAGCGGTGCTCGCAACTTCACTACACCTGGCAGTCGAAACACCCGCTTCATACGGTCGACGGTAGCCACCGTCATCGGTCCTCCCGCCTCGTCAACCTTTGTGCCATCACCAAGAACCCAAGCTGACTCAACCTCGTCCCCGCCCGCCTCTTCCACCCCATCAGCGGAGCCACTAGCGGCACTATTGCTCGCCAGCCTCTCCTCCCGCCTTTTGAGAGCAACGACATCTTCCCTTCCCCTAAAACTCTCAGCACGACCCATGGAAACTTCCCAGGTTATGGTCTGTAGCGGCACGATATCTAGCGGTTCGAACAGTGAGGTTCCTGCAGGGGTAGACGGACGCAACGAGTCAATAAACACACTATCAGCCACCTTAAGCGACACCTCAGACCAGGAATCCTCACTGCTCAAGATCTCTACAACGCTAGCGATACCAAACCCTAAAACCCAAACCAGTCAATTCATACAGGATCTAAGCTATCCCTATGTCAGTCGCATCCAAGAACATCAAGAACAATTTCCTAGAAAATACCAAAACAAGAACATAACGCATTCATACAATCAACCCAGATTAGACAATCTAGCAAATCCTTAAACCCCATCTCGCTATCAAGCACAAACCCACCCCCACAACTCACTGAGCACCCTCATAGCACATCGGAGAAGAACAGAGCACCCCAAATTGAAAGCCCAAAAAACTTACAGAAGCAAACACAGAAATCTAATGGAACAGGGATGAGATTCAAGATACTAACCTCAAAGATGAAAGCTTTGGTAAGATCAAAGTCACCTGTCTTCACTACAGATGACCGTACTTCAAAGGCAGATAACCTCATGGAATCGTAGCAATCTTCTGCTCGGAATGCAAGGCGAGCTTGAAGACGACGATGCTAGGTAAAAACTACAAAGTGACAAACCTCCAGGTTTTCCCTCTCTTTTATGTCAACATCAAATTAATCTAGGTCGTCTGCTGAAAAACGACATCGCACAACAACCGTACACGTACCCCACAAGCGCACTTACTTTCCGGATTAACCGAGGTACAAAATCAATAATTACTCGCATTAATGACAAGGTGACGGGCGTGCTGAAGAGACGTTGTCGTACACGCTAATCTAATACATGTAGGCCACGGTAACTATCGAAAAGGAAAATCGACAGTCATCAGAACGCTCGGGGAGATAGTCTCCGCTAAGCAAAACTCCGATGGCGGAACTTCTCTCTTTTCATCTTGAAAGCGAGATAGTCTCCACTAAGCGCGCGAGAAGTCTCTTGCGCTAGTCTCCGCTAAGCGCAACTCCGCTAGCGGAACTTCTCTCTTTTCATCTGGCAAGCGAGATACTCTCCGCTAAGCGCAACTCCTCTAGCGGAACTTCTCTCTTTTCATCTTGCAAGCTAGAAAGTCTCCGCTAAGCGCAACTCCGCTAGCGGAACTTCTCTCTTTTCATCTGGCAAGCGAGATAGTCTCCACTAAGTGCAACTCCGCTAGCGGAACTTCTCTCTTTTCATCCTGCAAGCGAGATAGTCTCCACTAAGCGCAACTCCGCTAGCGGAACTTCTCTCTTTTGATCCTGTAAACGAGATAGTCTTCGCTAAGCGCAACTCCGCAAGTGGAACTTCTCTCTTTTCATCTGGCACATGAGACAGTTTCCGCTAAGCGCAAGTCCGCTAGCGGAACTTCCCTCTTTCCATCTTGCAAACGAGACAGTCTCCGCTAAGTGCAACTTCGCTAGCAGAACTTCTCTCTTTCCATCTTGCAAATGAGATAATTGCCGCTAAGCGCAACTCTGCTAGCGGAACTTCTCCCTCAAAACCTGGGAAGACCGTCACCGCTGACCGCAACGCCATGCACCAAGCTGCTGCCAGGCAGGTCCTCGCGACATTTCCTGCTACTTATCATCAGGGAGGGAATTCCGCCAGAGGCGATTCCCGAGGCAACGACCTCAACGTGGCGTTGTAGTCAAAATATGGCCCTCTGGGACAGGTAGGGGGATGCGTCAACAGTCTTCGATGGCCCTAATCAGTCATGTTGACCCCCGCCATTTGGGTATCAAAGATTGGGTTCGCTACCTAACACCCTCTGCTCCACGCAGCTCCCCTCAGCAAATAATACACATGCCAAACAGAGGTCTATCTTAGCCGGGGAGTGGGGGACTCCCTGGGGAGTCTAGCAGGGGTCCACCCGAAACGGTACAAAGCGTTTGCTCAGTAAGTCCATGGTTGACAACGCACTGACTCTAATTATGCTCTTGCAAGACTAGCGGAAGTAACGCTTCGAACCGCTATGCAACTCCCCAACCAAGATTGCCCTCCTTGACTGGGGACTTGGGGGGAGCATTTGCAAGCATAATTAGCTATAATGAGCCACACTCATAATACTGCCAGCGGTACCAACTACCGCCAACTGTGTGACCTACGAAAGCACAGCCAAACAGGCTACTGCCTAAGCCCCGGCTCGCCCCTAGATCACGGCTGACGCGCCGCGCCAAGTTAGATTCAGTAGCTTCAGAAGCTGGGGACTGAAGCACATCAGTCCCACATCGAAAACATGGAGAAGATCAGTTCCTTCCTCACCTATAAAAGGTCCTCTCTTCTCTCCTCATTAATTACGCAATTAATACTTCCCTACTGTTACTTTGTCAACACAAATACATTGACTAACTTAGGCATCGGAGAAGTGAAGACCGCCCAGCGCGGTCTCCCTCTGACACCCTCTGTATTTTATTTGACAGGTAGCGGAAACTCTGAGTATCACAGGTAGCGGTCCGCCCATCGGACCAGCGTTAACAAAGGTTTAGCTACCGCTGAACTTTAAGCATTAACATATATATATATATATATATATAAAACAATACTATGGCAATATTCATAGCATGCTAGGATGATAATCTTTAATTAACAGCCAAATCAAGAAGAAACAATTTATATTGGTGAATGGGCCATGAATATCAACCTAGAAAAAAGATAAATCTGGTAGTATAGTAAAATGTGCATTTATTGATAATCATCTGCAATAAATTAAGGATCAAGAGAAAAGGAAAAATCTGAAATATCAAATCAGGTTTTGTCTTATTGCAATTAAGGATCAAGAAAAAAGGAAAAATGAGGCAGTGCATGACTTCCTTGCATAAATTGATCGATAACTACCCTCTAGTATGCACAATATCATCCTTGAGAAACAAAACACAAAAGAACAAGATGAATCAGATATTGATAATATTGTTCATCCTATTGCTCACTAAGACTGAGGCTGCTTGGAATTCCAGACATGTTGAAATTATCAATGATTTCGGTCCAAATACATGTCTTACCATTCATTGCAAGTCTAAGGATGATGATCTGGGAGTCCATCTGCTTCAATTTCAAGAGTCCTATTGGATCCATTTCAAAATAAACATTTTCGGAGGTACACTATTTTTTTGCAGCTTCCAGTGGCCCGACAATTTTCATCACCTTGATGTTTACAATCAAGAGAGAGACAATGTACCCCCTAAAGAATGTAGGACATGCAGATACATGATCAGATCTGATGGTGGACATAGGTACAATGAGGAATTCCAAGATTTCACTGATTTTTTCAAGTGGAACGAAAAGTGAATTCAATTAACATAGAAATAAGGAGAAAAGCTTTTTAAGTGTGGTTGTCAAAAAAATCTATTTTCTTACATTTTGAAATAATTATTGTACTTTTCAATATCAATACATGCATGTACCGTTTTTCTGTTAATTTAGCTCAGGTCAAACCCTTTAATTCTTCTATCCTTGAAGATAGTACGTATACATTTGACAGGTTCTTATGAATGTCTAGAAAAATTATTATCTTATGGATTTAGCTAGGTTCTTAATTCAGTAATATACACTTGTCTCAAGTCAGGACTAGAGAAATTTATTATTTAATTGAGATTATTAATTTATCAAATATTCATTTAACAAAATTTCACTGTATATAACAATTAATACTATGGTTATATTCATAGCATGTTAGGATGATTGACAGGACCCGCCCTGAATTTTACCGTGAAATCCGAAGTGGCCCTGCGGGGCCACCTTAGAAGAAATTTTACTAAAAATTTGACAGAACTTCCTCGAAAAGTGGACTACCCAAGACCTGTAGAAAGATATTTACACTTCTAAGTAATCCATTCTCATTATCCTGGAGCCATCTTGCTCCCCAAATCACAACATCTTCCATTTCACATTACACAAATCTCAACTTAATAACATTAATCCCACAGGTTATCAGAGCAATTCTAAAACAAAAGGTATACTAGAATAAAAAGTAAAGAGGGTAACAAATCGATAGATCTGCTCCTACAATGCTGAAGCAGTGACAACTATGCCTGACCTCAACTAATTTAGTCTGCAAACTGGGCATTTGAAACTGAAAGGCCCAAGGGAAAGTATTGAAAAACATGTTAGTGTGAGTGGACAAAAAATAAATATTAAGATAATTTAAAAGAAACAAACTTGAATACTTTCCCACTTATTTAAATTTATAAAACCTCGATGCATGCAACGTTTATAAAACAAATTTCTTTAAACTCAAAATCTCATGAAAACATACTAGCCCCGCTGGTTAAGAGAAATCGGACTAGCCTCGCTAGTCAAGTAATAATAGGATATGGGGAAGAAATATCACCATACGGATAAAGGAGCCCCTTAGGCTCTACCCTTGACTGCCACTCATACATAGATTGTGTAGGAGGAGAACTAATAACCTCGACTACCACTCATGTGAGGAGGAGAATAAATCACCTGGACTGCCACTCACAAACACAAAGTAAGTGAGGAGGAGACACTATAAAACGACCCCAGTATGGTGAAGAAAATAATAGAAAACCAGTAAATCCATAAAGCTTCCCCAATTTCTCACGAGAAAAATAAGTATATTCCAATGACGTGGCCCCGCACACCAAAATATTCTCAAATTCATAACAAATAGGCGAGAGATAATCAATAACTATAATTCCAGTGAAAATCTCATCTCCGATAATATCTCAAAATCGATGGATAAAAAAATAATATTAAATTCCGTAAATCACTTCGAAAAATAATTCGTCGAAAATCATATAAATCATAATTCTAAACAATAATCATATATTAGAGATAAATATCGAAAGCTCAATATCTAAAAAAATAATATCACGAATCAATTTCCCAAATCATAATCGAGATCAATCATAATTAATCACCAAAAAATCAATTCATATTCCCGAAAACAATTCATAAGTCCAAATCCGAGTATAATAAATTCAATTCCGAAACTCATATGGAAAAACAATGCCAAAGTATAGTCCAAAGCCAAATATTATGCTTAACAAATAAAACGATAAATAATTAAATAAATCAATCATCATTTCGGGAAAATAATTGCATGTATCATTATTTAAAACAAAAGTCCACTCACAGTACTATATAGGCGACCACACATACGGGTTTCTTCATCGAGCGGTAACTCGGTATAGCGCCCTGTACACAATTATATTCCGTGAACAACAATTCGGCAATTAAATACGATTGCAAAATCAATCCTCTTAAATCAACATCTCCATTTCCTTCTCCAATTCAACCCAAACTTTACCACTAACACCGTTTCATTAATTTACAAGTTCTAGGGCAGATTCAAGAGAAATCCGACGGTCGAATTCTCATAAATTGATAATCGAAATTCTAAATCTTCGAAAATTAGAAATCGATTCAAACTTCTCCGATCTTCACCAAATTCACATATATAAGCTCTTGATCAAATATAGGATTTAACTAGCTAAAAACCGAAGCCAAAAACTTACCCTACACGCCTCCACGCGCCGCCGTCCAACCACCGATTCCGGTCACCAAAATTCAATAGCAGGATCATCTCAACAAGCCCAACAACTTTTATAACTACAACAAAGTCTAACATTACCTTGGTTGGCCGAAATTTAGCCCTAAAGCAAAGAGGGAAAATTTGAAATCCTTTACCTTCAATCCTTCGATTTGTGCTCCATACTTCGAATTGGACCAAGAAATTTTGAGGGATGGTTGTATGATCCAAGAGCTCCAAGACCCAATAAGAATTTTCGCCAGAGGTGGTCGGAAACTCAAGTTCCGACCAAACACTTGAGAAAACAGCGACATCACCCACTTCTTCTCCTTGCTGCACTTTCCACAGTTCAAAATAAATTACCAAACCATATAGAAATGAAGAGGAGGAAGAGAGCTTTCTAATGATAGTTATGTGTCAAAATCCGTCGCAGGATGAAGGAGTTATGGCCGGAAGAAGGTGAAGAGGTCAGAGAGGGAGAGAGAGAGACCGACGGTAAGTTTCTGAAAATGGAAACTTACCCCAGTAACTTTAGTATTTTAACCATAACTTTCGCATACGAACTCCGATTTTTACGTACCACATATGCACGGACTCGGTTTAATGTCCTTTACGACTTTCATGAAAGGAAATTTTCTCAAATTTTGACCCGAACAACAAGTCAACTTTTAGAGCCACTAAAAGTATCGAAACAGAGTAAAAATTGAAAGTAATTGTCATTTACCATCCAAATGACTAGTAAACCGATAAATTTAGGTTCGGGACATAATAATGATACTCTTTAATTAACAACACCAAAATAAGGAAGCAACAATCTATATCTATATCGGTGAATGGGCCATGAATATCAACCTAGGAAAAAATATAAATTTGGTAATATAGTGTGTGTGTGTGTGTGTGTGTGTGTGTGTGTGTGTGTGCGTGTATAGACATTGACATAATTCTTACTAAAATTGTTTGGCAGTTATGAGGCACTGCATCACTTTCTCATAAAAGTTGTCCTCTAGTACTAGGCCAGTTTTGTGATACTTGTATGCACAATATCATCCATGCGAAACAAAACACAAACGAACAAGATGAATCAGATATTGATAGTATTGTTCATCCTCTTGCTCACTAAGACTAAGGCTGGTGAGCGTTCCAAACATGTTGAAATTATCAATGATCTGGGTCTAAATACAGATCTTACCATTCATTGCAAGTCTAAGAATGACGATCTAGGAGTTCATCTGCTTCACTTTCAAGAGTCTTATTGGATCAATTTCAAAGTGAAATTGTTTGGAGGTACACTATTCTTTTGCAGCTTCCAATGGCCAGGCAGTTTTCATCACCTTGATATTTACGATCAAAAGAGGGACAATGTACCCCCTATTCCCCTAATGCATGTAAGACATGTCGATACATGATCAGATCTGATGGTGGACATAGGTTCAATCAGCGAGCCCAAGATTTCACAGATTTGTTCAAGTGGAACAAAGAGTGAATTCAGTTGACATACAAATAAGGAGAAAAGCTTTAAGTGTGGTTGTCAAAAAAATCTATTTGCTTACATTTTGAAATAATTTTTTTACTATTCAATTTCAATACGTGTATGTGTCGTTTTTCAGTTAACTTAGCTCAGGTCGATCCCTTTAATTCTTCTATACTTGAAGATAGTGCGTAAATAGGAACCTCAAAACAAAATCTCTAAAAATAGTATTAACTTTTCCAACTAAAAAAAAATGTACTCTCTCTAGCAATAGCGGACCTCAAATTTTGTTCATGTGAGGGCATAATCCTTACATTAAGTAAGTGAAGGTAGATAATCGGCGCAAAAAACAGTAAGATGTAGGGAAATTGAACCTAATACTTGATATACATGACTGAGTTAAAGAAATAGAAATAATTTCAGTGAGGCCAGGAACCCCTTCTAAGATCTATGTTTTGTGGGCATACCATACTTCATATAAGACCCCTTAATTTGGACATGCCTCCATTACGACTTGTTTATGGCAAGGCTTGCCGCCTATCTGTAGAGCTTGAGCACCGGGCATTTTGGGCAATAAAACAATTAAATTTTGATCTAGTCAAAGTGGGTAAGAAGCGAAAGTTTACTAATAAGTGAATCACACAATGCTGTTTACACAACCAAACAAAAATCTATGTTGTTGTTGTTGATGATGAAAAGTGAAGCATAGCCACATTAGTAAGACATAAAAATGAACTAAGAAGAGGAGAAGTCATACATTTGGAGAGAAAGAAAGAAACAAAAACGAGAAATATGTATTGGAAAAAAAAATAGTCATGGAAAGGAGTGGAAGAAATAGATAATTCAATAGGAAAAGGAAGAAAAATGTTGGGATTGTGGGTGCTTAAGCTAATATAAAAGAGCATATTCACCAATATTAGTAATTTTAAAATCAAATTTTAGCATATAAGATACGGAGTTTTAATGTCCGTTTCACTTGCAATAAAAAGAGTACGGTTAGAGGGGCTAGTGTCTATTGGCCAAAAACCATCCAGCGCTCAAGTCAATTAAGTGATAATTTTGGTAGCATGAGGGTGTCAGAGCAACGGATCATAGCTGCATTTATTTTTTTTTTGGGTGAGGTGATGGGCTATTTATAGAGAATAAGCTGAAAATAGTAACAAGGTCTTACTTGATGTGGAAGTCCTATGATTAGAACATGTAACTATATACGCATCAGAGACATACTCCGGTCATTTTACACTTGGTTGCAACTTGGGTGTCGCTGGGATTTGGGGGAATATCTACCGTCTTATTATCGGCATGTTTGGCGGTACATGGTATAGCATTACCACATGGGTATCCTTCAAGTTATCGACTCATCTGACTAGGGACTTAATAAGTTAGTAGTCATGAGAATTTGTTTGCTTATATAAATCCGTTTAGGTTAGGCTCGGTACAACCAGCCTGGCTTGCTCTTGCCTAATGACACAATAATAATATGAGTACCTCTATACCTCTTTAATTATTGCTAATTAATTTTAATTTTAAAATATAAATATACTTAATCATGGTATCAGAGTTTGTGTTTCACATAGTTTCACATTGTCTACGTTACCTAATAAAAATAGTTCACGTGTATGATTTGAAAATTTATAGGTATCAAAATTATTAATGATCAAACTAAAAACAGAGTTGGACGCTGACTGAGGGGTCCACGTGGCAGTGAACTCCTTTTGAAACCGCCAGTCCCCACCCAAAGCTAACCTTCCAAAAACGCTCCCCAGTTTGTCCCTTCCGAATTTGAACCACAGCAGAGGGCGCGAAATTTGAAGCCATTAAATCAAATTTATTCTCTCTCTCTCTCCAAAAATATCCAAAGGCTCTGATTTTCTCGAACTCCGTTCTTTCTCAGATTCCTTCTCTTTCAAAATTTAATCATATTTTAATAAAAGTTCGTAAATCTCGAACCGCATTCAAATTTCCCTTCTTTAAATCTCTGCATTTATTTTCGTAAAAAGCCCAGAAATTTAAAACCAAAATGGGGGAAGAACAAGAGGAAGCTCCCATACTACGCTCCGATTCCACCACGCCGAAGCTTCCTTTTCATCTGGGCAAGTTCCCTCTGGAGTTATATGTCAATATGTGTAAGTGGGCTTGCTTCAAAATTTAGGGTTCAAGTCTTTTTTGACTGTTTCTCATAGCATTTAGGGTTTAATGAATTCAATAACTCAAATTTGTGTGGTTTTCGTAGAGAAAGTTTTGATCTTTCCTTAGTTGGAATGTTTTGGTTTCTTTCCCAGATCTTTTATTCAAAATTTGAATGGAAACATAGCTTAAGTTAGGTTCATTATGGTGTGGGAATGAATGATGTTGGTTTGGGTTGTTGAAATCTTGTTTTGCTTTCAATTTTGCAGGATTTTAGTGATTGGATTCCTACAGTTAGGAAGTGGGGTTCTTGATTGTGGAGGGAATAGGTGGAATTTGGGGCTATTGGGTTAGGATTCGATGATCAAGATGAAGACGCATGCGCATGTTAAGGGGAGAGGAGCTGGGAGGGTCACTGTGCAACAGGTGGTTTTCGAGCTCAAACAAAAGGTGGTTACTGCACTGAACAAGCTTGCTGATCGGGATACTTACCAAATAGGTGTTGAGGAGCTTGAGAAAATGGCGGAGTGCTTGAACCCAGATGGGATTGCTCCGTTTCTGTCGTGTATTTTGGATACAGATTCGGAACAGAAGAGTGCAGTGAGAAAGGAATGCATTAGGTTGATGGGTACATTAGTGAGGTATCATGAGGGGCATGTTGGAATGCATCTTGGTAAGATGGTTGCCAGTATTGTTAAGCGACTAAAAGACCCGGACTCTGTTGTGAGAGATGCATGTGTGGAGACTGTTGGTGTTCTGGCATCAAAATTGAGTGATGGTAGGGGTGATGGTGATGGGGTCTTTGTTGTCTTAGTAAGGCCACTTTTCGAAGCTCTGGGTGAACAAAACAGGCAGGTTCAGTCAGGTTCAGCATTGTGCCTAGCAAGGGTCATTGATAATACTCATGATCCCCCGGTTTCAATTCTGCAGCCAATGTTGAATCGAACGATAAAGTTGCTCAAGAATCCACATTTTATGGCTAAGCCAGCTGTTATTGAGTTGAACAGGAGCATTATCCAGGTGACTTCTTCAACTAAAACACAATTATACTGGTTATTTGGTTGTTCTTTATGTTCGTACTTGTGGATTATCAAATCTGTTTTCCCAAATGCTGCATCGAGAACAGCTTTTAGTGACATTTATGTGTACATCAATCAATTCTTGTTAGCTATAGTCACGCCAGGCTTGTTATGTTTGTTTAGAATGTTTGCTAATGAAAACAATTTGAGATCATGCTCCTTTTGATTTAAGGTGGCTGATGTTATGCGTCAGTGGCATTTATTTGTGTGCTGTCTTCTGTATACTAGAATATGCCTGGGTCTCTCATGTCACATTAATGATCGGAATTTGGCAAAACATGCTACATGGCATTTTCTCTCAATCATGGCAATCCACCTAAAGTACTGAAATGAATTCTTTACAAGGAAATTAACTTCTACCAAATAGGGCTGTCAACTTACGAAACAGCTCAGTTTGAAATCCACCTACACTTCATATGCTTGTCTTTATTTTACTGCATCTTTTTGGAATGTACTTCAATCCTTGTATGCAGTATATGTCCTTTTTATTATGCACAATTTGATTCTCTATTTTAGGCAGGGGGTGCACCAACACAAAACATTCTCTCCGGTGCAATGGGAAGTATTCAAGAATCTCTCAAGAGTAATGACTGGGCAACACGCAAAGCAGCATGCATAGCTTTAGGGGAGATAGCTTCAAGTGGTGGATCCATCTTGGGCTCTTTTAAGGCTTCCTGCATTCATTCCCTTGAATCATGTCGCTTTGACAAGGTTAGCATTGATTAAAAATCTAGATTTGGAGAATCTTCTTTCATGCAGATGAGTAAAATGTATCTGTTTTATACTTCTGTTGCTTGTAGGTGAAACCAGTTAGGGATACTGTCCTACAGGCACTGCAGTGCTGGAAAAGTCTTCTAGGAGCTGACACTCCTGAACCTTCGGAAGCTGGCTCTTCTATTAAAGGTTTGCTGAGTATTGCCAGTATTGATATTTGTTTCAGATTGGTTTTTACTCTCTGGATTCTTACTTCAATGCAATGTCTTCAGTTTATCACCATAAAATTCAGTAGTCTTTGTTTGATCTCCTTGCAGCTTCTAGATGCTCCCTAGTAACCAGGGGACGACTGTGTGCGGTCTCATCATTTGTCGACATTTTTGTGATGCATATTGAATCCTATGTTGACTGGATCTCATTTTTGCAGCTTTCATAATGAATTAATTAAAATATGCTAGTACATGACTGCTCAAGTTATCAAATATATTTTCCAAAGGAAAGTTCACGTATATCAGGATGAGCTGAAAGTGTTGCAACCATAGGTGGATAGGTTCTGGACCTAATATACCAACTTAACTTATAGCCTGATTTATTTTATGTTACCTGGTTCTAATGATGAAGCTTAGTTGTACTTATGCCTTAAAATATGCATGCTCCAACATCTTAACCTTCTCAACTTATGAGGTTGTAGTTTTGGAACAAATAGTATATTATGTGAAAGTGGCATATTTTGACAATGTTCTACTAATTAATATTTCTTTTGGCACTACTTCTCGTCCAACATGGAAAAATAGGTCATCTTTCATCATGATATTGTTCTTGCTGTACCACTACGACATGTTATTCTGAAGCCTGCTTTGAACGTTTAAAGGATATGGAACATCCTTTTCCTTCTTTATTTCAGAAAACTTCTTGACTTAATGCACTTGTCTTGTTACTTCTCATAATCGTTTATCAATTTTTCTTTTGTACAGAAAATTTCTTTGGTGGTGGCTACAGTGATATCACAAGTGCCAGTGAATCTGGAAGGAAAGATCGCTCGCTCAGGAAAGCTGTTATTGGTGCGACTAAGAGCAGGATTCCTTTGTCTGGCAGAAGAACACGTCCAAATCATGTGGAAAATCATCAACGTTCCAGTGAAGATGATTGGCATATTGAAATTGCAGTTCCTAAAGCCCACAATGCTTCTTTGCCAGAATATCAGAATGAGGAATCTGAGGGTAGCACTATTACTAAGACATTAGAAAGGATGAGCACTGATGTTACAAGCACACAGGATATGGGATATGAATATGTTCACATGGATGAAAAACAAGAATGTTCTTCTCAGTCCAATATTGTCACTGATGACATTGACACTAAGTTTGTCACAGTTTCTTGTAACAGTCTTGAGGAGAGTAGTTCGCAGAAGCCAGTGGGAAGAAATCAGCGGTTTGCAGTTGAAGGTTTAAGTAGTGAAAAAATATACTCTGAAAGAGATCGTAGAAGTCTCGATTCCACTGTGACAGAATCAGATTCTCATACTCCACATGGATGTTGTTCACAAATGGCAAATGAAGTGTCGTGCATTAGAAAACAACTCTCAGAAATTGAAATCAAGCAGTCAAACTTAATGGATCTTTTACAGGTACATACCTCGAGATTCTCAGATATGCATAGAAGTTAATTTATGTTAGTTGCTTCACTATTTGTCTAAACTCATTGAAGCATGAGCCTAATCATTTAGTTTTGATTGCCCATCATTAAGATAAAATCAATTTAACATTGTATGACTTGATGGCTCATACAATTTTAGGTAGAAAAAGTTCTTATCTGCTTCCTTTTACCTCAGTTCCAAAAAAAAAAGTTATACATGGCTGGCTTCCTACTAACCTATTTTGCTAAACAAGCACTTCTTACAATTCCTACCTTACAATCTAGCACTCTTATAGTATTTGAAATTTATTGTTATTCTGGTACAGTGTAAACAAAATAATTACAAGTCAAAATAATATTTTTTTCATCTACATCTAAGCCTGTAAACAATTATACTTAGCTTTTGTATTTTACTTCTCTACAGGCATTTACATCTGGTGTAATGGGTAGCTTGTCTATGTTACAAACAAGGGTGGTAGGCCTAGAACATGTTGTAGATAGATTATCTCAGAACCTAGTACATAGGGAGGAGCATTCCAATTTAGCAACCTCCAAACTCATGAAGCAAAACCAAAGTGTGCATTCTCCGAGACTCTCTACATGCACTCCTAGGCCATCTATAGATATGCGCAACAGGCAGCCTTCACTGTTGTCCGTGAAACATTCTGATATTTGGGAGGAAAACACATTTGTGAGGACCCAAGCAAACAATTCTGCAAGACAAGGTACAGAGACATGGAGCAATACTAAGGTGAAACTTACCAGGAATCCTGCTGGAAAAGATATTAGGAAAAGTTCTGGGCAGGGAACACAGAGGACAAGTCAAACAAGGACTGATGCTATGTTTACCTCAGCTTCTAGTGCCAAAGTTAGACAAAATGTTTTAGAAAGCAAGAATAACCTCTGGAAACAGGTCAAGGGTTTGCTCTGTGAAGGCGACTTAGATTCTGCATATGTTGAAGCTCTTTGTTCTGGTGATGAAATTGTTCTGATTGAACTTCTTGATAGAACTGGTCCGGTTCTAGAATGCTTGTCACCTAAAACTGCCGGCGATGTCCTCAGCACTTTAGCATCATATCTCGTAGAGCAAAGGTTTATCAACACAATAATCCCTTGGTTGCAGCAGGCAAGTGTTTCTACACATGATTTACTTATTGTTAACTTTTATTATGAACAAATTGAATGCCATCATGCACTAGATCCTTTTCTTACATAAATTGGGTGGCTGGATGTATTAAAATACGGTTTTCTCTTGAACTTTTTCACTGAATGTCACAAAGTAATGTATTACAAACGTAATGATTTATTTGCTTTAACAGTACGGTTGTTACTTTCTTCAGGTAGATTACTAGTGCGTTGTTTAGTTTTTCTTTGAAATCAGACTGAAAATTCAGTTATTTCAAGAAAGAGTCCCTAGTCTTTCTTGAAATAATCTGGACTTACTAAGCAACAACGTATGGGGCTTGGTTTTCTTTTTCCCTAGTCATTTAAACTTTGCATTTTCTATGTAGGAACAGAAATGTGTACAGAAAAAGTGTTAACACATTATGCCATTTTGTCTTATTTAGATTGCTGATTTGAGCACCACTCATGGACCAAATTACTTTGGGCTGTCTGCAAAAGCAAGGCAAGAATTCTTGTCTTCTGTTCAGGAAGCTGTAAATATGGAATTTGTCAATTCTTCGGAGAGAAGATCTATCACTCAGTTAGCTATGAAGTTCCAGCATAACTGGGGTAAGGCTACTTCATATACCTTAGCATTCTTGCAGTTTCTACCTGTGACTAATCCATGAACTTTGGCTTGTGCAGGTTAGTGCTCGAATAATAAATCAGTCATGAGAGTTGATGTTGAACATTTTAGTAATTAGTACGATCTTAACCAGACGATGGTCCAAGTCTGGTCACTCACCATCTTTTCTCAATTAGAGTTTTTTTGCCTTTTGTATGTAATTTCTCCATCTTGTAAGACGTAGCTTCTCCATTTTCTGCAGTGTTTGTGTTTCCATTATCGGTATACTTACGTTTAGGTTTTATTAATCAACTGTGTGAGGAAATCTCTTGCCTGTGGACGTGTTCAATTTCTTTTACTCGTAGAAATATTCAATTTCTTTTGCTAAACTAACGTTTGAAATTCCAACAAAGAGCTTTCTATATTTGTCAGCATATTTAATCTTGGGAATATTGAGAAACTGCATCCTTTACATCCATGCAATCAAACCGTCAAACAAATGGGAATAGAGCTTGCGGTTCAACTTTTAATACAAGCATTGCTCGACACAAACCCAAAAAAAAAAAATATCCTCGCCCTTCTAAAATCTCACTTGAAAACTGTCCTAGGAAAATTGGCTGTTTTTTGACTGGTTCTCTTGTGAACTCCAACAAAGGAACAAGTCATAAGTTTCTATCTATAAGAAGCCTTCAAGATAAGAGGCTTCGGTATTTGAAAGTCTAGCCACTGTAAAAAACCATCAACAGCTTTCTCCGAATGCTATGCTAAAGTATAATATCATAACGTACATGATAGCTCATAACATAGAATGTCACAGAATGAATTACAACGTATTCATTTCAATTTTTGCCAAAGGGGAAAGAATTTTACTCAATACACCTAAAGGATAGACCGGTTGATATATCTTGTACAGTTCCAACCTCCATCCATTTTCTGGTAAAGGGTTTAACTTCTTGCATAGTTTACTATTCCCGAGACACAAAACTTGGGGACGGGCTATGATGATCATGATCACTCATAGGCTCACTGTGGCTCCTTTCATTTCCCCGGTTGCTCCTTCGCCTTACCTCTCCTCCCCCTCCACCATCTTTTCCATTTACATCTCTCTTAGCATGAGTTCCAGAGGTTCCCTTGGGAGCCTCATAAAGAGTTACAGCTTTACCTCCACTTTGAAGCAAAGGGTCATGCTGTTCTGGTGCTTGAAGACTCTCAAGGATTTCAACAACCTGGCTCATAAGGGGTCTCCCTTTCGGGTTCTGGCTAAGGCATTGGTATGCTAGATGGGCCACCTTCAGTGCAGTTTTAAGTGAGTACTGCCCTTCCAGTCGAGGGTCTACAATCCTCAAAAGTTTCTTATTATGATTCAAGAGTGGCCGAGCCCATTCAACCAGATTATGTTCTCGGCTGGGCCTGCTCTTATCCATTGCTCTCCTTCCAATGAGCATCTCAAGTAGCACTACTCCAAATCCATAAACATCGCTTCGAGCCGTTAGATGCCCTGATTGGATCAAAGTAAAAATGAGACATGAACTACTCTGGTTTCTAGTTTTCATCTGCATAAGCATTCATATAAAAAACTAACATTTGTCAAAATAACCATATCTATGGAGAATATACAATAGGGGAGGAGAGGATGGAGGGAGGTCTATATCAATTTGGAATATTATTTCCTCTCGACCTTTCTAAAAAGCTAACAAATGTACATGATGGAATATAAGTCGGTTATATAAGAGTGAAGCACAAGAACATGCCATACGAGATGCACAATTTATCTTTACACCAGTCGTTTGTGTTAATTGTTAACTGCAAAAACATGCTAGCCCAATGAACTTCATTTCTGTGTTCTTTATTCTTTCTCCTCATATATTCATAAACAGTTGTTGGTCTATATTAAGAATAGATATAATATCATTTACTAGCGACAAGAAAAGAATAATTATCATTAATAGTATAACTCAGCAACTTAGTTGTGACACAACTCACCAGTCATTACATACTCAGGAGCAGCATATCCGTATGTTCCCATCACTCGTGTTGAAACATGGGTTTGGTCTCCCATCGGTCCTTCCTTTGCAAGGCCAAAGTCTGAAAGCTTCGCATTAAAATCCTGCAATTTATAATTGCAATTTTCAACAACAAAATCAACATGACTTCTTCAGGAGAAATCACTCATTTGATAAAAGCATGAATATTTATTTTCCATCCTTTTATTTGCCAAAAATGAATAAAAGATCATTGCAAGAAGCATTCGAGTCACTTCATCTTCTGGTTTCAGTTTCACTTCTGCATTTAGATTGACTTTTTAAGAGAGCTTT
The DNA here is from genome assembly GCA_024704745.1 of Rosa lucieae. Classification (NCBI taxonomy): domain Eukaryota; kingdom Viridiplantae; phylum Streptophyta; class Magnoliopsida; order Rosales; family Rosaceae; genus Rosa; species Rosa lucieae. Next base: position 12,883,983 of record CM045495.1, on the reverse strand, counting down.
TGGTAATCACTATCAATTCTTTCTTCCCTTTTTTACGTTCTTTTGAAGGGTGTGCCTAAAGAAATGCTCAATCTTGTAAATGCAGATATAAGATAGCTATAGTAGACAACGAACCGCATCCAACAAAATGTTTGATGTCTTGAAGTCACGGTAAATGACTGGCCTTTCAGCACCATGAAGAAAAGCAAGTCCTTTTGCAGCATCTAAGGCAATCTTCATTCTTCTTGTCCATGTAAGCGTACAACCCACTCCTACCACCCAAAACAGAATTAACAAGCTATTAAGCAAGAGGCCTAATGTCCAATATGAATATGCCTCTCAATCTAAGTCATAATATGCATGAAATTTAGTTTTGACATAGTGGAAGTATCCACTTGAACACATATTGAAAGTTGTTGTCATAGAGCATCTGCATATCAAGTAACTTCGTAATTGGTGGAACCATGCAGTTTGGGGGAAATTAATATTTACCCAGCAGGAGGTTTTCAAATAAAGTATGATCAACAATTTATCAGACAATGGAGAACAAAAACAAAAGGTTATTTATCCCTGATGAAAGTCTCTTTTGTTCAAGAAAACAAGGGCAGATGAAAGTGTCAACTTTCTATTTGCACTAGCATCCAAGTTTGAAGTGAAACAAATTTTACACTTTTAAATGCAGTCATGTGTCGAACAAAAACAAAACCCACATACATATTTGAGTAATGTATCTCATCTTCAAAACAAAATTCCTAATCAAACCTGCTTTGTGCCAAGTTTGAAGTGAATCAAATTTTACACTTTTAAATGCAGTCATGTATCGAACAAAAACAAAATCCACATACATATTTGAGTAATGAATCTCACCTTGAAAACAAAATTCCTAATCAAACCTGCTTTATGGCTAGAGAAAGTATTGGCAAGAAATAAAAGAAAGAGATGTTTTAGTATCACTAACAAGCAGGTATTGGGGACAAATAAGGATCCAGACTGGTCTAGGGAAATTGGAGTTAGAAAGCTGCCGAAATTAAGTAGTATCACTAATAAGCAGGTATTGGGGATGAGTAAGGATCCAGACGGTCTAGGAAAATTGGAGTTGGAAAGCTGCTGAAAAAGAAAGAAAAAAAGTTACCCAAAACGCCAGACAAATAAAGGAGACTAATGGGTGATACATGATATTCTGAAGCATAGGGAATTAAGCACAAGGGGGAGATAAATTTTCTTAAGTGACCAACATAAGCATGGCCAAGTCACAAGTGCCAAAGTATTACCAAAAAAAATGATGGTGATAATTTACAATATAACCAAAACGATGATACTTAGGTCACTATAAAGCAACAATCAATGCACTAATCAAGGGTTACAGTTTCATCATTCATAAAAAACACTTACTGCGGAAAAGATGTTTTTCCAAGCTGCCACTTGCCATGTATTCATAGACCAATTGGCGGTGGTCATCCTCACAACAGTACCCAATCAGCCTCACAAGATTAGGATGACTGAACTGTCCCAAGTAGTGTACTTCAGCCTGCAAGATAAACAAAATCAGACAAAAATGCTTAGAGGATTATAATCAATTGCAAACAAATGACATGAGATATATTATGCCAAATCCGACTTATTGGTCATGGTTTCAAAGATTTGTATTTTGCAAACTAGAAACTTGTTGAGAGACAAAAATTTGTTTAAGCAACAAAGGAAAAAAAGATCATATGTCCTACTTATTTCATCAATGTTTTTAACTTGCAATAAGGGTCATCATTTCTTAAAACAAAGTTACCATATTCAATTGCTCTCATTGACTAGGTCCTTCATTTTGAAACTTTTGATCCACTATCTTCTAGTATCAAGGAAGCTTGAATGTGACACCGAAACTAAAGAGAAAGTTACGCTATTTCTAATGGAAGTTGTAACAAATTAAGAAGTAAAAGAAACTTTGCCTTGCACACAAGGAGGCAACATTTATATCTGGAAAGGACTGACCACAAGCTTCAGACTACACGCCATTCTGTCAGCCCTTCAGAATGAATTTATCTTCCACATTCATAACTAGACTGTCCCTCTACTTTGTTTTCAAGGACAATAATTCATATTCTTTATCCGCACGCAGAACATGTTGTACAACAGAATACTGTAAAGCGTGATTTCTAGGAAAATAAATAAGATAAGAGTGAAAGATAAGTCAAATACCAGCCATTCCCTATCACCTTGGTACCCTTCTGGGTTAAGCTCCTTAATGGCAACTTGTGTGGACGTGTAACCGGGCCTCACAGTGTCATCAATGACTCCTTTGTATACAATTCCAAACCCACCTTCACCAAGAATCAGATCTGACCTGAAATTTTTTGTGGCCAACCTCATCTCATCGTGAGTAAAGATGTTGACATTGATATATCCTGGACTTTGGCGGAGGTCTTTGATATTCTTTGTAACCAAAGGGGTATCGTATGGTGTTCTATCCGGGTGAGCTTGAGATACCGAGGAGTCATATCCTACTTTATATATTTTTTTTCACAAGAAAAGAAAAGTGTTACACCATCACTCATAAACAAAATCCTACATCATTTGATTAAACATACACCACAAGTTTCACTTTACTTCCATAAATGTTCACCTTATTAACTCATAGGTCACTAGACTAACAAAGAAATACATCTCTTCCTGGTAGCTTCTAAACACCATACAATTATAATGGCGTTTACCAATCAACATGATTTGTAAAACAAAAAAGGACATTTACAGAATGATCAACATAAGACTGTGCACTTTAAGTATGTTCAATAACTACCATATACAAACTTCACCTACATCAAACTTTGCACTTTAATTAAGAAGTACAAGCAAATCCCTTTATTTCAGACACTCCTGACCCGTGACATGACATACCAAACAAAAAAACTAACATTCAAATCCCATGATTGATGCTTCACCAAAAACCTACGTCTGGCACATTTACTCAACAATATGCTTCAAATCCAGTCACCTGGTTATATAAACACATGACAAATGACCATACTTGAAAACTCGACTTTCAAAATGTACCACACAAGAACCCAATTCTTCCCAAAAGATCCTAAATTTCATTGTTGAAATGTTAAAAACACGATATACCTTGTTGGGCTTTCTGAGTAAACTTGGATAACTTGGATTCCTTCTTGTGTTCACTGAAACAAATCCCCATGAATCTAACTAACAATACCAAATCCTTATAAATCCGCACCCAAATCCCACCTTACATTCCAACCCCTCCACCCATTTCATGGCATTGACAAATGACAAAAGCCTCTAAGCCTCCACCGACATGGTCACTTGTCAATGTGGGGGGGTTGGAATATCTGCAATTCGGGTCCGGATTCGATCTGGGTCGGGGCAAATGCGATGTGGGTCGCCGGAGAAACGGCTCTAACTTCTATATTGGGCCACCAGAAAAGCCACCCAAAGCTTTCGGAGCAGAGAGATGATAAATAAAGGGAGGAGAGAGAAAGTGAGAAGAGATTAAAAGGACAAGTCTTTCAAAAAAAACCAGAGACAGAGAGATAGAGAGAGAAAGAGAAAGGAGGGATTTGGTCCAGTAGTTGTTGTTTAAGGTCGAGAAGCCAAAAGTGGCGAACATAACGGCAAACCAGACATGATACCCAATACCATGTCACTCCTTCCCCTCCCGGAAAAACAAATAACAAAAATCAAAACTTTCTCGGACGACGATGAGTTGTGATGGTTTGGTAATTTTGGGTTGTACTTTTTTCGTGCCAGCAATCATTCAAAGATTTTTGAAAGTGGGATTTGGTTTATTTTTGGTGCGTATTCGTTTTCACTCATTGCCAGTTGCCATTTCGACCACTTGTTCCAGAAGGTATTAGCGAAACTGCCATTGCTCGAAATATTTGTCTTTCTATTGTGAGTAATGTTTTGTTGATTAGATTCTGTTTTGAGAAATTGAATACGGTGGATTGGGGGGAGTATAGAACTATAGACAGCTGACATGAGAGTGACTTTTTTGTTTAAAACTTTAAATTTACGATAAGAAATATGTTGATCGGCAATAATAACCATGATATATGATGAGTTAATACGTCCAAGAACATGATTATTAGAATATTAATGAGTCATTTTCATAAGGACTTAGGGAGTAAAGTTCTGAATCTAAAATTATAGATAATCGAGGTTGTAGACATACACATCAAAGGGATGAGTTCAATGGCTATGACGGGCAGGTCATCAAGGGAAGTGATAGGATTAGGAGGTGATTAGACTGGCATATTTCGTTAGCAAGGTATTCTTATTCTAAAATATCAGTAAAGAAGGATTCTTTTCAATCTCAATACTCATATCCACTGTTCTAACAAACGGTACGTTTAGGTAGACGCCTAGGTGTTGGTCACTGGGGCACCGATCTGATTATAGGCTAGGCAATGGCTGTAAGCGTTTGACTCATCGATCATTGTCTAGGCAGTCTAGGGGTTTGGGGTTTTTTTTTTTTTTTTAATGGAAGTGAAATTTGCACTCGTAATTATACACTCCATTTTCTTTTTTTAAATAATTTCTTTTGTTTTCCTTATATTTGTTTCCCACATTACCCTTACAATCATAACTGACTCCTTCCATCTCTCTCCTCTCTTCCTCTCGGTGGAACCTCTATTCCTTCTCATCATCTTCCCATTTCTCTTATTTGGCTTCTATGTCTTTTGTTATCTGATCTGGGAATTACATCAATTGGATCATTTTTCTCTAATTGTCAATCTCTATCTTGATTTGTCTCATGATTAAACAACCAAACATCTTTTCTCTCCTTTGCTCTCACAATCTAGATTTGCCTCTAAATAAAATAGATTTCGTGTTGTTTCGACTGTGATTGAAACTCAAGGATCGAAGAGGAACAACCCAGAAAACAAAGGATTTTTTTTTTTTGATTCGAAGAATAAATGTTATCGTCATACCATATATTGAGAAATCTAGAACATGTTGTTCTGTCTTCTGATGATCCTGCAATTAATGTAATTTCTCTCCCTCCCTTATTTAATTAGCCTAAGCCTAAAATTATACAATCCAACCACATTTTCCATATTTGTTTGCCACAAACAAAGACCAACATTAGAAAAGCAACAAAAGAGAAATTAGGTGAATCGTTATTGTGAGATTGATTGATTTTGAACATTTGTATTCATAATTTTGGCCTTGTCGCTGGGTTCTAATCTATCGAGTTGCAAAGAGAGATTAGAGAGCTGGGGAAAATAAAGTGACTGGGAAGGGATATTTTCCGATTAGCATCTAGACTTATCATTTTTTTTGTTCAGTATTCAGATTATAATGCTGCAAGAGAATAAAAATACCATTTCTAAACTCAAAAGTTCGTACAGGCCGCTTCATATTCTTCAACAAGAACGAACGACACAATTACTATACTACGAGCAGCTGAACAACCATAAACTCATAAACTTACAGCCATGAACCATCCCATGACTGAAGAACAGCTTGAAATTCCATCTTTATTTTTTATAGTTCTTCCAGATGATAATGGCAGAGTATTGGAGCTTGTAGGCTATGTATCAGAACCAAGTCGACAGGGAAACCATCGCAAACACAAAGATTCACCCAGGGATATTTTCAGAAGACAAGAATTCATCAATCAACTAAAACTATTAAAATATTAAGAGGGAGTGTGGTTTTCAAAAAGGGGAGTGCAAATTTCACTCCCCTTTTTAAAACATTGGTTTCAAGCCTCCACCTCGTTGTAGGCTTATTTGTCCTTAGTGTCGATGCTCTGTTGAATTTAGTTGTTCGAGATCTGGAGCCAGTTGATCTCCATTGTCAGCTCCTACTGTCATGCCCCGAATTTCGAATAAAGAAATTTTGAATCTGAAACGCGATAACTTAACAAGCACAAGAAAAACACTTAGAATGCTTCATTTAAATTAGACGATAAAGCAAATTGAGCTCACCAACATCAATACGGACTCGTTTTTTAGAGTCACATATTAATTTACAGAGAGTTTACAAATTAAATTGAACGACAATTCAATAAATAAACACACTCACTACACAGCAGAAGAATAAAATTAAAGTACACTTCAACGTCCAAGCTATAACAGCAATCAAACCTCAACTTCGATGACTATTACTCTGACCTGCACAATAACCCATACACCATGAAATATTGCACCTGGCTTGTGTGAGTAAACCTAAATAACCCTGAAGACATATTTCCAACTCGAGGACAACAATCAACACAATGATTAATTCCACAACAAAAATCTTTTTCTTTTTAGGAACACACATGTCACAACCGTGACAATTCAAATCATTCTAAATGAAAACCGGCAATCCATGCATAGGAATTTAGTTCAGGAAATCACCAACAGTAAACAAACCAAAACCATAGTAATCCATGTGTATAGTTTAATTCAGGAGATTACATTTAAAATCAAACAATTATAATGAAAATGAAATAAATAAAGAAGTCAAACAACTCACGAGTAATTAAAACAATCCAAAAACAACTCCATATTAAATATAAAAAAACTCAAGTCCCTCAATGGACTATAAAAGAAAGAACCCACACGAATTCTCTTTAAAACGAGTATTTAAATGCCTCATGTAAGCCCCGTATTACTCCAATGAAATACAATGATAGACAGACTAGAACTCTAACTCAATTGTAGACTGTCACCTCGACCGAGATTCAAACTTACGATAATAATTGCCTCTGTCACTACTTGTGACCTGGATTAGTAGATCCGAAAACATTTAAAATCCTATGTGACTCAAAACTTTACTGAACTGGACTACTCATTCAACACAATAAGTAACAGATCAAAACGATATTTTGAATAAATCACAATTCACTCATATCACAATGTCACACCATCAACATATATATGTCACGCAAATATACACACACACACACACACACACACACACACACACGGTCATCCACACAGGAATGCCACTAATACCAACTATAGTTCACAATCACAAAAATATCGAGAAAATCATTTTTATACTTAAAAATATATTTTCTATACCTGTGAACAGCAGTCCTATGAACCGTAGTCGATCGAGTCCATATCATTTAAAACAAATATTCATTTCTGAAAATGATTTACAATTATCAATTAATTCTGAACGTTTGTAAATGAACCACCTGAGATTTACTCACCTCAAAATCTTGTTGCTTCTTCTCTTACAGTAGAGATAAGATATCGAATACGCTCTGTTAATCACCTAAGTAATATATGTCACAACTTAGTACACGGATCAAAAGCGATTAAGTTTCGAAAGTAATGCCAATTGAGCGAAACTTCATCCGAGACCACCCAAGGTCTCCAGAATACTTCTACGATCAATATATCAAAGCTACAAGTCGATCAGACTGTCGAATCCTCACAGATCAAAAACCTATCGAACTGGAAACCCAAAAAAATCATAACTTGCTCATACGATTTCCAAAATTATAAACTATATATCAAAATGCTTGTATCGACGAATAGATCCCAATGAGGGGTAGAAACTGCCCCTGAGGTGGCCGGAAGCAGCCGAAAAATGCCACCACAGAAAGTGGCAGAGCCGCCGCTGACCTCCCAATTGGGCGGCAGGACTTATGCCAAACTCTTCCTCTCAACATGCACATCAATATTCATAACTAGCACAAATTTTGAATCAAAGCTATTTGGCCTGAATTTACCTCGAAAGATTTGAAATTTGAAGAACCCTAGATTCCCAATCTTCAAAATTCGATCTCCACAAGTTGAATCGTTGCAAGCCACCTTGGGAGAAAGCTTCTACGTCTTCCGGGCTCCAAAAGTCCCCAAGAATCATCGATTATGGTGGCCGAAATTGAGAGTTCTGACAAGATGGCAGATTGAAGCGCCTCCACCACTTCTAGTCGTTGTAGCGCCGTCCACAGCCCGACCCAGGTGATGAAACTTCACAGAGTTGGATAAGGGAGTGAGGCGAAGAGAATGGGACAAGCAGCGTGGCCAATGGTGGTCGGAGGAAAGAGAAATCGCCATCGAAAGTAAGCTGGGCGAAATTGGGGTCGGGACCGGAGAGAGAAAACTTTCCAAAAATGGAAAGTTGGTATTTTTTGATATTTTCGGACTTTTTTTCCTATTTACACTAAAATGGAAACTTTTTCAAAAGCTTCATAAGAACTTCGATTTTCGCGTTCCACATATCCACGAACTCGTATCGACATGCTCTACGACTTTCGTGAAGGATGTTTTTGGGGAAACTCAACGAATAAAAGTCAGCTCTTTGACCACTCGAAAATAAAACTTTTTGAGTAATTATTTGTCTGAAACACTTTCGCTTCACCCTCAAACCACGAAATTATACTAAAGAACACTTTATTAATTCCCAGAAATTTTAAGAAATTAATAACGAATTTTCTGGGTATTACACCTTCACATGCTTTTACTTCTTCATCAGCGATCGTGTGACCAATTTGTATTTGGATAGCATCTTCTTCCTCTTCTTGTTGTCCACTGTAGATCCGTAAGAGTCGAAGCTCTATTGGCACTTAACTGAGGACATTTAGGGAGAATCAATTCATATATTATGAAAATGAAATTTTTTTTTTATGGATTACAGGAAAATTGGGGGTTGTAAAATTGAGAAATTGAAATGAGGAAATGATGATCTGATTCGATTAGTTCATGAGTAAATGTAGAACCAATAGAGGAATATAATAGAGAAAGAGCGGATCAAGCGAATTCATCTCATCAATGTCACATAAATAAATCTAAATTCATTAGGGTTAGGTTACAAAGAATTCTAGAATTCCCGGATCTCCAAAATCAGAATTGAAAAAGGCAACAGTAGTTGCCAACTTTAACATTATAATACCTATTACAATTTTATTTACATCATGTAAATTGAGAAGTTTTAAATACACACCCCTAATTACTTAATATACACCTACCATTTAATTTCTCATTCTAATATTTTACTAAATACACAACCCAAATTACCTAAAATATCCTTAACCTAACAAACCATGAAATACACTATTATTTAACAACATTAAGGCTACTATTTAATTTGATTAGTATAACTGACCATATTAATTACTTGTCTTAGTTATTGGAAAATCCATAAGGATTCATTATTGTTCCATTCAAATTGATGCTTAGAAATAGGTTTTGTATTATTTGAGTTCATCCACCAAACACCATATTAATCAAGTATAAAATTTTGAGTCGAACATTCAACCAAAACTGTATCAGTAGTTTCTCCACAATGACAGAACTACAAAATTGTCATTGGATGGTCAAACAAATTAACAATTACAAAGTTTTATACCTGCGATGTTTTATATTAGATAATAAATTGACTAATCATAACTTTTAGAAAAAAAAAAAAAAAAACTAAAAGTGGGAGTAAAGCGATTTGTTTTAAAAACATTTAATGCCATTGATTTTGAAATTCTAAATTATATGGTTTCTCACCCCATTTAATTACAATTTATTTAAGGAAAATTTAAATTAGATGGTTTCTAACTTTATTCTTGTTTTAACTTTATCCTTATTTTAAATGAGGATGCATGTATAGAAATCTGTTGTGTTTATAATTATAGAATCATATGAGGAAGATATGATTATTATTATTTTTCTTTTAATATATAGATGTCTATTTTGGTCATTTAATCTATCTATAAATTCTGATTTGAGATATAAAATAATAGGGATGTGTATTAAGTAGTTTGGGATGTGTATTTAAAATTTCCCATGTAAATGGTAGTCAGGCGGTGGGTTTTTTTTTTTTTTTTTATAACATAAAAAAAGGTAGTCAGCCCAGATGTTTTTTATTTATTTTTTTAGGGTTAATTACATATAAGTGCATCTTTGAATATTTTTTTAGCCATAAGGCCACCAACTAGTTTTTTTTTTCCTCATAAGGCCACTAGATTAAAAATTGTGTTATATTTTGGATATTAAAAACTAATATATTTACATAAATGCCACCAGAGCACAAAATCAACAGTCATTCTCTCTCCTCTCAGACAAGGTCTCTGGTCAACTCCGACGAGTCTCCGACCGACCTCCGGCCAACTTCCTGCGAACTCCGGCCGCCACAAAACCTACTGTCACTAACACCAAAAGCTACTGTCGCCAGTAATCAAAGCTACTCGGGTGAGATTTCCGACAACTTCTGGCGAGGTCACAAAAGCTACTGTCACCAGTAATAAAAGCTATTCTGGTGAGATTTTCGGCGAGATCACAAAAACTACTGTCACCAGCAACAAAAGCTATGCTCCCCACCACTAATAAAAGCTACACTCCCTAAAATCAAAAGCTACCATTCCCACCAACAAAAGCTACTATCCCCACCACCAAAAACTATTCTCATCCGTAACAAAAGCTACTCTAGTGAGATTTCCGGCGGGATACGAAAAATTATATCACCAACACTAAAAGCTACTATCACCAACAACAAAAACTACTTTCACCAACAATAAAAGCTACACCAGTGAAATTTGCCGCAAGGTAAAAGAAAATTACTGTCACAAATGCTAAAAATTACTCTCACCACCAACAAAACCTACTACTAAGTAGAACAAAAGTTATCCCCTAAAGTTGAGACTGATAAAGCTACTCGCATCAACTATAAAAGCTAGTGCCAAGCAATACAACACCTACTCCAAAAAATCAAAACAACTGTAAATTGAAAATCTCAAATACTTGAATCAAATTTTTCCGATTTCAACTTCAACCAAACACAACTCAAGAACTTAATAAAACTACAATCCTTCTTAACATAAACTTTAGCAATTCTCAAGTATAATGTAATCCAATTAGAAAACCACAATGGATCTACAATGATACATAGGCAACAAGCGGTAATCATTTGATCGAATATAAACCAAACTTAAACAATTTCAATCAAAGGAACTAATCTGATGATTTGTAAACACGAGATCAAGGATAATAATGTGAGAATTCACCGAATCAAATTACAAGCAAAGTAAGAGAATGAAATGGATCACGATTCTGAAACGTTTGATTAGAAGTTGAAAAGGTCAGAGACGAAAATACTTGCCGAGATCGGAGGTTTTAGGAGTCGAACATCATCGTTCGGATCCACGACCTCAGCTTGCTGAGACTTCTCGGCTGCGGCGGCGCTATGCTTTGGACTCGTTGGCGTTCGATTGTGCTTGCCTTGGAGGACGGAACCGTGGAGGGAGGAGTTGAGGAGCCTGAGACGGAGATGTGGTCGATGGAATTGAGAGGAAGAGGAGAGAGTCGAAGATCCAGTATCAAGCTGCCAGAAGAGGTTGGACTTGCCTTCGAAGCTGGAGACGAAGTCGTCGCTGTTGATCTGTGGGAGAAGCAATGGAATCAGTCAGCGGCGATAGAAATCTGCGAGAGATCGGAGTCGGCGGAGAGAGACAAAGGCGAAGTAGAAAGAATCTGGGAGATCTAGTTGATTATGTGAGATTTGGAGCTGCCGATTTGGAGTTTTGGATTTGGGCTAGGGCTCCGGTATTAGGTACTTGAGGAACTGCTTGGACCAGTGGGTGATTTGTGCATGGTGGCCATGGCTGAGACGGAGGGAGAGAATCGGAGTTGGAGGTGGTTATGGCTGAGACGGAGGGAGAGAATAGGAGTTGGAGGTGGTCATGAGCTGAGAGAGAGAGATGGTTTTGATTTTAGAGGCTGTTTGTTTTGCGTATAGAGGGGCAAAATTGTTAAGAAAAAAATAAATGGAAGATGAAAGTGGCCTTATATGTACAATAAAAATTAAGTGGCCTTATGACCAATTAAAGTTTTAAAATGACACTTGTGTGTAATTTTCTATATTATAACATTACTTCTATCAATTGGGTTATTATTATTTTTTTCTCTATATTATTTAAATCTCTCTACATCATTATTAGGGTGATGTCAATAAGGCGAAGTTTATCTTCTGGGTACACATTTTAACTTTTACATCATTTTATACACCCAAGCCATTGCTATAAGTTTTAACTCAATTTCCTTTTGACATATCTTCCGGGAAGCAGACTTTGTAGCATATGTCTTAGCTAATCTAGGCCACAATTGTACTAGTGGAAATGTGTGGACAAATAGAGTCCCTATTGAGGTTTCAAGAGCCTTAATGTTTGATATTGTAAACTCGGGATGCCAGAGAGGGTTCTATTTTTAATATATTGTCTTTTCGTATAAAAAAAAAAAAAAACTTTTACTCATTTTTTTAACATGCAATGACGTTGAATAATGTTCATCTTTTATATTTAGCAAGCTGTGTGACAGCATCGCATGAAGTTGTTGGAGATCTTGAGTTTAATTCATTATTGTAGTTTTACCGAATTTGTAATTTTTTGAAAACTCTTGTACTGTAATTTGTAACAAGTTAAAATATAATACCTTCTATCTTTCTTGGCATTTCTTTTGATAATAGACATCAACTTTTACATACGAATCATTTATGTGGAGAGATTATTCAGAGCACCGCCGTGCACTTGCACCAACATAAATGAATGGTTAGATTGCATTAAATACATTTTTTATTTATTAAAAATAAAGTTGATAATAAATATCAAGGGTTGAGATTATTTTATAAGAGTTGGGTCACTTACACCGTCGGTGCATAGAATAATTTCCACATTTACGTGTAATTTGTTCGCTTCCAAGCACATATAATTAGGTGTGAATTGTGATGTACTATAACACATACAATTTTTAAGTAGGCTACGGCCATGTCACGTGTTTGGTACGGCTGTCCAATCAGTGCACATGATTTTGAGTATTAAGGGATGGAAGTGGAACGGGCCAACTCGTCGTAATACCCTGAAGCCAATAAGTAGTCAAGCCCCAAAGTTACTCGCCACTGACGACTCTAATTTTTCAGACTAGAACTACTTCCCACACAGCACAGTCTGCAACTACTCGATTGAAAATGGCCGACGAAGCCAACAGAGCTGTAAGCTCCCTTTTTTCTCTCTCGATTTTCCAATTTCTTTACTTGCTAGCTATTTACCACAATCACTCTTTTACAGGCGTTCATGGAGATTCAAGGTCGCATGATCGAGCTCACCGCCAAACTCAAGCAGGTTTTTATTTTTTATTTTTTACCCAGTTCAATACGAATACAACAAATATGGTGAAAACGTAAACTTATAAGTGGAGAATTGAAATGGGTTTCAGGTGCAGAACCAGATGCGAAACAAAGAAGGAGAAAAGAAGCGTGCTTTTCTAACCCTAGAGGAAATTCGCCCTTTGCCTGATGACGCCAATACTTACAAATCCATAGGTACTTCAGTTTTGTTGTTTTAATCAACAAAGAGTCTCAAGTTTTAATCTTTCCCTAATAAAATTAACCCTTTTGTTTTTTTTTGTTTTTGGGTGTTTGAATTTGAATTTGATGGTTTTGTTGGGATTTAATCTGTTTTGCAGGAAGAACGTGAGTTCTGGATTGCTCTTACTTTAAATTAAATGGTTTTCAGGACTCGTTGATTAATGAGGTACCTCATATTCTACATAGATGAAATAGTGTGATAAACTCTGTTATTTATGGTGGCCAGGTTTGTTTTAGAGCCCAAGTCAGTGTTGGTGAATGAACAGGAGCAGAAGCTCAAGGATAGTGAGAGCGCAATTGCCTCACTACAGGTATTCCTCTCCTTTCTTGTACATCTTTCGATCTTTAATGTACCCTTTTGGGAGATGCCACCGGCTAGTGTAGATGTCAATCCTGGATCAAATTTGCTTATTCATAATGTCAGAAATAGGCGGCCATATGTACGTGGACTTGAAAAGCGCATGCTAATTCACCTGTTGCCCTCATTTACAGACTTTTTTTTTGGCATTCTGAATCTCTTTCTTGAACGGTTGTCTTTGCATTCTGTAAACCACTTGAGCAATTTGTGCTATCTCTTACTGCAATGCCAGACAACAATATTGATTCGGTTAAAAGGATTATCATATTGTTTATCGTTTTCCACTGAAATGGATGAATGTAATTGATTTAAAGTTCCAATTTTGTTCAGTTGAGATTGAAGGATTGTATATTCTAGTATCCTATGATTGCCAACTCATTAACATGTCTCTTAGTCCTGAATGTCAACTTTTTGTTTTTTGTTTACTTTTGTGCTGTTAAATTTGGTTTCACTTGAACCTGTGAGTTGTGATATTGCTTATAAGAATCTTAAAATGATTTTGTATGAAGCTTTGACCGTCTTGAAATGTTACTTTAATTATAGTGAATAGGAGGGGTGAACCAGGAATTAGGATGAATTGATAAATTTTATCGAAAGTATGTGCCTTCAAGACATTTTGTCAATGGTTAACAGCGTGGTCATGTTGTGAAATCATGTTTTGTTTTCAGAAAGGTGGAGGTTATTTAACTGCTTTTTCGCAACTAAAGCTTTGTCTGTGTGCACATTAGAGACTTCCTGTAGAATGCTCATTTGAAGTCATGTGATGTACTAAGTCTCTGCTCAAGCAAGTTTTCCCATTTTTGTTAGCTTTCCAGTTAAATATGAATCCATGTCAACACGTATATATGTGCAATGCTATATGTAAATTCCTAATATGGTATTTCATATATCTCCTCTTGTTCAAAATTTCTGTCGTGTAAGTCTCTTTACCTAATCAAGCAATAAATGTGATGCACAAGTCAATATCATGTTCATGAGTTATGATGTGTTGAATCCCAAACCGTGGTTTTGTGTTCATGTAAATGCTTGTGGAGGGAGAGAAAGCAAGTTGAAGAGAAAACTGGTGGAATTTTTGTGGGGTGCTGTGTAGTTAAGGTGGAAACAACAAATTACAAAAATATTGGAGGAAGAAAGTGGGGGTTGTGGGATTCTTTTCGTTGAATTCTTTGTGGTTAAGGATTTTGTACTGCTCTAGCTTGTTACTTGTTCTATGATTGCATTTATGTAGGATTTAAATTAAGTACTTGGTTTTCACAAAAAAAGAAGAAGAAGAAGTTTAAGACCGTGTCACGTTGTACATTGTTTCTTGGCTACATTCAACACTACTAAATTTTAACAGACAATAAAGCTGTTTTTCTTGTCTGGACTGTGATGGAAGTAAATTGATTTTCTGTGCTTTCCACAGACCTCAAAGGAATACATTGAGAAACAGATTGGAGAGGTGGAGGGCAACTTGAGGGAGCTATTGAACCAGGATCCAAGTCTTGCTCGTCAGATAATGTCCATGACTGTAATGTGAATTTCAAATCATTCAAAGTCTTATGCAGAGAATTTGTTTTGTTTCGTTTATACAACACATGACATTTGTAGAAGTTAATGGTTTTCCTCTCTGCTGCTACCTTTTTGATCACATACTGTGTCCATTCTCGTATTTTATAGTAGTGCATGGATCATATGGTGACTTGATCTTGAAGCAACTCATGCAAGTTAATTCTTCTTTGGAAGTATCCTCCATATATCAATTTTGTATTACTTGATAAGCTGACCATTTACGCACAACAGCATGTTATCAAATAAGAAAGATTGCCCCATTATAGCATTGATATTCTAATGTGAATTTTATTTTTAAAACATGATCATGCTTATGAATTCATGAGGAAACAGTTGCGCGTAGACTTACTATTTTCCATAATAGTATCTGACCAAAACTTGGAAAAAGTTTTAAAGATTGCATGAGGAATCTATCACTCTAGGGTAGTTTTGCAGCCTGACCACTCTGAAGGATAGAAGGTATGTAAGCTAAACTAAAAACCATAACCTAGAATTTTTTTGGCTACATTAAAAATGAGAGACGTTTTGGCCGTTATCCTAGCTGCTGTGTCTAAATCAGAGTAGACATCATCAGAAATCTCTTCTTCCATTCTGGTCTACTCCCTTTTTCTTTGTCTCCTGCAGTCCTGCCAATCTTTTTTTCCTTTTCTTTTTTGTAAGATCCAAACCATGGCTACTATTGATGATGTCTTGAAGCAGCTGGCAGCAACGCTGGCCATCGGGATGATGGTGTGGTGGCAGCAACGCCTTGTTGACGATGACAGTGATGACATTGACAACAATGATATTGTTTTTTGGTGGCGCGACTCTTCTTATCGAATACTACCCTTGTTGATCTGGATCGGTTCGTGGCGGCCATCAGTAAGGTCTGATCTCACTCAGGCCAGATCACTATTCGAGCTAGCTTTGGGTGTTTCTTTTGCCAATTCTAATCATCAGAGGAGAAGGAATGAGGGTCATTTGTGAAGTGCTATGGTATTATCTCAACAGTGGTGGTAGCGGATTACGATGATGTGGGTGACATAGGAATGGGTTACTGTGCCTGGTCTTCCACTGGTGTTCACAAACCGGAAATGGGGTATGAAAGTTGGATTGGCATCGGGCCGATACATGCAGGTTGATTGATAGCGGCTTGAGAGATAAGAGGAGGTCCTAGTTTAGGTGGAATGGATGTGGGTTTCAGGCTTTCCCTTCTAAAGCAAATGTATTATCTTTCTGAGACTTTCTCAACTGAGTTGGAATCTGTGTATATTAATCTGTGGAGTTTGTGTGGCATATGTGGATGTTTCTGGGGAGGAGATCACCTGTCCCAATTTTCTCTATTTTTGTCCGGATATCACCTTCGTCATCTTGCTAGTAGCCTTCTTCTTTCAGGCATCCTCACACCTCATTCCAAATGGATTCTATAGTTTGGAAATGCATTTGGGGTATCCGTGCTACTCCCAAGGTGAAGCATTTCATAGCTACCAGCTCTAATCGTCATTTTGCGGCATCCCCCATTTGTCCTATCTGTGACACAACCAGAAACTATTGAGCCATATTGCATTCACCTGCTCTTCAGCCACAAAAGCATGGTTCGTACATCCCTTAAGCTATAAGGTTCCTGTTGCTCACATCACTACGTTGGAAGATTAGATTCGTCAACTCATCACAGATTGGCAATCTGAATCTTTTGCTTCCCAGAAATATACCGAGGTGGCTTACCTACTTTGGCAACTAGCCGTGTCCAATTTTTCCTATTCCATCCAAATTGGACGTTAATTCTAACAGTCGGATCCACTGGGCTAAAATGGTCATTTCAAGACAAAAAACCTATAAAAAATAATTCCTCTTTTTTCTTTTTCTTTTCTATTTCTTCATTTTTTTTATTTTTTTATTTATTTAATTTTGTCTTCAATCTATACACCACAAGTTATAATAGGTTTATAAAAACAAAAAGATACTCTAGGTAGTTGAAAGCCGCTCGCTCTACTATATTTGTGATATATCTCCGATAAAGTGAAGAATTTTAGGATATATCCCCAATAAAGTGAAGAAATATCTGTGTAAAATCATTTTTTACATATATTTACAGATAAAGTGTAAAATCGTGAAAAAAATATCTGTGTAAAATCATTTTTTACAGATATTTACATATAAAGTGTAAAATCGTTTTTTACAGATATTTCTTCATTTTATTGGGGATATATCATAAAATTCTTCACTTATCGGAGATATATCACAAATATCGTGGACCAGCGAGCGGTTTTCAACCACCTAAAGTATCTTTTTGTTTTTATAAACCTATTATAACTTGTGGTGTATAGGTTGAAGACAAAAAAAAAAAGGAAAAAAGAAAAAAAGGAAATTTTTAATAGTTTTTTTTTTGTCTTGAAATGACAATTTTAGCCCTCAAAGTGGGTCCAATCGTCAGAGTTAACGTCCAATTTCGACGAAATTAGAGAAATTGGACACGGCTGATTGAAATTGGAAAGTTTGGGGGGTAAAAATTCAAAATTGAGAATAGAGGGGGTGACATAATGACACCCTCAAACCTCAGGGGGGTAAACTGAAATTAATCCTAAAAATTACAATTTGTTTTCTTATTCCCTATAGAACACATACTTAAACTTGAAGCTTGATCATTTCAATCATCTTTAAACCCTAACACTATCTTTTTTAGCATTCATCATTTTCAATTGTTCTCATGTTATGTTAACCACTATGCCTCAAAAATATTAATGCTAATAGAGTCTGAAAAAATCTACTTAGAGCCTGAAAATGAGGTAATCATGTTTTTGTTTTCTTTTCTTCAGGTTGGATTCTCTTGCTATATGAAAACATACATATGCATATAGGTCATTATCATAGAATTGAGTGTAGACACCAATTGTTTTCATTTTGTAAGACAGTTGGATTATTAAAGAAGGTTGGACTAATGCTAAGTATATTGAGTTGAATGTGGTGATGGCCGACAAATTCGTATGAGGTGACAATGAAAAGTGTAGTCTTTATTGTGGTTTTTGGATTTTATGAAGCTTAAAAGACTATCAAGCAGTTTTTTGCTATATCCTCTATTGATAATTTCATGATTATCATTAAAACCTGTTCATTTTCATGGACCAAATAGGTACTGTTTGACTATCTAGCAATTGGTGAGTAAGGCAACAATTGTTAACTAATTGTTAATATGATCACATATTTGATTTCCTCTGTTTGGTTCTAACATATGGTTCATTTTTTTTTGTTGATCTGGAATATATTGTTCATATATATATATATATATATATATATACATATATTTTATATCTGAAATATAAGGTTCATATTAACAATTGGTTTCCTCTATTTGCTACATATTTGGTTTCCTCTATTGGCATCCTTTTGCCATATCCTCTGCATTTGTGTTAGAACCAAATAGTTGTGATCAGGTTTCTCAATTGGCTGCATATTGACTTCCAAACCTACTAAAAGTTGACTAAAGCATCAGATTAGACCCGGTAAGTCAGTTCATTTGTTGTTTCCCTGGTACTGATCTAGTCCATGATCTGAGATGCATTACATTGACCACGGCTTCCCTCTATGTATTGAAACAGAGAAGGTAGTGGGGAAGCTGGTGGACTTGAATACTGATTTCTTGAAGAACATATATCCCAAGATCGAGTTGGAAGGCCCTCGTCTTTGCTTCTTGCATAATGGGTTTTGCGGAGCTCCCTAAGGAGGTTGATCATTTAAGCTTGATTATGAGGATTTCTTGCATTCTAAAAAAAAAAAGAGCATGTAGGGTGAACAAAGCAAACTTGAAACTAAAAAAATATATGTAGGGTGAGAAGAGCATGTAGGGAAAATGGTATTTTGGGTACTATAAATGGGTGAACAAAGTAAACTTGAAACTAAAAAAATATATGTAGGGTGGGAAGAGCATGTAGGGTGAACAAAGTGGTTCGTAGGGAGGCAATAGCCGCACCCTTATTATTATTTTTCTTCTAATACATAGATGTCTATTTTGGTCATTTTATCTACTTATAAAATCTGATTTGAAACATAAAATAATAGGAATGTGTATTAAGTCTTTTGGGGTGTGTATTTAAAATTTCTCGTAACTCTTTTTATTTTTATAAGAGATAATTTTTTTTTCAATATTAATTAACTTGGGTTTGTTTTCGGCTCAATTAAAATATAAGTATTCATTCATCTTCATCAGAGTACTTAGAAACAAAATGAAATAAAAAACTTAATGATAAAATATTTCAAGTACTTCAGTTTTTTTCAAGGGATATAATAAAAATATAAAAACTAAGGTTAACAAACAAATATTTTTGTTTGAAATTCTAAGGAATATAGTATAAATATAAAAACTGAGAATAATTTATAACACTATGAGGTTAATGTAGTTGTTAAAGCTCAGAATACTGCCATATGATGTCGGCTTTCGATAATGTGGACGAGGGTCCAATCTTCCGATATGTAGAGAGTTTGTGAAATCCCGCTAACTGTCCAGAGAAATACAACGACGTTAAGAGAGGAGACTACGGTTGGCGGTCTTCGCTCCTCCGATGCTAAAGTCAGATGATGTATTTATATTGACAAATGTAGCGGTAGATAGCTATTAAATGCGTGATGAATGAAGAGAGAGAAGTGAACCATTTATAGGTGAAATAGTGAGTTACCTAACTCTTGTTTTCGATGTGGGATTGATATGCTTCAGTTTGATGAGTTTTGGTCATTTCTACAGAGGTGACTTTGGGTGGCGTGTGTCGGCGCATTGAGACATATTTCGGTCTGGAGATGGCTTGTCGGTGAAAGTTGTCTTGCTGTGTTCCCGGGGGTCACACCGTTGAAGTCATTCCGACAAAGTGATATGGTCATGTATGAGTGCTGATTATGGCCGGCAGATGTCATGTATGTACAAGTCCCCACTCAAGGAGGGATTTCTTGGTTGGGAAGTTACCACAACTAAGGCAGAACCTTAAGTTACATGTCGGGCGTAATTAGTGCGAGTGCATCATCAACCATGAATTTTGTCTGAGCGAGCGCTTTTGCTCTTTCAGGTGGGCCCCTGCCAGGCCCTCCAGGGAGTCCCCCAGTCCCCAGCTAAGAAAGATTTCCGTTTGGTCAGATAATTTTTTGTTGAGGGGAGCTGTTTTATAACATGAGGCGGTGGGTAGCGATCCCACTCTTTCGGTGCCCTAGTGCCGGGAAGTTAACGGCCTGATCAGTGGTTACCGTAGGCTACGTTAACGCTTCCCTTACTCTTTCCCTGATGAGAAAAACTTGATTGCGCCACCTCGTTGAGGTCAGTGTACTGATAACAATTGGGGTATCCCTGGTTGGGTATTGCCCGCTAAGTGTAGATTGTGTCGGGTGGAGTGATTGTTGCTTTTTAGTGGGAGTGATGATGTTGGGAAGACATGTTCATCAGCGGTTGACGGGTGATGAATTGATGGCATAGTTGGCTTGCATATTTTTTTGGAGAAAACTAAGTGTTAGCGGTTACACAGGGTTGTTATCGGTGAAATAAAGCTATTGTTGGTAATATTGAAGTTGTGGCGGAGAGTTGATACTCTATTTGGCAATTTTTAGAGGGACAGAGTTCATTATGGCAGTACTTTTTGTTTGAAACTTGGGGTTATTTGGCTAGATTTGGCATAATCTTCTGATAAGGAAGATGACACGTGGGAATTGTTGATACGGGTGGTGTGCGCGGAAACGTCGTTGCGCCTTGCGCAGCCGTTGTCGCTTCATTCATAAATGTAGCATTTATGACCACGACGGTTTTTACCGAGGCGTCGTCTCAGTTGGGGGGGGGGGGGGGGGGTTAAGTGGCCTGATCTTGGGGGGTGGTTATTTTGCGGCAACGGTGACGATTTGTCGCTGGAGTTTGTATTTAAGGGGGAAACGAAGTCAAGTTTCCCCCACCTTTGCCCTATTCTGCATATTCACCTTCTTTGCTAAGCGAGAGAGAGAACCAGGCAATAGCACTGATCGAGTGGAGGAAGAAGGAGAAGAAGAATTAGGATGAGAACAAAGGAAATCGCTTTGTGGTTGTTCTTTGGTGTTTGCCTCGGCAAATTTAAGGTATGTTTCTGCTGCTTCTGATAGTGTTATTGTTTTGGTCTCTGCTTTCGTGTGTGAATGTATGTGCCTCATGTGTATCGTAGGGATATGTTTGTGATTTATGTGTTATTTTGTGCTTGAGGGTCTGAAGATTTCTGGGTTTTGGGGATATTGGTGGGTTTGTTTGAACGACTATGTTCTTGGATGAATGCTTGTGGCTAATGGCAATAGATAGATTTAGATCTAACTTGACTGCTAACGTCTAGGTTTAGAGTGTTTGTGGGGCATGCCGGCCGTTATCGATATCTTAAGTAGCGAAGAATCAGGCGTGTCGTCACTTAACTCGTTGGAGAGAGATTTTATTGATTCGTTGCGTCGTCCTACTTTTGCAGGACGTAGCTTGGAGAACCAATAGATATTGTCCCTTTGCGAACCATTTCTCCGCCACCTATGGCATTACAGCGAAGTGAGAAGGACGAATTTGTTCATCGTAATAGGGAAGTGGAGGTGTCTGATAGTAGTGAAGAAAGTGTCAGCGCCTCGGGACAAAGTGATGACGGGGTTGAGATCAGGGAGGAAGGTCAAAGCTCTGGACCTACTAACTTTTCATGGGTTCTTAGTGACGGTGTCAGAGTGGACGAGCCCTCTTCCACCATGTCGTGGCGAAAGATACATAAGTTGAAAGATAGGTTTCGCTTGCTTGGCGTCATGAAGTTGCGGCAGCTAGAAAAGGGCGAGAAAGCTACTGACTTAGCGGAAGGTTATGCCGCTATTCAAGAAGCCATACTACACCATGGTGTGAAATTGCCGCTACTTCTGAGTCTGCAGTACCTGTTGCATGAGCTGAATGTTGCAGTAGGTCAAGTTTTCATAAATATGTGGAAGATGTTGCTAGTCTTGACTGCTTTGTGGGACTTGTCGGGGTGCGAATTTCCGACGGTGGTGGAGGTTTTATTCTTTTATGAGCTGATGTATAATGAAAGGAAGAAATGCGGTGGCACCGTCAAACTAACTCGTCAACCTGGAGCCCCAAAACTTTTGGAACACACCCCCGACTCCTCTACAACATGGAGGGCCGCCATATGTGTTGCTACAGAAGGGTGGGAATATGACACAAGGCCACAAGGGGCAATGGTTCCTCAGTTCAGGGTTTCCTCGAAGTTTCAAGCAATAAATGGTTGTTGTCTACGTGCTTGAGGCTCGATTTAGTACTGAGTGTTCCTTTTGCTTCTTTGTTTGTTGACTATGTCGCCACCTTTTACCATTGTGCCTGCCCCGTTATGTGATATCTTATCTGTGTTTGCAGAGGGTTGGAGACCGAAATTGACGGATATCGAAAGACATTTGTTTTTTTGTAGCGGCAATCCGAATGAACAAGAGGACCGACGAAGTTCCGAAGAAAGTGATGGAGGATATTGGCGGTATCAAAGATTATGTCAATTTTATGATTGATGAGGCAGCTAAGGTGCAGAAGCAAACTGTCGATCCGCAGATAAGGGAGGTAACGACAAAGGTAGAGGCAAAGATTCTGGCTGCTCCTCTGCACTCTAATCGTGCTAAGTTGAAGAAGAAGAAAATAGGTAGCAAAGAGAAAGATGTGGCGGATGAGGGTGAACAAGAAAATGAGGAGACTGGATTTGTTCTGGAGGTTCCAGCTGGCAAGTCTCAGGAGAAGACTACAACTTTTGTCGGAGAGCCGGATGTGGCGGGTGAAGATGTTACTAAGGGGGCAAAGACAGATGTTGAGAGAGAAAGGAGGAAGAAAACTTTGGCGGATAAAGGAGGGGCCAAACATGACAGGTAAGAGGCTAGAGGGGGCGTTGTCGAGGGTTCAGGCTTTGGTGGGAGAGCCGGTGGTTAGCCTGCTGGGCGATCCGCTGTTCTGCAGAAGAGGAAAATTTTCACCTTCGCCACTCCTCCAGATCTTGCAAAGAAAATAAAGGTTATGGAGAAGAATATGGCGGTTGGCCAAAAGGGTTTCGAGGGAGGTGGGTTTGTCTCCGACAACCCTGTCGTTGGGTTGGTGCAATGTGCGCCTGCTAGTCAACAGGCTTTTTTGTATAAGGTGTGTGAGCGCCTCGGCTTTGGCTGTGAGGAGAGAGTTTCCTGGCCAGTGGCGGAGTCAAAGTTGGAGACATCCCTGGACCTGATTTTGAAGGGTGCCCATGATCTTTATCTTTACCAGGATTCTTCGGAGGAGAGTAGGTTGAAGGAAGAACTTCTGCAAGTGCAACGCGACTTGGCGGCAGAGAGAGAGAAGAACAAGGCCACCGAGGGGGACATTGTCAAGCTCGACGGTGCCCTTCTTGACGTGAAGGAAAAATTCAAGCGTGCGGTTGATAAAAGTATCGCCGACACTACCACTATCGCTAACATGAATTCTGAGTTGGCGGCCCTAAAAAAGGAGAAGGCCGAGAGAGAAGATACTATCGCCCAGTTGCAGGAGGCACTTACCGCCAAAGAGAAGGAGTTGATGGACTTCCAATCTGCTAGGCGGGAAGAAATTGCGAAGATGGTGGAGGATGAGAAGGCAGAGGTTGGCCGAGAAGTGGTGGAATCTTTTAAGAAGTCAGCGGAATTTACGGAGCTTCTTATCGAAGCTGGTAGGTAAGGTGCTGCCGCCTATTTCGAGGAGCTCAAGAGCAAAGGATACTTGAACTATGACAAGATTATTGCTGATCGAGCTTCGCCAAGTCCCGAGTTGGAGGATGCCGAGGAATCTGGGGATGATGAGTCTTCAGGTGGCGGGTCTTCTGATAGCAGTGAAAAGGGTAGTTCTTCCGGAGAGGATGATGCTCGGTCAGATCGCAATCCTGAGACTCCAACGTCGACAAGTAAAGCTAAGAAGAAAATGATAGCTACTCGCCAGCCTATCGACAGGCGTCGTCGTGGTGATCGTACTTCGGGGTCCTCCCCCCATGTTAGGCAAGACTAGAATTTGTTAATATTGAATTTTCATCGTCTCTGTTTTTTTTTTTTTTGTATTGTGCCGGTGTAGGCACGCTTTTTGTAACCAGAATGAACAACTTTGGTTAAGGAGTCCCAACTTCTTGTTTTAAATATGATGTTTTATTTTCCTTTCCTGTGTTGTGATGAACGTTTTTCTGCTAAGTCGTTGGGATTGTGGCGGAATGTGTTAGTTTTTTTTTTTGGATTAATTTCACTGTGCCCCACAAACTTTAGGTCGAAAATCATGTTAGTCCTTGATCTTTTTTTTTTTTAATCAAGTGTACCCCTGCACTTCTCAAATTCATCTTTCGTGTCCAATTTTCCGAACTGCAGCTAATTGTACAGTCAAATGGTGACGTGGCACCGACCATATGGCCCACTTTTCAGCATTTCAACCCACAAGAAGAGCAAAATGGACATTTTCCCTTCTGATTCACCAATCGTAAATACGACGCCGTTTTTGCACGCTCGTCTAGTGCTCCAGCGATCTGTACCTTCTCTCCACTTCCACAGATCGATGACCATCACCCTTGTGTTGAAATAGTACGCGCTCCGCCCCGAGAACTCCGTCGTGCTTGACCAGAATTTTGAAGTGGAAGAGGCGGAACTTGAGGTCAAGGAAGGGGGCAGTGATGACGCTGCGAGGTCGTCGTGGCGGTGAGGATGCAGTGAGGTCGTCGCGATGGTGATCAAACGATTCAAATTCCCCCAATCCAAAAGCCCATATATCTGATCGGTGGCGTTTCTTATCGGATCTATTTGGGGAGTTGGAGCTCAGCGATCAGGGGTTGTTGTTGTTGTTAGAGGAGTCACCTTAGAGGAGAAGAACTGCGACCGGGCTCCGGTAATTTCAAACCAGTCGACGTACAACCCGAAGAGTTATGTGTGCACCAAACTCTGCGAGCATCTGAATTTGGTTTTGGTTTTTGTATTTTGCTGCTGTGGATTCTTTAAACCTTGGAATCGAGCACAACGGTGTAGAGGATTCTGGTGGATACATGGCGGCCCTCAGTTCTTGGTGTGATGTTGCAGGGGTTTTATGGCTTATTGCCGGTGAGGGACTTGGTTGTCGATCTAGGTTACGGCAGATAGAGGCGCGTTGGTGAGGCTCACAGGAATCTGGGTTTTAGATGATGGAGGACAGTAGGGACGGAGTAGTTTGGCACGGTGGTAGGCAGATCCATGTTCTTGGAACCTGAGTTTGGGTGGTCTGACGTTGTCACCTGTTGTTTTGGTTGGTTTGTTGGCAGTTGAGGAAGAACTCATGGAGTTCTTTCAAGATGGGAGATGGACTCATGAATCAATTATATTATCTGTGGTTTTTTTTTTTAAATATTTTTTTAGGAGAATCATTGTCTGTGATTGTCGGTAGAAGAGGAAGAAGAAGATTGTGAATTTTTTTTTTTAGTCTCAAAGGTTATTTTGGAAATTTTGCCTTTTAGGTGGGCCCCGACTGGAAAAAATATCAGGTTGTCAGTGCCACATCACCATTTGATGGCAAATTTAGACGAAGCTCTGGGAATTGGACACGGAAGATCAATTTGGGAAGTGCAGGGGTACACTTGATTAAAAAAAAAGATCAGGGACTAACATGATTTTCGACCTAAAGTTTGAGGAGGCAAAGTGAAATTAATCTTTTTTTTTGTATGTCAATGAAACATGAAAGGGACTAAAATTGGTCCGCTAATTGCACATATATCGCCTTTGTCTGTTTAAGGAGCAAAGGTGTTGGCTTGGCAAAAATTGATATATACTTATTTATTTATTTATTTATATTATGTGTATGTGTGGGACAATAGTTTGAATAATTCCTCGTTTCATTGATGACTGGGCGGACCCAGCTCCTTACAAAAAAAAATGTGTACCCGTAGGGTAGTTTTTCTTAGCTAATCTTTGCAAAAATTAGCTAAGTGAAGATGCTCGTGGGCATGTTGCGGCGCTACTTGTAGTAGTAGCGGAGATGTGTAGTGTTCCACTGATGAGTGGATGTGACGCCCTCATTGTTTTTCAAGTAAAATGTGCCGGGGCTCACTACTTCTACAATTTGATAAGGTCCTTCCCAGGTTGAGTGGAGTGCCTTTGGCGGTGGTATGACTTTCTTCATTACCCAATCGCCAAGTTGGAGGTTTCTAGCCTTCACATTGTTGTTGTAAAAACGGGACACCCGCTGCTTGTCTTGCAAGTTGTGTAGGTGTGCTTTGTCTCGTTTTTCCTCTAGTAGGTCATTGTCGAGGTTGACACTAGCAACATTTGTTATGGCGTCAAACTCGTCAATCCTAGCTGTTGGTTAGGTGACCTCAATGGGGATGACTGCTTCTGTGCCAAACATCATGCAGAAGGGAATTTTGCCATTGGCGGATGTTGGCGTTGTTCGGATGGCCCAAAGAACCTCCGGGAGCTTTTCAGCCCATAAGCCTTTTTTGTCTTCCAATTTCTTCTAGTTTCTTGATGATTTTGTTGGCGGCTTCAACCTGGCCATTGGTTTAGGGGTGTGGCACTGAAGCAAAACACATCTTGGTGCCTAGGTTGGCGGTGAAGCTGATGAGTTCTTCGTTGTTGAACTGCGTTCCGTTATCGGTGATGATTGTGTTGGGAACTCCGTAACGGTAGTAGATATGTTTTCATAGGAAGTACTGGACCTTAGCG
The DNA here is from genome assembly GCA_024704745.1 of Rosa lucieae. Classification (NCBI taxonomy): domain Eukaryota; kingdom Viridiplantae; phylum Streptophyta; class Magnoliopsida; order Rosales; family Rosaceae; genus Rosa; species Rosa lucieae. Next base: position 12,857,168 of record CM045495.1, on the reverse strand, counting down.
GTTTTGATGGCCGTTAATGGTTCGGCCTCAGTCCACTTGCTGTCGTAATCGATGGCCACAATTATATATTTGAACTGACCCTTGGCGGTTGGGAGTTTTCGACAATATCCAGCCCCCACATGGAGTGGATCCAGGGTGCAACAATGATGGATAGCGGTTCTGCTGGTGCATGTGGGAGGCCTGCATACTGCTGGCACTTGTGACATGATCGTGATATTTCTTTGGCGTCATCCCCTAATGACGGCTAAAAATAGCCTTGGCGCATGGTGTGGTTGGCTAGTGACCTAGCTCCTGAGTGATTGCCGCACTCTCCAGCGTGTATCTTTGCTAAGACTTGTTTTCCCTCTTCTGGCTTTAGGCACTTCAAGTTGGGATGTGTGAACACTTGGCGGTAGAGCTTGCCATTTTGAATGTTGTAACTCATTGTTCTTCGTACCAGTCGTCTTGCTTCAACTTTGTCGGATGGCAGTGTGCCGTACTTTTGTACTTTAGTATCTCATCCATCCAGTTTGGGCTTGCTTCGATGGTGTAGATTTCCACCAGAGTTTTCGTGATGCTGGGCTTGTCGAGGGTCTCAACCCTAGTGTCGGTGGGACTCTGATGTGGCTGAGTTGTTGCTAGTCGTGCTAAGGAGTTGGCTTTTGCATTCTTTTCTCGGGGTATTTGTGTGATGTTGAAGAAACTGAATTTGCCGAGCAGTGTCTTGGCGTACCCCAAATATGTCGCTAATTGTTTGTCTTTAACCTAGAAAGTATCTTTGACTTGGTTGACCACTAGTTGTGAGTCACTGAAAATGTCGACACTTTTTGCGCCACAATCGATGGCTAACAATAATCCTGTGATAAGTGCTTCGTACTCCGCCATATTGTTGGAGGCTTTTACGTTAAACTTGAGGGCGTACTCCACGTTAAGTCTCCTAGTCATGTGAGGATGATACCGGCGCCGCAAGCCTTGGCGTATTGGAGCCATCTACAAAGAGATTCCACTATGACAGTGTCTTTGTTTAGTGGTTTCAGGGTGCTGACTGTTGCCCTCCGACATTACATCAGTGGTCTGTTTTGGCTGTGGTTCGGTTAGTTCTGCTATGAAATCAGCAACAGCCTGTCCCCTGATGGCGGTTCTTGGCTTGTAGTCGATGTCGAACTCGCTGAGTTCTATTGTCCACTTGCTAAGGCATCCTGAGTGTTCCGGGCTTTGGAGTACTTGCTTTAGTGGTTGATTTGTGAGAACATGGATTGTATGTGCTTGGAAATATTGGCGCAACGTCCTAGAGGCCATTATGAGTGTTAGTGCAAGTTGCTCATGTGGCGGGTACCTTGTTTCCACTCCATTCATGCCTCTGTCGGCGTAGAATACCGGCAGTTCCTCTGATGCTTCCCTGCGTACAATTGCGCATCTGATGGAGGACTTGGATACCGCTAGGTAGATATATAGTATTTCGCCCTGTACTGGGGTTGAAAGTAGCGGAACAATGGCCAAGTATTCCTTGAAGCCTTGAAATACTGCTTCACAATCAGGCATCTAGTCAACCACCTTGCAATGGGATCGCTTCATTGCCTTGAAGAATGGTAGGCACTTGTCGATGAGCTTAGAGATGAACCAGGAAAGTGCTGTTAACTTTCCTTGCAAACTTTGCACCTCAACTTTTTTCTCCGGAGATTTCATGTTCATGACCGCCTGTATTTTGTCTGGATTGGCCTCGATTCCTCGCTCACTGACTATGTATCCGAGGAACTTGCAAGCGGTGATTCTAAAAAAATACTTTTCCAGATTTAGGCGCATTCCATATGCTAGCAATATGGCGAATATGATGTGGAGGTTGGCTACATGACCTCTAGCTTTTACGCTTTTTACAACCATGTCGTCGACATATACTTCAATGATTTTGCCTAGGTGTTTCGCAAACATCCCGTTCATCAATCGTTGGTATGTGGCTCTGGCGTTCTTGAGGCCAAATGGCATGACATTGTAGCAATATAAGCCCTTGTCAATGGTAAATGTTGTGCATTCCAGGTCGTTAGGGTGCATCTTTATCTGGTTGTAGCCAGAAAAGGCATCTGTCATACTGAGTAGCTCATGACCTGCTGTTGCGTCAACCAATTGATCGATCCGGGTAGTGGGAAGCTGTCCTTGGGGCATGCCTCATTCAAACCTTTGAAGTCGACACACATCCGCCACTTCCCGTTGGGTTTCTTTACCATTACCACGTTAGAGATCCACTGTGGGTAATTTAACCTAACGGATGAAGTCTATGTCTCACAGCTTGGTGACTTCCCCCCTGATGGCCTGATATTGCTCCTTGTCAAATGCCGTTGCTTCTGCTTAACGGGATAGAAGGATGGCTTAACGCTGAGCTTGTGTTGAATTATGTCGGGAGAGATTCTTGACATGTCAGCATACGACCATGGGAAGACTGCAGCATTTTCTTTTAGAAATTGGGTGAGTTCTGCCGCTATCTCAGGGGAGAGTTGGGCTCCGATGCGCACAATTCTCTCTGGGTGCTCGTCGAAGATGCTTACAATGCGAAGCGATGTATCTGGGTAGACCGGCTTCTTTTTGAAGTATTTTTTCTAGTCATCTCTGGGGTCGTCAATTTTGTCCGTCAACTGTGGTGTGTTAGTTATCGTTAAAATTTTGTGGCGGCTTCTTGACCTTGACACCGTTGTTGAGTAATATTCTTGTGCAACCGATTGGCTTGACCTGATAGAACTAGTGCCGTTAGGGGTGGGGAACTTCATTAGTAGCATGTATTCGGCGATGATGCACTTGATTTTGTTGAGGGTTGGGCGATCGATAATGGCATTGTATGAGCTGAAGCAATCTACCACAATGAACTCGGAGTGTATTTCAGCCATACATGGGTCGTCCTAATGGATAGGAGCATATAATCTGACCCCAGTGGTTGGGTTAAATCGCCGGAGAAACTGAGTAGCGGCTCGTGGTCCTGCAAGAGCTTTCTATTGCGCTGTAGTTGCTTGTAGCGTCCGTTGAATATGACGTTAACGGCGGATCCGTTGTCTACCAGTACTCTTCCTACGGACCACTTGTCAAGGATTGCATCCACAAGAAATGGGTCGTCATGTGGTGAATGAATACTTCGCTCCTCCTCCTCAGAGAAAGTGATTGGTTCCCAACCAGTTTTAGCCATTTTGGCGGATCGGTCATATTGGATGTTGAATACCTCTTTTTGGTGGTTAGCGCACTCATAGAGCTTTCTTACCCTATGTGATAGGTTGCCTATGAAAGCACCACCGTCAATGGTGTTGATCCACTGCATTGGTTCGATGTTGGAGACAACAGGCTGCGGTTGTCGGACCTTGTATTGCTCTAACTTTCCGTCGCGGTATAATGACTCGATTGCGGTCTTGGGGGCATTGCAATCGTTGGTGTTGTGACAGCTATCCTCATGCTGCTTGCACCATTTGCAAGTGTTTTTGAGTTTTCCTAACATGGGGTATTTTCTTAGGGGTGGTGGTGGGATTTGATCATTGCATTGATCATATATTTCTTCATATGACTCCGTCAAGACTGTGAAAACCTCAAATTTTTGAGTATTTGTGGCTGGCTTATTGTGGCGGTTGTCATTGTTGTCGCGAAGGTCATTGTGAAAAGATCTGTTACCCTTGCTGTGGTATTGTTGATCCCTTTGCCGCTTGTCTTGGTGATTACCCTGCTGCCATTCCCTTTTTTCGTCATTGGGCGGTGTGGTGATGTTTGGGGTGGTGGTGGTGTTTCCTTGCTGGAATGTGGCAGGTAGGGGTGTTTTGAGTGGAGTTGGTGGTGGTGGTGGTGTGGTGCCATAAGTGCTGTACTTGGCTTGAGCATGTAAGACTGCCTCATTCATGACATGGTCATATGTGGCGTTTGGACAATTGCAATTAAGGTGGTATAAAAAACTTGCCTTGAGGAGTCCATGCTTGAAGGTTGCCAGCACCATTGTTTTGTCAAGATCCTGACATCTTGATGTGGTGGTCCTCCATCTTGTTACAAATGATTCCAACGATTCATCAGTACCTTGGTTGATGCTGAATAGTTGACTTGACTAGGAATGGCAATGGGGCGAGTTGGGGAAAGGGATCATAATACCATCCCCATCCCCGGGATCATTCTCTACCCCATCCCCGCTCTAATCCCCAATAAAATTATATTGGGGATTCTCCGTCCCATTGGGGGACTAAGCCTCTAAACCCGCCCCAAATCCCTAATAAGAATTTAATAAATAAAATAATTTTTACTCATATTGCCTTTTTAAAAATTAAAATCTATAACAAATAAATTTAAAACATGATTAAATTCATAAATCATAATTCAGTGAGTGTAAAAGTCAAAACACCATTAATGTAAAAGCGTAGCCATTAAAGTAAAGTAGTAAATGTATATATTTGTGATTTATAGTATAAAAAATAAATTAAAAAATATATAAGTTAAATATATGTACATATTATTGGGGCGGGTTTGGAGATGAGGATCACTATACCATCCCCACCCCATCTCCAATCTTAGATAGTGGGGATTTGAGATCCCCATCCCCATCCCCATTCTCCATTTGTCCATGAATTCTCCCCCCATTAGGGGTGGGTATCCAATGGAGCTCCTGTCCTCTGGAGATTTTTGCCATCCCTAGACTTGAGTTGTGGTACCGATCTGTCATGAGGATGAATCGTGACAGAAATGTATTTGACAGAGCTGAGAATGAGTCCATAGAACTTGGTGGGCACTCGAAAAATCAACTCATTGCCTCGCCATCCAACGTTTAGCTGAATAGGTGACACAGAGTTGCATCATCAAACCGGTTACTTTTTTGAATGTATCCATGTGCACGAATGGATCTGTTGAACCGCCAAATTTTGCTATCTTGGGAGTTTTTGCATACGTGGGCTTGACTGTTTGCAAAATTCTGGTGGTAAATAGGATTGGCTGTGCCGCAAAGAGTGGATTCTGTGTTGGCACTAGGGTGCCCGTTTCAGCCCTAAACAACCTCTCTTCCAGTTCCCGCATTTTTTCTATTATCAAGGTGGTGGCGTCAACAGTAGGCCTGAGAATAGGTTGATTTGGTGTCACTATTTGTTGTCGGGGTGCTAGAATGTTTCTTGTTCCCCTCTGTTGGCCAGTGCTGAACGAGTTATCATATTGTGGCTATGAGTCCGCTACCTGTTCTTGCACCAATTGTGGTGGTGGTGCTGGCCCTAATCCCGTCAGCTCAGCTGGGTTTAGAGTGACACCCATTGAGATTATTGGTACTGGTACTGCTCTTTTCCATGTACTTGGATTGAGCCTTGCGCTTTGTGAGTGTTCACTTTGGGTCGGTCGTGCAATCGTTCCTAGCGCCTTTTTTAGCTCGTTAAATTTTGACAATAACGTCGCCACTTAATTCTGAGCTTCGCCTTTTCTTTTCGCTCTTTTTCCAGCTCTTTGGTTGTGTTGTGCAAATCTGCCGGCCAGGGCTATCTCTAATATAGCGGCGAGATCCCGGCCTTGTGCTGGTTTGATTTTCCACAACAGATTGTGTTGGGAGCACCTCAGGGGTGTTGGGGTTTTGATAGTCAGCGTTTATTGGTGTGGCAAACAATTCGCGGTTGACTGCGGTTGTCGAATTGATAGGGTTGGGCTGAGAGTTGATGGCTCGGTTTGCTTGATCCTCAATGCCATCGCCGCTACTGCTAGCCATGGTAGATTATGGGGGATGACTCTTAGTTCAAAGATTCGCACAGACGGCGCCAATGTTAATGCTCAGAATACCGCCATATGATGTCGGCTTCCGATATGTGGACGAGGGTACAATCTTCCGATATGTAGAGAGTTTGTGAAATCCCGCTAACTGTCAAGAGAAATACAATGGCGGCAAGAGGGAAGACCGCGGTTTCACGGTTGGTGGTCTTCGCTCTTTCGATCCTAAAGTCAGACGATGTATTTATATTGACAAATGTTGCAGTAGATATAGTTATTAAATACGTAATGAATGAAGAGAGAGAAGTTGACATTTTGTAGGTGAAATAGTGAGTTGTCTCACTCTTGTTTTCGATGTGGGACTGATATGCTTCAGTTTGATGAGTTTTGGTCCTTTCTGCAAAGGTGACTTTGGATGGCGCGTTGAGGCATATTTCGGCCTGGAGATGGCTTGTTGGTGAAGGTTGTCTTGCTGTGTTCTCGGGGGTCACACCGTTGAAGTCATTCCGACAAAGTGATATGGTTAAGTATGAGTGCTAATTATGGCCGACAGATGTCATGTATGTACAGTAGTGGTTTGTTGCGTGATGGATTTTAATAGTGGGACCCACTCCTAAGCTGACTAAACATGTCACTTCATCACCAATCATAAAATATGGGCCTCACATGAGTCATGTCAGCAAGTTAACGACTCACTTAACAGAAAAGTGAAAACTAACAGATTGGATTTATTGGATCAAAATTGAAAGTACAGAGATGTTTTTGATGAAATTAAAAGTCTATAATATATTAATGTACAGAAACATCAATTAGGTTAGTTCGATACAAAGATAGACTAATTTGAGATCAATTCAAGCTAGTCTATTTATGCATAAAGTCAATAGGATAATTCTTACGTTCAACCCTTGAATGAATGAGTATATTCACACTCTCTTGTGATTACGTATAATAACTTTATAATTTTCTAATCCAACGTACCATTCATGTTGTATAACGTAACACAAAGATTAGCTCTATAAAAAATCAATCAAATTTGAAGACATTTTAGTTATTCATTTTTTTTTAAATACATGGACGGTTTATCATAATAGTAGTAAGTGTTGTTAGAACCATCCATTTGTTTGATTCAATTAGATAATTAAAAAATTTCCGATTCGATTGATTTTTTTATAAGATGATCTTTAAAAACTAATTTAAGATATGGACAGTTGGGTAATAAATTTATGAAGTAAAAATATGTTAATCGACAATGGAGGTGAATATGCTCATTCACTTTAGAAGTGAACTTAAGAATTGTCCAAGTCAATATATCTCTATATTAAATCTAATCTACTTGATATATCAGTACATTAATATATCATAGAATTTTTCAATACATTCCTAGTTTCCTAGTTACATACGCCTCAGCAACCAAACCAAAGAAACAGTTTTACTTTTCTTTGTTGGATTTCTTGTTTCAATCACCGCTCTTCAAATTAACTGCAGCGTACCCAACCATTGTACAGCTAATTAACTACATAACCGCTAGCCAAAGTCTGAAATATGTATAGAAAATAGTACTAGCTGCCACAAACTCAAAGACAAATCATATATGTATACACAACGTACCATGTCGATCACGTATATGTATCTGCAAGACAATGTGGCCCCCCCGACAGATACCAATAAAGTCTTATATGAAAGCTTCCAAGCAAATGATTCCATATTACCAACAACTCATCAAGATAACAATGGTCCTCTAAAAATGGAGTAGCTGATCATGATCCATTTAAATGTGGAAATGCAAATTAACTTTACCACTATTTTGTATCTTTATGGTTGTATACACGCATGTGAGAGAGAGAAATCAAGGGCAGTTTAGCTAGCTACAAATGCATGCATGTGGATTATGATAAGTCCAAAATAATTGCAATTAACTACTGCAGCAAAATATAATGATTGACTTTAGAATATACTGTATACATAGCTTGTTCATTGAGTTATATATTCCTTCATTACTAATCCTTAGCCAGGAGCTAGCTTCCAGTATAAAGCTAGCTATTCATTCCTGATATGGTCATGGCAGCAGCTCATTGGTTACGTTCTCGGCAGCAGCGAGCAGCTTTGGTGGCGATCTGCATTTCTTTTGTGTTCAATACCAACTGCGCAGTTGCTGGTCGGCAGATAATAAGATCCAGTACTGGACAGGATCATATTAGGAGGAACCTCTTGGACAATGGACTAGGTATAACACCACCTATGGGGTAAGTTGTGAAGGTTTTTTTTCCTTCTTTTTTTTCAAAATTTCAGTTTAGTATTTCTGATGTTATACTTTATTACGGCCAAAATATGAGTTTGGTACCTATAGTTTGCCTAATTTATGCTTACAAAGTGAGTTGGAGGTACCGTCAATTTAATTTACATGTAGTTTCACACATAAGTGTTTCTTTTTCAGTTCAATGAATATATTTTTTTTTTCAATTTGTTTGACCAATAAACTTGATCGAGCACTATTTTCACATGAATATGGTGTTCTATTTTTGTTTTGAGAAATAAGTTGCTGTATGTATGTTTTGGTGATTGGTGAGCAGATGGAATAGTTGGAATCACTTCAACTGTCACATTGAAGAAAAATTGATTAGAGAAACTGGTAACTACTTAGTTTGAATATTTCTAGAGGGAGTACTCGAATTTTCTCCAAAGAAATTTTTACATAATTTCAAACTCTTTACAGCGGACTCGATGGTATCAACAGGACTTGCTGCACTTGGCTACGAATATATAAATTTAGGTATGGTCCTTGCAGCCTTAAATCTTTTCCATTTCCTCGTAATTTCGAGTACAGAGCTTCAATGTTTTACTAACTTTTCTTTTCACATTGTTTAGATGATTGCTGGGCTGAACTTGATCGAGATTCGGAGGTACTTTACTGCTACAACTTAATACAAACATCTCTGCATCCTCTCCTAAAATATGGTTCAATGATAAACCATTATATTTTGATTTTCTTTATCTATAAGGATCTAGGGTACACAATTTCAACAAAATGATTTGTTCACTGTACAAACAATTAATTACACGTACATACTGAAACGACGTTGATGTATGTTGACGATCAGATGACTAAAGGACCGTTAACTAACCAAGAATAGGATGAAAATAGAGTCATTAATTTACATTCTCTCTATCAGATCGACTGCCATAAAAAAAGAATCATATTAGAGCAAGTTCACCCGTTGGGTTATCAGGTCACCTACTATTAACTACTTTTTAGTGTATATTTTCATTCTCTGGGTTACGAAATATACTGTGCCCGTGACCCAGGGCACGAAATACACTGTGCATGTCACCATGGTGACCCAGAACACTGTACAGGGTGACCCAGGGCACGAAATACACTGTGCTCGTGACCCAGAGGGTGAAATTAACACTAAAAAGCAGTGAATAGTGGGTGACCTGGTGACCCAATGGTTGAACTTCCTCTTAGTATGGACCCAAGAGAATCTGGAGTGACTTTTTTTCTTTTTCTCTTTTCATTGATGAAGGAGGTAGGTAGTGATCCAACTCTTTGGCGAATTAATTTTTTATACCAAAATTCTTGAGGAGTGAAATCCACACTCATTTTTTTCTTTTTTGGTTGAAATTTATATAAAAGACAAAATTGAAGTTACAAAAAAAAAAAAAAACATAGAAGATTGTAAAATGGGGAGTGTGGCTTTCAGTTCCCAAATTTCTTACTAGCTTCATATTCGTGCGATACATATGTTATTAGTAAAAAAAAATAAAGAACGATGAAGTTTGAAATGACTTAATACCTCGAACTCCTATAAAGCACATCGAAATGCATTTCTCTTACAAACACCTCGACAATCACCATTTGTATAAATTGTTACTGTATAGAAAAGTTGAAGAAGAGATTCAATTAGTGTTCAAAGAATTGAAAAAGATACTCCAAAATAAATGGCTCACCGTTTAATAATTCTTCTTCGTATGCTCTTTGTTGATATAAACATGGGCAAACATGAGTTTGTATATTACTATTGCTCTGAACTTCTGAAGCATGAAAACTGATTTGAACGTGGTTAAAGTCTCTCATGGAACTTTTGAAGCATGGAAACTGACTTTAACGTGGTTAAGTTTTTCATTGGATAATTGATAGAAACTGACTTTAACGTGGTTAAGTCTCTCATAAGATAACTGTTTTTTTTTTTTTTTTTTGAATAATAATGGATAACTCTGCATCGATCTTATCTACTTCCAATAAAACCATTTAAATTTAATTATTTCTTGATTTTTTTTATTTCATTTATGCAAGGGTATATTAGTCAAACTATATTTTGGTGACCAAAATGACGGCCTTGCTTTATAATAGCGGAGATAGAAATTGTCTAACAACTCGCTTTCATTTATTTAAAACATAATCGATCTTTTCTTCCGAAAACATCCTCATACCATTCAAAGATCAAAATAGCTGTGATTCAACCATTGCAAGTGGTCTAGTGGTTCTTGCCTAGTTGGGTGTGCTTCCCAACCTAGGTTCGAACCCCGAAGATGTCAAAGTGGCCAGACACTGTACTGCAATGCACAATTGGAGCATTTCACATGCATCGAAGGAGTTTATCTTGGGTTCAGGAAGCCTTTGGGTTCCTATTGACAAACTCAAAAAATAAAAAATAAAAAATAAACACAACATAATATTTCCCTCACTTCTTGTCTCCCCTACTCCTTTCTAACTGGAATGTTGATCTACATGAGGATAGATTTTTGCACTTTTTTCAATCGCAGACGTCTCCTTAAATCTAGATTCATGTACATATATATCACTCACGTACTTCTGAGTTCTGAGGACAATTTGGCAGGGAAATTTCGTTCCTAAATCTTCAGCATTTCCATCTGGAATCAAGGCTTTAGCAGATTATGTCCACAGCAAAGGGCTGAAGCTTGGGATTTACTCTGATGCTGGGTAGATCTTTTGGTCTCTATTAATTACATTTCTTTGGGCTAGTTTTAATTAATTGCATGCCAAACTTTTTATTGAAACGAGCATTTTGCAACGGACGTTCCAGTGTCGTCGTCAAGATTATGTGGCATGCCTTGCCATGATACCCATGATGCCAAACTACGGTCCCAAATAGAAGAGGCCGCCACACCTTGCTCAAATGACACCAAATGTCTTTTGTGGTGGCATGTCAAATTTTTGTGATGCCTAGTTACCCATTTAATTTACCCACTTTTCTACGGCTTTCGAATCATTTAATTACATTTCAGCTCGGTTACTAGCTAAGAGATGTGAATGTCTACATTCTCAAATTTCTGTACGGTCACTGTAGATCTGTCCCAGTAACTAATTAATTACCAGATCTTCTAGAGCTAACAATCAGTATTGTTGTTCATCTCTAATTAATTTCTTCTTCGTTTTTAATCCACAGAACTCTGACATGCAGTAAACAAATGCCCGGATCACTAGGCCATGAGGAACAAGATGCACAAACTTTCGCTTCCTGGGTACGTATTTTCTCAAATTTTGGGGCAGAATTAATATAATTAGATAATACTTTTTATATGTTCAGTTTCATTAATATGACAAATTATCTTTATAAATAGGGAATTGACTACTTGAAGTATGATAATTGTCACAATACGGGTACAAGTCCTAAAGAAAGGTACTTTTTGCCTTTTGATTAAGTACTAATTGATTATCTTACTTAAATTAATAATTACTTGTACTAATGTCTGTGATCGTATTATTGGGAAATAGGTATCCAGTAATGAGTAAAGCTTTACTAAACTCCACAAGGCCCATCTTCTTTTCCCTATGTGAATGGTGAGATCGATAATAAACTTTCATTCTACACAAAAATGATGATGATGTTGCATGTACCAAAAAGTGAAACACTATGCTTATAATCAGATCAAAACCGCTTGCTACATACATGGACTTCTCATATCATGTTCTGTAATGTCGATCTCTAGGGGACAGGAAGACCCTGCAACTTGGGCAGCGAGTGTTGGAAATAGTTGGAGAACAACAGGAGACATTGGTGATAACTGGAATAGGTGAGAGCAATTTACTTATATATTTCAAGCACATTAAAGTATAACCGTCAGATTTTTATTTACAACATATTAATTAACGATTTGATAGAATAATGTAAACATGCTCCATTCAATAGTGTATTATTAATTTTCTCTGATGTTCTGCATAGAATAGTACTTACATTTTGCCATAAATAAAGTTGATCTATATTCATGAACTGATGTATTAATGCTAGCTAAAATTGTACAAGATCAATGATATCGATCGATGACTAAAAGAAATGAGGTTTATAATCCAACATATTTACAAACTTCCTCGATTTTAAGTTGACACCTTGCTTGTATAGATATATAAGCATTACAGCTACAGGTGTTCATTTCATTCTTTCACTTGAGTTTAATTGTTTTTTATATCATTTTGTCATTTAACTGTATTAATATCATATTGGCAAAAAAAATGTCAATCTATGCTAGTATGACATCTCGCGCGGATCAAAACGACAAATGGGCATCATACGCTGGGCCTGGAGGATGGAATGGTAATAATCTCCAAAATTTAAATATTAATTTAGGGTTTAACATTTAGCCATTTTTTAGTTGATGCATTTCTAAACAACGGGATATTAATGAATTAAATTACTAGTGGAAATCATTACCGACACGCACGTTGATGATGATTTTGTGTAATAGATATAGGAGAAAACAGAATAAAATAAATGATTAACATGCACTACCTTATGCCAGATCCTGATATGCTTGAAGTTGGAAATGGAGGTATGACTGAGGAGGAATATCGTGCACATTTCAGCATCTGGGCATTAGCTAAGGTAGCACGACAAACACATACCAGATTAGCTATTTACAAGTTCTTTTTTTTCCCCCCTTAATTTGGACTTAATGGAGGTATGACTTATGTATGAACATGCATGTTGCGATGAACAGGCTCCTCTGTTAATTGGATGTGATATACGATCTATGGACAATGCGACTCTCAATCTGTTAAGCAACAAGGAAGTTATTGCAGTTAATCAAGGTAAGAGAAAACAGTATTAATAATGAAATGTTTCTGAAAGGATCGAACAAAAAAAAGACAATGTTTATGTATTTGGATCCCAAGTGTTAGTTTCATTATTTTTATCTATGAACAGACAAACTTGGAGAACAAGGGAAACAAGTTACAAGTGGTACGGATTTGCAGGTAAGTAATTCATCCTATTCCTATTGAACAATGCCTGACGTCTGCATACACGTCTAAATTTGTAACGCAATGACCGGAAGAATTCATCTTTTAGGTCTATATTTAACAATATTAGGTTCAAAAACCAACCAAAGTAAGAAATTATGCTGTAAAATGTTGTTCAAGTGACATCATCGACTAAAGAGTTTTTCGATTTTACTGTTTTTGCCAAAGTTTTAATGACCTAAAAGATGAAGAGTTCTTATCATTGAGTTAAGTTGCAAAAGCATGTACATGTAAATTTGTTAATGAAACTATACCATGGTCTGAAATTCAATTTCGTATAGGTATGGGCTGGCCCTCTTAGTGATAACAGGGTAGCATTAGTACTGTGGAACAGAGGTCCTTCAAAAGCTACGGTCACTGCTCATTGGTCCGATATAGGCCTTGAACCAACAACCGTTGTCAAACCAAGAGATTTATGGGAGGTCAGACATAATCAGATATAAAACAACCCAAAGATTTGTTGAGAGGAGCCAAATATTCCCTCAAGCTCTTACATATTTCGATCTCATAATAACCTGTTTTTGTCTGGATTAATTGTGCAGCATTCAACTGGATCATCAGTCAGTGAAACACTCTCTGCTGATCTCGAGTCTCATGCTTGCAAAATGTACGTACTAAGTTCCAAGTAAATGCTTCGCTCCCCCACGGAAGATGGAGATATATATATATATATATATTTTTTTTTCTTTTGCTAGAAGATGGAGATTAGTTATTACAACTCTATTACATTCATTAATGTGGATGTAACTAATAGTATACACCCAATCGACTCAGACTCCCTGTTTTATGTAAGTTTGCTTCAGTTAATCCACTATTTCATAAAGCTAGCTAGCAAAACTCAAATATGCGTTTTTGAAGATTGTCCCATGCATCCTTGCATAGCTAGAAAGTCTTCTTCATACATAAGTCCTCCAGTTCTCTCTCGATAACCCAGAATCAGAACCTGACCCAAACCCACCCCTAAATGATGACCGATCACACATCAACGCCCGCAACCTACAATTCCACAAGCCCCTCTTCACCAACTCCAATTGTTTCCCGTCCTCAGATCCTTTACCAACCCTAACAACTACCCGAACACGTCCATGGAATTTCTACTCCATCAACAATTCATCTGACAACTCCATTACCTCAATGCATCATAGCCATAATCCTCGCTCCCTCTCCACCACAGACGAAATGGATTCCCCTCCACCAGGCTCAATTAAAATCAACTTTGTCGACGGAGCTTGGGAAAAACATAGCTCTCAAATCGGAATTGGTGTTATTGCTCGAGACTCGGTCTCATATCTGGTGTTTCTGATTCCGGCATGGCATCCTCAGCTCTTGAAGCGGAAGCTAAGGCGGCGATCGTAGCTCTAAATTTGGCTATACAAGAATAGACTCGGGCAATTCTTTTTGAACTGATTCACAAACTCTAATTGACAACATAAATACACTTCGCCCTGTGACAAGCTGGATACTCACCCTTGCTCTTCTTCCCAATTCAAAGCTTCATCGTGGAAATGGACACACTGGTGGATCCAGGAATGAAAGTTCGGGTGGGCTAGAACTTCTTAACCAGAAAAAAAAAAAAAAAAACGTTAACTAACAGGGCCTCCAGTTTCCAGTCATATGTAATATTAAGAAGAAAGAAAAAAAAAAAAGTAACCAAATTATATTGAATAACCCCATACATGAGGAAGTAGAACCTATTGGTGCAATTTACACAAACATTACTCCCATCATGTTGCTTGAGAAAAATGAGGATGAGACATTGATTGCTATTAGTAGTTACCTGCTTTGTTGTGCATGCACATTGGAGATATCATGAGACCACGAATCTGAACAGGAAGTAGTCTCCTGGAAGTCAATGACTTCCACTATACTTTCTGTAAGGCGCTGAAGGAGCTGTGGGATTGGAGGTACACTAACATCTAAAACTCCCTCAAGAATGCAAGTCTGCCCCATCTAAAACTATCTCGGACAGGCTTGAGCCCGCCCCACCCTCTACCTAGATCCGCCAGTGAATGGACACCAAGACAAGCGAACTCGGTGGCTTGACTTTGTCGCGTCGCTTACACTTTGGAAGTTGTACCCAGAAATTTGGGTCATTCGGCCCCATCTTTCCTGGTTTGTAACCTCTCTACTCTCTAGAGATGGCGTGCCATGTCCCCCATCGGCAATCTAATTTTTCTCCATAGTTGGCTGTCGTTTATTTATTATTATTATTTTTTATGACAGAAAACAGTTTATAGAACAAAACCACAAGAGACACCTCTTCACAACTGATCCAGATGGAACGCTGGAGACACAGAAAGGGGAATACAAGAAAACCAAACCTTAGGATGTACATGATTAAATACCAAAGAGGTTAGATGATTTGCAATAAAGTTCGCTTCTTGGTAAATATGCATAAAGATAATAGATTGAAAAGTAGAAGTTAACATTTTAATGTCTCTGACCAGCACTTGAATTCTCCGACAATCTATCAACAACTTTGAATCACCTTCAACAATAACTTTTGATAAATTCTGCAGTTGAGCTGTGTGTAAGCCTTCACGAAGAGCTGTAGCTTCTGCAACCAAAGTATTAGCTGATCCAATATTTCTACAAGTTGCTACAAACGGATTACCTCGAGAGTCCCTAATAATAAAACCTATAAAGGCTTGATTATTCTTAAAAGAACCATCAAAGTTCAACTTATAAAAATCATCATGAGGAGGATGCCATTTAATGTGAAAAAACTTAGAAACTTTAACAGAAGAAGGGTTTAAATTAGCATGAGAATAAGACTTATGTTGCTCTGGCTTGTAGGTTAATTATTGGCCATGTTTATGCTTCTAGTCGCATAGCTACTGGACATATGTTGAACAACATACAGGAGCTTTGTGTCTTGAAGAGGTTTGGTGCTACTTGTAGGTCGCGTTGTGCCCCGAAAGTTTACAAGGTGAATTGACATCCACCCATTATTGGTTGGTTCAAAGTTAACACAGATGGTGCTTGGAAGTGAGGGGAGGATCGGTTAGGTTATGGTGGAGTTTTTTGTGATTTCCATGGGGAGGTTGTCGATGCTTTTTCTTCATCCCTTGACATTCCTAGTTCCATTGCTGCGGAGGTTATGGCAGTGATCAAGGCAATCGAGCTTGCATTTGTTCGTGATTGGAAGCATATTTGGCTTGAAGCTGACTCGTCCCTAATTCTAAATTTTCTCCGCTCTCCTCAGATGGTACCTTGGCAATTACAGGTGGCATGGAAAAATTGTGTGCATCGCATTTCAATGATGCAATTTCGTTGTTCACATAATTTTCGTGAAGGAAACTAGGTGGCTGATGCTTTGGCCAATTTTGGCTCTTCAGGTACGGACTTTACTTGGTTTGATTCATCTCCAAGCTTCATTAATCAACTTTGTTTAAGAGATAAGTTGGGTCTCCCTAATTTTCTTTTTAGATGTGTTTTTTTGTTTTGGAAGGCAGGAGATTGTCTGTCATTCCTCTTTTGTAGTACTTTACATCTGGAGAGTGTAAGATATTTACTTGTATTTCTCTTTATTTTTAATAAATCTTTTACCTCACATTTGCGAGGTTTGATTAAAAAAAAAAAGACATATGAAGAGTAACAACTGCAAATAAAGTACGGGACGGAGAAGTAACTATATTTCTGAAAATCAAATTATTACGATCCTTCCAAATAGACCACAGGATAACAAAGATATATTCCAAAAGATCCTTGGAATTCCGGCCTAAGATGAGAAATATGCTCTAACCAAGAAATTAAAGAAGCAGAGGAGTAATCAGGAATTGGGAGAGAAGAAAAGGACCACACTTGAGAAGCAAAAAAGCAATGCATAAAAAGATGATCTAGATTTTCAATTTGATCATTACAGAAAGGGCATGAAGGATTAATATTATGATTAAAAATTGAAAGTGAAGCTCTCGTTTTAAGCCTACCTGTAATAAGCATCCAACCAAAAATCTTTATTTTTGGAGGAACATTTAATGACCAAAATTTGGAAAGTAAAGATGCTTTGGAACAATCCGAGATACTGTTATACTGAAGCCAGGATGCCGATTTGACTGTAAACAGACCTGAATTAGAAGGGCCCCAAACAAAAGAGTCTGGATAGTTATAAATTGGAAATTTTCCACAACATCAGGAGGTAAAAGGGAAGAAAGTTTTATTTTGTCCCAAGTATGATTGTGAATAAACTCTGCAACTTTAAGGGAATAGTTTAACTGATTCCTATCCTGAATAGGAATAAGACTAGAAAGAGGAAAAGAAAAAACCCAATTATAAGACCGGAAAAGAATCGATTCCCCATTTCCAATTATCCACCTAAGGCCTTGAGAAAGTAAATCTCTAGCATCCAAAATTCCTTTCCAGGTAACAGAATTAGAAGACTTCTTACTAATTTCCAGAAAAGTAGACCTAAGTAAGTATTTTTTGGATACCAATTGTATCCACCAGTTTTGCAGTTGACTCAAAATCTTCCAGGCTAATTTAGCTAAAGCAGCTTTTGTTAAAACAAGAAGCTGTAGGAATTCCCAATCCACCTTTGGATTTAGGCAGGGAAGCTTGAGACCAAGCAATAGGTGATCTAGAATGACCCAAAAAGAAATTACTACATTCTTTATCAATTCAATTTGAAAGTTTATTAGGACACTTAAAGCAAGAGAGAATATGGTTCGGCATGCCAGTAAGATTGGATTTGATAAGAGTAAGCTTACCTCCTCTAGAGAGAGTTTGAGCTTTCTAGCTTGCTAACTTCTTTTGCATTTTTGAAATAAGTTCATTCGTATTTAAAGGATCCTTCCAAAAAATAATATTATGCACACCAAGATATTTTCCAATAGAAGTTCTATGCTGGATGCCAAGGTAAGCAAAAATATCTCTTTTAGTGGAAGCAGAAAGATTAGAAGAGAAATAGATAATAGACTTATGATAATTCACTTGTTGACCAGAAGCCTTAGAAAACGTATTTAAAGTGGAAAGGATGTGTTTAGCATCTGAATGTGTTGCTACTAGCAAAGATTAAACAATCGTCAGGAAACATAGGATTAGAGACTTTAAAACCATGAGGTGAAGTTAAAAAACCAATATGAGTTCTAGGGGTAATAGCAAGGTTATTAAAGCTTCTAATAAGAGGTTCCATGGCCAAAATAAAAAGGTAAGGAGAAAGGGGGTCACCTTGTCTAATACCACTAGAGGGTTTAAAAGAGCCTTGAGGAGAACCATTAAGAAAAATAGAGAAAGAGACTGTAGATAAACAAGAATGGATAAATTGAATCCACTTAGAATGAAAACCAAAAGAATGAAGATAGGCTAATAAATAGTCCCAATTTAAGAAATCATAAGCTTTCTCGTGTCTAGTTTAATGGCCATACACCCAAGTTGCCCTTTCTTTCTGTTAAAAGAGGTAAACATCTCATGTGCAATGAGGATATTATCATAGATAGAATGTCCTGGGCCAAAAGCACCTTGATTATTTGAAATGCAATTAGGAAGAATTGACCTTAGTCTAGCCACTATAATCTTAATAATCACTTTATAAGCCACATTACAAAGACTAATAGGTCTATAATGATTAATTGTTTCTGGATTCTCAGTTTTTGGAATTAAAAATATATTGGTTTTATTTACAGATCTAGATTATGATTAAAGAAATCAATAACTAGCCTGTATAATGGTTGTCGAATTTGACTCCAAAAAGATTGATAGAATAAAGCATGAATTCCATCTGGACTTGGAGCTTTCAAAGAACCAATACTTTGAACAGCAGAAAATAATTCATCGTACATAACTGGAGCAAGTAAGAACTGATTATCTTAAGGAGAAATACAAGGATCAATAGTTGAAAGAAAACAAGATAATGAATCATGATGAAGTTTGCTAGAACGAGAAAATTTATGATTTGAGTTTAAGGATTTGATTTTTCTATCGTCTTATAGTAGCATGAGTCTGAAAATATTTAGTATTCTTATCACCTAAATAAAGCCATTTATCCTTAGAGTGTTGAGCCCAAAAAAGCTCCTCATCTCTAAATAGAGAGTCTAGTTGAGAATGTAGAAAAGCTTCATGCTGAAACTAATATGAAGAAAGTAAAAAACAACATTGGAGAGTCTGAAATTGTGAATGTAAATCTTTCATACGTTGAAACAAATTACCAAAGACAGTATAATTCCAATTACAAGCTAAAGCTTGAAAAGAGTTTACTTAATTTTGCCACAAAACTCTCAATATCATTACCAATATTAGTTGGAGTAATATTATGAAAATCAGTGTTTTCATTGCCGAAAAGGAGGAGGATTAAAAGAAGGTCCATGATCAGACTCAATTATGGGGAGGTTATGTAAAGCAACAAAAGGAAATGTCTGAAAGCAGAAGCAATAGCAACTACTCGATCTTTTCAGATAAATCTAAAATGCAATTAAAATCACCCATAAGAATCCATGGTTTATGAACAGGTACATTCAAGTTTCCTAATTGTTGCCAAAGATCCTATTGTTTATGTTTTTGAGGGTACATGTACACAAAAGTCATAAACCAATTATTACCAGAACAAGCATGCTCGTGTCGACGAGTAGATCGTATACAGAATCATAAACTGCCCCTGACATGGTCGGAACCGCCGCCCGCCGCCCTGCAACCTCCAAATTGGGTGGCAAGACCTATGCCAAACTCTTCCTCTCAACATGCACAACAACTTTCACAACTAGCCAAAAGTCTAAATCAAAGTGAGATGGCCGGAAAATACCTCAACAGAAAGTAGATCAGATTTTTGCCTAGTTTTCTGATTTGCTTCTATTCTCCTTCCACGCTTCAATTCTATTCAAGCCACCTGAAGAGCATGATCACCATCTTCAGATGGTTCCAAAATGGCCGGTGGCTTGACCTATGGTGGTCGGAGAACAAAGAAATCGGCGTTGACCTCCCACTATAGCTATGATCGGGAATTGCTTGCTACGGCGTCTACGAGTCGAGATGGGCGAATATCAACCATAGAACGGTGGAGGAGGAAGAGGTGAAGTGAACAAGACCAGTGGCGCGTCCAACGGTGGTCGGATGGAGGAGATATCGCCGGAAGAAGAAAAAAAAACAATTTCCGATGGGAGGAGAGAGAAGAGAGCTTGGGTTTCCAAATTTGGAAATCTAAGCTTTTCTACAATTTTTGTAAAATTTTGTCCTTTATACTAAAATGGAAACTTTTTTTGAAAGCCATAACTTCTTCATACAAACTCGGATTTTCGCGTTTCACATATACACGAACTCGTATCTACGCGCTCTACGACTTTTGTGAAGGATGTTTTCACAAAATCATAACGTACAAAAACTCAACCCTTGAATCGAAGCATTCCGAGTGAATAATTGTTCGAAATAAATTCTAATTCTTGATAAATCAAAAGAAGAGGCATCGAGACCATAACTTGTACTAACTGGGACATTTATTAATTTCACGTAAAATACATGAAATTAACATGAAAATCCAGTTCATTACATTCTCACTTCAATCTCTCATGCTTGGATGCTAGATGATACATTTATAGAAAATTTTAATTTTTTATTGTTTTCGATCAAACTACCTTTCATAAAATTCACATAAACATCTAACTTGTTACATTTTGCCACCCATTTTCTAACTAACAGAAGGTTAACTCTGTTAACTTCTATTTTCAGAATAAAAAATAAAAATAAAAATTCAAGTAACCAAAACCATGCAAACCTCCTCTTTCTTTTGTTCATTGAGTTGTCTATCAAAGACAAACCTTCAGCTTCAGCTTCAGCCATGGTCTATTCAAACTAAGTTTTATCGCCTTAATTCTGTGATCTAACCATTAACCCAATCCCTCACCTCTAATTGTAGAAACCCCATTGTATTTTATTTGATCAAGATTCAAATTTGATTTGATGTTGTTGTTGGAGAATCCAAGGTTTCAATTACAATTTGGTATTGGTAAACTATAGACTTCGTTGCGGCACGATCATCCTCAAATCGATAATCATCCAAGATAAGAACTTAGTAAGTCCAAACCAATTGTAGGGGTTCAAAAGAGGGGTCCATCTGAATTGAAACTAATGTGAAAGAAATTCAAAAACGCAAGAAGATAGATTTTCTTGAAAAAAGATAAATGAGTCGGCCTGGAGTGTTTGGATAACAAAGTCGAGAAGAACCATAAGTGAAAAATATTACAGATTTCTAAAACTAAACAAATATAAATACCCAGATACAATAATTCTATCATAGGTGCGATTTGCCTTAGGAGCGTAGAGAGTTTTTGCGACAGTAATCAAGGTGCCTTTTGGAAGGGAATTGGGACATTCCATGTCCTTGAATTAATACTTATGCCCCAGCCATCGTAGTCACAAAGTAATATGCTCAGAATCAAAATTGAGTCATAATGAAAAGAACTCGAAATTTTATTCATAAGCCAACGGAATACATCATTGTCTATTAACCATTACGAAAATCTAATCCAAATGCTAGCTAATGCAAAACAAAGATAGTCGTTTGACTTCTTTTGGTAATTCCAAAATAAACGTGACCAGGTGAGTAGAGAGTTGTCGATGGAGCAAAGCTAGCTTAAGTACCACTTATCTCAAAACCTTCTTAGACATCACATTCATTTTAGATGAGCCTATATGAAGAAAAACTAAACTAATTGCATTTACTACAAAGTATATGGCAATTGCCTATTACATCTCTTGGAAAAATAAAGACTAAGCATAATTGACGATCTATTGATCCCAGCCAGATTTGTAGTCTTTAACCCTTCACACTAGATCATCTTCTTGATCTTCTTGTTCCACATAGTGAGCTTCTCTTGCTTCACAATATGCTTTGTAGGCGGTGACAATTTCTTCACGAGCTCTACAAATGTGTGCCCAATGATTAGACACTCCACATCGAGAACATACATCTCTTTGCTCAAACTTCATTGATTGAGGCACTTTGAAAGCGTCATTTAGATGGCTCTTAGTGTTGGTGGCACCACCAACATGGCCAGAGGCGTTGCCTTCCTCTCTCTTTCCACTTTTACCTCTTCGGTTCCGTGTTAGCCTATTTTGGCGATTACCTTCCCAAGTAAAGCTATTATATGGACAAGGACGTCCAAAAGTATCCCTAAGATTAGGGTTTCGCGCTTGGCGCCTTCTCTTAGGGGCGCGACTATAATTGGATTCTGGAATATGCTCTATTTCCACGGATCTCGAATTATAGTTCTTCACAAGGATGTTGTCATGCGTTTTAGCTACATTCATAGCTCCAATGAGCTCATGAAACCTTGTAATTCGTCCAACAGTAACGTCGATTCGATAGTTCGTAGCAACCATCAATGCAGAGATGGGGAAGGTAAAGAGAGTCTTCTCAATCAACATCGCATCTGTGATCTTTTTACCACATAATTCCATTAAGGATTTAATGCGAAGTGCTTCCGAGTTATAGTCAAGAACTGACTTAAAATCACAGAAGCGGAGGCTATGCCATCTCACTTCTAGGTCAGGAAGCATGGAGTCACGGACGTTGCCAAATCTTTCTTCGAGTGAGACCTACAGCCTTCTGGGTCTTCTTCATTCATACACTCGTACTGGAGCGAATCATCCATATGACGAGTCATTAGGATGACGGCTTTCGCCTTATTTGCCTATAAGGCTGCTCTATTTGTTCCAAAGCTTGAGCTTGCTCCACAGTTAGCACGTCCTGGCTAGGCTCTAGAATCATATCCAGGATTTCATCGGCCTTGAGATGCTGGCGGACATCACGAACCCACCTGTGATATCTAGAGCCAGTTGTTCCCAATGGAGCAAAGTTCAATTTGTTCAGGTCACTCATCCTGAAAGAGAACAAAAAATTAGGGTTAGTTTCAGAGTGAAAAGGCTACCACGAAAACAATAAAAATTTCTGAGCGTAGACGCTTCCAAGAAATTAGGAATTTCCGAGCGTAGTCGCTTCCAAGAAATTCAATTCCAAGAGGGGTTGGATTAGATCGAAACAATGAGGTTTATGGTTGATCGTTTTATCTCAACAAACTCTAAGTTTGGAGGACTCTACAAGCTCCAAGCTTGGAGTGAGCACGAACTCCCACAGTTCGGCTTAATTTGGTCTCCTCTATGATGAAGAAAGGGGGGTAGAAGAAGAGAGGCTGCAAGTCCCCGAAAAAAAAAAAAAATAAAAACTTCAAAAATGGAAACTTTTAATAAAAAATATCTCGAAATAGGTCACTGAAAAATTTGGTTGGAAATATTGCCGGAAGTTGTCTGAAAAGTCATCGGATGTGGCCGGAAAAGTTGCCGGATGTCGTTGACCCGAAATGGTTGACCTTCCTTTCCCCCTTTTTTTTTCTTCTTTTCTTCTTTGAGCCATGGGCTCTGCTTTTTTTTTTTTTTTTTGTGGGCTGGTCCCTTTTTCTTTCTAGTCTGTCTAGTGACATGTGGGCCGTGGGGCCCCATATTTTCTTTTCCTTGCTTTTCTTCTTCTTCTTCTTCCTTTATTTCTTCTGACAGTGGGGTCGCGTCCCCTTTTTCTTCTTCTTCTTCCCTTTTTTTTCTTTCTCTTCCTTTTTTTTTCCGGTATATGATGCAAGAATCACACATTACAATGGATGACAAAAGTATACTAATAATGAAATAACTGTTTTAGGGAATCGATATTTGAGAGAAAATCACAGTGTATTCCCATTGATAATAGAGACCTCTTTAATATTGAAAAAAATATTCTCGAGCACTTTAATAATCTCCAAGATCATAAATAAATAATTATTGAAAGATCTCAATTAAGCTCGATAAATTTTCCGGGGATCACAGTCCCCCCTTTAATAAATTTTGTCCTCGAAATTTCATGATTGGTCAAACGGTCAATAATACTTCGCTCTTCTTGTTGGACCCCAATACCCATAACATTTTATAATTTCTGATTCCTTGTGGTACAAGTCGACTATTACCACTCATATATATCAATACCAGAGCTAAACCTTTTTATTTACCAAGTGTTCCTAATCTAGTATTCACAGGACACACTTCGCTCCGATTAATTACATTCCTTTTTAACCACCAGACTTCCCTTGTAACAACAAGACTGGATGATTAACAATCTCATTACCCCCTCATGATACTGCCATACTAGGCACACACGTAGACGACTCGCTTCTACACCAAAATTCCCGCTCATCGCAAGTATAGAACTATTTGGAACTTTGAGCTTCAACATAGACATATGTAACTACCCGTAGGTAAAATCATGTTCCCCAAGTGGAACGCACACCACTGTTAAGAACAAGTCGACGTCTTCGTCGTCATCATGAGTCAAAGCTTCCGATGACCATTAATGACTAACAAGATACACCTCTGTTGGTGAAATTACAATAAAATTATAATTTCTAAATGAGAAACTCGTTGACAATAGGCTGAGGCGCGGGTATCTCGCTCTCTTTAAGGAGATTCAAGCCCTCTGCGGAACAATGCCGGTGCACCAGAAATCTCTTGACTTGTCCCCTCCAGGATACAACAGCCCAACAACAAGTTGTGTGGCTCACACCAATCTGCACAAATTAGAGGAACCCAAAGCTCCACCAAAAGAACACCTTTCTTTGGCCAAAAAACATATAAGACACTTTGGGGGATTTTTGGAAAGAAAGTTGATGGGTGAATAGTAGTGAATCGTAATAGTATTACGTAAAAGCAATGATCTGTTTGAGCATGCAACAAATGGTGCTATTTATAGACTCTTAGGACACTCCCTACAATTAATAGGGTAGTAACCAAAAGCCATAGGTTACAAGAATTAAAACCCAAAATAAATCAAAATAAAACACCATGAGTTACAAAATAAAATTCAAAATAAATTCTGAATTTAAACATACAAATAAATTCAGATTTTAAACACAAAATAAATTCACCCAAATTTAATTTCAATAATAAATAAAATATTAAAATGTAACAACATTCCCCCACTCATTTTAATATTTTAAAAACAAATATAAACCAAAGGTACCGGCCAAAGACAAACCATTATGCGTCATGAAGGTGTGCACTGCATTGAACCTTCACTTAGTGAACCAGCAATCCCTACTCCAGAGTTGATAGTGGTCTCAGACTTGAACTACAACTGCTTAAGGGAAAATAAGAACTACTGCTCACACATAATAATTCAGGTGTTAATATGAGCTTTATTAGCCAGCAAGTTACGGCCTTGTGCTTATCCCGGTTTTCATGAGTATATTTCAAGAATAAGCCCAATTCTCATAGAGAGCGGCCCCACTCTCACACTCATATAGGTAAAATCCGTCAAGGATGCTCTTGTAACTATGACATCCCACTCATATGAGCTACAGATTTTATTAAGAGTTTTAAGTAAACTCAACCTTCATATACGTTACAAGATTAATGCACTTACATCATAGGGATGAGTAAGAACATATAGTGCATTTTTCTTACGGCCACCTTATGATTCGTTTTTCCCATTGAACCCGGTTTTTAGGATCTCTAATCACCGGGTTGGGTGTCCTCATATATGGCTCATGACGATATGGGCTTCAATCCCATCCCCCTCGATGTACTCCAGACCTTTTCTCTTGCCAAGCCCTTAGTTAAAGGATCTGCAAGATTATCACATGATTTAACATAATTCACATTAATAATTCCATCACTCAAATATGATCTCACAGTACTGTGCTTTCTTCTTATAGGTCTGGATTTACCGTTATAATAACAGTTATTTACTCTACTAATAGCTGCAGTGCTATCACAATGAATCAATATAGGTGGTATAGGTTTTTCCCACAAAGGAATTTCATGCAATAAATCTCTCAACCAATTTGCTTCTTCACTTGTTGAAGCTAGAGCAATAAGTTCAGCTTCCATGGTTGAATTAGAGATTATTGTTTGCTTATTTGATTTCCAACAAATAGCACATCCACCTAATGTAAAAATATAACCAGTGGTAGAGCGAGAATCACCTGACAGAGTATTCCAATCGGCATCACAAAAGCCTTCAAGTACAGCAGGATATTTTTTATAAAATAATCCATAATTTTTAGTACCAAGCAAATATTTCATAACACGCTCAATTGCATGCCAATGTTCTTTACCTGGTTTACTTGTGAACCTGCTAAGTACTCCAACTGCATATGCAATGTCAGGTCTAGTGCAGTCAGTTGCATAGCGCAAACTGCCAATTATGCTAGCATATTCCTTTTGATTAATCACATCATTTTCACTTTCAACAGGAAATAAGTGAACACTAGAATCAAAAGGAGTAGATACATGCCTGTGGCCAACATAATCATATTTCTTCAAAATTTTCTCAATATAATGTGACTGATCAAGAAAAATACCATCACATGTTTTTGTTATTTTCATGCCCAAAATAACATTAGCCTCACCAAGATCTTTCATATCAAAATTGCTCTTAAGCATAGTTTTTGTCTCATCAATTACATGCAAATTTAAGCCAAAAATTAAGAGATCATCCACATAGAGGCTAATAATAACATGTGAATTTTTCCAAGATTTATAATATATGCATTTTTCACATTTATTTGATTTATAACCATTTTCAATCATGCAGGAATCAAATTTTTCATGCCACTGTTTAGGAGCCTGCTTTAAACCATAAAGTGATTTAGATAACTTACATACCTTGTGCTCTTGACCAGGTTCTATAAAACCTTCTGGTTGGTCCATATAGATCTCTTCATCTAAATCACCATTTAGAAAAGCTGTTTTCACATGCATTTGATGAATAATCAAATCATGAATTGCAGCAATAGCAATCAATAATCTAATTGATGTAATCCTTGTAACCGGAGAAAAAGTATCAAAAAAGTCTAGATCATGTTTTTGCTTAAAACCTTTAGCAATAAGTCTAGATTTATATTTGTCTACACTTCCATCCGGTTTGAGCTTTTTTCTAAGGACCCATTTACACCCAATGGTTTTAAAACCTGTTGGTAAATCTACTAATTTCCAAGTATTATTAGAAATTAGAGACTCCATTTCATCATTCACAGCCTCTTTCCAGAAAATTGCATCTGGTGATGATAAAGCTTCATGTAAAGAAATAGGATTTTCTTCAACAGTATAAACATAATAGTCAGGGCCAAAATCTTTTTCAACTCTAGCTCTCTTACTTCTTCTAGGTTCATTTTCATTAGTTTCTTGAATATGCAAATTAGAAGAAGAAGAACTAGGTTGTGAAAAACTATTTTCTCTAGATTCTTGACCCCCACTATTTTTTGATTTAAAAGGAAATTTTTCTTCATGAAAAATTGCTTCACCAGATTCAATCACAACATGATTTTCAACATCAAGAAATCTATAGGCTGTACTATTTAAAGCATATCCAACAAAAACACAAGTAGTAGCTCTAGCACCCAATTTTGGTCTTTTAGGGTCAGTTAACCTCACAAAGGCTAGACAACCCCAAACTCTAAGATAACCCAAATTTGGTTTATTCCCCTTCCACACCTCAAATGGTGTAATTTTTGTATTTTTATGTGGCACTCTATTCAACACATAACAAGCAGTTAAAACTGCTTCACCCCAAAGATTAGAGGGAGCACCTGAATCAATCAACATGGCATTTGTTAACTCAATCAAAGTTCTATTTTTTCTTTCTGCCACACCATTAGATGCAGGTGAATAAGGTGGAGTAACTTCATGAATCACTTCTAAAGATTGAACAAAAGAATTGAATTCAGAAGAATCATATTATCTCCCTCTATCACTTCAGAGTCTTTTAATTTTTCTACCAAATTGATTTTCAACCTCAAGGAGGAACTCTTTAAATTTGGCAAAAGCATCACTTTTATGTTTCAACAAATAGACACGAGCATATTTAGAACAATCATCAATAAAAGTGATAAAATACCTGTTACCTCCACGAGTTAAAATTCCCTCAAATTCACACAAGTCTGTATGAATTAATTCCAATAGCTCGGTATTCCTTTCAACATTTTTGTAAGGCCTTCTAGTAATTTTTGCTTTACTGCAAGTCTCACATTTTTCAAAATCTTTTTGCACTGAAGGAATTAAACCCAAGCTACTCATGATTCCCACATATCTACTATTTATATGACATAAACGTGCATGCCAAAAATTCAAAGAAGAGAGCATATAAACTGAAGTAGATGCTTTATTATTATTCTTAACATTCAATATCAACATGCCATCACAATCATAACCTTTGCCCACAAATAAACCTTTTTTGGTGATCACATATTGGTCAGATTTCATAGTTTGTTTAAAATCAGCCTTATTAAGAAGATAACATCAAATTTTTTCTCATGGAGGTTGTATGCAACACATCTTTCAAAGTTAGCACCCTACCAGAAGTAAATTTGAGTTCCACCTCACCAGTTCCAAGCACATGAGTAGTATGTGAATCTCCAAGTATAACTATTTTGGGCTCCTTAAAAGGAGTGTATTTCTTGAAACCAATTTTTATCATAGCAGATGTGCCTATTAGCACCACAATCTGCCCACCATCCTTCAACACTTTGAACCATATTTACATCAGTTATCATTGCCACATATGGTTCTTCAGTGACGTGAGCTTGAGGAAGAGCGTCACGTTTTCGATAATTGCAATTTCGAGCAATATGCCCACTTTTGCCACAAACATAACAACAAGTATATTATTGCTTATTTTCTGAAGGAGGATATTGGTTCTTATTCACATAGCTTGGTTTGCCTTTATTTTGTTGGTGAGGTTTACCAACTTTTTTCATATTTTTCTTCTTTGGCTGCATAAGAGAATTTTTATGAAAATGACCATTGGGCATATTATTATTGGAAGATACTAAATTTACCTTGGAGGTGTCATTGTTTGTATCTTGCATAAGAACATCTTGACCTCTTGCTTCCTCCTCAACTCGGATGCGAGTCGTCAAGGTCTCCAATGAAATCTCTTTTTGTTTGTGACGCATGGACTTTTTGGAAGTCTCTCCAAGTTAATCTACAAAACTTCTCAATATTTCTTTGAATAACAATGAGTAGTTCATTACAATCATAAACATTATATGAGAAATAAGTCAAGAGATAAAAAATAATATTGATACTCATCTTTCTCAAATTGAGATCTCCCATATTGTCAAACGGTTTCTCTTGTGCATGCTTCATCTTTGTTGAATCTCCTTAAAATTGTTGGTGAAATTACAATAAAATTATAATTTCTAAATGAGAAACTCGTTGACAATAGGCTGAGGCGCGGGTATCTCGCTCTCTTTAAGGAGATTCAAGCCCTCTGCGGAACAATGCCGGTGCACCAGAAATCTCTTGACTTGTCCCCTCCAGGATACAACAGCCCAACAACAAGTTGTGTGGCTCACACCAATCTGCACAAATTGGAGGAACCCAAAGCTCCACCAAAAGAACACCTTTCTTTGGCCAAAAAACATATAAGACACTTTGGGGGATTTTTAGAAAGAAAGTTGATGGGTGAATAGTAGTGAATCGTAATAGTATTACGTAAAAGCAATGATCTGTTTGAGCATGCAACAAATGGTGCTATTTATAGACTCTTAGGATACTCCCTACAATTAATAGGGTAGTAACCAAAAGCCATAGGTTACAAGAATTAAAACCCAAAATAAATCATAATAAAACACCATAAGTTACAAAATAAAATTCAAAATAAATTCTGAATTTAAACATACAAATAAATTCAGATTTTAAACACAAAATAAATTCACCCAAATTTAATTTCAATAATAAATAAAATATTAAAATGTAACAACATTCCCCCACTCAAAAGTTCATCAGTCGTCTCCAACATATACTCCGCAGTTCACCATAGGAGAAGTCCTTGTCCTTCAGAAGGACAAACACATTCGAAATTAGCTGAATATCCGTCTTTCCTAGCCACACTTGACTAGGAATACATGATGGCAAGGTTTCAAATTTCGGTTTCGGTTTCGATTTCGGTACTTCAAATTTAAAGAAATTTCGGAGAAAGTTTCGATTTCGGTGGAAATTTCGGTTAAAAATAAAGAAATCACATTAATTGCATGTATAAAATGATATTTTTGAATGAAACTTTTACATAGACTAAACTAACCTATAATAAACCTATTTACAATGTAAACTCTCTAAAATTATACATAAATAATAGAATTGTGATATTTAATATGGACGAGACGACGAGTAATTAACTAAAACTGTAGTAAGTTGCTAAACACTATCTATAATTCTATATGTAATTATAAATGTTATGTATATTGGTAATGTGAATGTGATTTACTTTTTTTTTTTTTTATGGCTGGAACCCAGTCGGAGGCTTGGCCATCACGCCTTTTTCACTAATAATTAGAAAAATTCAAAGTTTGTTGTGAGAAAACTGAACTCCAAGCCTACGAAAAAGTTAAAAGACATCATTATGGTCATGGTGGTCAAAAAGCCACGCACTAAGAAAATACTAGTAAAAACTAAAAAGAACAGTAAAGCCTTCAACATACCTTCTTAATTAATAATTATATGGTGGATGATACACATTATAGAAAGAGAGTTTCAGTGTTATGAAGGAGGATTGAAAAAAAAAAAAAATCAAAATTTCATATTTTGTCAGCGAAAAGTCGAAAACTGTGAAAAACGAATTTAACAGAAATTTCAAAGAAATTTCGGACAAAATTTCGGTTTGAATATTTAAATATATTTTGTGTGTGTAGATATTTCGGAAATTTAGAATTTCGCGGAAATGTACGGAAAATTTCGGTAAATTTCGGAAAACTCCTGACGGAAATGATATAGCATATGAATTTCGTTTCGATACTTCAAATTTACGGAAATTTCGACGGAAATTTCGGCAGTTTCGGAGAAACTTAAAACCTTGCATGATGGTACCTAATAGCTGATTTTTGAAAGTTAATCCACGAATTTCCACGTGACGACACTTTACTAATTATCTCGCTATACACTCGAGTTCATGACGTATTCGTTCGTGATTGCCATTTTGGCTAACACACCTACTCCATGAACTTGAAGGTGAAGTACTCCTTTCATCCAAGTTGATGATATGTCCAGAGTTGGCAACCTCGAATCACGTTGTCATTCTTGTAACAGATGCGTGTCTGAAATCCATGTCAACTTGTCGTTCGACAAGGGTCCGTCGAATCGATAGATGGTCTTGATAACGAGATTAAAAAAAAAAAATGATGATATGTCCAGAGTTGGCAACCTCGAATCACGTTGTCATTCCTATAACAAAAGCGTGTCTGCAATCTATGTCAATGTGTCGTTCGACAAGGGTCCGTTGAACCGATGGATGGTCTTGATAACGAGCCTTAACAAGCGCTTTCTTCAAGATTCGTTGCAACAAAATTCGAGGATCACCTTTCAAAGTCCACCTCTTGCAGACTTTAAGCTCACATGCT
Organism: Rosa lucieae; assembly: GCA_024704745.1. Classification (NCBI taxonomy): domain Eukaryota; kingdom Viridiplantae; phylum Streptophyta; class Magnoliopsida; order Rosales; family Rosaceae; genus Rosa; species Rosa lucieae. The sequence goes on along the minus strand of CM045495.1, from coordinate 12,825,905 downwards.
TTCACTTATAGTATAGCGGCCATCTCGAAAGTTTCACTTCCATTTTGACGAATCACCGATTAGACAGTCATACAACGCTTTTACTAACATGGTTAATGTCAAAATTTATTGACGAGCTGTATGCCTCCCATACTGTGCTAAGCCAAAGCCAAGTAGTCAAATTGACTTGGTGTCATGTCTTCAAAGCTTTGTACCAATTTGAAGGACTGAAGGTTAAGCAACCATGAATAGCACTCGTAGCGTACTTGACGTCGAAACACATTTCCGAGTTACACGTCGTCAAAACCATGCCAAGTAGTCAACTTGATGCAAGTTTCTTCTTTGAAGATTAAAATGCAAGGTTTCAACCTTTAATTCCTATCCCTCTCCCTTCTTGACCTTCGATTGCCAAACAACTAGTAGTGTAGAGAATATCCTTCCTTACTAAAGTGTACGTTGAACTTAACTTCATAAATTAGCAACCAGTAAAACAGTGTCAAAAATTTATTTCGCAAGTTACTAATGAGAAGGGATTTCAGCTCTAAAGAATCTCAAATGATTTTCAATACCAAATCTGTAACTTTTTGGAAAAGAGAAGAGAAATGAAGTGAAAATTTACCAAAAGAACTTGCAGAATAGTTTTCAAGTTTTCTCTTCTCATAAATGCAGATTTGGAAAAATCACCACTACTTCAGTTTTGATCGGAACGGAGTGAAACTTTCCATATCCTCAACACGATTGTGTTAAAATTTCAGAAATTTCAAAACTTTCGAAGTCAGATAAAACTAATTCCAAAGTTGCTGCGACGGAAGAACATCAAGACCTTGAGATTGAAATCTCAACTTTGTAATTGATTTTGAGAGTTAAAATGTCCTCACTGTTGGGTGAAATTTGTTGGAACGAGTTTCTTGATAATTGAAAACAAAATGTCGAAATCCTTTTTACTCGAAATAGTTTTGCAATGGTCCCAAGTTGCTATATATTAAGTTTGAAAAGTTTTTCCAAAACTTAGATTTTTCCCAAATTGTTGAAAACAAATCAAGTGAAGAGAATTTCAATGTTAAACTAGAATGATTTCGTCTAAAGATCAGAACTTTAAGCGTAAAAATTGTATATCAAGTTCAACCAAAGGAAGGAAATAAAGGTCAACCTAACTATTAAGAAAAAAATAATTGCAGTCCTCATAGGATCCATACTGGTGACACGTGTTGTTGTAAGTGGAAAGACATGCTAGCTCTCCCTTAAGTGATGCTTCACCTTTTAGTTCCTCGTTGACGTCTCGACAAGTGGTGAAATTCTAAATAATCATAACACACAAGCACTAGCCGTGAAGTTATAAATAAAAAGAGCGTCGACCCTACAGTCGAATTATTTAGGTCATATGCCAAACAATCCTACTTAGTAATATAAAAAAGAACTTGAAGTCGTTCGATTCAGCTACCCTCAACTAACATAGAGTAGTCTTCTCCTTATCCGGCCAGTCGAAGTGTGCCATTTGCAAAAGCATCGTAGTAAGTCCACTCTGGAATTATGTGTCGGAGTCTAGACTCCTCGACGTATATATCCATCCGGGAATTTTTCTCAATTCTTCTCTAAACTAGTTGGGAATCTTTAAATTATGTGCTAAGTAGTACTGGATTCTGTCAAGTTGGGTGTTGGTTAAGTTGGGCATCCTCTCTAAACTGGATTATACGTGCAAGAGGAGCCCTTCAGAATGATAGGGTTGAATGTATAAATGGGTTTTCTGCCAAGTTGGGTGTTGGTTCAGTTGTTGAAGCCGAAGTTTGGGGGCTTTTGAAAATAATGGAAGTGGCCTAACAAAATGGTTGTAGATTGTTGGAAACAGAAATTGATTCACTTGTTGCGGCCAAATTAATTGGTTCTCTGTCTGATTAATCATTTTCATCATCTTTATAGTCTTGTAGCAAATTGTCAGGAGCTTATGAGTAGAGATTGGAATGTGTCCCTTACCTATGTTTACAAAGAGTGTAATTTAGTGGCTGATTTGTTTGCAAATATTCATCATGGTTATGAGCTTGGCTGCAGATTCAGTAGCTCTTCTAGCTGCTGATGTTGTTCCTCTTATGGAAGTTGATCTATTAGGCTTATCTAAGCCATAATTAGTTATGATTTAGGTCTTTCGTCCTTTACTTTCGGGCATCCTTGTGATAAGAAAAAAATAATGGGTCTCACATTAATATATATATATATATATATATATATATATATTAGTATGAGAGATTTTATACACACATCTCTACTTGTTTGATACACATACCAGTTTTTTGTAAAATTTCAAATCTCCTAACATCTTTATCACTTAGCTTCATATATACTAAACTTCCTGATCATGTCAAAATACATACATATCTATATGTATTTAAAAGTTCAGTCGATCTTTACTTGTTTCATGTATAGTTTATGGTTATCATGAGAAGGCAGGCTTGCTAAACAACGATTCTCCTCTTTGTTTGCATTAAGAGGCATGAATGGAGCAGCAATTGTTCTTCTGCAATTCTATGTATTTGTTGATGTTGGAAGGATATTTAGCTACATGGGATTGAATGAGAAATGGGCATTAATCAGAGAGGATGGGTTAGCTTGGTTCAGAGAAATATGGGCTAGAGAGAGAAGAAAGATAGGAGATAAACGGTTTTTCAATGGGTGAGCACGGTTTTTCAATGGGTGAGGACGTGAGGAAGAATGAGGAGGAAAAGAGAAAGGGCAGAGGAGGAAGATTAAGGGAAAATGTGGCAAAAAATATTTAGAGATGTGTATTTAGGAAATTGGGATGTGCAAATAAAATTTCTCTATTAGTATAAGATCCAGTCCCACAATAATATATATATATATATATATATTTTATCCAGATTAGCGGAGCTTCATTTTGAAGTTAAAGTGTGAAGTTCGAGTTTTGGGTCACTTTTCGATCGCATATCCACATCTCGACCGTTCAGTTTTTAGGTACTAGTGTATATATCATCTCTGCAAATTTTTAGCCAAATTGATGATCGTTAAGGTATCAAACTCACTTAAACCAATTGACGAATTGAATCTGTCCAACCTAAACTATACTAGCTTTAAAGCAGTTATCAATGCTTTAATGATCATCAATTTGGCTGAAAATTTGCAAAGATGATCTATACACTAGTACGTAAAAACTTTACGGTCGAGATGTGGATATGCGACCAAAAAGTGACCTTAAACTCGAACTTCACACTTTAATTTCAAAGCGGAGCTCCGCTCTGGATAGGATATGTATATATACATATACATATACATATACATACATATATATATATATATATATGTTTTAGGGAATCAGATATTGAGAGAAATTTGCTGTGTGTTCTCATTGATAATAGGGGCCTCTTTATATAGAGGATTACAATGCATAGAGTTAGAATCATACAAGGAAAGATAATCTCTAGATTCTTCTAATTGAACCCTATTACCAGTAGGTCAAGTAACCTAGAGTTTAGATCAAACACAAATAGAGATATCCTTAAACACTCCCCCTTGTGTTGTCCAAACGCGGTGCTTCTCTTGTTGCCTCGTTAAAAACCTTGCCCAATGTCTACTTGATCCACATCGAAGACAAACATCTTTATGGTCAGGCTCCCTTGATCGAGATGCTTTTGGTGCATGATTTGGACGACTATTACTCTTGGTGGCGTCACCACCATAGCCAGAGGCTCCGCCTCTCTCTCTCTTCACACGTTGACCTCCACGGTTCCGTGCACGCCTCTCTTGGCGATTTCCTTCCTCTTTAGGGCAAGAATATGGACCAAAACGTCCAGAATTGTCCCTACTCTTAGGGTTTAGCTCCTTGAGTCCTCCCTTGGGGGCGCGACTATAGTTAGACTCCGGAATAGGCTTAGTTCCCACGGGTCTAGCGTTATAGTTCTTCACAAGTATGTTGTCGTGCTTTTCAGCTACGTTCATGGCACCAATAAGCTCATGAAATCTTGTGATACGTCCTGCTTTCACATCAATCCGATAATTCTTTGAAATCATCAGGGCAGAGACGGGGAAGGTAGAGAGAGTCTTCTCGATCAACATCGTATCAGTTATGGCTTGGCCACAAAACTCCATCAGAGACTTGATACGAAGAGCTTCCGAGTTATAATCAAGCACAGACCTGAAATCACAAAAGCGGAGGCTATGCCATCGCACTTCTAAATCAGGAAGCAGGGAGTCACGAACATTGCCAAATCGCTGCTCAAGTTCTACCCATAGCTTTCTTGGGTCTTCCTCATTGAGGTATTCACTTTGGAGCGCGTCATTCATGTGCCTTGTCATGAGAATGATGGCTTTAGCTTGATTTGCTTCAAAAGCAGTAGCTTGCTCAATGGAGAGCACGTTCTGACTAGGCTCTTGGATGGATTCCAGAAGTCCATCAACCTTACGATGTTGGCGCACATCTCGGACCCACCTATGGTATCCTGCGCCAGTTGTCTCTAGTGGAACAAAGTTCAACTTGTTCAGGTAACTCATCCTGAAAAACAACATAAGATTAGGGTTAGTTTCGGAGCGAAAAAGGCTACCACGAAAAACTATTAAATTCCTGAGCGTAGTCGCTTCTAAGAAATTAGGGATTTTCTGAGCGTAGTTGCTTCCATGAAAAATCCGATTCCAAGAGGGGTTTTGGATTAGATCGAAACAACAATGTATGAGGTCGATCGTTTTCTTCTCAACAAACTCTAAGTTTGGAGGACTCTACAAGCTCCAAACTTGGAGTGAGCACGAACCCCCACAGTTCTGCTTTTGGTCTCCCCTATGAAGAAGAAAGGGGGGGTAGAAGAAGGGATGTTGGCAGTCCCTGAGAAAAGAAGAAGAAAATGAAAAAAAATTTCAAAAATGGGAACTTTTAGAAAAGATTTACCTTGAAAAATGGTCGGAAATTCTTGACCGAAAAAGTTACTGTAGACTGCCGGAAGTTACTGTAGATGCCGAAAAAGTCGCCGGAAAAGTGTTGACTGATAGTTGACCGGTCATTGACTACAGGTGCTGACGTGGCAGTCGGGATGATGACGTGGCAGCTGATTGGACACCTGCGTGGACTCTGACGTGGCAGGCTGTCTTTTGGTTTTGGGCTTGCTTCTTTGCTTCTGGGTTGGAGTCTATTTCTGGGCTTTGGGCTTCACCTCAGTTTCTGGGACTAGGGATGCGTCTGATCTGGGCCGAAGACTGCTGGGTTGGTGGTCAGGCGGCGGTTCAGAGTAATGGTTCTTCAGGTGACCGGTTCAGGTACTTGTAGGCCAGTTCGGTAATGAGGTTTCCGGTTCCGGGGATTTGGGGCCGAGGAGCTTCTGATGGTGGAGTATGGTTGTCAGAGGCTGAGCGAAAAGCTTTGAGCCGGGTAGGAAGACTTTCATCACTTCTGGAGACCGGTTCGGGGTTGTTCCGGCAGGTTCTGGAGGTGGCGCCGCCGGTTCTGAGCTCCTGGGGTTGAGATCTTCAAGTTGTGCGGCGGAGGTATCTGGGATTTGAAGGTGTATCAGGGTTAGGGCTTCGTGCTGATAACATGTTTTAGGGAATCAGGTATTGAGAGAAATTTGCTGTGTGTTCTCATTGATAATAGGGGCCTCTTTATATAGCGAATTACAATGCATAGAGTTAGAATCATACAAGGAAAGATAATCTCTAGATTCTTCTAATTGAACCCTATTACCACTAGGAGTTTGGATCAAACACAAATAGAGATATCCTTAAACAATATATAAGTTTTGCTAGATTTTATCCTTCTTTATTACCTTTATGGCTGCAACTTTTTTAATAAATTAGAAAATAATTAGTAAATGAAACATTTAAATAACATTACGGATGGAGCAAAGCATATATAGCCATATGTTGAATGACAATGTCAGCCTTCAAAATCAAAATTGACACACTTCTTTTGAAGATGTTCTTAAGGAGTCATTTCGATCCTTTTACTTTCTTATTATTCTTCCAACTCAAATTTTGATATTTGGCTTGTATGCACGTATTGTTGTCGAGGTAGAGAAATATTATGTCCAAAATTTATCGTACCACAGGGATTAGTGGCTAACTCACAATTTTTGGGTAGTTGAAACTAGAGTCACTAAGCAAACAAAAATTTAAAAAAAAAAAGATAAAAAAAAAATGCTAATCTAAGGTACCAATATCCTTAACAATGCTTGGTTTTGGTTAGAACCAAAGCCTAATCAAAACTATGAGCCTACTGTGGTTATTTACAATGAATCAAAATTCATTCAATTTCATGATTTGATTTCCTAATTAACTAAAAAAAAAAAATGCGACAACTACATTGCAAATAAATAAAGAAAATGAAAAGACTATAAATAGGGACGTTAGGGTGCTAGGATGGTTCTTTTACCCAAGTCCTATGTGCCGGAATCTAATCTAATGTTGATGCTAATTTTTAAATTAGGTGGTAGTCATAGCTAATGTGATTCAAGGCTCAAGGATGGAAACTTCATTTCATGGTATTCCTACTTCAATTCAAGAGTCGTAGGAACCCACTTGACATGAATTAGAGCCCGTTCAAGGGTCACTAACTCATATCAAGAGGCCTAAAGATTGAGGAGTTAGACTACTAAGCAATACACTGGCACAATCACGCAATGGGTATAAGTCACCATGCTTATAACCATTAGGGTTTTTAGCTTAAGAATTAGAGAGGGTCAAGTTTCTAAGTCTGTCCTAGACATGCTCTGACAGGACCCGCCCCGAATTTCACTCTGAAATCCGAGGTGGCCCTGCGGGGCCCACCTTAGTGATAACTCTACCGAGAACTGGTCGAGTCACCCCTAAAGTGGACTACCCAAAACAGTAACCCACAATAGATCAGAGCCAAACAAAGAAGTGCGGAAGCTATTCGTCAACTATGCCTCGAACCACGTACGCCCGACCTCAACTAATAACGCCTGCAAACTGGGCATTTGAAACCGAAGGGCCCAGGGGAAAAGTATATAAAAACGTTAGTGTGAGTGGACAAAAATAAACAAATTTAAACCAAATGGATTTTATACTTTCCCACATTTATTTCTTAAAAAAAATTCCCGATGCATGCAAGGATTAATGAAAATAAAACAAGAGGAGTTCTACTCATGAAAGCCGACTAGCCCCGCTAGTCACAATCGAATAAAAGAAAAGGTGGAAACTCCGATACTCAACGAAATGGAACCAGCCCCGCTGGCTAAAATAAATCGGACTAGCCCCGCTAGTCGAAAATAATATAAAGAGTAGGGGAAGACGATAGCCATACGAGTGAGCCTCCCAGGCTCGGGTGATAGCCTCCCAGGCTAAAAATACTCCCATTACTCCCGTAATATACCCTTACGCCACTAAGTGTAGCGATAGGATACTGGGCTTCAGAATTACTGTCACAGAGACAGTAACCAGTGCCACAAAGGCGGAGGGCTTCGGTGATCCCATCACCTCGCCACAAAGGCGGAAGATCAATGCTAGCAATGATAAGTCACCCAAAGTATGGCAAAAGAAAATCCAAAAACCGTATAAATCCATAAAACTTCCCCAATTCTCGTAAATGAATTTCCAACGACGTGTCCCACACGCCAAGATAATCTCATCAACAAAATAAATAGGATATAAATAAATATAAAGATTAATTTCCTTGAATCTCATAAAAATCTCAAATCGCCGAATATAAGTATAATATAAATAGTACAAATCCGGGAATCATATCGGAAATAAATAAATAAGAGAAGGTAAGCGAAATCCAATGACGTGACCCCGCACGCCATAAAATCTTCAAGTAAAACAATTAACCAAAACCGTTTCCGAAATGACCATATGCTCGAGAAAGTAAATTGATAAATAACTTATACTCTCGGAACTTATTAAATAAATGCATGCATCATTCTTTGAAAAATAAAAGTCCACTCACTGTACTATTGGGCGACCACACAAACGAGTTCCTTTATCTAGCCGTAGCTCGCAACATTGCCCTGTACACAATTAAATTTCTGTAAACAGCAATCCGATAAAATAATTACGAACCTAAACGAAACCTGAAAATCTCTATCTCTAATACTTCTCAAATTCACCCCAAATCTCTTCCACAATTCCAATTCCTCAATTTACATATTCATATTGAAGACGAGGGAAATCCGACGGCCGGATTTCCCACAATTCCCCCACAAAACTCCAAACTTCGAAAATTCACAAACAATTCCAAACTCCTCCAAAATTCACCAAACTTCACATATACGCTCTATGATAAATATAGAATTTAACTAGCCAGAAAATGAAATTAAAAAGCTTCCCTAGCCGCCGCTACCGCCGCCCACAGTGGCGGCACCGCCGCCACCGCCACCAGCTCCGATGGCCACCAAACTTTGGCAGCAGCACCTACTCAACACACTGATTCAACTTCTCAACTACAACAATCCCAAATAACAACTAGAAACAGTCGAAATCAATCCAAGAACACAAACCCAGAAAATTTCAAGAACCCTAATTCGATCCGGCCACTACACTTCAAATCGCGTTACAAGACCATAGGGGAAATGATCAGTGATAAAAACCAAACCTTCGACGACGAAATGGGGACCGGAGGTGGCCGGAATCGTCGGGAATCGGCAAAAGTCCCAAACTGCAGCCGGAGTGGTTTAGGCTTCGATCCGTGGTTTTCCGGCCAAATCGTGGAAAACCAAGGCTGCTGGGGTGCTCGGAGGGAGGAGGCGCTCCTCTGGTGACCGGTGGCACGCCCTGTGGTGGCCGGAATCGCCGGAAATCGGAGGGGGTGAGGAGGAGACCGAACCGGAGAAGAGAGAGCTCGGGGGAGAGGAGAGAGAAAGAGCTGGGGTGGTTTCCGGAAATGGAAACCTACCCGGGTAACTTTCCATTTTTATCAAAAGTTATCATGAACATTAACTTCACATTTTTGGCCATAACTTTCGCATACTAAGTCCGATTTTTACGCACCACATATGCACGCGCTCGGTTTAACGTCCTCTACAACTTCCATGAAGAACCTTTCCTCAAATTTTGACCCGAAAAAAAAAAAAATCAACTTTTAGGGCCACTAAAAGTACTAAACCGAAAGTAAAAGTGAAAGTAAAGGCTGTTTACCGTCCAAATGACTAGTAAACCGGTAAATTTAGGTTCGGGACGTTACAATCTCCCCTCCTTATAACAATTTCGTCCTCGAAATTAACACGGACAAGTAACAACTATACACGTCCCCAAATGTCACTTATATAGCCGATCACGTCATGTAACACATCTTTCGAAACTCGTTTCATCGTCAGAACAAATATCTCAATAACTTAGCTATTACCACCAGTAATGGCACCAAAATAGTAAGACTACTCAATTCCTCCAAAGCAATCCTCTACACGTATTAAACTCAATCAACAACCAGTTTTCTAGGACGACAAAACACCATTCACCAGGGTATCCATGATGGAGAACAAATAGCACTCGTCCAATATCTTGTATCAAACCACACAACACACGGATCAGAAAGTGGCCCCGCCACGTAACAACCCAATTTCCGAAGCAATTATAGTACGCAGAGACAACCCAAAAAAAAATATTGTCACTCATCACAGACACTCAAACGCAAACTCGAACTCTGGTTTCCGCACCCTAATCCAAGCCCCAACAAAATTGTTGACATCGAGGAAAAGACAACAATAACATTTTCCTCAAATCACATTTCGTAGCACAACTCGAAACTGTAGAGTAGTTTTACTCTACCATCACCGGGGATAGGCGCAAGGTAATTAACCAATCGAATACGCAAAGAAAACCCTAGGAGGTCGGCATACAAGAGGCATAGCACCAGAAGAGAACCAACTAACTTTGTACCTTACACACTTGATGAATACCACAGCACCGAAGAGTACACGATGGGGAACCGCTGCAGTCGGGCCATCACTCGAGAGGTACTGGGCAACACCAAGCATATAAGGTAACAGAATAGAAATGGGTCTACAGAACCTAACAACCTAATGCTCTGATACCAACTGACAGGACCCGCCCCGAATTTCACTCTGAAATCCGAGGTGGCCCTGCGGGGCCCACCTTAGTGATAACTCTACCGAGAACTGGTCGAGTCACCCCTAAAGTGGACTACCCAAAACAGTAACCCACAATAGATCAGAGCCAAACAAAGAAGTGCGGAAGCTATTCGTCAGCTATGCCTCGAACCACGTACGCCCGACCTCAACTAATAACGCCTGCAAACTGGGCATTTGAAACCGAAGGGCCCAGGGGAAAAGTATATAAAAACGTTAGTGTGAGTGGACAAAAATAAACAAATTTAAACCAAATGGATTTTATACTTTCCCACATTTATTTCTTAAAAAAAATTCCCGATGCATGCAAAGATTAATGAAAATAAAACAAGAGGAGTTCTACTCATGAAAGCCGACTAGCCCCGCTAGTCACAATCGAATAAAAGAAAAGGTGGAAACTCCAATACTCAACGAAATGGAACCAGCCCCGCTGGCTAAAATAAATCGGACTAGCCCCGCTAGTCGAAAATAATATAAAGAGTAGGGGAAGACGATAGCCATACGAGTGAGCCTCCCAGGCTCGGGTGATAGCCTCCCAGGCTAAAAATACTCCCATTACTCCCGTAATATACCCTTACGCCACTAAGTGTAGCGATAGGATACTGGGCTTCAGAATTACTGTCACAGAGACAGTAACCAGCGCCACAAAGGCGGAGGGCTTCGGTGATCCCATCACCTCGCCACAAAGGCGGAAGATCAATGCTAGCAATGATAAGTCACCCAAAGTATGGCAAAAGAAAATCCAAAAACCGTATAAATCCATAAAACTTCCCCAATTCTCGTAAATGAATTTCCAACGACGTGTCCCACACGCCAAGATAATCTCATCAACAAAATAAATAGGATATAAATAAATATAAAGATTAATTTCCTTGAATCTCATAAAAATCTCAAATCGCCGAATATAAGTATAATATAAATAGTACAAATCCGGGAATCATATCGGAAATAAATAAATAAGAGAAGGTAAGCGAAATCCAATGACGTGACCCCGCACGCCATAAAATCTTCAAGTAAAACAATTAACCAAAACCGTTTCCGAAATGACCATATGCTCGAGAAAGTAAATTGATAAATAACTTATACTCTCGGAACTTATTAAATAAATGCATGCATCATTCTTTGAAAAATAAAAGTCCACTCACTGTACTATTGGGCGACCACACAAACGAGTTCCTTTATCTAGCCGTAGCTCGCAACATTGCCCTGTACACAATTAAATTTCTGTAAACAGCAATCCGATAAAATAATTACGAACCTAAACGAAACCTGAAAATCTCTATCTCTAATACTTCTCAAATTCACCCCAAATCTCTTCCACAATTCCAATTCCTCAATTTACATATTCATATTGAAGACGAGGGAAATCCGACGGCCGGATTTCCCACAATTCCCCCACAAAACTCCAAACTTCGAAAATTCACAAACAATTCCAAACTCCTCCAAAATTCACCAAACTTCACATATACGCTCTATGATAATATAGAATTTAACTAGCCAGAAAATGAAATTAAAAAGCTTCCCTAGCCGCCGCTACCGCCGCCCACAGTGGCGGCACCGCCGCCACCGCCACCAGCTCCGATGGCCACCAAACTTTGGCAGCAGCACCTACTCAACACACTGATTCAACTTCTCAACTACAACAATCCCAAATAACAACTAGAAACAGTCGAAATCAATCCAAGAACACAAACCCAGAAAATTTCAAGAACCCTAATTCGATCCGGCCACTACACTTCAAATCGCGTTACAAGACCATAGGGGAAATGATCAGTGATAAAAACCAAACCTTCGACGACGAAATGGGGACCGGAGGTGGCCGGAATCGTCGGGAATCGGCAAAAGTCCCAAACTGCAGCCGGAGTGGTTTAGGCTTCGATCCGTGGTTTTCCGGCCAAATCGTGGAAAACCAAGGCTGCTGGGGTGCTCGGAGGGAGGAGGCGCTCCTCTGGTGACCGGTGGCACGCCCTGTGGTGGCCGGAATCGCCGGAAATCGGAGGGGGTGAGGAGGAGACCGAACCGGAGAAGAGAGAGCTCGGGGGAGAGGAGAGAGAAAGAGCTGGGGTGGTTTCCGGAAATGGAAACCTACCCGGGTAACTTTCCATTTTTATCAAAAGTTATCATGAACAGTAACTTCACATTTTTGGCCATAACTTTCGCATACTAAGTCCGATTTTTACGCACCACATATGCACGCGCTCGGTTTAACGTCCTCTACAACTTCCATGAAGAACCTTTCCTCAAATTTTGACCCGAAAAAAAAAAAAATCAACTTTTAGGGCCACTAAAAGTACTAAACCGAAAGTAAAAGTGAAAGTAAAGACTGTTTACCGTCCAAATGACTAGTAAACCGGTAAATTTAGGTTTGGGACGTTACATGCTCAAACTCCTAGACATGCATTTCTACCCAACAATAATTGATCGATATAAATATCCATTGTATATAAAATTACATCATTACATTAAATTAATATCTTTTATACAAAATTTGACCCAAAGCACACAACCCTCGTCTCCAAAAAGAATCTACTCACTTACTACCCATCATAATAGACATCAAAATACAACATAAAAATAAGAAACGAAGAAATGAAGAAGGCCCCCCCTATGAAAAATAAATGAAGTGCGGCGCCGCTAGAGGTAAGGGAAGAGATAAGGGGAAAATGTTTCATACAGTACCTGAATTTTAAAAAAATATCAATATGGTACCTGAGCTTCTCAACCCGACCAGAGATAGGTACCTAGAGCCGTTAGCTCCGTAACAGAGGTTGCCACGTGGCAATTTTAAACTTAAAATGACCAATTTACCCTTTACTTTTTTTCTCTTTATTTATTCTTTTTTATATAATAAAAAAAAAACAAAAAAAAAAGTTTTTGTTTTACATGAATGCAAAAGATGAATGTTCATCATCACTTTCTCCTTACTTATTGTACATACCGCCAAGCATAATCAATGACCTCATAGGTGGGCCCCGCAGCATGGTTAGCCCCGCCTATGACATGCATCTGGTAGACCGACACCCGAGCTACGTTGCCATGGTGGAGGTCGGCCGGTATCTAGTCGGGAGGCTACTCTCCCATGCTCTCCTAAAGGCTTCAAGAGAAGCAATATGTGTATTATTGTCCCACATCGAAAATGTAAACTAGATGGGGACTTCCTTTAGCTATAAGAGGAAGTCCTCCCCTTCTTAGAAGGGATGGATCCATGATCCCCACACTTGTATCACTACAAAGGTCACTTGACCTCACTCATAGTAAAATATCTAAGTGGACGTAGCCTTACCTCAAGAGCAAGGTGAACCACTATACACCCGGTGTCACTTCTCTCTCTCTCTCTCTCCCCATCATGCTTCTTACTTTAGGTCCCGTATTCTTCAACAGAAACATTGGCGCTAGAAGGAGGGCCCCTAGGAGTTGGGGTATGAACCTCCGACCTTGAGTAAGGGTCATGTACGGGTACCATGAGGTTCCGGGTACATGGGTACATGCAGGACACCCACCCTCAACCTCACCCAAGCCTTTGAGCTAACGGGTACTATAAGCTTTCGGGTACATGAGGTTAGCTTCCGGGTACTTGAGTCAGCGGGATTTTCCTCATGAGTCGGCGGCAACTTGAGCAACCCTAGTCTCGGTGGCATTTACCTTGGATCTTTTAACAAGTCACGTACAGTTACCATTGCACAACCCGCCCGGTATTTCAAAAATTGATCTAGGGACCAAGCCTCCTCCATGATATCCTCACCTCCCGGTGATCACCACCAGTCACTATCACTTGCTCACAACTCGGCATCCTTGTGATATTTCCTCAAAATCTGGAGCTTCACCAGCAACAAATCGATTTGGGCACCCGGTAATCTCACCGAGACCGGAGCCACTTGGTCTCTCCGGTACATGAGCAGCTACTAGCCGGCAATCTCCACATCTCAGCCCACCCAACAATCTCTATCCGGGTATCAACTCGTTCTCGGAGATCAGGCCGTCAGGGAGGCTCAGAGAAACTCGTGCGGGTTCAAAAAAAAGGGGGGAGTTTTACTTTGGACACCTGATCGGTACCGCTGACCTCAGTCCACCACTCCAAATCCTGCTTCGGGCCAGTGGAGGCTCATCCCGGCCGGTACTCTTCTCAGGCCGGCATCTTGGTGAGTCAACGAGCACCGACACTGGGCCCCAAAACTTCAGAAGTTCTTCGCTCCGCATACCCGAAGCATGATTCCTACCGGTACCCCCTGCCTCCATCGGTACTCTGCCATGACAACCATCATCAGTACCAACTAGCGAACCCACAAGTTCCGACACCTGCTAGTCCTCCACTAACTCTACTCTCCGGGACTCATAGACACTCGTCCGGGGTTGAAGGAAGGAGTTTATCTGCTCTAAACCACGGAGTTCTCTTTTGGAAAGGCACCGGTATTTTCTGGACATCAGGACCAGCACCGGCGAGTCAGACCTAGTCACCGAACAGCTCTACTCGTACCGGTGCTTCAATTTTGCTCGACCGGGAATTCCAAAATTCAGCTACCAGTCCCCGTGGCATCTTGCTGACACTCACCGGTATCATCTTCCACAATCCTAGCAGCAACCCATCCCGGAGATAGGTACCAGCACTTAAGATGCTTCCGGCACCGGACACTTCACTGGGTACCAGCAACCCAACCCGGAGATAGGTCTCCTTCACCAACTCCTATTCTCTTGGGTAACAGAGACACTCCGGGAACCAAAAAAAAAAAAAAAAAAAACAGGGGGGAGAAGAGAGCTTCGCTCCCCAACACTTCATCTCCCCAGTTGCCCATGCATCTGCAGCGGTACTTTGCCTATTGCAAACTTAGCGGTATCTCTCACAGGAAAAAAAAAAAAAAAAAAAAAAAAAAAAAAAAAACTGGTCTTGACACCTCAGATCCTCTCTTGGCACCCAGCAGCCCCAAGTGTGATTGCTAGCTGCAGCCTGGGACAGATTATCTCAAGTAATTGATCAACCATAGAATCACCTCATCATCACCAGCCACTGCTCAATCCTCGCTGCACCTCACTGAGTACAATTATCATCTGAGCATTCAGGAAGAAGAGCTCCAGCCATGAAAACCAATTTCTAATGAAACCCAGGCATCAGCTCTCAGCTTAGACCGTCATATGCAGACGCTGGCTTCAAACCTTCGCTTGACCAATTAAAAGCTAAGCTTCTCTCATTTAATACTTATACACACGATACACGAACACCACATGCCTCTGTTTTAGACTTTGAGTTATTATAAATTGAAACAGCAGCATGACTATTAGTTTAATGCTACATGTCATTAGCATGATGTACTTGTCTGCTGGGCTCTTCTTGCCACCTATTTCTGGAAGTATATATGCACGCCACATAGCTGAGTTATTGTTCGTGTACAATGCACCCTTGGTCAGCCAAGGCACTTGTCACAAATACTTTTAGTTACGCATGCTATTCATGCACGATTCATTATAATTGTAGGTACACTATGCCAAAAAGTGCATCAGACGACACACTTCAGACGACATAAGTTTTGTTTTATGTCGTCTGAGTTTTTCAGACGACATAATTTTTTTTTCTGTCGTCTGAATATACACTAAAACCATACTGGTTTAATTTGGAAAAATGGTGAGCATTCAGACAACACATTTGTGTAGTTGTAGAAGGTGGTGATTTCCTATCTCAAATTTGGATAAATGGTGAGCATTCAGACAACACATTTATGTAGTTGTAGAAGGTGGTGATTTCCTATCTCAAATTTGGAGGGATATCCAAAAATTGATTTGGTACTTTTCCCTCTCAAATAACCAAGCCCTAGTTGACTAGAAAATATTGTGACATTCAGACAACATTTAAATGTTGTCCGAGTGTGGAGCTTCTTTTAAAATTTTCTAATTATTTTGACCTGTGCTTATAGAGATCGACCTCGACCCTTCACTCATTCTCTCTCCTTCTCACTCGGGCTCTCTCAGCTCGACCTAGAAACCGTGAGGAAAACTCAAACACGAGCCCTCTCTCCTTCTCACTCAGCTCTCTCAGATCTCGATTCTCACTCTCTCGATTCTTTGTTGGCTAAGATTGAACTTCTTCATCATATTTCTATCAAATCTGGCCACTTCAGTAGAAGATCTACCAACTCTCTTCTCCTTCTCTCTCGCTCCCTTGTCTTTCCAAACCCTACTCTCCCTCTCCCTCTCCCTCTGTCTGTGTCTCCGAATCTCACATTCACTCTCTACAATCCTCTCCGTCTCTCTCTGAAATTGACTGAGATGAAGTCTATCTACGCCACAATTTCTTACGGGAGACGATGGAGCCGCCCCAGTAGGGTCTGGCAAGCCTCCGTGAAAGCATATAGCCGCCAAGGAGAACGAGTCTCCTCCTTCAGATCTCCTCTATATGGCCTTGGATTTGAAGCCTTCGCCAGCGGCCAAGTTGAATAGTCTGTTGCCGCCACGGCCTTGAGATGCTTCCTGAGAACTCCGTCCATGGAGCCTTTGGAGAAAGTTGAGAACTTTGGCCGTCTTGCTCATTGGTTTTTTTCTCTAGCCAAATCAAGGTACAATTTTATTCACTTACACTGTGAATCTAGGGTTCTATGGTTGAGTTTTTCATTTTTCGATCACTAATTTGGGCGATCTATGGTTATTTGTTTATTATACTTGAAAGTTCTTCAATTCTTCCCATGCTTTTCTTTATCAATTTTGATGCGATTAGTCTGGGTTTTCTGGGTTGTGTTTGAGGGTTCGTGTGTATTGCTATTGATCAAAACAGAGTTTTAACTATCTATAGTTTCTGTAATGGGTTTGCTTTCCATTGTTTAGTTTCGTTTTAGTTTTAGTTTTAGCAGCACTGCATAACTGGGTTTGAGTCTCTATATTTTCATATCTGTCTTGATATTGGTTTACCGAAAGTTAAGAATTGAGATGGGTATTTGATGGGTTTGGGCTGAGTGTGAGTATTTCTTGAGGATTGGGTTAGCATCATCAATCATTATCTGTGGCTTTTTTCTCCATATGATCTATATGATCCACTATAAACCTCTTCTTTCAATTGAATTAAAGCTTCAATGGGTTTAGTCATTCATCAAATAGAGTTTGGGGGCAATAATATGATTACTGGATCAGTTCAGCATGCATTTACATGAGGACAATTAAAGACTATGCCTCTATACATAACAATATTAAAGAGGGCGTGCCCTATATTTTCAGTTTTGAGTCAGGGCTCTATAAAGCTCAAGACCTGACATGTACTCGAGCTGTTGGGACTAATAAGTTTGCTAGTGTGATGCAATTGTCTGGTTCTTTTAGTAATGGAGCTACAGGCTATTTTGTTCTTGAGATTTTCAAGTCTCGATCCAAAAGTTATATTCTATATATTCAAGGATCATGAGTTACATATTCATATCATCATTTGAAGGCTTAAGTTCCCAGGCCCCAGAAAAAAACTTTGTTTCTTTCTCCGTAGATTGAATTGCCATCTTCCATATGGAATAAAACTTTCTTTTGCTGCATGACTGTTATATTTTTCAGTTTTACATTACAGCAGATGAAAATATTTCATCATTTCTCCATCAGTTAAGACAGCAGTACTACTTTTTTGCAATGTTGTTGCGAATTAAGATTTCTGAGTTTCTAACACATGCATCCTTCCTCTTTTCTTTCCTCCTTTTTTGAACTTTTCTTTTCAGATAAAGCGAGAAGAATTGCTCCAATTGGCTCAAAGTGCAATTTCAGGGCTTAAACTAAATGCTGATCTTACAAGGTTGTCGAGGAAATTTGTTTCGTCTTTCTGTAGCTAAATGTTTAGTGCACTAAATTATATTCTGAATGGAAATAACTGCTCTGTTATCTTGTTTATGGCTAGAGAAGTCAAATTTGTTTCTCTATATGCAGTGGTAGTTTTTACATATTGAAGTGACTATTTCATGTTTGGATTCTAATGAACCAGCATTATACTTTCATGAGTATGTATATATGCTGCTCTCTGTATGGGTATGCATGGGAGCATGCTTTGGACTGATGGAACTCTGAAGTTGTTAAGTATGGTTTCATAATTTTCTGGACTTTATTGATGAAACTCCAAGTAGTGTGCATGTCCATGTTTTTGGGAATTCATGCTTTTTTATTGATGAAACTTTAAGTAGTGTTGGTGGGTGAATGTGGGAATTCAGGCTTATGAATATGAAAGTCCAAACTAGTTTAGTATGATTTTCACAATAACTTGGAATCTATTAATGAAACTCCCAGCACTGTGTGTAGGAATGTAACTGATTCGTGTTTTAGATTATCAATTCTTAGTATAATAACTCACAATTCTCTTTCCAGACCTCTAATTTCTTGGTTTGCCTTTTTCTCTGTTTAACTATTATGTTCTTCAGTATGGAATATATTGTATATCAATAACTTTGTTTGGATATACTCTATTTGACCTCATTTTAATGAATGCTTGACATTTCCAGCTACATGTTTTGATTCTTAAATGGTCTGCATTGATATTTGAGTGCGGTATATGCTCTGTTCAACCTTTCGCCTAATCTTTTTGCTCGTGGTTTTATGACCTTATGCCCTCAGAATAGATGCTGAAGCCTGCAGCATAAGGGAGGAACTTGATAAACTGATGACACTGCAGCAGCCTTTAAGTGGAAGTTGTAACAATTCATCGGAGACAGCAAAAGATGCAACGGTAGAGGTATACTTGATTTTCCTGCATAGGCAAATGAGCATAAAATCCATATAAACAGATCCGTACTGCACAAATGTTGTTTAAGATAATTTTTATACATGATCCAACTGAATTTCCATTTTAGTAAGGCACCCGATTTCTGTGTGCATGCTTGTTCTAATTTGTCTTCCAATTTTTCTATGCCTCTGTAATAACCATTTAATATTAGGTGCTCCCATTTATCACATCAAAAGGCACAACATACATTTTCGCTTGCTGTATTTTATCTCTTTATTCACAACTAAGCACTTCTGTTGGTCCTTTTGTTTGAATAGTGGACCATGTTCAATCAGTTTTCTCAAACATGGTCTCAGTTAAATTTTCAAGGAAGGAAAAAAAGTTAATGGACTCTTTGGGTTCAGTATGTTTCAGCTGTGCTAAACTACCTGTACGGTTCAGGCAGTTGAGCCTGACCATTAGTGATACTTGTACCTGATACAGTTGTGTTGATATAAATTTATTTCTTTATATAACTAAAGAAGTTGTGACTCATCAAAACTGAAAGCTCTAATTTCCTTGCAGAATTTAAAAGCAGCACTCGTAGAAATTCAACTATGTTCCAGGTTGGAGTCTCTGTTACTAAAGAAGAAATCCTTGAACAATGGGGACTCACCTGAGCTGCACACTGAAAAGGTCCCAATTTGATGTCATTTCAGCTATCCAGTAAAAGGGCACTAGAACAAGCATTTCTTGGTTGCAATGGATAAAAATAGTACCAAATAGGCAAATATTAAGACACAAAATTTGAATTATACTATAATAGTTAATCTAAATGCCATACTTTTCATTTATCTGGAAACTGAGTGATTCCTCTGAGGGGCACTGCATGTGCGTAGTTAATAATGAACAATCTTCTTTTTCCATATTACTATTGAACTCTCCTCTTTTAAATTGCAGGTCGAAAAATTGAAAGTATTATCAGAATCTCTTGCTAATTCCACCTCACAAGCAGAAAAGCGCATTTTGGACCACAGGTTTGAAACGGCCTTTTAAAACATATTGCCTGTATCTATTTGGTCTAGTTCTTTTTTCTGTTTTTTTGGGACATTATCTATCTACTCTAGTTTATGTGTATAGGTTTCCATGTCTTTGAGAAGATAAATGTGTGTCCAAGAGTATTAGGTTTTCTTTTGTTTTTTTTGTTTTTGGTCTGCCAAGAGCATTAAGTTCAAATGAGTCAGCATAATTTTTATTACTTTATTTATTTGAGAAAACAGATGTGCATATTTAGATGAACTTTAAAGGGAAGATTAATTTATAGGATTCTTCTATCAAATATGGTGTTGAGTACATTTATCAGTTATATTTCATTTAAGTATAAAGGGATAGAGATAGTGCACTTCTGTTCAATACATTTGGTGCATGCGAGGATGTGCATCTTCAATAAGATATTTGATTAGTTGCTCTCTGGTATGGGTAATGTGAAAATTTTGGCCATACTAAAACACCGAGTCTGGATTTTGTTTGACTTTGATAAATCTGGTTTTATTCTTTTCTTCAATACTTCAAGCAGATTTCAAAAAGAAGAAGCACTTAACTTTCGTGTAGCTAAAGCTAATGAAGTAAGCCAACTTGAGAAGGTATGCCTATAATTAAAGATATTTGTCCAATTAAGGAACTCTTTCTTTTACAGATACATTGTAAGTCATGGATAAGCTATATGAGTTAAAGGAAATCTTAAATAAAAAGTTGCACCGCATGAGTACCCTTATATAGTTATATCTGTAAATCAAAATTTAATAAGATGATATTTACTTGCTTTAGTATTTGGTGTATTCAGTTGAAGGTTTTCATATATATGTTCTTTTTAAATTTAATCATGATAGTTTTGCACCTTACATTTCAAATTTTCATCATACTTTTGATAATTAATCTTATTGTTGGTGGCATGTGTCCATCATAATATTTTGTTTAATTGCATGTACCTTTGATTCTATCCGAGTTCTTCTATTAACAATATGATAAAGCTCCATCTTTTACTAAATTGTCAGCAAACTTCAAATTCATATGTTTGTCAACAAACATGAATTTTTATTTATTTTAGTATTGTTTAGTAAATGCGTAAGTTCATCGTTTTGAATGGAAAACTCTGAAATCTTAAGTTTTTACTTTGATTTTATTCACATTTTAATGTTTAGTACTATTTGGTTTGGTTCTCCAAATTTGTTAGGATTTTATACTCACTGACAGTGTTATTAGGTTTCAGATAGGGAAAGCTTTTTTGAAGCAGCTGAAAGTGTTCCTGAGGTGAATTTTATCAACTTATTTCTCTGTTATTTAGATTTGGTTGTATGGAATTCAATTGTGATTTGTGTTATCGATTTTGTGAGAGTTTTGGATGAAAGAAAGCAGGGAAAGTTTTGATTCTCTCTGATATGGAAGTACTCCTTGATTAATGATTAGGATTACTTCTGCTACCCTCTTGCAATTTCAAAATCGAAGTAGAATAAAACTTCTGGATTCTGCCTTACATGACAGATTTTGTCTGACCACTTTGGTGGCAATTTTTGCATCTCTTGGATTTTCAGTTGATGCCATGGAGATTGGTGAATAAGCTTGAGCTTGAGCTTCATTAAGTTGCTATGTCCTGCTCTTGATGAGCTCAAGTAAGAGTGAGTTTTAGAATAATACTGAATGTTCAATTAGCTTGGCAGTATTGGTCGTTTGGTGCAAAAGTAACTTTATTTGTTCTTGCCTCACTATCCCAGACATCATTCACCATATGTATCAGTTTAAAATCCGTCTGCTATGCGTTCATTGTGTCAATACAACTACTGCAGTATCTGTCTATCTGTCCCCAACTTCTTTTCCATTCAAATGGTAATTTATTTTCCACCCACTTTATTAACTGATCAGTAAAACTATACATTTCTACCTTAGTTATACCATGCTGGCCTTAATTTTCACTACATGCATATGGTTCTACCCTAGAGGCACATGATTTTGAATACAGGTATCTTAGATTTTAGTCTTATGAGGTGTTAGTGGAGCTTATTGAGATGTGGTTATGTCTTCTGAAAATACTGGTTCTTCCCTAACTTTATGTCTTTTATATGTCTGTAACTTGTCTGAGTTTCTTTTTACGTACCATTTGGCTGTACTTGTTTGAAATTATTTTTGGTTTTGGTTATGTTTGTTGAAGTTCGCTGCAATTAGTAGATTTTTGTGCTTTGTTTTGGTTGTTAGGTGTAGTTTGCTGAAACTATTTTTGGTTTTGGTTATGTTCGTTGGAGTCTGCTATTTAGTTTTGGTTTTGGTTAGTACTGACTCTTGAGTTTAAAGAGTCATTTTTGTCAGAACCTGCTGGGTTTTTTTTTGTTTTGCTTAGGTGGTGTTTTGTCTATAGCATCACCTCAGTTATTTCCTTTTACTGAAACTACACGTGTGAAAATTTATCTAATTATATTTAGTGTGGCTATACTAACTCATAGTTTGATGCCCTAGAATCTATCGAAGATGGAGGTAAAGAAGCTCTTTAATAACATCAATAGCTCAGAGTATGTGATAGTTATCTAGACATAAATGTACTAAAAGCACTAGCAAATATAACTTCATTCTATGTGCATATTATCTGCAGGGTTATGCTTATATACTCACGCAGCCTGGAATACCTTCCGTTTTCTATGACCACTTCTATGATTCGGGTGATTCAATTCATGATCAGATTGTGAAACTGGTACAGCAGTGTAGCTAGGTAGTTCCTTTATTAACTTGTGTCTAGTAGATTCTTCATTCATTAAGCATTTGGACTTGTCTGCAGATTCAGATTAGTAGATATGGGACATTTTGAACGGATCGATGCTCATGATTAGGTTGTGTACATAAGACAATGGTGGATTAATAGAAATTGCAATGAATGATTTTGGATGTGGGTTTCATACTTTCATGAATGGGCAATTTTAATTTCCATAATGCATGCATACCAATTGTAACAGGGAACTACTAATATGTGTTATCTCAAATTGCAAGCTACAACAAAAGCACACCAAAATGTGTGGTTGCAGTTGCACAAAAACAACACAAAACCCAATTGGAATTCTATTGTCCTTTTGGCATTGGTACAATAGAAAATTGCAAGCTCCAACAAAAGCACACCAAAATGTGTGGTTGCAGCTAAACAAAAACAACACAAAAATCAAATAGAAGTCTATTGTCTTTTTGGCATTGGGACGACAGAAAATTGTAGTCTAAAGGGCAAAACAACAACATAAGTTAGACGAAAGTGTTGGCTAAAACGTATAATAACAACAAATAAGTGTGGTTGGAATCAATCACAGACAATATAAAAGACCTCATAAAAGACCTTTCACACAACACTTAAGTGTCGTATGTATGTACCCTAGAACGACACTTAATTGTTATCTGATGCTCCTTACGACCACATATAATTGTCGTTTAAAGTAAATTAGCACAACCTTTAAATGCTGTTGTATGAGAGAAGACACTACACAAGAGTCTTCATATTTCTTATTTAAGGGCATTCAGACCACACAAATAAGTCTTGCAAATATGCTTCACACAATAGTATTTAAAAAATACTGTGGTTGTTTTGTTTATCAGACAATACAAAACTGTTGTTTGAATGCTTTTAAAGAAACAGATCACAATGTTCCCAAAATGCAAAACTCATCAGACGACACAAGACTTTTATTTTTTTATGTCGTCTGAAAAATCAGACGACAGAACACTTCTGTCGTCTGATGCCCCCAAGAGACGACACCGTACTAGACGACACATTTTTGTTCGTTCAGACGACAGAACAGTTCTGTCGTCTGATGCACTTTTTGGCATAGTGGTATAATTAACTTGCTTTGCTTAGACCCACTCATATACACACATATGCCTTGATTATTCATCTCAAGTGCATAATTAACCTTGCAGTGCACAGGCTCCCACAGCAAATGCTTGTGATCATAACGAATCACATGTGAAATTTCATTTTTGGGTTATTAATTTGATTCCAATGTATGTGAAGCTCTTCACATTATAGTTTCAATGCGTATATGTCAATTAAGGCCAAAGGTCATGCATGTATGTAAAGCAAAACTAGCACTATGATAACCACTGTAGCATTTCGCAAACATGCACCACATACACTCAGCCTATTATAACTTATAAATAGCATAGCTGCTGCTACAGCGCACTTGTCATAATTTAAATCATATATGTCTCAATGCCATTCTCTAAATTAATGACACACATGAACAAAGTAGCATACTTGTCTGCTTGTGCATACCGACTGCTAACAGCTCTATATTAATGCTTTCACTTCCATTACTATATACTTATCTCACAAACAAGCTACTCTACTGCTTATCCACTTATTTGTGTGTTTCAAATATTCAATCATATGTTCAGTTACATAAGGCATGATTACATGATTTCTATTACTATTGCATGATTTATCAAACCTTATTATGCTTGATTACATAACCTTTTAATTAAGGCATATATGTACTATTTTGTGCACCACAAACCTCCGGCGACACATACCATGACTCCACCAATTACGTCATGTAATTTACGTGTGGTAGCCACATTAATTGGTTAGAGGCTTTGGTAAATTATCATACATTTGCTGCACTCAAACTTTACACTCCTCATAATTATATATATATTTTTACAAGCCACCTTGGGAGCTAACATCTATTTTCTATTTTGAGGAGTCTCGATCACTCGAACTGGATGAATCACTTGCACACTCTAATGTGACGCTACTCTCCAAACTATATTTGGGGCCACTACAGTATTTCTTACAATATTTGCATCACTCTCGGACGGCTCCAGATAAGTTCTCATTTACACTTTTAAAATTAGTGCTAATGCAATGGTTTACATGCTTCAAATAACGATTTCTATAATCTAAGCATGTCTACAATATTTGATAATTTCGATATCATATCTATTATGCCTATGTATTAGTGTCAAACGTTAATTTAATTGTTCATCAATTAAATTGCTACATATATACATATGACACTAGGCAAGTGTAACATGCGGCACTTAAAATCCCCGCCCCGAGCGAGGTACCCCAACGGGGTCACGAGGCACAAGCCATCATTCTACCCGGGGCCATGCCACCGGGTACTGGGGCCCAGAGCCACCGGATACCCCAACGGGGTTACAAGGCTCAATCTCTGATTCTACCCCGGGCCACGCCACCGGGTAAAGGAGGCCTACAGGCCCTCATTCAACCTCATTGGGTTAAGGAGGCTCAAGTCCTCACGTGACCCCACCGGGCCATGCTGTCCAAGTCCTCATGCTACCCTATCGGGTACTAGAGGCATCAAGCCCTCATGCTACCCCATCGGGTGCGAGAGGCATCAAGCCCTCATTCTACCCTTCCGGGTATCAGAGGCATCCAGCCCTCATGCTACCCATCGGGTGCGAGAGGCATCAGGTCCTCATGCTACCCTGTCGGGTACTAGAGGCATCAAGCCCTCATGCTACCCCATCGGGTGAGAGAGGCATCAGGTCCTCATGCTACCCTGTCGGGTACTAGAGGCATGAAGCCCTCATGCTACCTCATCGGGTGCGAGAGGCATCAAGCCCTCATTCTACCCTTCGAGGTATCAGAGGCATCCAGCCCTCATGCTACCCCATCGGGTGCGAGAGGCATCAAGTCCTCATGCTACCCCATCGGGTACGAGGGGCATCAAGTCCTCAACCTACCCTTCCGGGTATCAGAGGCTCAAGTCCTCACCTACCCTTCCTGGTACCAGAGGCTCAAGTCCTCAATCTACCCTTCCAGGTACTAGAGGCTCAAGTCCTCAATCTACCCTTCCGGGTATCAGAGGCTCAAGTCCTCAATCTACCCTTCCGGGTAGCAGAGGCTCAAGTCCTCACCTACCCTTCCGGGTACCAGAGACTCAAGTCGTCAATCTACCCTTCCGGGTATCAGAGACTCAACTCCTCATTCTACCCCATCGGGTACCATAGGCTCAAGCCCTTAGAAAACCCCACTTGGTAACGGAGGCGGGGTAAGCCAAGGTCCAATCCCTTGCTTCTGAGTCATCTCACCTCCCGAGCGTTCTGTACACTTGGGGGACTTATTCATACCACATATCACAAGTGGGGATGGTACCCGACCGGGACTATCATCGGGCTTCACGCTCATACATTTCGTGCTATGGTCTATTAAATGGAAATATTGAAATTTTTCACCTATTGTTGATCGCGACAATTAAATTTCTTTTACATCCCATTAATAAGACCATATGACAAAACTCACGGCCGCTCAACATGAGCGAGCTCAACTCTTACGTTCCGGTTACACATAAGCCAAACAATCGGGTTATGGCTTATACGTTCGGGTTAAGTAAGTTAGCGTTCCTTCCTCTAACCTATCCTTCGGGGACTATCATGGTCACGCCATAGTCTCTCTAGTATTGTCAATGGTTACTTCGATACCGGAGCTTCATTCTTAGTCTCACCGGCATCGTCGAACATAATCTAAGTCCGAATTCCTATTTTACTAACTGCGTGACTTGGGAGACTCGGCGAGTAACAACACTCTCGATCCTAACACATATGTATCACGTGCATACAACATTACATATCATTATGTGTCATCATATTCATCACACATCTTTGCATCATATGCACTTTGGATACTATCATAACCACATATATTTTCGACTTATATGTCGTATGTCAACATTACATAATATGAGCATCCACACCATGTGTAACATGCATCTCACATAAACATTCATGCACCTCGATGCATTTGACTCAAAATGTCACTTAGATTGCCCTAGCGCAATCAATATGCTCTTTGTACACTCTTATCTTATTTGCAGGTACTAGCTAGATGATGGGCCCCGTGGCACCAACCTGTCATGGACACTTCACAAGACCCGGAAGAGTCCCTTCTTGCTCACGGAGTTGGGGGACTAGTATGGGTATGGTGTTCAACAGGGTCGTCACTCATACTTGGCGGCATCATACTTAAACTCCCCAACCAAGAAGCACCTCTTACTCGGGGACTTGAGGGACTTGTACATACCGCCTATATTACATACCGCCAAGCATAATCAATGACCTCATAGGTGGGCCCCGCGGCATGGTTAGCCCCGCCTATGACATGCATCCGGTAGACCGACACCCGAGCTACGTTGCCATGGTGGAGGTCGGCCGGTATCTAGTCGAGAGGCTACTCTCCCATGCTCTCCAAAAGGCTTCAAGAGAAGCAATATGTGTATTATTGTCCCACATCGGAAATGTAAACTAGATGGGGACTTCCTTTAGCTATAAGAGGAAGTCCTCCCCTTCTTAGAAGGGATGGATCCATGATCCCCACACTTGTATCACTACAAAGGTCACTTGACCTCACTCATAGTAAAATATCTAAGTGGACGTAGCCTTGCCTCAAGAGCAAGGTGAACCACTATACACCCGGTGTCACTTCTCTCTCTCTCTCTCTCCCCATCATTCTTCTTACTTTAGGTCCCGTATTCTTCAACAGAAACACTTATCAATTCTTCTTTCTTACTTCTCATTTCAATCGTCCTTGAGAGCCAGCGGCAACAACAAAGAGATCTTGCCTCTCTTCAACTTTGAACCATCCTCTTCATGTTTCAGTGAAGAGAGAGAATCCAAACACACCTTCTAAAGGCCAAACCAAATCGATCATCAAATTTCAAAGCTCTTCTTATCTTTCTGGGTTTCTTTCCACCTTTGCTTTTCTGGGTTTGCTTCCCCAATTTGATTCCAATCTCGTCCCACCTAGTTGACTTGAAACTAAAGAAAAATCAAACTCTTTCTAGCTACTTCTTCTTCTTCTTCTCCCCCCCCCTCTTTCACTTCTGCAAATCATATATGAAGCCGAGAAGCATCAAAATTTCTTTTCTGTTTCCGGTGCCGGAGCTGATGGCGTCGAATCTCATTCCAAGGCTGACAAGAACGATCAAGAATCCGAGTTGGGTCCTTCTGGTATAGTGCTTGATACACTTTTCAAACCCAAAGACTTCCATTTGAATATCTTTGATTTGAAAATTTCTCAGAACTATGACTAGAAGCCAAGAAAGAAATTAATCAGAATTCAAGTCCTTCCTTTTCTTTTCGACAACAGAGACTACACATTCATCATACTCCGCCCAAATTTGAAACAACACAGACAATCCTGTTTAGCCTATCACCCAAATTCTCATCTTTCTACAAATCAAGCATAACCAACAACCAAAGTAGTTGAATTTTCTTGCACTGAATTAAAATTGGGACAGAAACATTCATTGCGAAAAGATGGAACTGTCGCCTATGTCCTCTTGGAGGCCGGTGGAGGACATGGGCTGCGGCGGCGGCCGAGTTAGACTCTTTGCTGGGTCTGCGGGAAGGCTCTGTGGAGAGAATGAAAAGTGGCAGCGGTGGCGGGGAGGTGATCCCAGTGGAGGAGAGGGGCAGATTAGGAGGGCGACAGAGTTGGAAGCAA
The DNA here is from genome assembly GCA_024704745.1 of Rosa lucieae. Taxonomy (NCBI): domain Eukaryota; kingdom Viridiplantae; phylum Streptophyta; class Magnoliopsida; order Rosales; family Rosaceae; genus Rosa; species Rosa lucieae. Next base: position 12,797,758 of record CM045495.1, on the reverse strand, counting down.
AAGGACGGTGGAGACGGCCAACTCGCCATTCCATAATTTGAGCTGCTAACAAAGACTAAGCTCTCAACAAAAATGAAGGAGAAGAATCGAGGCTTTGGAGTGAGTTTGAGTAAGAAAAAAAATGGAGGACTTGATTCGGAGCTTGTGTAATTGCATGGCTTCATTCTGCAACCACCTCCAGAGTAGCTACGAGGTCCTCAAGAGAATGGAATAAGAAGATAATAAGAACAGAGAAAGAATAGAGAGAGAGAGAGAGAGAGAGAGAGACGATTAGAGGAAAAAAAAATTAAATAATAAACAAATGGATAAAAATGCCCTTCTAAAATTGCCACCTGGCAACCTCCATTATGGAGCTAACGGCTCTAGGTAAGTATCTTCGATCGGGTTGAGAATCTCAGTTACCGTATTGATATTTTTTAAAGTTCAGATACTAAAAGTTATAAGAATACAAAATTCAGATAAATGGGGCCGTTGTGGTCTAGAGAGAGAACGAGTAATGTTGTAGTTGGTGTGTGGCTGCAGAGAAAAGGAATCTATTGCACGTGTCAGCAAGTGGGAGAGAAAGGAAGAAACAAAATGACCACGTGCATGCTTACAATCATGCTTAATTAACCATTCCAGATTGGTTAATTTGGCTGCTCACCTTTTGGTTCCTTTCATTAATCCTAATATTAAAATTTTTTTTTATAAGGCTTTCCCACACAACATATAAGGAAATTGGACTTTGCTCCATTGATAGCATTGATCATTGTTGATCAGCAGCATCGATTTTTTTTTATTTTTTTTCAACTTCATTTCGCTCCAATTTCACATTATTTTATCTCATTTTCGCAACTCAACTTATTTTTTACAAATAAAGTAATTTTTTTAAAAAAGAAATGTGGATTTCATTAACGCATGCCAATATGACCATTACATATCATTCTACTGCCTTCGACTAGACAAATTAATAAGTTGTAGTAAGAGAACTACTGTGATACATATAGACAGACCACCTATATTCGAACTAACCGCTCACTTATTTAAAAGTGAGTCTATAAACTATGGAGAATTGTAAGACATAGTATATAGGCCCCTACCACACCTACCTATATTTTTTCCTTGCCCTTCAAGAGTGGACTAGGAGGGTTACCTGAGTACATTACACTCAAGAGCTCTTCAGTAGACACCATCTTGGCTAATATTTGCAAATCATCGGTGCTTGAAAAGAGAAGGCACCCTAGCACTCCATCATGAAATGGGCCTATAGATCCAAAGGTTCCAATTTGGCCTGGGTCCAAAAACCCAAAGCCCAATACTGTTCCAACCTTTGCCAAACCCCAAAAACCATATACTCCATTTTGCTATGGACACCCCGAAAAGAGATGCCCACACTTTGAACCCGGAGGCCGGATTGACTACATTCAATTGCGCCACCTCCATTGATACCGTCATAAGCTCGGTGACAACTGCAAACGGATGCAATAGTGTCCAAATTTGTTTCAAGTGTGACCCATTGATACGCACATCGCCGTATTCCTCTATAGTCCCGATCGGTGATAGCTTCGCCCTAGCTGTCCACGACACCCATCCCGATTTCCACCTCTTAAACGGCGCCCAATAGTTCTTGAAGGTGCACACCAGCTTCGGCGATAGTGTCGAGGATGAGCCCTTAATGTCGACCTAGTTGTCGCCTCGTGGTGGAATGACCACCGTCTCTACCATCTCCTGTGAAGACTTCTGGATCCTTGTAATTTGAGATCTTTCACCATGACTATCGATCTGGGGTTCACCAGTTCTGGTGTGGATGAACCAGAGAGAGTCATCCACAAGTAGGCTTGCGAAGAACAAAACTCCGACATAGAGCAATAGGTTCGTCGACAAACATCGACGTTGAAGTGCAACCGGAAAACCCACGGTTGTGACCTTAGAGCGACACAAATCCCCAAAGCCTAGGCGGCTAGGGTTGAGGGACAGCGTCATTTTTTACATGTGACATTTGTGTAGTTATATCTTTTAGTATATGAGGATATAAATACAAATAAAGTAATTGTGAATTCATTATATAATAATAATCAAGAGAATAAATTTAATTCTATTGTTTTAGATATGATTACATGCATTGATCATTGTTGACTAGTTTCAACTATTTCATCTTTTTTTTATTTTGAAACTTCGTTTTGCTCCAATTTCTCATTATTTTATCTCATTTCCACAACTCTACTTTTTTATGTATATAAATAATATAAAAATAAATTAATTATATAACAATTATCATAAAAATAAGCTTAATTCTAGTGCCGATCACCTATGGAAGCAATTAACTTTACACTTTTGATGACTAAAGCTTGATGCGTTAATAAGCCTACACATGACCGAATCGAAAGTGCCGATCCCGTTAACTACCGGGACAAAAGTGACCAGAAGACGTCCAAACTTCTAGAAAATGATATGAAAATATCAACTATAAAAGATCTTCCAAAGAAACGAACCTATTTACTTGGACATATTCCGTAGCCAGATTATTCTGACCAATGTGAAAGAGAAAACCTTAATAGAACTTTGCTTCTCACAGGCACCAGTCAGCAACTTCCTTGAAACTCGTAATCTGTACACGTGTCAGTTTTACAGACTCCGACGTGGGTCGCAAGAAATTTGGTCGCACCACACGTTTGACCGCACTAGCGTCAGCGACCATGCAACTCTCCATAAATCCAACATACACGGAATTTGGACAAAAGATTAGATTAGTCAAGTCAACTTCCTCAACCAGCTATTTCCCGGTTGTTTGATTCTAAGTTCCAAACTTCACCATATAAAATGCTGTAAGAACCAGCCCTTTATTCAAATAAAAAACAATCACTGTTAGCAAAAGAAAAAACAAAACAATCCCAGATTTTCGGTTGACTTAGAATACTTTGAGAGTTTGAGATGAACCGGGTTGCGTTGAGGTCCGTGATCGGAGGTCTGCGCAGTGGCGGGGGCTGGAACCGGTACATTTCCACGGCGGCTGTTGCTAGGAATGTTGAGACAGCGGAGTTTCTGAAGCCGCAAAACGATGGCGTTCTTGGGGCGTTTCAGTGGAGGAGGATGATGAGCACGGGATCGGTTTCTGCTCAAACGTCGGAGGAGAAAGACCAGAAGGAGAGTGGAGCGAAGAAAGTGGATGATAGTATGGTGGTTTCGAATTACTGGGGGATTACGACGCCCAAGATTACTAGGGAGGATGGGACTGAGTGGCCATGGAATTGCTTTAGGGTAAGAGCATAGTGATTAAAGTTGTTAATTGTGTTTATGATCACTAATTTTAAGAGGGAATTTTGAAATTTGAAATTTGTGTTTTGTGAATGTAGCCATGGGAGAGTTATCAAGCGGACACCTCCATCGATCTGAGCAAGCACCATGTGCCCAAGACGTTTCAGGACAAAATTGCGTTCAGGACTGTCAAGTTTCTTCGAGTTCTATCTGATCTTTACTTCAAGGTGAGTTACCTTTGCAGCTTTTTTTTTATTTTTTTATTTCAAGTTATGGCTCTAAAAGATTTTATTGATTTGTCTGAGGCTTGTTGATTTAGTATTTTTAGAGTTTATGATTAGTTGACTAGAAGAGGAAGACAAACGATGATATGGTTGCAAGTAATATAGAAAAGACTTGGGATATAGTGTCATTATCCCAAGTACGTACAGATTTTTTGGTCTATTTCTTGAAGTCATCAATTACCCGACTTAAAGTCTTAAAGCACTAATTAGGGGATTTCTGTTGTACCTCACAAATGCAAATGTTTCTGGCTTTAGATATGCAATGCAAAGTTTTCACCGAAATTGGTTGGGACAGGAAGCGAGTTCTGAAACCTGTTATTGAGGATGGTAGCTAATTAGCTTTTTGGTTTCAGATAACCTCAGAAATGAGCTAGCTTTCAGCATTCTTTTTGGTTTTCTGTCATCCACCTTCTTTCAGATAGACACTTGTAATTGTGAAAGGCATGTCAGGCTATGTTAGTTTTGACTTGTGTACCTACTGCTGCTTATCTAGGCCTTTTTTTCTGTTTAAGGAAATATAGTTGTTACAGTAGACCTTTGGTCACACTAGGTAAAAATTAACGGTTGAAGCCTATATTCTTCTTTGTAATATGATCTCTCAAGTGATGAAACGCATATTGCAGGAGCGGCATGGATGCCACGCAATGATGTTGGAAACTATCGCAGCTGTCCCTGGCATGGTGGGAGGAATGGTGCTACACTTAAGATCTCTCCGCAAGTTTGAGCACAGTGGTGGTTGGATCAAAGCTTTACTTGAAGAAGCAGAGAATGAGAGGATGCACCTTATGACAGTAGTGGAACTTGTGAAGCCCGAGTGGCACGAGAGGCTACTGGTTCTGGCTGCGCAGGGGGTCTTCTTCAATGCCTTCTTTGTGCTCTATTTGCTTTCCCCCAAAGTGGCTCATAGGGTTACTGGGTATCTGGAGGAGGAAGCTGTAATCTCTTACACAGACTATTTGAAGGCTATCGAAAATGGCAAAATTGAAAATGTGCCGGCTCCTGCAATAGCCATTGACTACTGGAGGCTACCTAAAGATGCGACACTTCATGATGTTATTACTGTGATTCGTGCTGATGAAGCTCACCATAGGGATGTCAACCATTTTGCATCTGTGAGTAATTTTATATTTACAAGCTCGTTAGTACTGGTTTTAAAATTTTGTTACCAAGATGAGCTTTGCTTTCACTTGAAGTTTTGAGGCCCCTATAATGAGCACTAAAGCTGTCTGTTTTCCGCATGCAGGATATTCAATTTCAGGGAAAAGAATTGAGAGAAGCACCGGCGCCCATTGGTTATCATTGAAGAATAGAAATGAATTTTCTATCTGATATAATCTGTCCCGTCTTGTATATGGAGTCTATCATGTATACGCAGATTGTTTCTCAAATAGATCGATGTAATGTAAGCTGTATGTGATTCATCTTAATTTCGATTTGATTGTATCTCAAGGTCTTTACAATAGTTTATAACGATTGTTTCAGAATGCCTGTGTCAAGACTCAAGCTTCTGTACGTATTAGTTCCAAATACAGGGCATTATGCAATTCTACCATTTTCCAGATGATAGAAAGCGGATTTTCTAATCAAACTTTTGCTCTCAGTTAAACGATTAATGTAAGTGTACATGAAAAGGTGGTACAGCTAACATTACTCTAAATTCACAATTGGAATTTCTCTTTTTTTTAATATTCAATCATTTTGAAGTTTTGTCTGGTATGGAAGCACATGTTCAGTTTAAAGCTCAACATTTGTGCTTAGTACTGCATCTTGCTGGCTCTGCATTATCTTATGGTGTCTTTGAAATGGCAATTAAAAATTAAAAATTAATGGAGATCCAGATGATCTGATCGCTGTTTTCCATTTGTTCAATTAGGTCATACAAGTATTGTTTTTCATACTGATGAAGTTGACATATACAAATTCAATTATTTGAAACATCATTTTTTTAAAAAAAAAATTAATGGTCACTCCCTGTACTTTTAGGGCTTTAACAGTTCAGTTTATATTATCTTAATTTTAACAAATTACTCCTTAGACATTTAAATTTCACACAATGTGATCCAAAATGACTATTTTACCCATCTCTCTCTCTCCTCTCTCTCACCGGATACTTCCTTGGGAGGAAGACAGTGGAGGCCGAGATGTTTCAATCGAGCTCCTCAACAACCCTGACAATGCCCTGCGCCGATTTCGAATCCAAGGCCTTCGAGCCCGGCACGCTCCACCAGATCCTTTGTTGGCGGATGACGGCATCAATGGCAGCGTTTCGTTGAGCGCCTCAGCAACCCAGACAACGCCCGGCCTCCATTCTAAACCCGACGCCTCCAGTCCCCGGAAGCTCCACGATGGAGGCTCGGAGCCTTGCACTACCCACCGGAGCCTCCTCAGTGCAAGTTGTGCGACGTCAAGAACCAGAATACTCTCTCGGAGCTCTTCAACATCGACAACCATCGCAAGGGCTTGCCTTGAAGGTTCGAGATCGATTCCAGCAGCCAAGGTTTCGAATTGATTAGGGTCCGGGCTTTGCTTCAGGTCCGGGCTCACGACGGCGTCGTTCTGGCTTCTCTCTGTTACAAAAGCGTACTCTGTTTCTTCTTCTGTGGTTGTCGGGGTTAATGAGCTGCAGCGCATTGTAGGCAAGGCTGATGGTGATCCATTGAGAATTGTTGGTGTTGGGGTAGTGTTTTTGCAACTGTTTTGCAAGTAGCTATGGTAAGTTTTGAGATAAGATTCAAATAATGATATGGAGAAGAGCAGGAAGGGCTGTGGATAGAGCCACCCAGATTAAACCCCAAATTAAACCAAAGCTCCAACATTTAAACCAGCAATTAAGATCAAAATTGTAAGTGATTCATCCAAGTTCGGGAGGCGAAAACAAAACCCAAAGCTCCAAGAAATCCCAAATTAAACCGACGCCCTCGTCGTCCTTCTTTCTCAATGCAACGACGACGTTCTTGGCTTCATCCGAGTTCAGGAGGCTAGATCAGGCCCACTTCAGCACCTTGATCCTATTATGCAAGTGATTCGACAACATCGTCGTCGTTGAATTCGGATTTCGGATCAATCCCTAGGTCAAGGACTGTGAGAGCTTGACTCCAGCGAGAGAGAAGCAGAAAACATAATTAAAAAAAAAAGAATTATAAATAGTCATTTTGGACCACATTGTGTGAAATTTGAATGTCTAAGGAGTAATTTGTTAAAATTAGGATAGTAGGGACTGAATTGTTAACGCCTTAAAGGTACAAGGAGTGACTAATAATCTCCTCTCGTTTTTTTTTTCTTGTTCTTTTGGTGAACTAGGCAAAAGCCCAAAACAGAAAGAACAGACTTTTAGTCCACAAAACTAAGACAAGAAACTCATCCAGATTTCATGGGTTTGTTGCAATATATTGGAGCTCTCTTAGTTCTCATAGTTGTTCACTATCAATACTGCAGCACAAGTTGCGTGTTTTGCTCAAGGCCTTTAGAACTTGGAATTTGGAAGTCTTTGATGATATTCACAGACAAGTTGAGAATGATCTTGTAGTGTTAGTTACACTAATGGAGGGTCTGAGGCAAATTTTGCTATGGAAGGTAATTACAAGCTAAGTCAACCGAGTCTATGAGATTGCAAGAGATGTTTTGGCGAGAGAATTCTCAAGTGTGTTGGTTGTTAGAAGGGGATCGCATTTTTTATGCTAGTTGTCGAACTTGACAATTGCAATCTTCTATATTACTCTTCTCTGAGATGGTGATCTAGTGTATGATGATTCTGAACTTATTAATAATCACATAGTTGATTTCTGTTCAAATCATTTTGCTCACCATGCAGGAGATTATGATTCTAGTACTCATGTTAGTCAAATAATTTCTTCTTTGGTTTTTGATGAAGAGAATGTTTCTCTTATTGCTCTTCTGTCTTCGGATGATATTTTTTACGGCTATTAAGTCTATGAATGCAGATAGCGCTCCAGTTCTAAATGGTTTTAAAGGACATTTTTTTTATCTCTTGCTGGGAGACAGTGGGGGGTGATGTGGTTCGTGCAATTGAAAAGTTCTTTACCACAAGTTATCTACTGGCAACTTTTAATTCTGGGCTAATTACTTTGATTCTTAAGGTCAACAATGCTGATTCCATTTCACAATATCGACCTATTGCCTTATCAAGTTTTATTTTCAAGATCATTCTGAAGATTATTGCTCTTAGACTTGCTTCTATTTCTTCCTGAATTATCTCAACTCAGCAACATGCATTTATACTAGGGCACAATATTTCTGCTTGTATTCTAAGAGCAAGTTCACCCGTTGGGTCACTAGGTCAGTTACTATTAACTAGTTTTTAATATTTATTTCCACCCTCTGGGTCACTGACACAGTTTCTAAACCAACCTGAGTCACTAGGTCAGTTTGTAGTTCGCGAAATTGACCCACATGGTGGAAATAAACATAAAAAAACAGTGAATAGAGTATTTGACCTAGTGACCAAATGGGTGAATTTGCTCTAACAACCTCAGAGAGTGTTTTAGTCTGTTGGATATGAAGTGTTATGGTGGTAATGTTGCAGTTAAGGTTGATATTGCCAAGGCTTTTGACACACATTCATGGGATTTGTTCTACATGTTCTTGAAGCCTTTGGTTTTCATCTCACCATTTTTGGTTGGGTGCATGTCATTCTACGGTTAGCGAAGCTCTCTCTCTTAATTAGCGGTCGTCCGGTGTGTTACTTTTCATGCAGAATGGGTGTGAGGTAGGGAGTTCCCTTGTCTCCGTTACTCTTTTAATTTGCCTTGCAGAAGTGGTTCTTAATCGTGGTTTTACTGAGCTTGTTAACTTTGGTCGGTTGCATCTTATTTCTTCTCCAAGATGTATGAAAGCGCATTCTCATGTGTTATTTGCTGATGATGTAATTGTTTTTTACCGTGGGGAAAAGCACAACTTGGCTATGGTATGTTATGTTATGGAATTTTTTGAGTCTTATGGCCAAGTTCTGGTCATTATTAATAAAGCTAAATCTTAAGTCTTTATAAGTAAGCATTTGCATCGACAAGGTCATGCCATTACATCTTCATTGGGCATCCTATTGGATTTGGTTCCATTCACTTACTTGGGTATCCCCATTTTTCATGGCAAGCCTAGAGTTCCATATTTTAATATAGTTGAAAAAGTTCGTGTATGATTCTCTAGTTGGACAGGTTCATTGCTTTTAAGGCTGGACAACTTCAATTGATTAAGTCTGTGATATATAGCATGTTTGTTTATAGTTTTAAAGTATGTCAATGGCCAGTATCACTTTTAAGAAAGGTAGAGGGTTGGTGTATGAATTTTTTCTGGTTTGGTTCAATTGATAAACATGGAATTCCTTTGATTTCTTGGAAGACATGTTGCTTACCTTATGAGGAGGGTGGTTTGGGTCTCAACAACTAGTGGTTCTTAATCGATTTCTTCTCTTGAAATGATGTTGGGAAGTTTTTTCTTCAAGTTCACCGGGTGGTACTTTTATTCGAGATCGATTTTGGCGAAATGACAATTTATGATGCTAGTATGCTGCATCTTCTATACGGCCTGGTGTGAAATTTTTTTGGCAGATTGTCAATGATAATTCAATGTGGCTGATTGGCTCTGGTTCTGAAGTTTCTATTTGGAGGGATAAATTCTTGGAATGGCCTCTCATTGATTTTTTTTGGGGGACATGTTGGTGTGTTGGATGATTTAAATGGTACGGTGGTAGATTTTGTATCTAATGGATCTTGGAATCTTCCTCCTTTATTACAACTTCACTTCTTAGGTCTTTGTGACCTCATTGAGCCAGTTATCATCGCTTCTAATCCTTTAGCTAGTGATGAACTTATTTGGTTTGCATCATCGTCAGGTGAGCTCTCTATAAAGGCTTCTTTTTCAGTTTTTTTTTTTGGGCAGTTTTTAAGACCACATGCTCCTTCTACTTCATGGGGTAAGTCGTCTATTTGATTGAAGTTCATTACACCCGGTATGTCTTTGATGACATGGCAGGTCTTACATGGCTGTGTTCTTTCGGAGGATCTATTGCAAATGAGGGGTATTTCTCTTGCAACTAGATGTGGTCTTTGTTGCAAGTTTGTGGAGTCCGTATTCGCTTCAGCAATATGACATGTTTTGTTGAATAAATTTGAATTGGGAGCTTTTCCTAGTTCAATATTAAATGTCTACAATTGTGGTCTTCTTTCTAGGCGTAATGCTCAATTATGAATGGTGGGTTTTCATACTGCTCTATGGTTCATATGGAATTCTAGAAACAAGGTTAGATTTGATGGTGAAGTGGTTCATGCAATTAAGATGTTTGGGTTTATTGTTGGGCATATTCAAGCTTCTAATCGCCTTGTTACTGGAATCATGCAGAACTCTATTCTTGATCTTCGAGCCTTGAAGTTTTTTTGGACAAGTTGTAATCCTCGCAGAGCTCTTAGAGTTCTTGAGGTTAATTAGCACTTTCCTCATTCTGGATGGGTGAAGGTTAACATTGACAGTGTTTTATTGGAGTTTTCTATTTTCTTCTTGATATTTTTAACTCAATGGCAGTAGAGGTAATGACGGTCATTAAGGCGATTCAGCTTTCTTGACTGAGAAATTAGAAATATATATGTTTGGCTAGAAGTGGATTCTCAAATTATGCTAGACCATCTCCGTTCTCCCATCTTCGTGTGTTGTGGAAGAATTATTGCACCGGATTTCAATGATGCATTTTCGCTCATATATATCAAGAAGGAAATCAAGTTGCCAATGTTGTTTGTTGTTGCAAGGTTTGGCACCTTATCTTCTTGTATGATTTGGTGGGACAGTCCTCTAGATATTGTTCATTCTCTTTATAATAGAGATACTCATCCAAAATCAAAGGGATGACATGAGCATGGGCAGATTGGTGACTAGAAATCTAGGTTTAGTGTCCAAGCTCTTTTTAATTTGCACGATTATCAGATCATTGAAGATTCTTCTTTTGACGGTTTCTCGTGGACTAACTCTGTTCCGAGAAATGCGTGAAATGCTTTTACTGTTTGATGTTGTAAACAATGGATGCCTTAGAGGCTTTCGTCTTTAATTATAGTCTTTCTGTATTTTTTAAAAGGGAAAATATCACAAATGGTGTATGAACTTTAAGTCATTCTACATTTTGGTGTACCAACTTTCAAAACTATCAGAATGGTGTATCAAGTTTGCTCCAATCTTTCATTTTGGTGTACGCCGTTAAATTTTCGGTTATCTTTACAAAAAAAAAAAAAAAAAAAACTGACAAAGCTAAAGGTAAGATAACGGAATTTTTTTTTTTTTTGCAAAGATAACGGAAAATTTAACGGCGTACACCAAAATGAAAGATTAGAGCAAACTTGATACACAATTTTGATAGTTTTGAAAGTTGGTACACCAAAATGTAGAATTGCCTAAAGTTCATACACCATTTGTGAAGATATCCCTTTTTAAAAAAATCATTGAAGATGTAATGATCAAAATAGCTCAAAATAAGGTTGGCAAGCAAAGCAGAATCTAATTCCAATACAACCATCCTCACAAGCATATGAGCTACCATCCTCAAGCCCAGATCATTTCAAGTGTTTCAGCATTTGAAACGACAAGTTCTGGCCAACCAACAATTTTGATTAGCCATGTCCAATCAACAGTAGGTTTTGGAGTTTGGACCAAGAGAAGAGTTCAAGCACTGAGTCGAAGAAGGTATGATATTAGCTAGCTTGAACATTATACTTTTCTAAACAAGACAAATAGCAGTTTCCAATTCTGGAGGACTATCTATTCCCAGACAAAACTAGGAAATGTCAAAAGGTGTTTGCACCTGTTTTTTGCACGTTGACCTACTAAGCTCTCGCTGTTGGATGAGAGAGAATTTTGGTTGAGATTAAGTAAGGGCCAAGAATGAAGTCACTCGATCATTCGGCTGAGAATGAAATTAATTGGCCATTCAGTTGAGATGAGGAAATTAGTCAAATAAGCTTTTGGTCGACCGAGAATATAAAGTTTAGGTCATACGGCCGAAACGAAGGTGTTGGCCGACATCAAAGTTTCTCGATCACTCGACTGAGATTATAGTTTTGAATCATATGACTGGGCGATGTTTGGTCACTCGACCGAGATTAGAGTTTTGAGTCTGAGATAAAGACATCGTTCAATCACTCAGCCAAGGTTTGAGATTTTGGGTCGAATAACCCAAAATATGATGAAAGTGAATCACACAGTTACATGGTTAGGAAATCCAAGTTCAAATGAGTAACTACCCAGATGAGCTGAGAAGGAGCTTAGATATGCTCAATCAAGCCCAACTGACAAACATCAGCCGAAGAGTCCGTTCAAGGATGGAATCCTCACAAGGAAAGAGTTCAAATCAATTAAGGATTTCAATTGTGAAGATTTCATATATTAGTTGAATCATAACATTTATAGACGAATCAATCTTAAAAGAAAGGAGAATCCTACTTAAATTCCACAGCTTGGAGGACAAGTTAGCTAGGGTTTTGATTTGTATATATAGCACCTTGTAACTCATTGTAAGTGGTCCTGCACCACACAAATAAATCAATATACAACTTTTACTCACAAACTTTTCTCTTGCTATCTCATTGGTACTTTGCCTTCGATTCAACCTTTACTACAACTTGTTTTCATTTCTAGTTTCTTAGTTTCAATTCAATACTTTACATTCAAGCACTTTACGTTCTTGTTTATTTACTTTATATGCACTTTACTTTTCGCACTTAGGAGTAGTTCGTAATGTAGAATTATCGTCCATTGATCTCTTTCTGCCAGTCCGGATTGGATCGATGCGATTCGTTGTTCACACACATATCATTTCACAACGTTTTGACAACCGAGTCGGCTCCACCTTCATCTTCACCGTGATTTGCTAGTATCTTCACCCGATAGATCTCTTGCTTGTCACTTGAACCTTTGAGTTTACCCAAGAAGTGAACGTGATCGAAGATCCTGGTCAGCGTTGACGCCTAGCCGAAGTCCTTAGAACATAGGCTTTAGAACCTAACGGCCGAGGGGGTTCCTTCCTCAGCCTTCAATCACTTGAAAGAAGTCAGATACAAGCGCAAATTAGATCTGAACCTCACTCAGCCAATAGGTCGCGAGTTGGCATGCTTGCGTCATTTCAGAAGGACGATTCAACCACAAATCCCCCGCCCCTCATTTCGACTGAGACGATTTTGAGGCAAACAAAAGGGTAAATCACTAAAATTTAAGTGGGAGATATGGGCACTATGTGATAGTGATGATTGATGACTACATACTAATTAATATGTGAGTGATTTAGATGGTGCTGGATGCGGTACAAACAGAGAATGTTGGAGAGAGAAAAAATGGTCAAGGCAGAGACGGTAGACCGGTAGAGAGAAGAAAGAGGAGGAAAAGAGAGGGAGGGTAAAAAAGGAAATTTTAGGAAAAAATTGGCAAAAATGTGTATTAAGAATTCGGATTTCTCATTTTCTAGACACAAAAATATAATGTATACAAAAAAATACATACGTTAAGAGATTAGCATATAAAATATAGGGGTTTTGCCCGTTTGCCCAAAATCATGATGTATTTTGCCCAATCAATCAACCAAGTTGGTATTCTGCCCAATTACACAAACTTTAGGGGAAAAGACTCATAAGAGTAGTTTTTTCTAAAGTAGTGCCTAATGCATCATATGCTGACTTTTGGGTGCAAAACTTACTTTTTCGTGCAAAACTTACTTTTTCTTTGGAAAAACCTGTTCCAACTTCTGAAAAAAAAAAAAAAAAGCCTTCAACATGCCCAAGTTTTTCACCTAACGGCTCCCTGCCTAGTTGTTACTTTAACATGCGGAATCACTGCTGCTTGTTTCTATACTAAGCTGAGACAAATCTTCCTAAAAAACTGAAATTCTGAACTTAAAGGTAATACAGGATTTAAGGCTGAACATGACACATATATAATATAACAACATAAAATTGTAATAAAGAAATATTGATGAATTGGGTGAGCAATCTGAAATTATTTATTTAAACATAATTACAAACTAAGAGTTTCAGAGCCTCATTCTCAGGTAAACAGCTAAAAAGCTGTTTAGCTATCCATAAGAATGATTACAGATGCTTACTTATAAAGAAAGCACACTACTTCACACTAGACAGGAAGGAAAGAGCACACTGCTACTATGACTTTCTTACTTCTTGAGAGAATCTGATTCTGCTCAATTTTTTGATCTATGAAGGTTTTTTATGGAGGAAGTTTTCCATGCCTATACAAATGAAACTAAGGCTCCTTATATAGGGAGCAGAACTCAAACTGAAATTCAAAACATAAAAATGTACAGACCAACTCCGTGATTTTCTGCTTTTATGAGTGCTCCTGATGATGGAGGTCGGTTGGCAAAAGCAGATTCCTTTAGGTGAAATGTTTTTCACCTGCTTTCCTTTTGAAAAGCAAAAGCAGCTTTTGGGAAAAGTCCAAAGTTGCTTTCGGTGCTTTCTACACCTGCTGTTTCACACTCGTCCGTTTCTAAGTTGTGGCCAAGGACAAAGGAGTTGTTGTCCATCCCAGCCATTTTGGCAGTAGTTGCATTATCTTTGACATCTATATCAACCTACATCTTGTAGTGGTTGTTGCTTTCAAGCTTTTCAACCTATTGTAGGCATGCCAGTATCGAGTCTATCTCCTTTCTTGTGAGAGAGAAGAAGGGGTCGCTGCTGATTACGTCAGGATGATCGTAAGCAGTGATTATTGTTTTTTTCTCCTGCTGCCAGGAAGGTATTTCTTGTATCTTCTTCGATGATCTTTTTAATATATTCTAGAGACATGGCCTTCATCCATGGAATGCTTGAATTTGGCTGGCCATTGTATCCAACACAGGCAGGCTGCAGATATCTTCTCTGAATGGTCCTTACATAATGATATGGAGAAATATATTCTACTTCCCCATTTCCCATTTGAATTCATTCTGGAGGGGTGGATCAGAACTTGAGTCTTAGCATGCAGTCATTTTTTCTGACATTTTTGATTGTGTTGACAATGATGGGTGGCAGACCTTTGAGATCATCATTTGTTTTGGTCTATAGATTATGGACAAAACCATTTTCAACAAGCCAGAGCTTGTGTTCTTGAGGAAGTTCAGTTTGAACGTTAACTAAGTATCTTCCAACATAAAGTCCTGCGACTATGAAGAGAGTTGGAGGGATACAAGCTTCAGCATTATCCTTCCCTATCAGATCATGAAACTTGAACCAATCTAATTCTTTTAGTGCTATGATAGAAACTTTCGCACTTTTTGGATCTTCAAGGTAGTGAATTTTTTCTTTCTAGACAGCACTCTGCTGTGTATGAACTTTTTCATATTGTGGTCTAGCATTTTCATAGAGTTCTTCAGCTAGTGCAAACAGAGCTGGGAACATGATGCCACTGTTTCTTTCTTGAAAGACAAATAAGAGGTTATCTAAAATTGCCTTCTGGTGGTATGCTAGCCTCCTACCAGTTCTGAACACAGGATCAGTGAAGGTTTTTAGTTCATAATTAAAAACATTTATAACTCCAGTTGGAGTTGATTTGCTTTTTGGCAAAGCAACAACCTTCAACGGTCTTGATGAGCCTTTATCGTCTGCAGTTTGAGACGGGCTAGCCAATCCTTTACCATGGGATTGATCAGTTGTGGCTAAGCCTTTCGAACTTAGCAGAAATCTTTTTAAGAGTTTTTCTTTGGGATCCTCGGCAGTTTCATGTTCTTTCCCAGTTCTTCTACTCCTGGGATTGCGACCTTCGTCGTCATCTTTTAGTCTGAACATTGCCATTTCTCTGGTTAATGCGTTTGGAAGATAGTTCTTGTTTCCTGCAATTAACTCCACATTATAATCATATTGGTTAAGAAATAATTGCCAATTTGCTAATCTCCCTCTATCAGCAGCTCTGTCAAGTTTAAATTTTTTTAAATTCTTTACTCTAGCACAATCGGTGCGGACAGTAAAGGGTTTTCCAATAAAAGTTGGAGAATTTAAAGTTATTTTTCTAACAGCCAAAATTTCTTTTTCCCCTGTGGGATAATTTAGTTCTGCAGGGCTGAACTTGCCACTACAAAATTTACAGATCTTTTCAATGTTAGTTCCAAGCATTTTTACCAGAACAAAATCGGACCAATAATTATCACTAGCATTTGTTTGGAAAATGATCTCATCATTTTCTTCTGGTTGTTGGAGAGGAGGAAGGTTTTTGCAAAGATTTTTTATTTGCTTTACAATTTTTTCATCATGTTCTGTGAAGTTCCATTTTCTTTTGGAACTGGTTTTAGAAGATAACATTGCTATTTGTCCTGAGATTTTGGGAATAAAATCTCTTCCATAGTTGATGACTCCCAAGAATCTCTCTAAACTCTTTGCATCAGGAATTTTATCTGGGAATTTCCAGATTTTCTCAAGGATGTGAGGTTGGAGTTTTATTACTCCATTCTTGATATTTATTCCTAGGAAATCAACTTCATCTAAGATAAAGAAGATTTTCTTTTCTCTTAGGATGATTCCATGCTGAACTATCAGCTTTACAACCTTATAGAGGTGTTTTATGTGTTCTTCTCTATTTTTGGAGAAGACTAGAATGTAATCAATATAGACGACACAGAATTCAGCAACATGTTTGAAGATGTCATCCATCTTTCTTTGGAAAATCGAAGGGGCTTGTTTTAGGCCAAAAGGCATTACTAACTATTTGTAATGACCTTGTGGTGTTCCAAATGCAGTGAGAGGAACACTATCTTGGTGTATCTTGACTTGCCAAAAACCCGACTTTGCATCGAATTTTGAAAAGACTTTAGCTCCTCTGAGCTGGTTGATCAGTACTCTTACTTGAGCAATTTGATAACCATCTTTGACAGTCTTCTTATTGACAGCTTTATAGTCAATCACTATTCTAGCTTTGCCTATGAGGTTTTCTGCATGATTTCTCACGTAGAATGCTGGAGCATGATGAGGGCTAATGGATGGTTGAATTAATCTCTTGTTCAAGAGATCTTCAATGTCTTTTCTGAATTCTTTTTTATCTTCCTCTTTATACTGAGGAATAGCTTTGACATGACAGATGACATTCATATCATGTAATCTCAATTCACTGACCACTGGGTCTTTCTCCCAGAACTTCTGAGCATCTACATTGATATTTTGTTCGAGTAGTTTCTTAATTTTATCAAGAGTGGGAATTTTCTAAGACTCAAGCTTATTCTGAAAGTGCTTGATGGATGAAACTAGCTTCTTCATCTTCGCTAGTTGTTTCTTCTTCTTCTTCTTCATCTGAAGAATTTTCTATAAGCAACTCTTGCTGCTGCTTGATTTGAAGCACAGGTTCAAATTTGGGTCTGTAGGGCTTAGGATCACCACTATTCTGTTGTGATCTTTGATATTGAGTAGTAAAGTGTGGACCTACTACACTTTTTACTTGTGTAAGCCTGTCTGCCCAGGACACTTTGTCTCATTTTCTGAAGCCTATTGCGTCATCATCTTGGATGAATCTTTGTTGGAGAATAAAATCATTTCCCAACAAGAAATCAGATCCTTGGCCTTCTGATTGCCAAAGAATGTTGATAACAAATGTTCCTCCACCAATGGTGATGTGAACATTTCTAGCTACCTTGTTCATGGTTAAGTGGCTTCCATCAAACTGGACACCAGTAGCTATTCTTTTCTTATCTTCTTTCCAGAGTTCTTCTGGAATTGCAAATCTCTTTGCAACTGTAAATCTCGATCCATTGTCTACAAATGCATGTGGATGATATTTTTTATGATCACGAAATTTGATTCCAATCTCTATGTAGTTGCTGTATCTACTAGGAGAGACAACTTTCGATTGTTGAAGCTCTTTTTCTTGAGCTTGTTCCTGAGGTATGAATGGTTTACATTCTTCTGGAACATTTTCTGGTATTTCAACCAGTTCTATAGTTGCATCGAGTTTTTCTTCCTCTATTTTTTCTTCCTTTATTTTTGAGGAAGAGGATTCCATAGTTTCTTGGAACATAGTTTCTAATTCTTTCTCTTTTTGCTCAGAGAAATATTCTGCATATTCTTGTTCTACCAATTGGCTGACAAAGCCATTCTTGGTCTTTCTTCTTGCTTCAGCTATGAAGCATTCTTTGTGATAAGTCTTTTTTGACTTTTCACAGAACAGAGGAAGTCCATTCTTTTCGTGACATAAGCAGTAGTCACAAACGAATGTACCAGGGGTTCACCTGGTAAGAAGACTTTATTGCTTCAGTCTTACTTTCTTCCCAATTTTTGACATGTAGAACATTCATTTGTCTAGATTCTGAAGTAGAGACATTTGTCTAGATTCTAAGTACTCTACTTCAGAATCTATTTCAAAATCAGATGATTCTTCTTCAGACCAGGCAGAGTAAACTGACATTTCGTCTTCTTTTTCATCAGAATAGGCTATATCGTAGCCTTTCATATTTGCTGATTCTACTATAGACTCATATTCTTCAAATAGAGCTTTAGTAGATCTTTTACCCTTTTCCAGGCATTCATTAGCATAGTGCCCTTCAGGTTTAGATAACCAGCACCTGCAAGCTTTCTTGCCTGGTTGAGTATTTTGATGGTTGACCCGGTGATTCTTTTTTTTTTCTTGAAGAATTTCTTTTTTGGATCTTCATCCTGTTGTTTCTTGTAATTGGAACTTTTCTGAAATTTCCAACATTTTTTCCTATCACTCTTTTTGAATTTTTTTGAGTAATGTTTTTTTTTTCTTTTTCTGTGAAACTTGGATTCATGACATCCCCAGTTGGTTGGCATATCCAGTATTCCGTTGCAGAAATTTTCAACACCTTTGAGTTGTTTCTTGGCCATCTTAGCTTTAAGATTGGCTTTGCATTGTTCTTTCATTAATTGCCCGATTCTGTCGGCAATTCCTCCAACTGAAAATCTTTCAATTGGCTTTTCAGCTATACTTTCTCTCACAGTTGTTCTCCATGGTTCAGGGAGTTTCCTGTGCAGCAGGTTGACTAGATCAGTATTCTCTAGTTCACCAATCGTACAGTAATATTCTTGAAAGTCATTCAAGTATTCTTCAAAATATCTCATGTCACAGATTTTGAGAGCATAGATATTTGATTTGGTCGTTTCTTTAGCCTTTTCACTCAGATTTGAGAGATCTCCACTAAACTGATTGTATAGGGGTACTGCAAAATCATACTGAGATTTTGAATATTTTATTTCTTCTAGCCAGTCTTTTCCTCTGGCAGTCTCCTTGAAAGACAGATAGTACTTTTTGGCTACTTTGGTGAGAGTAGTTTCATAGTACACCTGAAGATCTGATGCTTCAAATTTCCCAAGGCTAAGAGCAGAGGCCATCATCAGGCTATCTACCCATTGGTCAATGACTTTTATTTTATCTAGAGCCTTGTCTAGATTTAGCCAGATGCCGTAGTTCGTGATTGGAAGTTTAGGCATATTGTCCTCTGGGACAAATCTTTGAGAGTTTCTCTCTTCTTTTCTGCCCGTGGGGGCTTTCTACACAGGGAGTTTTAATTTTCCCTTTTCTCGGATGATGAAAGTTTGGAGCTATCTCCTTCTTCCATTTCAATATATTGATAAGGAAGGATTTTTCTAACCTTTCCCATTGAGAATTTTTTTATTTATTCGTTTAGTTTTTCTAATCGTTTAGGATTTTCGCAAGATTCTGTTTCATCATAGAGTTAATAGAGCTTTTCCGCTCTAAGCATATTAACTGGTCTGTTCAGATCAGCTTCTAATTCTTCTTCAGTGATAGGCTCTGATGGTTCTTCAGAGTACTTGGTACCACTAACGCTAGCTTTTCTAGTGCTGTAGTTTCTTCTGAGAAGATTTTTGTTTATCCTGATATTTTCAGGACAGACATCACTTTTTCTGTGATTGTCAAAATTTAGACTGATTTCTCCAGTCTTTCTACTTTCATAAATTTTTTCTTTAGTACTTTCTGGTGGCTTCTTCGGACCAGATAGTTTCCATTCAACAGGAAATGTTACTTCATTCCAAGTAACCTTGTGAATCTGTTGTGAATGGTTCTTCTGACTGGTGAGGAATCCAGTAGTGAGACCAGGAATATTTGATATTCTTGTTTTTGGCTCTACTGTGGTACTCATCAGTTTATAGTATATTCTGTATACTATTGCGAGTTCTTGCATATATTCTTTCATTGATATGCCATCTGTCTTGACTCTCAGTCGTAGACAGTGAGCTGCATCTTTCAAGCTGGTTAAGAAATTTGGGAAGCAGTTGAAATACGCCATTTGATTGCATATGGATGCTTCAAGGGTTCCCAACAGACTAGCTTGAAAATCTGTTAGTCTATTGTCTTGTAGGACACATAGAACTGAACAGTTTATGCCTTCTCGGGCAAGAAGTTTTTTGCCAACTTGGACTGCTCCAATGTGCATAAATTGATAATTTTTTGTTCTTGCTCTGACAACTTTTTCAGGAGTGATCATCATGAGATCTGTTTCTCCTGTTGTAGAAGGGGTTGTAAACTCCAACAATTTAAAATGATGACTATCCATCAGTTCAAACTTTCCCCTTTTGTAGATTTGTTTAAAATTTAATTTAGGGATTGAGGCGTTTATTACCTCTTGCTCAATTTCGTTGTATTCAAATTCTTCAGCATTTAGCAGTTGTACTCCTTTCTTTTTTCCAAAGATGTTCATCATTTTGACATCTCTTTTTTCTAGTTTTTCATACCAGATGGTTCCAAAAAAATCATGTTTGGAACAAGATTCTTATCTGGTTTTTCTAATGGTTTGAATCCATTAGCTTTCTTTTTTTATTGTAGGCGCTTTCTTGTCCTTCAGTATATTTTTCATAGAATTCAGCGTTTTTTGTTGTTCAGTGATTTTTCTACTAACAATTGTTAGCCTTTCTTCTTCCGTTTTTGGAAGTTCTTTGATATAATCTATTTTGTGCTCCAATTTTTCTAATTGGCGATTATATCTGGTATTTTTTAAAGATGATCTTGACATCTAGATACTTCTTGTATCAGCTTATGATATTTCTCATCAGAAGATTTTAGTAGAGAATTCAACTTCTCTATTAGCAATTCTGAGATTGTCCCTATTGGGGATTCTCCTTTTGAGCTCTTTACAAGCTCTGATACCAGTGTTTTGCGGATCTAACCAATGCTCAAATAATCAAGAGGTTTTTGTTCCTCGCGGAGAATATATTCAAGATCTCTGATTGATTTTTCAACTTTGTAAATTATTTTCTGGACTACGAAGATAATATCCCAATAATCAGGAGTTTCTCTTCCAAGCCTTGATCTATAATCTTTTAATTTTCTCAACTTTTCTTTTTCTTCAGCAAATTCTTTACTTGTATTTTTGCAAATGGCAATCAATTCTAATTTGTCTACGATCACAATTATGAATAGTTAAAACTAACTGTTTACCTTCGAGTAGAGGATGAATTCTTGCTGCAATTATAGTTTTAGACAAATAAATTCAAGATGGGTCCACCACGTTTCATAAAAAAAAAAAAAAAAATAGGGAAAGACTATTAAAATTAATATTATTTAAGCAAAGATCGGCGAGAGATGAAGATGGGAATGATACTAATGGCACGTTTACTTACTTGGAATGGAAAATAATCATGAATCGGAGACAAGTGGAATTGGAGAAGAAAGGAATTGGTATTGATTCTGGAGGAATGATTCCTAAACCCATCTCCCCCCTTCGTAATCGAATTCCTGAGTATTCAGGAATTGATTCCTGAGTATTCAGGAATTGATTCCTGAGTATTCAGGAATTGATTCCTGAAAAGGAGGTGAGACCTACATCTATTCTGATTCCTTCATGTGTTAGTAAGCGCATGAATTCTTTTACCCGGAATCATTCCGATTACTTTATGTGTTAGTAAACGCAGGAATCATTCCCTTTTATTCTAAGTAAGTAAACGTGCCCTAATGGTATAAACATTAAGTGAAAAGAATAGTTGGGAGAAAAATAAAAAAATTTTTTGTGAATGTGGATAAAAATAAGTTGGTGGAGTGTATGAGGTGTATTTAGATATTTTGTGAGTAAGTGGTCATTATTCCTAAAATATATACTATGAAAATTATTAATAAAGATTACACCCAAAAAATTTGATAGTGGTGGATAGACAGAAAAAAAAAATTATCATTACGGTAGGGTATGCCCACTAATGTTAGTAGTTAACTAAATCCAAGATCACACTAAATTACTATATTGTATTATATTATGATATTATCATGTGCCCTATGACTCCATCAACAGCTCAACGAAAAATTCTAATATGGACCAAGGTGTAGGTAGACCATAGGCAAAATGAAGGGCAAAATAGGGCATTTGGTGGCAAAATAGGGCATTTGGTGGCAAAATACCTTGGTCCATGGAAGTCTCTTTGCCCTCTCAACTTGATCTCTAATTAGCCGCCGGTCCCCATTGATCTCTTCCGTGTCTGTGAAATTAGCCGCCCGTCCCCTGCTTTCTTGGACGTACAAGGGCCATACACGTGTCACACAAATGGACAGCGACGTAAGTGTAAGCGGCACTGTGTCACGAAATTTCCCGTACTACCGGGTGTGACCCTCTCATCTCCCATAACCTCGGAAGAGTCCGGACAAGGGTAATTTCGTAATTTGACGTTCACCTGTAAAGGCAATTTAGTGAAATTACTGCTAACCCCCCTAAAACACAACCGCCGCACGTATCGAAATTCACGCAATTTCGACGTTTCATTTTTCTCGAACCGTCCATGAAATTATATACTGAACTTAGAGCCCAAGAAAACGGGTATAGAATAGTCCATGTCCCCGCGAAGCAGACAGTGAAAACCCCCCTCACTGATATAACTTGCTACCCACACAAAAAGCCACACAGTTACAAACAAGCAAGAAATCAAAATCAACCGCTTATTACCAAAACCCAAATTTGACGGTCTAAAACCCTCTTTTTTCCGACCGACGGAGATGAACCGGATCGCGGCGAGGTCGGTGGCCGGAGCTCTGCGCCATGGCCGGAACTTCAACCGCCACATTTCGACCACGCCGGTCGCTGCAAGGACTTTGGACACCGCCGATTATCTGAACCGCCAGAACGCCACCGCTTTCGGCTCATTTTACTCCAGCAGGATGATGAGCTCGGTGACGCCATCCGTCCAAACGCCGCCGCCTCCGGCGGAGAAGGACCAGAAGGAGAGCTCCGCCTCCGACGCCAAGAAAGACGCCGTCGTTTCACATTATTGGGGGATTAAGAGGCCAGAGATCAAAAGGGAGGACGGCTCTGAGTGGCCATGGAATTGCTTCATGGTCAGTACTAGTCAAACTGACAATCTGATTTTTTATTTTTTATTTATATTTGTTGTGTATTTGTAATTTTAGTTATGTTGATTTTGGTTATGATTGTAGCCATGGGAGACTTATCAAGCAGATTTATCGATCGATCTGAGCAAGCACCATGTGCCGAAGACGTTTCTGGACAAAGTGGCGTACAGAACAGTCAAGCTTCTTCGAATTCCGACTGATATCTTCTTTCAGGTTTTGTGATCTTCTTGCTCTTCTGGCCCATTGAAATGGAAAAGGGTTTATGGTGACTGTTTGGGATTTAATTGTCTGATTGTGGTTGTTTCATATTGTATGATTATAAAAGAGGAAAATAAAGAACGATCCTGCTTGGAGGTAATTACCAATTTACCATTATATTTGAGGTGAGATAGGATGATCAAGATTCAGGTTGTTGATCCAAGTTGGGACAAAGTCTCCGTACTTAATCAATATCACCACTTTTTGTTATTGTTATTGTTTTTCTAATTTTGTTTATGCCATTTGATATTGGGGGATTCCTGTGGGAACTAAAAATTTTGCATTCGTTACTTTTGTTTCGGGCAGTGATTTACAGTGTGTACTGATCAATGATCATGATGTTCTTTGGGTTATATGTAAAAAGAGGTGAATGTAAAGTGTTTTGATTATCTGTAGGAACAATATTGTGAGAAATAAAATGTGGATTGGGTTAGATGGGCAATAGATTCTATTTGAAAAAGTTTGATTTAGACAGAAAGCAGAGTATTGGCTTAGAAAAGAAAAAAATTACAGAAAGCAGAGCATGACAATTTAAGAATACTAGTTAAAGTTATTACTTTTCCTTACTTTTGGGTGCTGAATTTTACCGAGAGCTGTTGTTGTGAAAAAAAAAAAAAAACAGTCTTGATGATGATGGTCAGTGAGATTACTAGTATCTCTTTTTTAATTTACAGAGAAATCTCTGTTTCTTATTGCTTATATGTCATATAGTAAATGCATTACTGGCCTTTTAATTGGTTAGTTTGGATACTAGTTCAGCAGTCCTTCCTACAGAGAATCTCAAGAAATGTAATGAAGTCTATTGCTTCCTGGGTTCAAGCTTGCTCATAAGATTTCTTTATGGTTCTTCTGTAACACCTGAGAGCTTTCATGAGAAAAAACCAACTTGTCATGGTGCTGAAAGGGCTTGTAGTTAGGTTGTTTTTATGAGTGTACAATTTAAATACTCAAACTGCTATTTGTTATAGATGTCTTTCGTTGTTTCTCGGAAATTTAATCTGTTTAGTGGCTTCCTAAGTTTTTTGTGTGACAATATCTTTAGTCGATGATACTGGATTAGTCATTGTTGAAACCTACTTTACTCTTTCCAATATGATCTTAACTATGAAAATTTATGTTGTAGAGACGGTATGGGTGCCGTGCAATGATGCTGGAAACTGTGGCAGCTGTCCCTGGTATGGTTGGAGGAATGCTGCTGCACTTAAGGTCTCTCCGAAAGTTCCAGCAGAGTGGTGGTTGGATCAAAGCCTTACTTGAAGAAGCAGAGAATGAGAGGATGCACTTGATGACAATGGTGGAACTCGTGAAGCCTGCATGGTACGAGAGGCTACTGGTTCTCACTGTGCAGGGAGTCTTCTTCAATGCCTTCTTTGTGCTCTATATGATTTCCCCCAAGCTAGCACACCGGGTTGTTGGATATCTAGAAGAGGAGGCCATTCACTCTTATACAGAGTACTTGAAGGATATTGATAGTGGCAAAATTGAAAATGTACCAGCTCCTGCTATAGCAATTGACTACTGGAGGCTGCCAAAAGATGCTACACTTAAGGATGTTATCACTGTGATTCGTGCAGATGAAGCTCACCATAGGGATGTCAACCATTTTGCATCTGTGAGTATCAAAGCTTTTCATAATTCCATGTTCTTTATTGTTCTACAAATTTATAACTGTCTCAGCGGTTCAAGACAATAGTAATCACTATTCATCTGTATTCTTTAAGTTTGAGCACTATGTGTATCCAAGTCTGCTTGTCTTACTGATTTCGGGTTCATTGATCCATGTCTGTTTATGCAGGATATTCATTATCAGGGAAAGGAATTGAGAGAAGCCCCAGCTCCCGTTGGATATCACTAAGTCATCTCATCTGCCAAGAATTGAAGAGCTATGTTCATCTTATATAATCTATGTCTTGTGTACGCTTAAGTCTATGATCTATATACAGACATAGATTCTTTTCCAAATAGACATCTTAAATTCTTAATTTGTTTTTGAATATTTGATAGATACATCATTTTAATGGCTCATATTATCAGGATTAGTTGGCTTCTTGGCTTTTCGTACATGTATCTTGAACAGAGGTCAAAGCTGTTCCACCACTATTTTCTTTCCAAGTTAATGCTTCTGTATCAGTTATTGATGCATATTTCTATCCTTTGGTCTCCTGAAAGTCATTTGGATGTAAAATGTCTTTCTTCGTTGCTGTGTTTGGTTCGATGAATGTAATCTGAAATTGGATATTGCTTTGAAGTATCGAATGTTCATATGCAAGAAGTGATACGCAAGAAAGGAAAAGTTCAGTAGGCATTGAATGGCGGACTCTATTATATGAAATTGTATTATCAGTATACTCGATTAGCTTTCTGTTATGAAGCTACTATGAATATTTAGAAGATATCCAATCATGGAAAATTGCATGTTTCAAATCTGGATTTCATCTTCAGGTTAGAGACACTTCAAAAAAAAAAAAAAAAAAAAGGATTTCAACACTAATCAAATCAAATGGGGTCGTCCAAATTTTATAATGGTTTGTAGGGATTTGGCTTCATTTCCTCTTTCTCTAATTGCTTTTTTTTTTTTTTTTTAGAAGTTCTCTTAATAAAATTTGGGTGCGGCTTGTTATTGCCACCATATTATTTTCTTAGTTTACGTTACAAATATTTAAATTACTGAAAAACTATATTACATAAGTGTAAAATGATTAATAAGTACACTAATTTTCTAAAATCTAAATAAGTAAAGATATCTAAACACACAAGGTATGAATGAGCAGCTTTGTTTAGCTTACACTTATGATGAAGTAAGGGATGCTATATTCCAAATGTATCCAACCAAGTCCCCAAGACCGGATGAAATGCCACCTCTTTTTATCCAACATTATTGGGACAGAAGTAACAGAGCCAATTCAAGGTTTCTTGCAGTCAGGTCAACTTCTTCGTCAGATTAATTTCACCCATATCTGTTTGAGACCCAAGGTGTACCTACATGTGTCAGAACAAGCATAATTAGCTATAATGGGCCACGCCCATTGTACCGCCAGAGGTACCAACTCCCACCAAAGGGATGACATGCGAAGGCGCGGCCAGGCAGGCTACCGCTAGAGCCCTGGGCTCCCCCAGATCACCGCTGACGCGCCGCCACGGGCCGCGTCAAGAGAGCGTCAGAAGCTCCAGACGCTGGGAATCGAAGCACATCAATCCCACATCGGAAACAAGAATAAGATCAACCTCTTCCTCACATATAAAAATGTTCTCTCCTCTCTCCTCATTAATTACGCAATTACTACTCATTTATTGTTATACTGTCCTGTTAATGTTTAAAAGTTCGGCGGTAGCTGAACCTTTGTTAACGCCGATCCGGTGGGCGGATCGATACTTGTGGTGTTCTCAAAGCTTCCGCTACCTGTCAAGTAAAATACAAAGGGCGTCAGAGGGAGACCGCACTGACCGGTCTTCAACTCTCCAATGCCTAAGTTAGTCAATGTATTTATGTTGACAAAGTGACAGTAGGTAAGTATTGAATGCGTAATCAATGAGGAGAGAGGAGAGAACCTTTTATAGGTGAGGAAGAGGAGGTTCTTCTCTTTGTTTTCGATGTGGGACTGGAATGTTTCAGTTCCCAGCTCTGGGAGCTACTGATGCCATTTTGGCACGGCGCGTGGCGGCGCGTCGGCGGTGATCTGGGGGTGATCCGATGCTGAGGTTGTAGCTCGCCTGGCGGTGTACCGTATGCCATTTCTTTGGTTGGAATCAGTACCTTTAGCGGTACAATGAGCGTGGCCCATTATAGCTAATTATGCTTGCAAATGTACATGTATGTACAAGTCCCCCAAGTCCCCAGTCAAGGAGGGCAATCTTGGTTGGGGAGTTGCTCGGCGGTTTGAAGCGTTCTCTTCCGCTAGACTTGCAGAAGCATAATTAGCGTTAGTGCGTTGTCAACTATGGATTTTGTGAGCGAATGCTTTATACCCTTTCGGGTGGGCCCCTATTAGGCCCCCCAGGGAGTCCCCCACTCCCCGGCTAAGATAGACCTCTGGATGGTCGGCAAATTGTTCGTTGAGGGGGAGCTGCACGGAGCAGAGGGTGTTAGGTAGCGAACCCAATCTTAGTACCCGAGTGACGGGGGTCAACGTGCCTGATCAGGGCCGTCGTAGACTGTTGATAAGTCCCCGTGTCCCGTAGGGACGGTCTGACCGAAACGCCTCGTGGCGGTCGTTGTCAGAGTGAGGCGTGGCCTCGGGATCCGCCGCTGGCGGATACTCCCCCGCTGGCGGATACTCCCCCGCTGACTAAAACAGGAAGCAGCGTCTAGTAGATGTGTGTGGCGGTACTTTATTGAGCGATATTGCGTTGAACAAAGCACGCAGTTTGCAAGATGAAAGGGGGTTCCGCCAGAGGTGTGTAGCGGAAGACACCCCGCTTACAGGATGGCTAGGGAGAAGTTCTGCTGGCGGGGTTTCGTTCAGCGGAGACTTCGTCACTTGGAAGATGACAAGGGAGAAGTTCCGCTGGCGATGTTTCGCTCAGCGGAGACTTCGTCACTTGGAGGGTGACAAGTGAGAAGTTCCGCTGGCGGGGTTTCGCTCAGCGAGACTTCGTCACTTGGAGGGTGACAAGTGAGAAGTTCCGCTGGTGGGGTTTCGCTCAGCGGAGGCTTCGTCACTTGGAGGATGACAAGTGAGAAGTTCCGCTGGCGGGGTTTCGTTCAGCGGAGGCTTCGTCACTTGGAGGATGACAAGGGAGAAGTTCCGCTGGCGGGGTTTCGCTCAGCGGAGGCTTCGTCACTTGGAGGATGACAAGGGAGAAGTTCCGCTGGCGGGGTTTCGCTCAGCGGAGGCTTCGTCACTTGGAGGATGACAAGGGAGAAGTTCCGCTGGCCGGGTTTCGCTCAGCGGAGACTTCGTCACTTGGAGGATGACAAGGGAAAAGTTCCGCTAGCGGGGTTTCGCTCAGCGGAGACTTCGGACGGTTGGTGAAGTCATCCAAGTGGTTACTTCCACCAGACGCTTCGTCTGGTGGTTGTTTACACGTGTCCAACCCGTAGAGGGTTAGCGTGCGGAGGCTTGCCTCCTAAGCTCGGCCGTCTTCTCGTCATAAATGATAGTAATTATGGATTTCGTAACCGAGGCAACGCCTCGGTTAATCCGGAGAGCAAGGGGAGACTTGCGACACGTGTATGGCTGGTGTGTGATGTCGTTTTTGAGCGGGCGGCTTAGAACGTGTTGATGTTGACATAAAAGGGGGGGGGAACTCTGTCGAGATTTGACACTTCGTGAAAACTTCAAACCTGAGTCGTCGTCTTCAAGCTCTGCGATTTGCGAAGCGAGTTCCCGGGGACGAAACCTGTTAGAGTTATCGGATCTTGAGTACGAGGTCTTCACTGGTGAAGACAAGCACCTTCAAGCACACCAAAGATTTCACCTTTGAGGTTGGTGCTCTGAATCCCATCCCTGTTTCATTGAATTTATGTGTGTTTGCTTCTGTCAGTTTTGGGTTTCCTGATTTTGGGGTGTTCTGCTCTTGTTTGGCATGCCCTGAGTGAAAAGTGGGTTTTGGGGATTTACTAGATGGTTGAATCTGGGTTAGGTGTATGGGGTTGTTTGTTCTTATTTTGGTGTTTTCTGGGTAAACTGTTGCTGATGTTCTTGGCTACAACTGATGTAAGAATAGGCTAGATCTGTGTTTGTGCTAACTGGTGTGGGTTTTAGGGTTTGGGATGGCTAACGTCATAGAGATTTCGAGCAGTGAGGATTCCGGGTCTGACGTGTCGTTCAGCGCGGCGGACAAAATATTTATTGACTCGTTGCGTCCGTCTGCCCATGCAGGAACCTCACTGCCAGAACCGCTAGAGGTTGAGCCGCTACAAACAATACCTTGGGGCATAGCCATTTGTCGTGTTTCGCGTCCTGAGAGTTCTAGGGCAGGGGAGACGGCCGCTGCGAAAAATAGGCGTGACGAGCGGCTAGCTAGTAACAGTGCCACCAGTGGTTCTGCTGACGGGGGAGATGTGGCGGGAGAGAATGCCGAGTCAGCGTGGGTTCTTTCCGATGGTACCTTTGTTGACGAGGCAGGTGGGCGGATGAACGCCGTCGCCGTCAATCGGTTGAAAGGGATGTACCGGTTGCCGGGAGTGGTAAAGCTGCGTCCTCCGACGGTGGACGAGAAGGCATCGATGCTGCCAAGGCGGTCTGCCGCCGTGCACGAGGCGATATTCCGCCAAGGAGTGACACTCCCACTGGTGCCCAACCTACAAATTTTGGTGTGCGAGTTCGGCCTTGCGTTCGGGCAAATTTGCCCCAACATGTGGCGGTTGATGCTAGCGCTGAACTCGCTATGGCGGCTGTCTGGTTGTGAAGGACCAACCGTGGCGGAAGTGCTGTACTTCTACGAACTGGTATATGTGAAGCGCCAAGGCTGCAGGGGGCAGGTGAATTTGAGTCGGCGTGTGGGAGCGCCGAAGCTGATCGAGAATTTGAGGGACTCTATGTCCTATTGGCGGGGGACCTTCTGTGTGGCCACGGCAGGGTGGGAATACCAGGTCGGGTCCAACGAGGGGGAGCCGACGTTTAGGATTAAGTCGGAGTTTCAGCCTATTCGAGGTTGTTCGTCGAACATAACTGGCGTTTTCCATTTGGCCACATCTTTGGTACTCTTCTAACGATTACAATTTGTTTGTACAGCGGGCTTGCGCTACAACTTGACGCGTGAAGAAGAGTGCCGCGTGACTCGTATCAGAGGCTGTTGGCGGAATCGCAACCTGCTGGACTTTCGCCTCCTCACCGGTTGGGAGTTGCTGGTCGACCTACGCCTGACACGTGCCGTTGGTAAGAAGTCCCCGTCACACTATATCTTCAATCATATTGTCCCAGGCTAACCTGTTGTTTTTTTTTTTTTTAGAAACGCCGCCGGGTAACACGCGAAGTCGCGACGCCTTTGCCAGAGCTATGGACTGTGCGGAGATCGACAATTTCCTGGAGACGATGTATGCAGCCGGGCTGGCGGCTCAGCAGACGGTGGTGAATCCGGAAACGCTGGAGTTGAGCCAGTCCGAGGTTCCGGTGACGCTACCAATGCCGCATCACTCCCACCTTGGCGATGACGGCCTGCCCGTCGCCCAAGCTGGGGGCAGCGTGGCAGGCGGGGAGAAGAGGTCTACTACCGCGGTGCCACAGAAAGAGAGGGAGCCCGCCACCCGTCGTGGGCCTCAGAGGAAGCGAGCGGGGACTAGCACTGCCGTTGGGATGGAGCAGTCGGCAAGGGAGTCGAGGCCTGGTGCTGCTGGAAGCACACGGGTGCTTCAGCGAAAGCGTCGTCAACACGACTCCGCCGATGAGGAAGAGGAGGATGATGTGGAGACCATTGGGGCACGCCAACAGAAGAAGGCGCGACAAGGTCCGCTCAAGGCTCCCGCTGTCGAGGTGAGAGAGGTTCCCGCGAGCGACCTGGATTCGTTCGCCGCGTACGCAGAGTTCATGACAGACAGTGAGCGGGAATTCCTTTTCCACCTCTGCGAGGGGCTAGGGTTTGGCGGCCTAGAGGGGATTTCGCGCCCAACTGCCATTGACCAGTCGCCCTTCAGCTCGGCGTTCGGTCACTTGTCTGTTGGCTTGAACGAAATGTTCCTGGCGGCGTCTAAGCAGCCTCTGGTTGAGCGGGAACTCAGGGAGGAGATCCAGGGTCTTGAGAGAGAGTTGGCGGAGGCGAGGGAGAAATTGTTGGAGGTGGAACAACGCCTGACAAAGGCGAATACTAATGCTGCAGATGCACGTGGCAAGCTGCAAGTGGCCATTCAGCGGGACGTGGAACGAAATGACCATGTCTCCAAGCTGGAGCAAAGCATGTCCCTGCTGGAGGAACGGGTGGCCGCCAAGGATAAAAAGATCGATATCCGGCAGCGGGAGTCTGCCGCTAGGAAAGATGAGGTGAAGAAACTGGAAGGTGAGATTGCCCGCCTGAGAGCTGAAGGGGACCGCGCCGCAACCGCCGCTGTTGAAGCATTCAAACAGTCGGCGGATTACAGGAATACGATGAATGAGGCGGCGAAGGCTGGGGCCCTAGCCAACGTAAGGATGCTGAAAAAGAAGGGCGCTATTGACTGGGTGAAGGCGTCCCAGCCCGAGGTCCCGCCGGCTCAGCAAACCCCGCCAGCGAAGAATGTCCCGCCGGCGGAGAGTATGGCCCCTTCCCAAGTTGAAGGTGCTCGCTCGGGGAGTGGAGAGAGTGGCTCTCGACCGGCGGGTGACTCCCAGCGGACTCCTCCTACCCAGTCGAAGGTGTCCAGTGCTGTTTTCCTGGCGGCCCACACTCGAGCAGATGGCACAATAGAGACTCCAAGTCCAACTGCCCGAGGGTCTGACCAAACGAGCCGCGCACATCCGCCGCCGCACGCCGAAAGTGAAGAGGCTGAAGCCAACCCCTTAGATGCTGTACTTCTCTTTTTTTTTTTTTTTTGTGTAGCCACTGAGGCTTAAAGTTTTTGATGTAAAGAACATTTTTGGGTGGGAATTCCCAGCCCGTTTATGTATGAAATGAAGGTTCGAATTTTGGTGCTTTATGATATGGCCTTATAACTTGGAATTTTCTTTTGCAATCAATGAAACATTAAAGGAATTAAGATTGGTCCAAGTGCACTACGTGGCGGACGTGGTCCGCTGACGCTTGCTGGCGTCGCCAGTTGCCCTCAGTGCTAGACTTGGTAACAATGGTTTGAATAATTCCTCGTTTCATTGATAGCCGACTGATCAGCGTTTTACAAAAGCGGGGATGTACCCGTTGGGTAGCTTCCCTTAGCTAAATATTGAACAAAAATTTAGCTAAGTCAAGATGCTCTTGGGTAGCGGCATGATTATTTGTAGTAATACCGAAGGTGTTCGGTATTCCAAGGGTGGGTCGACGTGACGCCATCCTTGCTCATTAAGTAGAAGGTGCTTGGGCTAATGACTTCCGCAATTTTGTATGGACCTTCCCATGTTGGGCGGAGTTTTGTTGGCGGTGGAATGACTTGCTTCATTACCCAGTCCCCCAATTGGAGGTTCCGGGCCTTGACTCTGGCGTTGTAGAAACGCGATACTCGCTGTTTGTTTTGCAAGTTATACAAGTGAGCCTTGTGTCTTTTCTTTTCTAGGAGGTCCCTGTCCAGGTTGATGCCGTCGCTGTTGGTCTCTGGGCAGTAACCTTCGACCCTAGCGGTAGGTTGAGTTACTTCAACAGGTAGGACAGCCTCTGTTCTGAACATCATACAAAAGGGTGTTTTGCCGGTGGCGGAGGTTGGAGTTATCCGGATGGCCCATAGAACTTCTGGAAGCTTCTCCGCCCACAAACCCTTGGCGTCGTCGAGCTTCTTTTTTAGCAATTTCTTGATTATCTTGTTTGCTGCTTCAACCTGGCCGTTGGTTTGGGGATGGGCGACAGATGCAAAACTCAATTTGGTGCCCAAGTTGGCGGTAAAGGAGATAAGTTCCTTGTTGTTGAACTGCGTGCCGTTGTCTGTAATGATTTATGTGGGACACCATAGCGGCAGTAGATGTTTTTCTAGAGGAAGTGAATTACCTTGGCGGTAGTTATTGCCGTCAGTGGCTCCGCCTCTATCCACTTGTTGTTGTAGTCGATGGCAACAATAATGTACTTGAACTGGCCCTTGGTGGTTTGGAATTTTCCCATCAAATCAAGGCCCCACGTGGAGTGAATTCATGGGCCGATGATGATTGACAGCGGCTCTGCCGGTGCATGTGGGAGGTCTGCAAACTGTTGGCATTTGTGGCAAGACCTCGAAATCCGCCGGGCGTCATCACCAAGTGTGGGCCAGAAGTAGCCCTGTCGCATTGTGCGGTTGGCCAAGGATCTGGCGCCCGAGTGGTTTCCACATTCTCCGGCATGGATTTCCGCTAGGACAGCCTGTCCCTCCTCTGGGGTTAGACAACGGAGGTTGGGATGGGTGAATCCCTGGCGGTAAAGCCTGCCATTCTGGATGTTATAGCGGGTTGCTCGCCGTTTCAGCTGTCTCGCCTGGACCTTATCCTCCGGCAATGTGCCGCTGCGCTTGTATGCAATGATCTCGTCCATCCAGCTGAGACTGACCTCAATGCTGAAGATCTCCGCCAGTGTCTTTGTGATACTTGGCCTGTCAAGGCATTCCACTCTTGTGTCCGTTGGACTTTGATGTGGCTGGGCGGTTGCCAGTCTCGCCAGTGAATCAGCTTTGGCGTTCCTTTCCCTGGGGATTTGTGTGATGGTGTGAAATTTGAACTTTTTAAGCAGCGTTTTGACGTACCCCAAATATGCCGCTAACTGCTTGTCCTTGGGTTGGAAGCTGTCGTTGACCTGGTTAATGACTAATTGAGAGTCGCTGAATATGTTGACGCTGTCAGCACCCGAGTCGATGGCAAGGAGTAGGCCGGCAATGAGTGCTTCGTACGCCGCCATATTGTTTGAAGCCTTGAAGTTGAATTTCAATGCGTACTCCGCGTTTAGCCCCCCTGGTCCTGTCAAGATGACTCCAGCGCCGCTGGCCTTGGCGCTAGCGGAGCCGTCCACATGCAGGTTCCAATCCGAGTGTAGAGGAGTTGCTTCCTCAGCGGTTACCATTTCCGTTCCAGGCCCATTCTCGGTACCGGGGTCTGGTTGACGCTCGGTGAGTTCAGCGATAAAGTCCGCCACTGCCTGGCCCTTCATGGCGGTTCTTGGCTTGTAGTCTATGTCGAACTCGCTGAGCTCAATGGCCCACTTGTTGAGGCGCCCCGAGTGTTCAGGGTTTTGCATCACTTGCCTCAGCGGTTGATTGGTTAACACATGGATTGTGTGAGCCTGGAAGTATTGGCGGAGGCGCCTGGCGGCAACGATGAGTGCGAGGGCTAGTTGCTCTAAGTGAGGATACCTTGTTTCTGCTCCGTTCATGCCTCTGCCGGCGAAGAACACCGGGAGCTCGTCTTGGCCCTCTCGCCGGACAATGGCGCAGCTTACTGCCGATACTGAGACCGCTAGGTATATGAACAGTGTCTCTCCTTGCACAGGGATAGAAAGGAGAGGGACTGCCGCTAGGTATTCCTTCAGGCCCTGGAACGCCGCCTGACACTCTGGGTTCCAATTGATGATTTTCTTGTGAGTTGTTTTGAGGAGCTTGAAGAATGGGGCACACCTATCAGTGAGTCTGGAGATGAATCGAGAAAGGGCGGTTAACTTGCCCTAGAGGCACTAGACGTCCACCTTATACTCGGGGTCCGCCAGGTTAAGGATGGCCTGTACCTTGTCCGGGTTAGCCTCGATGCCTCGCTCGCTGACGATGTAACCCAGAAATTTGCTAGCGGTGACCCCAAAGAAACATTTTTCTGGGTTGAGGCGCATACCATAGGCCAGGAGAATGGTTACTATGATCTTAAGGTTTGCCACATGGCCGCTGGCCTTTATGCTCTTAACTAGCATGTCGTCCACATAGACCTCGATGATTTTTCCCAGATGCTCAGCGAACATGGCGTTCATCAACCGCTGATAAGTTGCACCGGCGTTCTTCAGACCGAAAGGCATGACATTGTAGCAATAGAGGCCTTTGTCGGTGGTGAAGGTGGTGCATTCCTGGTCGCCGGGGTGCATCTTGATCTGATTGTATCCGGAGAACGCATCCGTCATGCTGAGGAGCTCATGTCCGGCGGTTGCATCGACTAGCTGATCGATACGAGGTAGCGGGAAATTATCCTTTGGGCATGCCTTGTTGAGATTTTTGAAGTCGACACACATCCGCCACTTGCCGCTGGGCTTCTTGACCATTACCAAATTGGAGATCCACTGGGGATAGACGACCTGGCGGATGAATCCAATGCCCTATAGCTTGGCGACCTCTTCTCCTATTGCCTGGTACTTTTCCTCATCAAAGGCCCTCCGCTTCTGCTTGATGGGATAAAAGGAGGGTTTGATGGTCAGCTTATGAGTGATGATTTCAGGAGAGATACCTGGCATGTCCGCGTAGGACCATGCAAAGACGGCGGCGTTATCACGCAGGAATTGAGTGAGCTCTGCCGCCACCTCTGGGTCTAGCTGGGCGCCTATGCGGACTGTCCGTTCAGGGTGTTCGTCTGAGATGCAGACAACTTTCAACGACGTCTCCGGGTTGACCGGTTCTTTCTTTACATATTTTTTCTCCTCATCTCTAGGGTCTTCGAAAATATGTGGGGGCGGTGCCTGGTTGCCCACTGTCAGGATCTCCTGGCGGCACGCCGAGCGCGCTATAGTCATTGAATAGCATTCCCGAGCCAACTGTTGACTTCCCCTCACACAGCCCGTGCCGTTGGGTGTGGGGAACTTCATGAGAAGCATGTATCCGGCGATGATGCACTTGAGCTTGTTAAGCGCTGGTCGTCCAATGATGGCGTTGTACGAACTGAAACAATCGACAATAATGAATTCCGTATGCACCTCCGCCATGCATGGGCTAGTGCCAATAACGAGTCGCATGTAATCCGACCCCAGCGGTTGTGTGACGTTGCCGGAAAAGCTGAGCAGTGGCTCGTGATCCTAGAGTAGTTTCTTGTTCCGCTTGAGATGGTCGTAGCAACTGCTGAAGATGACGTTGACAGCGGACCCGCTATCCACCAAGATTCTCCCCACAGAAAATTTGCCCAGAATGGCGTCGACCAAGAATGGGTCGTCATGGGGTAAATGCACTCCGCGCTCTTCCTCCTCTGAGAAGGTAATAGGTTCCCAACCTGATCTTGGGAGTTTGGCGGATCTTTCGTAGCGGATGTTGCAGACTTCCTTTGGGTGATTAGCGCGTGCATAGTGTTTCCTTGCCCTGTGGGACATGCCAGTGATTGGGGCACCGCCGTCGATGGTGTTGATACGGCCCAAAGTCTCAATATTAGCGATCACAGGTGGCGGTTGGCGCACCTTGAATTGCTCCATTTTGCCATCACGGTACAAGGTCTCAATGGCCGTTTTGAGAGCATTGCAGTTGTTGGTATTGTGGCCGCTGTCCTCGTGGTATTTGCACCACTTGCCGGTGTTCCTGGGTTTACCCGCTTTTGGGTACCTTGGAGGGGGTGGCGGTGGGATCTGATCCTTGCACTGATTGTAGATGTCCTCATACGAGTCCGTGAGGACTGTGAACACTGCATACCGCTGCGAGGACTCCGCCTGCTTGTTGCGGTTATCCCCATGGGTTGGGCGGTTGCCCTTGTTGTAGTGTTGGTCCCTCTGCCACTTGTTCTGGTGGTGGCCCTGCGGCCACTCCCTCTTCTTGTCAGTTAGAGGTGCCGAAGGGGTCTTGTTAGCGGTTTCCTGATGACTGGGGGATGGCTGTGTTGATTTTGTTAGAGTTGCTGGTGGCGGTGGGGTTTCTCCATATGTGAGGAATTCCGCCTGGGCATGGATGACCGCCTCACTCATGATGCGGTCATATACCGCATTAGGATGATTGTAGTTGAGGTGATAGAGGAATGGCCCTTTGAGGAGTCCCTGCTTGAAGGCCGCCAATGCCATTGTTTTGTCTAGGTCACGGCACTGAGACGCTGCCGCCCGCCACCTTGTGACGAAGGCCTTTAGTGATTCGTCCGCCCCTTGCTTGACGCCGAACAGCTGACTTGTGTTATGATGTCCGGCGGACAATAGGATGAACCGAGAGAGGAAGGCGTGTGATAGTGCGTGGAATGAGTCAATGGACCCTGGCGGACACTCGAAAAATCAACTCATCGCCTCACCGTCCAATGTTTCGCTGAACAAGTGGCACAGGGTGGCGTCGTCAAATGCCTTGTTGTTGGTGACTTTTTTGAAGGTGTCCATGTGGACGAAGGGATCAAACATTCCGCCGTAATGCGACATCTTCGGGGTTTTTGCATACGCTGGTCTGATAGCTTGCAGAATCGCAGCGGTGAAAGGCCTAGGTCTGGAAGCGAAAAGTGGGTTCTGAGTTGGCGCTGGGGCGCCCGACTCCGCCCGGATCAGCCTCTGCTCCAGTTGTTGCATCCTTTCCAATATCTGGGTGGTTGCATCGCCGGCGAAATCAGCCCGAACACTCCGTTGGACCTCCCTGCGCCTCGGCGCAGGCGGACTGCCTTCAGTCCTTGTCCTAGCTTCCGAGCGGTTGGTGTGCGGCAGTGATTCCGCCTTCTGCTCTAGCATTAGTTGGGGGATGGGCGGTGGTCCCATCCCCAATAACTCAGGTGGTTCCAGCGGTATTTGCATCGGTATGGCTGGCTCTGGTATCAATGTGCCAGCGCCGGGTCGACTACGCCTGGTGCTACGTGACTGTTCGCTTTGCGCTGGATTGGCGGTAGCTCCCAGCGTCCTCTTCAGTTCGTCAAAACGTGACATCAGCGTAGCCAACTGTCTTTGGGCCTCAGCCTTCTCCTTACGCTCCTCCTTGCGTTTTCTGTTTGCCTTATGAAGATCCGCCAGTGCCAGCTCGTACATAGTGATGAGATCTTGGCCCGGCGGGCGGCTGCTGCTTGAATTTGCCTCGACGCCGGGGTTGGCCGGGGTTGTGAATAGTGCGCGGTTAACGCCTACAGCTGGGTCGGAGGGTTGGGGGATGGCGGAATGGTCTGCCTGCTCTTCAGCGTTTCCCCCGCTACCGTTAGTCATGGTGATTGTGGTGGGATGACCTTTTGTTCAAGGGTTCCCACAGACTGCGCCAATGTTAATGTTTAAAAGTTCGCCGGTAGCTGAACCTTTATTAACGCCGATCCGGTGGGCTGATCGATACTTGTGGTGTTCTCAAAGCTTCCGCTACCTGTCAAGTAAAATACAAAGGGCGTCAGAGGGAGACCGCGCTGAGCGGTCTTCAACTCTCCGATGCCTAAGTTAGTCAATGTATTTATGTTGACAAAGTGACAGTAGGTAAGTATTGAATGCGTAATCAATGAGAAGAGAGGAGAGAACCTTTTATAGGTGAGGAAGAGGAAGTTCTTCTCTTTGTTTTCGATGTGGGACTGGAATGTTTCAGTTCCCAGCTCTGGGAGCTACTGATGCCATTTTGGCACGGTGCGTGGCGGCGCGTCGGCGGTGATCTGGGGGTGATCTGATGCTGAGGTTGTAGCTCGCCTGGCGGTGTACCCGTATGTCATTCCTTTGGTTGGAATCAGTACCTTTAGCGGTACAATGAGTGTGGCCCATTATAGCTAATTATGCTTGCAAATGTACATGTATGTACATGTCCATATACAGTGACTGACTTAGGCATCGGAGAAGTGAAGACCGCCCAGCGCGGTCTCCCTCTGACGCCCTGTCTATCGTGTTACAGTAAACGGGAATCATCCAATCAGCGGAGTAGCGGTCGTCTGTGGGAACCCTCGAACCTGAGCATTAACATTGGCGTCGTCTGTGGGAACCCTCGAACAAAAGGTCATCCCGCCACAATTACCATGACTAACGACAGCAGGGGGAACGCTGATGAGCAGGCAGATCAATCCGCCATCCCCCAACCCACCAACCCAGCGGTAAGCATCAACCGCGCGCTATTCACCACCCCGATCAACCCCGGTGGTGAGACGAACCCAAGTAGCAGCCGCCCTCCAGGCCAAGACCTCGCCTCTCTATATGAGCTGGCATTGGCGGATCTTCAAAAAGCGAACAGGGAGCGTGAACAAGAACGCAAGGAAAAGGCCGAGGCCCAAAGGCAGGTGGCCACGCTTGTGTCCCGTTTTGATGAGTTAAAGAAAACGCTGGAAGCCACCTCCAACCCGGCGTGGAGCGAGCAGTCGCGAAGCACCAGGCACAGCTGACCTGGTACAGGAGCATTGATACCAGCACCAGTCATGCATCTTCAGGTCCCGCTGCACCCACCAGAACTAGCTG
The DNA here is from genome assembly GCA_024704745.1 of Rosa lucieae. Lineage (NCBI taxonomy): Eukaryota > Viridiplantae > Streptophyta > Magnoliopsida > Rosales > Rosaceae > Rosa > Rosa lucieae. Next base: position 12,758,939 of record CM045495.1, on the reverse strand, counting down.
AAATGGGACCACCCCCTGTGCCCCAGTTAATGTTGGAACAGGAGGCGGAGTCATCACTGCACACCCACCGCTCGAGACCTCGGGCGAGAACAGAAGGAAACCCACCCGCTCCCAGGCGAGATTCAGTTCAGCGGAGTACCCGGCTGGATCCTGCCGGCGATACAACCGCTCAAATACTGGAAAGGATGCAGCAGTTGGAACAAAGGTTAATCCGGGCGGAATCAGGCACCCCGACACCAGCTTCAAATCCACTTTTCGAGTCCAGGCCAGGACCATTCACCGCTACAATTTTGCTGGCCGTTAGACCGGCGTATGCAAAGACTCCAAAAATGTCGCATTACAGCGGTAAGACTGACCCCTTCGTCCATATGGACACCTTCAAGAAGGTCACCAACAACAAGGGATTCGATGACGCCACCCTCTGCCACCTGTTAAGCGAAACGCTGGACAACGAAGCAATGAATTGGTTTTTCGAATGCTCGCCGGGGTCTATTGACTCATTCCAGGCATTGTCGCACGCTTTCCTTTCCCGGTTTATCTTACTATCCGCCGGGCACCACAACACAAGCCAACTGTTCAACGTCAAGCAGGGTATGGAGAAGACACTGAAGGCATTCGTCACAAGGTGGCAAGCGGCAGCATCTCAGTGTCGTGATCTTGATAAAACAATGGCTTCGGCGGCTTTTAAGCAGGGACTCCTCAAAGGGCCATTTCTCTATCACCTCAACTACAATCACCCAAATGCGGTATACGACCACCTCATGAGTGAGGCGGTCATTCATGCCCAGGCAGAGTTCATCACATATGGAGAAATCCCACCACCACCAGGTAGCTCTACCAAAGTCGACATAACCCTCCTCCAGCCAGCAGGGGACCACTAGTAAAACCTCCACACCGCCAACTGACAAGAAGAGGGAGTGGCAGCAGAGTCAGTACCAAAACAAGCGGCAAAAAGACCAGCACTACAAGAGAAACCGCCCATCACACGAGGACAACCGCAACAAGCATACGGAGTCTTCCCAGCGGTATGCAGTATTTACAGTCCTCACGGCTTCGTGCGAAGAAATATACAATCAGTGCAAGGATCAGATCCCACCACCACCCCCGGGGAAATACCCAAAAACAGGAAAGCCAAGAAACACTTGCAGATGGTGCAAATACCACGAAGACAGCGGTTACAATACCAACAGCTGTAACGCCCTCAAGACAGCCATTGAGACCTTGTACCGTGACGGCAAACTAGAGCAGTTCAAGGTACGTCAACCGCCACCTGTGATCGCCGACATTGAGCCCATGGGCCGCATCAACACAATCGACGGTGGAGCTCCAATCACCAACATGTCTCAGAGAGCTAGAAAGCGTTATGCGCGAGCCAATCACCCAAAGGAAGTCTGCAACATCCGCTACGAGCGGTCCGCTAAACTCCCAAGATCTGGTTGGGAGCCTATTACCTTCTCAGAGGAGGAGGAACGCAGAGTACAACTGCCCCACGACGATCCTTTCTTGATCGACTCTATTATCGGCAAAATGTCGGTGGGAAGAATCCTGGTTGATAGCGGCTCCGCTGTCAACGTTATATTCAGTAGTTGTTACAACGGCCTTAAGCGGAACAGGAAATTGCTCCAAGATCATGAACCACTACTCAGCTTCTCCGGTGACGTCACACAACCGCTGGGCTCTGACTATATGCGACTAGTCATCGGTACTAGTCCATGTATGGCTGAAATACATACGGAGTTCATAGTCATCGATTGCTTCAGCTCATACAATGCCATCATTGGTCGGCCGGCTCTCAACAAACTCAAGTGCATCATCGCCGGGTACATACTGCTCATGAAATTCCCCACGCCCAACGGCACAGGCTGTGTCAGGGGAAGTCAACAGTTGGCACGTGAATGTTACTCTACTACTATCGCACAATCAACCCGCCGCCATGAGATACTAGCGGTGGGCAGCCGGGCACCGCCACCAAACATTTTTGAAGGCCCCAGGGAAGACGAAAAGAAGTACGTGAGGAAGGAGTCGGTCAACCCAGAAACATCACTAAGGATTGTCAGCATCTCGGACGAGCACCCTAAGCGGACGATCCGCATAGGCGCTCAATTGGACCCAGAACTGGCGTCGGAACTCACTCAGCTCCTACGTGACAACGTTGCGGTCTTTGCCTGGTCGTATGCAGACATGCCAGGTATCTCCCCTGAGATCAGCGCACACAAGTTAAGCATCAAACCATCCTTCTATCCTATCAAACAAAAACGCAGAGCCTTCGACGAAGAGAAGTACCGTGCTATAAGAGAAGAGGTTGCCAAACTCCAAGGCATTGGGTTCATCCGCCAGGTCATTTATCCCCAGTGGATTTCCAAACTGGTTTTGGTCAAAAAGGCCAGCGGCAAATGGAGAATGTGCGTGGACTTCAAAAACCTTAACAAGGCATGTCCGAAAGACAGCTTCCCACTACCCCGCATCGACCAACTCGTCGACGCAACCGCCGGACATGAGCTCCTCAGTATGATGGATGCGTTCTCCGGCTATAACCAGATCAGGATGCATCCCGACGACCAGGAGTGCACCACCTTCACCACTGACAAAGGCCTCTATTGTTACAATGTGATGCCCTTCGGTTTGAAGAACGTAGGGGCAACTTATCAGCGTCTGATGAATGCCATGTTCGCGGAACATCTGGGCAAGATAATTGAAGTCTATGTAGACGACATGTTGGTCAAGAGCATAAAGGCCAGCGGACATGTGGCAAACTTGAAAATCATAATAAACATCCTCTTGGCCTACGGTATGAGCCTCAACCCGGAAAAATGTTTCTTTGGCGTCACCGCCAGCAAATTTCTAGGATATATTGTCAGCGAGCGGGGCATCGAGGCCAACCCTGACAAGGTACAGGCCATCCTCAACCTGAAAGACCCGGAGTGGAAGGTGCACGTCCAATGCCTCCAAGGCAGGCTAACCGTCCTGTCTCGATTCATCTCCAGACTGACCGACAGGTGCGCCCCATTTTTCAAAGTCCTTCAAACTACCCACAAGAAGGTCATAAATTGGAACCCAGAGTGCCAGGCTGCGTTCCAGGGCCTGAAGGAATACCTGGCGGAAGTTCCACTCCTCTCCATCCCTGTCCAGGGAGAGACGTTATACATTTACCTAGCGGTTTCTCAATCAGCGGTGAGTTGCGCCATCGTCCGGCGGGAGGGCCAGGACGAGCTCCCAGTTTTCTATGCCTGAAGGGGCATGAATGGGGCAGAAACACGGTATCCTCCATTGGAGCAACTGGCTCTCGCACTCATCGTTGCCGCAAGACGCCTCCGCCAGTACTTCCAGGCCCATACAATCCAGGTGTTAACCAATCAGCCACTGAGACAAGTGATGCAGAACCCTGAACATTCGGGGCGCCTCAGCAAGTGGGCCATTGAACTCAGCGAGTTTGACATAGACTACAAATCACGGACCGCCATGAAAGGCCAGGTGGTGGTAGACTTCATTGCCGAGCTCACCGAGCGTCAGCCCGAAACCAAGATCGATGCACCGCTTGGAACTGAAGTGGTTACGGCTGTGGAGCCGGCTCCGCAACAATCAGATTGGAACCTGCACGTAGATGGCTCCGCTTCCGCCAAGGCCAGCGGTGCCGGAATCATCCTAACAGGACCAGGGGGACTTAGCGTCGAATACGCGTTGAAATTCAACTTCAAAGCTTCTAACAACATGGCGGAATATGAGGCACTGATTGCCGGCCTACTCCTCGCCATTGATTCAGGGGCCGATAGTGTCAACATCTTCAGCGACTCCCAGTTAGTTGTTAACCAGGTCAACGACAGCTTTCAGGCCAAGGACCAGCAGTTAGCGGCATACTTAGGATACACCAAGACGCTGCTAAAAAAATTCAAGTTCCACACCATTACACAAATCCCCAGGGAAAAGAACGCCAAGGCTGATTCGCTGGCAAGACTGGCAACCGCCCAACCACACCAGAGTCCAGCGGACACAAGGGTGGAATCTCTGGACAGGCCAAGTATCACAAAAACCCTGGCGGAGATCTTCAATATTGAGGCCAATCCTAGCTGGATGGACGAAATTATTAAATACAAGCGTAACGGAACACTGCCAGAGGACAAGATCAAGGCGCGACAGCTCCAGCGGAGAGCAACCCGTTACAATATGCAGAGCGGCAAACTTTACCGCCAAGGGTCAACTCACCCCAACCTCCGCTGTCTAACCCCAGAGGAAGGAAGGGTCGTACTGGCAACAATACATGGAGGGGAATGTGGAAATCATTCAGGCGCCAGATCCTTGGCCAATCGTACAATGCGACAAGGCTACTTTTGGCCTACACTCGGTGATGACGCCAGGCGGATAGCAAAATCTTGTCACAAATGCCAACAGTATGCTGATCTACCACATGCCCTCGCGGAACCTATGTCAGTTATCGTCAGTCCCTAGATTCACTCAACGTGGGGCCTGGACCTGATGGGAAAATTCCAAACCACCAAAGGGCAGTTCAAATATATCATTGTCGCCATCGACTACAACAACAAATGGATTGAGGCAGAACCTTTGACGGCAATAACTACCGCCAAAGTAATTCACTTCCTTTGGAAGAACATCTACTGCCACTACGGTGTCCCGCACGCAATCATCACAGACAACGGCACACAGTTAAACAATAAGCAACTCATCTCTTTCACCGCCAACCTGGGCACCAGGATGCGTTCCGCGTCCGTCGCTCACCCCCAAACAAACGGCCAAGTCGAAGCGGCAAACAAGATCATCAAGAAACTATTACAGAAGAAGCTCGACAATGCCAAGGGACTGTGGGCAGAGAAGCTCCCGGAAGTTCTATGGGCCATCAGAACAACCCCAACTTCCGCTACAGGCGAAACCCCTTTTTGTATGATGTTCGGGACTGAGGCTGTCCTGCCTATAGAGGTGACCCAACCTACGGCTAGGGTCGAAGGCTATTGCCCCGAGACCAACAGTGACAACGTTCACCTCGACAAGGATCTACTAGAGGAAAAGCGAGACGTAGCCCATTTGCGCAATCTCCAGAATAAGCGTCGGGTATCACGTTTCTACAACGCCAGGGTCAAGGTCCGCAACCTCCAACAGGGGGACTGGGTAATGAAGGAAGTCATACCACCGCCAAAAAAACTCCGCCCAACTTGGGAAGGTCCGTACAAAATTGTAGAGATCGTCAGCCTAGGTACCTTCTACTTGATGGATAAGGATGGCGTCACAACGACCCACCCCTGGAATACCGAGCACCTTCGGTATTACTACAAGTAGTCATGCCGCTATCCAAGAGCATCTTGACTTAGCTAAATTTTTGTTCAATATTTAGCTAAGGGAAGCTACCCAACGGGTACGACCCCGCTTTTGTAAAAGCTGTTCAGACAGCTATCAATGAAACGAGGAATTATTCAAACCATTGTTACCAAGTCTAGCACTGAGGGCAACTGGCAACGCCAGTCAGCGGACTACGTCTCACTCTAACAACACCCAGCGGGGGGTATCTGCCAACGGCGAATCCCGAGGCTACGTCTCACTCTAACAACACCCTCCAAGCGGCGTTAAGGTCAGCTAGTCCCTACGGGACACGGGGACTTGTCAAACAGTCTACGACGACCCTGATCAGGTACGTTGACTCCCGTCACCCGGGTACTAAGATTGGGTTCGCTACCCAACACCCTCTGCTCCGTGCAGCTCCCCCTCAACAAACAAATTGCCGACCATCCGGAGGTCCGTCTTGGCTAGGGAGTGGGGGACTCCCTGGCGGGCCTGGCAGGGGCCCACCCGAAAGGGTATAAAGCGTTTACTCAGAAAATCCATGGCTGACAATGCACTGACGCCAATTATGCTGTTCCAGGTCTGGCGAAAGTAACGCTTCACACCTACGATCAACTCCCCAACCAAGATTGCCCTCCTTGACTGGGGACTTGGGGGACTTGTACCTACATGTGCCAGAATGAGCATAATTAGCTATAATGGGCCACGCCCATAGTACCGCCAGAGGTACCAACTCCCACAAAAGGGATGACCTGCGAAGGCGCGGCCAGGCAGGATACCGCTAGAGCCCTGGGCCACCCCCAGATCACCGCTGACGGGCCGCCACTCGCCGCATCGAGAGAGCGTCAAAAGCTCCAGACGCTGGGAATCGAAGCACATCAATCCCACATCGGAAACAAGAAGAAGATCAACCTCTTCCTCACATATAAAAAGGTTCTCTCCTCTCTCCTCATTAATTACGCAATTACTACTCATTTATTGTTATACTGTCCATATACAGTGACTGACTTAGGCATCGGAGAAGTGAAGACCGCCCAGCGCGGTCTCCCTCTGACGCCCTGTCTATCGTGTTACAGTAAACGGGAATCATCCAATCAGCGGAGTAGCGGTCCGCCCTTCGGACCTGCTTAAAACCAGGGATCGGCCACCGCCGAACCTGAGCATTAACACAAGGTGATTAATCTGGATCATATGTCTGAGTTGAGACCAATTGCTCTTTGCAATGTGATATACAAGATTTGTTCGAAAGTTATTGCGAACAGGTTGAAGGGGATTCTCCCTTCATTAATTTCTCCATATCAAAGTTCGTTTGTACCGGGGAGATTGATTATGGACAACATCCTAGTAGCCAATGAGATTGCTCATTTTGTTCATAACAAGAGAGGGGGAAGTGATTGCTATATGGCGTTGAAACTTGACTTAAGCAAAGCTTATGACCGGATGCAGTGGACTTTTCTCAGGAAGGTTTTGGACCGGTTTGGCTCTGCACATTCTTGGATTAAGATGGTAATGTAGTGTATTAGCTCTGTTAAATATTATTTTTTGGTTTGAGGAAAACCCCGGGGTTATGTGATGCCAAATAGAGGATTAAGGCAGGGGGATCCATTATCCCCTTATCTATTCTTCCTTGGCACTGAAGGTTTTTCGGCGCTGCTTAGATAGAATCAGGATTTGGGTCTTCTCCAAGGTATTGAGGTATGTGCTGATGCTCCTACTATGAACCATTTGTTATTTGCGGATGATAGTATGTTGCAAAGATATTTCCAAAGATATTCCAACGATAAAATCGTGTTATTGAAGTCCTAAACGTTTTAGGATTTGTTTATTTTAATTGGATATCTTTTATTAAAATATCTTTCCTATTAGGAGTCTAATTAGGGTTAAGTCGTGATTATCAAGGATTTGTTCTCTCCTTAATATATTCAGAAAGAGTGCGTTCATTTTTGTACAACTTAGACGCAAGAATTGTTGTTATTCTTGTTTGTTGAGTAAGAGTCTCATAGGAGCGTTGAAACACTTGTTCTGTGTCAAAGTGTTTCATTGATCATTCATACATGTGCCTTGGTTCTCTCGAGATCAGTAGAGAAGGAGTTGATGCATGAAGAGCGATAGTTGCAGATCATTCAAGTGAAGAAGGCAGTCAAGGTTCAAGACAAACACCTCATTAGTCAGTCTAGTGATTGTAGCCGAGAACAGTGCTAATTGTGTTTGTAAAGAAACGTATCATTCATCATTAGTGAATTAATTTGATTTTGGGTTCACAAGAGTAAGAGCCCAGCAGTGTTTTTAATTTCAAATTTGAGGTTTTCACTGCGTAACCAAAAGTTGTGTGTTCGGTGTTATTTTTGGTTTCTGCCCAGTAAGGATTGCAATGTACCTATCAATCTCCGATACCCAGAAAACACGTTTCGTCCTAATATTTTTATAGTATGTTACTAGCTTTCAAATCTCTGTGAATTACTCTGACTCTCGGGTATTTGTGCAAGTAAAGCAACGCTTGAGCAATTCCTTCAATTATACTGAAACACTTCTTCCAATCTAGTAGCATGGCTCTTGTTGAATCTGTCCAATATATCAGTAAAATAAAATTAATTCTGATATTGTTCAAGTAAATTCCTATTTTGTGTCTGGCCCAAATCCTAAGTTACTTGACCTAGTGGTAATAGGGTTTAATTAGAAGAACCTAGATATTCCTATTCAATGTATGATTACATTTCCTTGTATGATTCGGATTCTATGCATTGTAATCCTCTACATAAAGAGGCCCCTATTATCAATGAGAATACACAACAATTTTATCTCAATTCTAGTTTCTCTAAAACACATTATCAGCATGAAACCCTAATCCTGAAACAAATAGCCAAATCCTGATTCAAGAAGCTAAAACCCCAAATTCGAATACAAAACCTTGAAGCCTTTTCTGCCTCCACCTTACACCTTGAAGCCCTCAACCCTAGGAGTCCCGAACCGGCGGCGCCACCCCAAGAACCTGCCGGAAACCTACTGAACCGGCTATCGGAAGCTCCAAACCACCCGCAGCAAATACTCCACTAGTTCACCACCTTTCGAGCCCCCAATTTCTACCAAATTTTGACAGCATGAGCTCCTCAGACCGAAAATTCAGTAACAGGAAGAAATAGCCCAAAAATCGGTCCGAAAGATCCTGAACCGGCAACGTGAACATCCGGCAGAAAAACCTGCAGTAAAGGAAAAAGAAAAAAAAGGGAGGAGGAGGCAGCCCAAGCCGAGCCCAGAAGCCTTCTAACCCAAATCTAGAAGCCCAGAAGCCCACAGTCAACTCGGCCCATTGACCAACAGGGCCTGCCACGTCATCAGCCGGGACCCATTGCCACGTCAGCATTTGGGACCCATTGCCACGTCAGCACAGGGACTCACTGCCATGTTATCATCCGGGGACCCACTGACACGTCACCATGACCACGTCAGCATCGGGGGACTCGCTGACACGGCAGCATCGCCATGTCAGCATAAGGGACCCACTGCCATGTCAGCACCGGACCCCACTGCCACTTCAGCACCGGTCAACGCCGGTTGACCGTTTCTGGTCATCTTTCCGGCTACTTTTCCGGCCAAATTTTTTGGCGACCTATTTCGAGGTATTTTTTACTAAAAGTTCCTTTTTTTTTTAGTTTTTATTCAATTTCTCTTCTTTTTCTCGGGGACTTGCAACCTCCCTTCTTCTACTCCCCTTTCTTCTTCATAGGGGAGACCAAAAGCGAACTGTGGGGGTTCGTGCTCACTCCAAGCTAGGAGCTTGTTGAGATCTCCAAACTTAGAGTTTGTAGAGAATTTATGATCGACCACTTACATCATTGTTTCAATCTAATCCAATCCCTCTTGGAATAGAATTTCTTGGAAGCAACTACTCTCGGAAATTCCTAATTTCTTGAAAGTGACTATGCTAAATTTTTTTTATAGTTTTCGTGGTAGCCTTTTTTTGCTCCGAAAAAAAACCCTAATTTCTTGTTCTCTTTCAGGATGAGTAACCTGGACAAATTGGACTTGCTCCATTGGGAACAACTGGCTCTGGATATCACAGGTGGGTTCGTGATGTCCGCCAGCATCTCAAGGCCAATGGAATCTTAGATACGATTCTCGAGCCTAGCCAGGACGTGCTAACTGTTGAGCAAGCTCAAGCTTTGGAAGCTAATGACTCGTCATATGGATGATTCGCTCTAGTACGAGTGCATGAATGAAGAAGACCCCAGAAGGATGTGGGTCTCACTCGAAGAAAGATTTGGCAACGTCCGTGACTCCCTGCTTCCTGACCTAGAAGTGAGATGACATAGCCTCCGCTTCGGTGATTTCAAGTTAGTTCTTGACTACAACTCGGAATCACTTCGCATTAAATCCTTGATGGAATTCTGTGGTAAAGAGATCACATATGCGATGTTGATTGAGAAGACTCTCTCTACCTTCCCCGTCTCTGCATTGATGGTTGCTAAGAACTATCGAATCAATGTTACTGCAGGACGGATCACAAGGTTTCATGAGCTTGTTGGAGCTATAAATGTCGCTGAAAAGCATGACAACATCCTTGTGAAAAACTATAATTCGAGATCCGTAGAAACAGAGCTTATTCTAGAATCCAATTATAGTCACGCCCTTAAGAGAGGACGCCAAGAGCGAAACCGTAATCTTAGGGATACTTATGGATGTTCTGGTCCATATAATTTCTCTACTTGGGAAGGTAACCGCCAAAATAGGCCAACACGAAACCGAAGAGGTCAACGTGGAAAGAGAGAGAGAGGCAACGCCTCTGGCCATGTTGGTGGCGTCACCAACACTAATAGCCATCTAAATGACGCTTTCAAAGCACCTCAATCAATGGAGTCTGAGCAAAGAGATGTATGTTCTCGATGTTGAGTATCCGGTCACTGGGCACACATTTGTAGAGCTCGTGAAGAAATTGTCACCGCCTACAAAGCATATTGTGAAGCAAGAGAAGCTCACTATGTGGAACAAGAAGATCAAGAAGATGATCTAGGGTGAAGGATTGAAGACTACAAATTTGGCTGGGATCAATAGATCACCAATTCTGTTTAAGTCTTTATTTTTCCAAGAGATGTAATATGCAATTGCCATATACTTTATAGTAAATGCCATTGGTTGAGTTTTTCTTCACATAGGCTCATCCAAAATGAGTATGATGTCTAGGAAGGTTTTGAGATATGTGGTACTTAAGGGAGCTTTGCTCCACCGACATCTCTCTACTCACCTGGTCATATTTATTTTGGAGTTACCAAAAGAAGTCAAGCGACTACCTTTGTTTTGCATTAGCAAGCATTTGGATTAGATTCTCCTAATGGTTAAGAGACAATGACGTACTCTGTTGGCTTATGAATAAAATTTCGAGTTCTTTTCATTATGACTCCATTTTAATTCTGAAGATATTACTTTGTGACTACGATGGCTGGGCCATCAGTATTAATTCAAGAACATGGAATAGCCCAAGTTCCCCTTGCCAAATGGCACCTTGATTACTGTCACAGAAACTCTCTACGCTGCTAGGGAAAATCGCACCTATGAATAGTCAACTGATTCTATGCGAAAATGCATGTAGAGAACGGAAATGGGTTTGAGAGCTTGTTCTTGTTTTGGTATTTTCTGGGTAACTGTTCTTGATGTTCTTGGGTACCAACTGATATAGGTATAGGTTAGATCTTGTGTGAGCTAACTGATTTGGGTTTTAGGGTTTTGGGATGGCCGATATCATAGAGATTTCGAGCAGTGAAGATTCTAGATCTGAAGTGTCGTTCAACGCGGCGGATAGAAGTTTTATTGACTCGTTGCGTCCGTCTGCCCGTGCAGGAACCTCACTGCCAGAACCGCTAGAAGTTGAGCCACTACAGACCATTCCGTGGGACGTAGATATGGGTCGTGCACCGCATCCAGAGAGTTCTAGGGCGGGGGAGGCTGCCGCTGCCCACAATAGGCACGAAGAGCGCTTAGAAAGTAATAGTGCAGCCAGCGGTTCCGCTGGGGGGGAGATGTAGCGGGAGAGGATACCGAGTCGGCGTGGGTGTTTGAGGATGGCACCCCCGTTGATGAGGCGGGAGGTAAGATGACTGTTGTTGCCGTCAACCGGCTGAAACGGGTGTTCCGGTTGCCCGACGACGGTGGAGGAGAAAGCCTCGATCCTGCCAGCGGGCCACGCCGCCATGCACGAGGCCATATTCCGTGAGGGAGTGACCGTGCCGCTAGTGCCAAACCTTCAGATCTTGGTGTGCGAGCTTGGCATTGCCTTTGGGCAAGTCTGCCCCAACATGTGGCGGTTGCTGCTGGTGCTTAACTCGTTGTGGCGGTTGTCCAGTTGCGAAGGACCGACCGTGGCGGAGGTACTACACTTCTACGAACTGGTGTATGTGAAGCGCTAGGGTTGCAGAGGGCAAGTCAACCTCAGTCGTCGCCAATGAGCTCCCAAGCTGATCGAGAACCTGAGGGATTCCATGTCCTACTGGCGGGGTTCCTTCTGCGTTGCCACGGAGGGGTGGGAGTACCAAGCGGGTTCCAACGAGGGGGAGCCGACGTTTAGAATTAAGTTGGAGTTTCAGCCTATTCGAGATTGTTTGTCGGTCTCCGCCGAACATGTCTGGAGGGGTTTCTTTTGTTTTTTTGTTTTTTTTTTTTTTAACCTTGTACTTTGCACTAACAATGACCTTTTTGTGCAGCAGGGTTGCGGTACAACCTGACTCGTGAGGAAGAGTGCAGCGTGGCATGCATTAGAGGTTGCTGGCGGAATCGCAATTTGCTGGGCTTCCGTCTCCTTACAGGCTGGGAGTTGTTGGTGGATCAACAACTGACTCGTGCCGTTGGTAAGTACTCTCCGCTGTACCACACCTTTACAGAGACTGCTCCATGCTGACAGTGGGCTTTTTTTTTTAGAAACTCCGCCAGGGAACAAAGCAAGCCGTGACGCCTTCGCGAAAGCCATGGACCGTGTCGAGATCGACAATTTCTTGGAGGCCATGTACGCTTCCTGTCTAGCGGCACAGAAGATAGTGGTGGACCCAGAGACGCTGGTGCTGAGCCCGTCCGAGGCTCTCGTGCTGCTGCCAATGCCACACCACTCTCATCTTGGTGGTGACGGGCTGCCTGCTGTTCAGGCTGGGACCGGTGCGGTGAGCGAGGCTGCTCCGCGGAAAGAGAGAGCGCGGCCATACGGCGCGGGGTGCAGAAGAAAGCAATGCACCCAGCGGAGGGTGTCACCGTAGCGGGGTTGGAGCCACCGACGAGAGGTTCAAGGCCTGCCGTCGCTGGAAACAAGCGGGTGCTGCAGCGAAAAAGCCGTCAACCCGACTCCAGCGGGGAAGAGGAGGATGCCGTGGAGATAACTGGGGCCCACGAACAGCCGAAGAAGGCAAGGCAGGCTCCGCTCGAGGCTCCTGTTGATGTGGCGAAAGCGGCGGGTACGAGTGACCTGGACTCATTTGCTGCTTACGTCGAGTTTCTGAATGACGGTGAACGGGAGTTCCTGTATCACCTCTGCGAGCGGTTGGGGTTCGGCGGCCTGGAGGGGATTGTTCGAGACAATCGTCGTTAACCAATCGCCCTTCAGCACGGCATTTGGGCACGTCGCCATTGGACTGCATGAAATGTTCCAGGCGGCGTCAAGACAGCCCCAAGTTGAGTGGGGGCTCAGGGAGGAGGTGGCGGGCCTACAGAGGGACTTGGGGGAGGCCTAGGAAAGGTTGGCTGATGTCGAACGACGCTTGACAAAGGCCGACTGTGATGCGGCAAACGCTCGTGGCAAGCTGGCCATTGCCATTGAGAAGGACTTGGAGCAGAACGAACAGTTCTCCAAGTTGGAGCAAGACACGTCCCTACTGCGCGATAGGGTGGCCGCCAAGGATAAGAAGGTTGAAATCCTTCAGCGGGAGTCTGCCGCCAGACAGGCCGAGGTAAAACGGCTGGAGGGTGAAGGTGCCCGCCTAAGCCCTGAGGGGAGCCGCGCTGCGGCCTCCTCCGTGGAGTCGTACAAGAAGTCGGCAGAGTACAAGAAGGCAATGACTGAAGCAGCGAAGGCCGGTGCCATGGCTAATGTGGAAATGCTGCAGCAGAAGGGTGCCATCGACTGGGCGAAGGCATCTATGCCGGTCGTGCCGCCAGCGAAGAAAACTCCGCCGACAACAAGTACCGCCCCTGCCACTGCCCCCGGTCAGGTTGAAGGTGCCTGCTCTGGTAGTGGGGAGAGTGGCGGACTCCCGGAGGGCGACTCTCAGCGGACTCCTACCCAATCCGAGGTGTCCCGTGCTGGGTTCCTGGCGGGCCACACCTGGGCGGATGGCACAATAGAGACCCCCACTCCCACAGCCCGAGGCTCTGACCAAACAAGCCTCTCACATCCGCCGCAGGCCGCCAGTGGAGATGCCGAAGGTAGAGGAGCCGACCCCGCCAACCCCGCCAACCCCGCAAACCCCGCCAACCCCTGAAATAGGAGTAGAAAAAATTTTGTAGCCGCTAAGGCATACTTCATCTGATGTAAAGATTAGCGCTAAAGTTAATGAATTTTCAGAGTTTGGTTATTTTGTTTTCAATGTCTTGTACCGCTAGAGTTTTGACAATCTTGCTTTTGCCAACAAATGAAACATTAAAGGAATTAAAATTGATCCAAGTGCACAGTGTATCGGACGTGGTCCGCTGACCGGCGTTGCCAGTTGCCCTTAGTGCTGGACTTGGTAACAATAGTCTGAATAATTCCTCGTTTCATTGATAGCTGACTGATCAGTGTTTTACAAAAGCGGGGTCGTACCCGTTGGGTAGCTTCCCTTAGCTAAATATTGAACAAAAATTTAGCTAAGTCAAGATGCTCTTGGGTAGCGGCATGACTATTTGTAGTAATACCGAAGGTGTTCGGTATTCCAAGGGTGGGTCGTTGTGACGCCATCCTTGTCCATTAAGTAGAAGGTGCCTGGGCTAACCACTTCTACAATTTTGTATGGACCTTCCCAAGTTGGGCGAAGTTTTGTTGGTGGTGGTATGACTTCCTTCATTACCCAGTCCCCCAGTTGGAGGTTGCCGGCTTTGACCCCTGGCGTCGTAGAAACGCGACACTCGTTGTTTGTTCTGGAGATTGTGCAAATGGGCTGCGTCTAGTTTTTCCTCTAGGAGATCCCTGTCAAGGTTGACGCCTTCGCTGTTGGCCTCGGGGCAGTAGCCTTCAACCCTAGCGGTTGGTTGGGTTACCTCGATAGGCAGGACAACCTTAGTTCTGAACATCATACAGAAGGGGGTTTCACCCGTGGCGGAAGTTGGGGTTGTTCTGATGGCCCATTGAACTTCCGGGAGCTTCTCTGCCCATAAACCCTTGGCCGTATCGAACTTCTTCTGTAATAGCTTCTTGATTATCTTATTTGCCGCTTCGACCTGGCCGTTGGTCTGGGGGTGGGCTACTGACGCAAAACGCATCTTGGTGCCCAGGTTGGCGGTGAAAGAGATGAGTTCCTTATTATTGAACTGTGTGCCGTTGTCCGTAATGATTGTATGCGGAACACCGTAGCGACAGTAGATGTTCTTCCAGAGGGGGTGAACGACTTTGGCTGTAGTTATTGCCATCAGGGGCTCCGCCTCTATCCACTTGCTGTTGTAGTTGATAGCGATGATGATGTATTTGAACTGACCTTTAGCGGTTTGGAATTTTCCCATCAAGTCTAGGCCCCACGTTGAGTGAATCAAGGGACCGATGATGACCGACATTGGTTCCGCCGGGGCATGTGAAAGACCAGCATATTGTTGGCATTTGTGACAAGATTTTGATATCCGCCGGGCGTTATCACCGAGCGTAGGTCAAAAGTAGCCTTGTCTCATTGTGCGATTAGCCAAGGATCTGGCGCCCGAATGGTTTCCACATTCTCCACCATGTATTGTTGTCAGCACGACCTTTCCCTCCTCTGGGGTTAGGCAGCGAAGGTTGGGGTGAGTGAATCCCTGGCGGTAGAGTTTTCTATTCTAGATGTTGTAGCGGGTTGCTCTTCGCTGGAGCTGTCGCGCTTTGATCTTGTCCTCTGGCAATGTCCCGTTGCGCTTGTACTGAATAATTTCGTCCATCCAGCTAGGATTGGCCTCAATGTTGAAGATCTCCGCCAGGGTTTTTGTGATACTTGGCTTGTCCAGACACTCTACCCTTGTGTCCGCTGGACTTTGGTGTGGCTGGGCGGTTGCTAGTCTTGCCAGTGAATCAGCCTTGGCGTTCTTTTCCCTGGGGATCTGTGTAATGGTGTGGAACTTTAATTTTTTTAGCAGTGTTTTGACGTACTCTAAGTATGCCGCTAATTGCTGGTCCTTGGCCTGAAAACTGTCTTTGACCTGGTTAACGACCAACTGAGAGTCGCTGAAGATGTCAACGCTGTCTGCCCCTGAATCAATGGCGAGGAGTAGGCCGGCAATGAGTGCTTCATATTCCGCCATGTTGTTAGAAGCTTTGAAGTTGAATTTCAATGCGTACTCGACGCTGAGCCCCCCTGGTCCCGTTAAGATGATTCCGGCACCGCTGGCTTTGGCGCTAGCGGAACCGTCCACGTGTAGGTTCCTGTCTGACTGCCGGGGAAATTGCTCCTCAGATACCACCATCTCCATTCCTGGTTGTGCTCCGACCTTAGATTCGGGTTGTAGTTCGGTGAGCTCAGCAATAAAGTCTGCCACCGCCTGGCCCTTCATGGCAGTTCTAGGTTTGTAATCGATGTCAAATTCGCTGAGCTCAATGGCCCACTTGCTGAGGCTCCCCGAATGTTCAGGGTTCTGCATTACCTGTCTCAGCGGTTGATTGGTTAACACATGGATTGTGTGGGCCTGGAAGTACTGGCGGAGGCGCCTGGCGGCAACGATTAGTGCGAGGGCGAGTTATTCCAAGGGTGGGTACCTTGTTTCCGCTCCGTTCATGCCCCTGCCGGCATAGAACACCGGGAGCTCATCTTGGCCTTCCCGCTGGACGATGGCGCAGCTCACCGCTGATTGTGATACCGCTAGGTAAATGTATAATGTTTCCCATTGCACAGGAATGGAAAGTAGCGGAACTGCCGCCAGGTACTCCTTCAGGCCCTGGAATGCCGTCTGGCACTTTGGGTTCCAATCGATGACTTTCTTGTGGGTTGTTTTAAGGACTTTGAAAAATGGGGCGCATCTGTCGGTCAGTCTGGAGATGAATCGAGACAGGGCGGTTAGTTTTCCCTAGAGGCATTGGATGTGTACTTTCCATTCTGGGTCCTTCAAGTCGAGGATGGCTTGTACCTTGTCAGGGTTAGCCTCGATGCCCCGTTCACTGACAATATACCCCAGAAATTTGCTGGCGGTGACGCCAAAGAAACATTTTTCTGGGTTGAGGCGCATACCGTAGGCTAAGAGGATGGTTATTATGATTTTTAGGTTTGCCACATGTCCGCTAGCCATTATACTTTTGACCAACATGTCGTCTACGTAGACCTCGATTATCTTGCCCAGATGCTCAATGAACATGGCGTTCATCAGTTGCTGATAAGTTGCCCCTGCGTTCTTCAAACCGAAAGGCATCACATTGTAACAATACAGGCCTTTGTCGGTGGTGAATGTGGTGCACTCCTAGTCGTCGGGATGCATCCTGATCTAATTATAGCCGGAGAAGGCATCCATCATGCTGAGGAGCTCGTGTCCAGCGGTTGCATCGACCAGTTGATCGATGCGGGGTAGTGGGAAACTATCTTTTGGGCATGCCTTGTTAAGATTTTTGAAGTCAACGCATATCCCCCACCTGCCGCTAGCCTTTTTGACCATCACCAGGTTGGAAATCCACTGGGGGTGGATGACCTGGCGGATGAACCCAATGCCCTGCAGCTTGGCAACCTCTTCTCCTATAGCACGGTACTTCTCCTCGTCGAAGGCTCTGCGCTTCTGCTTGATAGGGTAGAAGGATGGTTTGATGCTCAACTTGTGTGTGATGATTTCAGGGGAGATACCTGGCATGTCTGCATATGACCAGGCAAAGACCGTAGCGTTGTCACGTAGGAACTGAGTGAGCTCCACCACTCAGCTCTGGGTCTAATTGAGCGCCTATGCGAACTGTCCACTCGGGGTGCTCATCAGAGATGCTGACGACCCTTAATGATGTTTCCGAGTTAACCAGCTCATTCCTTACGTACTTCTTTTCGTCATCCCTGGGGTCCTCAAAAATATTTGGTGGCGGTGCCTGACTGCCTACCGCTAGGATCTCGTGGCGGCGGGTTGATTGTGCTATAGAAGTTGAATAACACTCGCGTGCCAACTGTTGACTTCCCCTGACACAGCCTGTGCCGTTGGGTGTGGGGAATTTCATGAGCAACATGTATCCGGCGATGATGCACTTGAGTTTATTGAGCGCTGGCTGACCAATGATGGCGTTATATGAGCTAAAACAATAGACAATTATGAACTCTGTATGTATCTCAGCCATACATGGACTAGTACCGATAACTAGACTCATATAGTCAGAACCCAGCGGTTGCGTGACTTCACCGGAGAAGCTGAGCAGTGGTTCATGATCTTGGAGTAGTTTTTTGTTCCGCTTAAGGTCGTTGTAACAACCACTGAATATAACGTTGATAGCGGATCTGCTATCAACCAGGATTCTTCCCACTAACATTTTACCGAGGATGGCGTCGATCAAGAAAGGATCGTCATGGGGCAGATGCACTCCACGTTCCTCCTCCTCTAAGAAGGTAATAGGCTCCCAACCAGACCTTGGGAGTTTGGCGGATCCTTCGTAGCGGATGTTGCAGACTTCCTTTGGGTGATTAGCCCGTGCATAACGCTTTCTAGTCCTGTGGGACATGTTGGTGATTGGAGCACCCCCGTCAATGGTGTTGATGCGGCCCAAGAGTTCAATGTCAGCGGTCACAGGTGGTGGTTGGCGTACCTTGAATTGTTCCATCTTGCCATCATGGTACAAGGTCTCAATGGCTGTTTTGAGAGCGTTGCAGCTGTTGGTATTGTGACCGATGTCCTCGTGGTATTTACACCACCTGCTGGTGTTTCTTGGCTTTCCTATTTTTGGGTATCTTCCAGGGGCGGCGGTGGGATCTGATCCTTGTACTGATTGTATATTTCTTCATATGAGCCCGTGAGGACTGTAAATACTGCATACCGCTGGGAAGACTTCGTATGTTTGTTGCGGTTGTCCCCATGAGATGGGCGGTTTCCCTTGTAGTGCTGGTCCTTCTGCCGCTTGTTCTGGTATTGGCCCTGCTGCCACTCCCTCTTTTTGTCAGTTGGCGGTGTGTTGGAGGTTTTGTTAGTGGGCCCCTGCTGACTGGAGGAGGGTTGTGTCGACTTTGCTAGTGCTGCTGGTGGCGGTGGGGTTTCTCCATATGTGATGAATTCCGCCTAGGCATGAATGACTGCCTCACTCATGAGGTGGTCGTATACCGCATTTGGGTGATTGTAGTTGAGGTGATAGAGGAATGGCCCTTTGAGGAGTCCCTGCTTAAAAGTCGCCGAAGCCATTGTTTTATCAAGATCACGGCATTGAGATGCCGCCGCTCGCCACCTTGTGACGAACGCCTTTAGTGTTTCTTCCGTGCCCTACTTGACGTTGAACAGTTAGCTTGTATTGTGGTGTCCAGCGGATAGTAGGATGAACTGAGAAAGGAAAGCGTGTGACAATGCCTGAAATGAGTCGATGGATCTTGGCAGGCATTCGAAGAACCAATTCATTGCCTCATTGTCCAGTGTTTCGCTGAATAAGTGGCACAGGGTGACATCATCGAATCCCTTGTTGTTGGTGACCTTCTTGAAGGTGTCCATGTGGACGAAGGGATCAGTCTTACCGCTATAATGTGACATTTTTGGAGTCTTTGCGTATGCCGGTCTAACAGCCTGCAGAATCACAGCAGTGAATGGTCCTGGCCTGGACGCAAAAAGTGGATTTGAAATTGGCGTCGGGGTGCCCGACTCCGCTCAGGTCAATCTTTGCTCCAATTGCTGCATCCGTTCCAGTATCTGAGCGGTTGCATCGCCGGCGAGACCCAGCCGGGTATCCTGCTGAACTGATCCCCGCCTGGGAGCGGGTGGGTTGCCCTCGGTTCTTGCCCTAGGCCACGAGCGGTGGGAGTGCAGCGATGACTCTACCTCCTGTTCCAACATTGGCTGGGGCACATGGGGCGGTTCGATTCCCGCTAGCTCTGGTGGGTGCAGCGGGACCTGCATGTGTACGACTGGTGCTGGTATCAATGCTCCGGTACCAGGTCAGCTACGCCTGGTGCTCCGTGACTGCTCGCTTCGCGCCGGGTTGGTGGTTGCCTCCAACGTTCTCTTTAGGTCGTCGAACCGTGACACCAGCGTGGCCACCTGCTCCTGGGCCTCGTTATTTTCTCTTCGTTCTTGTTCACGCTCTTTGTTTGCTTTGTGAAGATCCGCCAATGCCAGCTCATATAGAGAGGCGAGGTCTTGGCCTGGCGGGCGGCTGCTACTGGGGTTTGTCTCGCCGCCGGGGTTTGCTAGGGTGGTGAATAGTGCGCGGTTGACGTTTACCGCTGGGTGGGTGGGTTGGGGAATGGCTGATTGGTTTGCCTGCTCTTCAGCGTTTCCCCCGCTATCGTTAGCCATGGTGATTGTGGCGGGATGACCTTTTGTTCAAGGGTTCACACAGACGGCGCCAATGTTAATGCTCAAAGTCCGGTAGTAGCCGATTCTTCGTTTAACGTGGGTCCGGTAGGCGGACCGCTACTCCGAGGATTTGATGACTTCCGCTTGCTGTAACACGAGAGACAGGGCGTCAGAGGGAGACCGCGTTGGGCGGTCTTCACTTCTCCGATGCCTAAGTCAGTCACTGTATATATGCATCATAGCAATAAATGAGTAGTCAATGCGTAATTAATGAGGAGAGAGGAGAGAGCCTTTTATAGGTGGGGAGAAGGTTGATCTTCTTCTTGTTTTCGATGTGGGACTGATGTGTTTCGACACCCAGCGTCTGAAGCTTCTGATGCCAACTTGGCACAGCGCGTGACGGCGCGTTAGCTGTGATCTGGGGGCGATCCCGGGCTCGGGCGGTAGCCCGCCTGGCTGTGTCGCCGCAGGTCACCCACTTGGTGAGATTCGATACCTCTGGCGGTATAATGGGCATGGCTCATTATAGCTAATTATGCTTGCAATCGTACATGTAGGTACAGCCACTAAGGCTTTTTTTGTACCTTGACAATATTTTTGGGCGGGGAGTCCCGACCGTGAATATATGCATTATTGTTTCTCTGAAATTTTCGAAGTGTGTGATTGTTGCTTGATAGCATGATTGTGTTGTTTGAATGTTGATATACCGCTAGAGTTTTGACTTGTGCTTTTGCTAATCAACGAAACATTAAAGGAGTTAAAATTGTTCTAAGTACACGATGTAGCGGACATGGTCCGCCAAATGTTGTTGGCATTGCCAGTTAACTTTTGTGCTGGACTTGGTGACAATGGTTTGAATAATTCCTCGTTTCATTGATAGCTGACAGATCAGAGTTTAGAAAAGCGGGGTTGTACCAGTTGGGTAGCTTTCCTTAGCTAAATATTGAACAAAATATTTAGCTAAGTCAAGATGCTCTTGGGTAGCGGCATGACTATTTGTAATAATACCAAAGGTGTTCGGTATTCTAAAGGTGGGTCGTTGTGACGCCATCCTTGTCCATTAAGTAGAAGGTGTCGGGGCTGACGACCTCCACTATTTTGTATGGTCCTTCCCAAGTGGGACGGAGTGCCGTTGGTGATGGGATGACTTCCTTCAATACCTAATCCGCAAGTTAGAAATTCCGGGCTTTGACTCTGGCGTTGTAGAAACGCGATACCCGTTGTTTGTTTTGCAAATTGTGCAAATGGGTCTAGTGGCATCTTTCCTCGAGGAGATCTTTGTCGAGGTTAGTGCCTTCGCTGTTGGTCTCAGAGCAGTAGCCCTCAACCCTAGCGGTAGGTTGGGTGACCTCAATAGGTAGGACGACCTCAGTTCTGAACATCATACAGAATGGTGTTTCATCGGTAGCGGATGTTGGGGTAGTTCTGATGACCCATAGAACCTCTGGGAGCTTCTCCGCCCACAAACCCTTGGCGTCGTCGAGCTTCTTTTTTAGCAGCTTCGACTTGGCCGTTGGTTTGGGGGTGAGCGACAGATGCAAAACTCATCTTGGTGCCCCGGTTGGCTGTGAAAGATATGAGTTCCTTGTTGTTGAACTGTGTGTCGTTGTCTGTGATGATTGTATGGGGGACACCGTAGCGGCAATATATGTTCTTCAAGAGAAGTGAGTTACCTTGGCAGTGGTTATTGCCGTTAGTGGTTCTACCTCTATCCATTTACTGTTGTAGTCGATGGCGACAATGATGTACTTGAAATGACCATTGGCGGTTGGGAATTTGCCAAGCAAGTCCAGGCCCCATGCGGAATGAATCCATGGGCCAATGATGATTGACAGGGCTTCAGCTAGGGCAAGGGGGAGGTCAGCGTATTGTTGACATTTGTGGCAACACCTTGACACCTTTCTGGCGTCATAGCCGAGCGTGGGCCAGAAGTAGCCCTGTCGCACTGTGTGATTGGCCAGAGACCTGGCGCCTGAGTGGTTTCCACATTCCCCGGCGTGTATCATTGCTAGCACGACCTTTCCGTCCTCCTGGGTCATACACCGGAGGTTGGGGTAGGTGAATCCTTGACGGTAGATGTTAACGTTAGTGACCGAGGGGTCTAATTAACGATAAGTAACGAGAGAGAGAGAGAGAGAGAGAGAGACACAAGCGAAGTATAGTGGCTCGTCTCCCGCCTTAGCGGGAAACTACGTCCACTTGAATGTTACACCAGTGTGTTGAGCCTTGCGGCCCAAGGGGATTACAAAATATTTAATGGAATGTGTTGAGTTGTGGGAGGAGGCATTCCTTTTATTGGTGAAGGAAGCCATCTCCTTTACATTTTCTTAGATGTGGGACAAGAACCCACTATTCTAGTGTAGAAAGGCCTATTATGAAGGCAACTTGGCAAGGCAGGGAATGTGGCTTCCCGGCGACATATTGGTCATTTCCAGATACTGTAGCGTAGGTTGAACATAGGGCTACAAGATGCAAGTAGCTGTTGGGGCTCACCATGGCTTGTGGGTGTCCCAAAGAGGGTGTTGCTTATGCTTGGTGAGATAGCAAATTAGTCATGCTAGTGAGAGGTATCTACAAGTCCCTGAAGTCCCCAAGTAAGAGGAGCTTCTTGGTTGGGGAGTTATAAACATGATGTCACCAAGCATAAGTAATCTCCGAGAGGCGCCTAGCCCCTACAAGTCCCGAACTTCTTAAGCAAGAAGGGACTCATTTAACCTGCACAATGAGACGAAAAATGCGCATATGTAGAATGCTTTGTTGTATTGGTTATTGCTCGTATTAAGGGAATGCGAAAAGAATTCGATTTGTAGCGAACAACAAATGGTAGAAGAATTCAATATTCCATTAATGTGTATGAACATGTTAAATATTGGTGGTTGTATATGTGGATCTTATGGCCATATAACACGCACAATAGATAGAGGCAAGTGTAATGGGTGTCCATATAAAATTGTGGGAGTAGTCCCGGTGACATCGTATGAAGCGTTTGTGAACTTGGGGCTTAAGTAAAACATGTTGGACATGATCGAGCAAGGTGGGTTGTTCGAGCAAGTTGGGTGTAGTTGAGTGTATAGGCATTGTGCGAGCATGTGAGGCGTGGCCCAAGAGCAAGTCGTGGCCATACTCGACACCCAAGCGAGTCGTAACCCGAGCAAGTCGTTTATCCGAGCATGTTTTAGTAAGTCGTAAGTGTCACAAACTTCTAGATGAGTGTCACATATTTATTTAATTGAGTTGCAATGAAGTAGTAGCATGGCATATGTGTATAGTATGTACTTGTAGTAAAGTTGCTAATGACATTTTGTAGGCATGCTTAATGGAGACATGTATAGTCATGGCAAAGGCTCTAATTGCAAGAGCGTAAGAGATAAGATAGAGTGACTTATCTTATACCGAGCACGACGGTCCATTGCATCGGCGAAGCACCATAGTAGAAAGCTAATGATTTCGTAGACTGAAACGGTGCTTGTGCCTCCTTAACATAAGAGAAATGATTAATAATCAATCCATGTAGTTTAATTGATTAAACATGTGTATATGTAGCCTCGTGTTACAATGTTAAAAATGCTACAACCAGTGGCGGAACCAGGATGAAATTCCTGTCTAGGCTAATTAGAAGGGCACAATAATTTTTTTTTTTTTTTTTTGAGGTTTGGAACCCAGTGGTTTGAAATTCCTGTCTAGCCTCACCTATCCACAATCCACCGACCATCAGAGTATCAGACCATGATCAACAAGACAACAAGTCAACAAAAACATCAGTCGGTAATTCTAACTAAAAATACATTCATCAATCATCAATCATCAATCATCAATTCATTATCTAACTAAAAATCCACCGACTGAGTGACTGACCTTCACCCAGTGACCGACACATCGTCACCTATCTTGAATTCTTCATGAATCCATGATCAAGAATCAAGAATTCAAGATCCTCAATTCCTCAACTAACATGGAATCTCTCTCTCTCTCAGTCTCTCAATCTCTTTGTCTCTCTCTCTCCCCCAAATCTCAACTCATACACAAAAGCCCAACAGCCCCAACTCACAACCAGACGGCCAGACCTCAGCTAACATGGAATCTCTCTCTCTCAGTCTCTCTCTCTCTCAGTCTCCCTCTCTCTCTCTCTCTCTCTCTCTCTCTCTCTCTCTCTCTCTCTCTCTCTCTCTCTCTCTCTCTCTCTCCCCCAAATCCCAACTCATACACAAAAGCCCAACAGCCCCAACTCACAACTAGTGGTAGCAACTAGCAAACAGAATCGACAATCATAGGAAAGAGATATGGGATTTCTTTGAGGAAAGTCAAGAAACCCCATTGGGAAAAACAGAGCAGCAAGAAGTGAAGAACAGAGGAGATTGATAAAGCTTCATACCTTGTTTCAATCCATAAGTCCATAACCTCCATCGAAAGTTCGAAACACTAGAGGTCTAGAGTACGGGACTGGGAGCTGGGAGTACGGGACTTCTACATGTAATTTTTTTTTTCTTTGGGCTGGTATGGGTTAGAGGTAGAGATATCTATATACTTAAGGGTTTTTTGGGCTAAATGTTGTCTAGGCTTGAGCCTATATAGCCCACCATGTGCTTCCGCCACTGGCTACAACTCTACGCAATTGCTATCTCACATATACGCACAACGTCAATTTACCGTTTACACGCTTGAATTTCGTAAGCATGGCCATGTGCAAATTTGTACTATATTTGAATCATGTGAAGCAAAAAATCTGAGATCTTAGGTATTGTGCGGTCAAGATGTGTGACCAAACATCACTAAGTATCAAGGATAATTTAAAGAACTCACAGTAAGGCCATGTCCATGAGGTCAATAAAATATGGCGGCAAGTCTTGTTTTAGATGTCTAATGCTAGTGGAAGCATGAATAATGAGCTAGTCTCTGATGCATGCACAGCAGCTATTCTCTAGAAGAGGACAAAGGAGTGGCCACTGATACCTTGATAAAGATGTGTATAATAATATGGGAATAATGCATCAATGGTTGTTGGCCACAAAGTTTATAGATAATGTTAAAGTAAGACCATGCATGTTGATACATGGTACTGGGGCCAGCACCATATTGTCATGTGAACACATGAAACTAGAACAGGTGAAGTATATGTATGGCTAGCAACAATTAATGAATGATGGTCTTTGTAAATGCCACGTGCAGAGATGTTATAGATAGTAATTACCCACTTCTGATAGAGCATAGACATACGTGTGCATGTATGTAACATAGGCACGATGACATTCCAATTATGGCATTCAAATAAGATTGAATGCATGAGTCCTATCAGGCTATCACGTAGGCACGTGTATGAACACATATATAACCGACCAGAGATATGCATGAATGGCAGACCGCGTTGTAGATATGCATAATATAGGATAAGGACTTAGCTTTTCTGCTGCGACACCGCTCAGCAGGTCCGGCTCAAAGAGGCTTACTGTTATGAGTCGAGTATCAGAGATGGCGCTACTAGGTGTCTGAATGGGTCACTGAGATGGTGGGTCATGAGATGGTTGGAGCTGATTGTGCTGTGATTGTAGTTGGGCGGTGCCGCTGACGGAAGCCTGGCGGAGGATTTGTTCAGCGGAACTTGGCCGGCGAAGGCTTGGAACATCAGCTAAAAGGCGTTTGGAGCTAGCTGTCGTGCTTGGTCAGTGGGATCCTCTGTTGGCGTTGGCGGTGTAGCCTAGCGGAGGAGAAGTTCGGCGGAGCTGACCTCGCTGATGGAGCTTTGGTCAGCTGAGGAGAAGCTCAGCGGTGAACAGTCCAGCGGAGGAGAAGTTCGGCGGAGCGGAGCGGAGCTCAGCTAGAAGACCTCGTGGATGGAGCTCTGGTCGGCGGAAGAGAAGCTCAGCGGTGAACAGTCCAACGGAGTGGAGCGGAGCTCAGCTAGCGGACCTCGTGGATGGAGCTCGAAGCTCAACTGAGGTTTGAGTTCTGTGGAGCTTCGGGTTTGGCGGAGGTTTTGCTGGTCAGCGGAGGAGCATGTCTGATCGATTGAAAGAGAAACCAGTGGCCGACAGAGTCCAGCGGAAGAAGTGTCGCTGATGGTGCTCTGGCGGAGCAGTTGAGGCTAGCGACACTCAGCGGCAAAGTTCAGCGGTGACTCCCAACGGAGGAGTTCTGCGGTGAATCTAGTCGGTGAAAACCAGCGGAGGAGGGCTGGCATAGTGGAGCGGAGGTTGCTGACCGCTGGGCATAGCTAGCGGTGGTGTGCCGCCGGTGTTGATGATCGAAGAATGGCCATGGGTGTCCAGAGTAAATAGCCGCTCAAATTTTTTTTATTTTTTTTTTGAAGTTGAAGTTGACCATTTGTTGACCACGTTTGTTCGTCGTTGACCGAACTTGATCAGCCCTGAAGGGCGTTGATCGACTCAAGTTATGAGTGGGTGTAGCGTTGACTTTTCTTTAACTTGAAACCTTGTAACTTAGCAAGCACTGGGAACAAATTTATGTTGAAAAATTTTGTTACCGCCAAGGATGGGGCTAGGTGCAATGCTTGCTAGCGGTTTATATAATAATTCAAAGAAGAAAAAAAAAGAAAATGGCAGTGAGCAATTTTGATAACTCAAATTGAGCTTCGTTAAGATGACTTAACTCAATGGTAAGTGTCGAAGCCTTTGTGTTGGCTACCCACAGACGGCGCCAATGTTAACGTTAGTGACCGAGGGGTCTAATTAATGATAAGTAACGAGAGAGAGAGAGAGAGCGACACAAGCGAAGTACAGTGGTTCGTCTCCCGCCTTAGCGGGAAACTACATCCACTTGAATGTTACACTAGTATGTTAAGCCTTGCGGCCCAAGGGGATTACAAAAGATGTAATGGAATGTTTTGAGTTGTGGGAGGAGGCATTCCTTTTATAGGTGAAGGAAGCCATCTCCTTTACATTTTCTTAGATGTGGGACAAGAACCCACTATTCTAGTGTAGAAAGGCCTATTATGAAGGCAACTTGGCAAGGCCGGGAATGTAGCTTCCCGGCGATAGATTTGCCATTTCCGGATACCGTAGTGTAGGTTGAACATAGGGCTACAAGATGCAAGTAGCGGTTGGGGCTCACCATGGCTTGTGGGTGTCCCAAAAAGGGTGTTGCTTATGCTTGGTGAGATAGCAAATTAGTCATGCTAGTGAGAGGTATCTACAGTAGAGCTTCCCATTTTGGATGTTATAGCAGGTTGCCCTCCGCTTAAGTTGCCGCGCTTCGACCTTGTCTGCTGGCAGCGTTCCATTGAGCTTGTACTCGATGATTTCATCCATCCAGTTGGGATTGACCTCAATGTTGAAAATCTCCGCTAGGGTTTTGGTGATGCTTGGCTTGTCAAGACATTCCACCCTTGTGTTTGTTGGACTTTGGTGTGGTAGAGTGGTTGCTAGTCTTGCCAGTGAATCAGCCTTGGCGTTCTTTTCTCTGGGGATTTGTGTGATGGTGTGGAATTTGAATTTTTCGAGAAGCGATTTAACGTATCCCAAGTATGCCACCAACTACTAGTCTTTGGCCTGGAAGGTATCGTTGACTTGGTTGACGAAAAGCTGGGAGTCGCTGAATATGTTGACGCTGTCAGCACCGGAGTCGATGGAGAGGAGCAAGCCTGCAATGAGCGCTTCATACTCCGCCATGTTATTTGAGGCTGTAAAATTGAATTTTAACATGTATTCCATGTTCACTCTTCCTGGTCCTATCAGGATAATGTCGCTCCACATGCCTTGGCGCAGGCGGAGCCATCCATATGTAGGTTCCAGTCAGTCTGTTGCTTAGGTGCTGGTTCCTCAGCAGTTGCTATGGCGGTATCACCCTCCTCTGGCCCTGAGATGGGCTCATCCTGCTGCTCCGTGAGCTTAGTAATGAAGTTGACCACAGCTTGACCCTTCATAGCAGTTCGTGGCTTGTAGTCAATGTTGAACTTGCTGAGCTCGATGGCCCACTTATTGAGGTGTCTGGAGTGCTCAGGGTTTTGCATTACCTGCTTCAACGGTTGATTCGTCAAGACATGAATTGTGTGGGCCTGAAAGTACTGGCGGAGGCGTCTAGAGGCGACAATTAGTGCGAGAGCAAGCTGCTCCAGAGGAGCATATCTTGTTTCTGCCCCATTCATGCCTCTACCGGCGTAGAATAGCGGGAGCTCGTCTTTTCCTTCTCGCTGTACAATGGCGCAGCTTACCGCTGATGAGTATACCGCTAAGTAGATATAGAGAGTCTCACCCTGTACAAGAACGGAGAGAAGTGGGACTGGTGCCAAATATTCTTTCAAGCCCTGGAACGCCGCTTCACAATCTGGTGTCCAGTTAATTACTTTCTTGTGGGTCCTCTTCAGAACCTTGAAAAATGGGAGGCATCTGTCGGTGAGTCTGGAGATGAACCGAGAAAGGGCGTTTAGTTTTCCCTGCAGGCTCTGGACGTGCACCTTCCATTCCGGGGACTTCATGTTGAGGATGTCTTGCACCTTATCAGGGTTAGCTTCTATGCCTCGTTCACTGATGATGTATCCGAAGAACTTGCTGGCGGTGACGCCAAAGAAATATTTTTCGGGATTGAGGCGCATACCATAGGCCAAGAGAATGGCAAATATAATGCGGAGGTTTTCCACGTGTTCGTTGGCCTTGATGCTCTTGACTAGCATGTCGTCCACGTAGACCTTTATTATTTTGCCAAGGTGTTCCGCGAACATGGCATTCATCAACCGCTGGTATGTTGCCCCAGCGTTCTTCAATCCGAAAGGCATGACATTGTAATAGTAGAGGCCCTTGTCAGTTGTGAAGGTGGTGCATTCTTGGTCGCTGGGGTGCATCTTGATTTGATTGTATCCTGAGAAGGCGTCCATCATGTTGACAACTCATGTCCCACTGTAGCGTCAACTAGTTGGTTAATGCGGGGTAGCGGGAAACAATCCTTGGGGCATGCCTTGTTGAGACCCTTGAAGTCTACACACATCCGCCACTTTCCGCTAGGTTTCTTGACCATAACCAAGTTGGAAATCCACTGAGGATAATTGACTTGGCTGATGAACCCGATGCCTTGGAGCTTGGCGACCTCTTCCCCTATTGCATGATATCTTTCTTCGTCAAAAGCCCTTCGCCGCTGCTTGACTAGATAGAAAGACGGTTTGATGCTCAATTTGTGTGCGATAATTTCAGGGGATATGCCCAGCATATCAGCATAGGACCATGCAAATACGGCGGCGTTGTCTCGTAGAAACTGGGTGAGTTCTGCTGCTTTCTCTGGGGCTAGCTGAGCGCCGATGCGGACTGTCCGCTTAGGGTGCTCGTTGGAGATGCTAATAACTTTCAAGGACGTTTCTAGGTTGACAGGTTTCTTTTTCACATATTTCTCCTCGTCGTCCCTAGGATCCTCATAAATTTTTGTTGACAGTGCATGGTTTCCCACTGTTAGGATCTCATGGCGGCTTGTCGACGGTGCCACAATTGTCGAGTAACATTCTCGTACCAGTTGTTGACTTCCCCTCACGCAGCCTGTCCCGTTGGGTGTAGGGAACTTCATGAGAAGCATTTACCCGGCTATGATGCACTTTAGCTTGTTGAGCGTCGGTCGACCAATAATGGCATTATATGAACTGAAGCAGTCGACAACGATGAACTCGGTATGTATCTCCGCTGTGCATGGGCTAGCGCCAATGACTAGGCGCATGTAGTCAGAACCTAGCGGTTGTGTGACGTCACCGGAGAAACTGAGCAAGGGCTCGTGATCTTGGAGTAATTTCCTGTTCCGTTGGAGTTGGTTGTAGCAGCCATTGAATATGACATTGATAGCGGATCCGCTGTCAACAAGGACCCTTCCCACTGACCATTTATCGAGTATGGCGTCGATCAAGAATGGATCGTCGTGAGGTAGATGCACTCCGTGCTCCTCTGCCTCAGAGAAGGCAATGGGTTCCCAACCAGACTTTGGGAGTTTAGCAGATCTCTCATAACAGATATTGCAAATTTCTTTGGGGTGGTTAGCGCGTGTATAACGCTTTCTTGCCCTATGAGACATGTTGGTGATCAGAGCACCGCCGTCGATGGTATTGATGCGGCGCATGGGCTTGATGTTGGTGACCACAGGTGGCGGCTGACGCACCTTTAACTGTTCCAACTTACAATCACGATACAAAGTCTCAATTGCAGTTTTGAGAGCGTTCCAGTTGTTGGTGTTATGACCGCTGTCCTGGTGGTATTTGCACAACTTGCCTGTGTTTCTTGGTTTTCCCACCCTTAGGTATTTTCTTGGAGGTGGAGGTGGTATATGGTCTTTGCACTGGTCGTATATCTCTTCATACGAGGCCGTGAGGACTGTAAACACTACATACTGCTGGGAGGACTCCGTCCGTTTGTTACGGTTGTCCCCGTGGGATGAGCGGTTGCCCTTGTGGTAATGCTGGTCTTTCTGTCGCTTGCTCTGGTAGTTGCCTTGTTGCCACACTCTCTTCTTATCAGTTAGCGGCATAGCAGAGGCTTTGTTAGCTGTCTCCTGCTGGCTGGAGGAGGGTTGAGTGGACTTTGTTTGCGTTGGCGATGGTGGTGGGGTCTCTCCGTATGTGATGAATTCTTCCTGTGCGTGGATGACTGCCTTACTCATGACGTGGTCATACGCGGCGTTTGGATGATTGTAGTTGAGATGATAGAGAAATGGTCCCATTAGGAGTCCTTGCTTAAAGGCTGCCAGTGCCATTGTTTTATCAAGATCGCGGCACTGAGATGTCGTCGTTCGCCACCTGGTGACAAATGCTTTCAATGTTTCCTCTGCGCCCTGCTTGACGTTGAACAACTGAGTTGTGTTGTGATGTCCGGCGGCCAACAGGATGAACCGAGAAAGGAAAGCGTTTGATAGTGCATGGAATGAGTCGATGGATCCTAGTGGGTATTCAAAGAACCAGCTCATTGCCTCACTATCTAACGTTTTGCTGAACAAGTGGCAGACGGTGGCATCATCAAATCCCTTGTTGTTAGTGACTTTTTTGAAAGTGTCCACATGGACGAAGGGGTCAGTCATGCCGCTGTAATGTGGCATCTTTGGTGTCTTTGCATGTGCTGGTCTGACGGCTTGCAGGATCCTGGCGGTGAATGGCCCTGGCCTGGACGCAAAGAACAGATTTGGAGTTGGCACTGGGGCACCTGCCTCTGCCTGGATTAGCCTTTGTTCTAATTACTACATCCTTTCCAAGATTAGAGCTGTTGCATCACCAGCGGACCCCGCCTGGAGGTTCCATTACACCGACTCTCGCCCGGGGGTAGGCGGATTACCTTCAGTTCTAGCCCTGGTCACGGAGAGGTTGGTACGTGGTTGCGACTCCGCTTCCTGTTCTAGCATTAGTCGGGCAGGGGAGGTGGTCCCATTCCCAATAACTCGGGTGGGTTTAGAGGTACTTGTATCTCTATGATTGGTGCGGGTACCAATCCGCCGGTTTTGACTACGTTTGGTACTCTGTGATTGCTTGCTCTGTGCTGGGTCGGCGTTTGCCTCCAGCGCCTTCTTCAGTTCGTCGAATCTTGACATCAGTGTGGCCACTTGCTTTTGGGCCTCGGCCTTTTCTCTGCGCTCTTGTTCGCGTTCCCTGTTTGCCTTGTGAAGGTCCCCAATGCCAGTTCATACATAGCGGCGAGAACTTGGCCTGGTGGGCGACTTCTGCCTGGTCGGGCCTCCACTGCAATTTGAGTCAGCTAGACCTGGGGTTTGCCTTTGGGTTCCACGCTAGGGTTTATCGGAGTGTTGAATAATGCGCAGTTAACGTTAACCGCTGGGTTAACGTTAGTCGCGGAGTTGGTGGGATGGGGGTTGGCGGATTGATCCGCTTGCTCCTCAGCATTTCCCCTGCTACCGTTAGTCATGGTGATTGTTGTGGTGGGATGGCCTTTTGTTCAAGGATTCCCACAGACGGCGCCAATGTTAATGTCTAAGATTTAGCGGTGGCTAAATCTTGGTTAACGCTGGTCAAATGGGCGGACCGCTACTTGTGGTATAATCAGTACTTCCACTACCTGTCAAGTAAAATACAAAGGGCGTCCAAGGGAGACAGCGCTGGGCGGTCTTCTCTTCTCCGATACCTAAGTTAGTCAATGTATTTATGTTGACAGAATAACAGTAGGTAAGTAGTAAATGCGTAATTAATTAGGAAAGAGGAGTGAACCATTTATAGGTAGGGAAGAGGCTGACTTCTTCCTTGTTTTCGATGTGGGACTAATATGCTTCAGTTCCCAGCTTCTGGAGCTTCTGATGCTGTTATGGGGGTGAGTCGGGGCTCAGGCGGTAGCCTGCTTGGCTGTGTTTCCATAGATCACACTGACTTGGATACACATTTACGCAAGCGTACGTATCGTTGTCAAAATAGGGAAATATTAAGCCCAAAGTTTATCGTACCACGGGGATTAGTGGCTAACCCACAATCCTTGGGTAATCGGAAATAAAGACACTTAGCAAACAAAGAAAAGAAAAAAAAAATAAATAAAAAAGTTAATCTAAGGCACCAAGCCTTAGCAATGCTCGGCTTTGATTTTCACCAAAGCCTAATCAAAACTAAGAGCCTAGTGGTGGATATGCACAAATGAGTGGAAGAGTTTAATATTTGGGGGTTGATTTTAACTTAACAAATAATAATGAAATGTAAACAATAAAAATGAGAATGTCGGGTGTTAGGGAGGTTCCTTCACCCAAATCTCATGTGTCGGAAGATAATCTAATGTAGATGCATATTTCCTATTTTGGCGGTAGTCGTATCCAAGGCGGTTCAAGGCTCAAGGACCGAAATTCCCTTTCATGGTATTCCTACTCCGGTTCAAGGGCCGTAGGGACTCACTTGGCATGAATTAGAGCCGGTTCAATGGTCACTAATTCACATCAAGAGGCGTAGAGATCGAGGAATTAGACTACTAAGCGACCCGCCCGCGCAATCACGCAACGGGTGTAAATCACCATGCTTATAACCCCTCGAATACGAAATTGAAGGTTTCTAGCTTAGGAATTAGAGGGAGTCAAGCCCCTAACTCCATCCTAGACATGCTCAAAATATACACCCTAGAGTTGACTAGGCTCCTAGACATGCATTTTAACCCAACAAAAATAGATATAAGCATCCATCATATGAAAATTGATCATTACATTAAATTAAACATCTTTTACACAAAATTTGGGTTAGGGACACAACCCTAAAACCCAACAAGAAAATTACTCACAACCCATAATCATAGACATCAAAATTACAAAATTCAAATAGAAAAGAGTAGAGAAGTGTAGGAGAAAACAAGAATAATCACAAATAGCTAAAAAGCTAGTATGACTAGTCTTGAATTACAACTCCCACAAAATACCCAAATATTGAATCTTGTAGAGGTTGAGTCTTTGATGAATCTTTAAAGCTTTGGGTGAGAAAATCCTTCAAATCTCAAAATAAAATAGAAAGAAAAGAGGGAAAATGGAGGAGAAGGAGGAGAGGAGAGAGAGCAGCCCAAAAGGGCTGCCTCTGTTTTAGGTGTGGTGCGGCTGTTCTCGAATTGAGGTTGAGAGAATGATGATATATATATGGCTGCAATTATGTGAAGAGATAAGGAGAGTAGGGTGCACGTGCCAGTTAAGAAGGAAAGAACAAAATAATGCACGGTGGGTTTTTAAAAGAGAGAAGAAAGGAATGAAACAGAGGGGCACGTGGCTGTTGTCGAAGGGGAAAAGATGAGGATTTAATTGGTCTTGGGCTGCCATCAAAACATAGGGAAATGAATTAATGAATGGCTGCCAAATGACTCAAGCCAA
Source organism: Rosa lucieae (assembly GCA_024704745.1). Lineage (NCBI taxonomy): Eukaryota > Viridiplantae > Streptophyta > Magnoliopsida > Rosales > Rosaceae > Rosa > Rosa lucieae. Next base: position 12,725,339 of record CM045495.1, on the reverse strand, counting down.
TTAAACAAAGGTTGTTTAATTGCTGCACGTGATTATGGCATGCATGCATAATTAATCATCAAATGATTAATTAATATAATTGTTTCTTCTTCTTCTCTCTTTTCATTGCATTTCCACCTATATTATCGGAAGCAATTAGATTTCGCTCCCTTGATTGCATTGATCACGGTTTACCAACATTGACTATTTCATTCTTCTATCCAAACTCCAGATTGCTCCATTTTCGCACCATTTTCTCACAATTTCCGTAACTCCGCTTATTTCCTACAAAATAAATAAAAGTGGATTAATTGCATAATAATTGACATGAGGATTAACTTAATTCTAGTGTTTTAGATATAATTACACGTATATAAATGCGTGTAATCACACACCGTTGGTTGTAGTAGGTACAGCTGTCGGTAGCATGAGCGTGGCTCATTATAGCTAATTATGCTTGGCAAATGCTCATGTAAGTACATGTTTGCACATCTATTGATTAGTGCACTTGCGAGTACTAAATTAAAATTGACAACAATGTCGTCGCATCGCATAGCCCTCTTCACGACGATTAATCGTATCTTCAGACCTTGGAGTCGGAGAAGGCATCTCGACGGCGTCGGATTCAGGTGGTGTGTAAGTATGGTTATATGGGAGAATCACATTCCATCTGACTGCAACACTCTTGGTTTTGCAATAGTATGTTCTAAAGTTCCAACCCACAAAAGATCGAATATTTGATTTCTGTGGTCTAGGAATTGGCCTTGGAATTGTAGTTGGTTCTCACCTAGTTTTTGACTAGTGTTTTGCATGATTCCATTGCAGGAGTGGGAATATTTAGCACCCTAGAAGATGCAAGAAGTATTCATTATTATCAAATGAGAGTCGTGTACTGTTCCCTTTAGTGAGAGAAGCTCCTGCTTCTCTCTTACCCAGGCTCTCTCTTCTCTGCAGCAACTTTTTCTTCTTTGATTTTCCTCACCCATGTGGTGACTCCTCACCCTCTGTGGTGATTCCTCACCCAAGTGGTGTTTTGATTTCCTTGTTTTCCTCTTCTTTAATTTGCATATGATTTTTGACCTCACTAATCAAATATGTTTTTGGATCTTAGATCTGAATCTCTAAGATATATTCTCAGATTTGTTCTCATGGTCATTCTCAGTTTTTGTTTTGCCTTTGCTCCTCAAGATGTCCAAACCGTGAACAAATCTCCTTCTTCTTGTCTACCTTGCCCTGCCATGGAAGAGTTCGTACTCCTCTGCAACCACCTCTTCAGATCTCAGGTTTCTTTGCTAAGATCTATTTTGGTTTGGTTGTTGTTATCCTTTTATGCGAGATCTTCTCATAATCGGTCAATTGGAGAATGTATGGCGGCTCTGTCCGTATCCTCACCTCTGCAGACCACCCTTGGTTACCTACCCTTGCTCATGATTTCCATCGGAGCTCCGATGTCGAATCTACTATGGCGGCTGCAAGTTAGAGATGAAGAAGAAGCTTTGATTAGGATTTGGGTTTTTTGGGCTGCTTGGGCCTTTATGTTTTCAGTTGTTTCTTTCTTGTATTGTTGATTTCTCTAGTCTTGCTTGTTCTGGCAGTTGACTATGTGAATTATGCTTTGCAGACTTGGTCTGTATTGGGCTGTGTCCCTTGTACTGTTGTTTGGCTTTGAGCCTTGTTAATTGATGCTACCTTTCGACCAAAAAAAAAGGAAGATGCAAGCTGTATTGACGGGCCCATAAATGATGTGTTCATTTAAAGCTTGAAAATTGATGAAAACAACGCATATCAGTATTGCTAACTTAGGTCCATGACAACTAGATTATATATAGAAATAGAACGAAGAAATTTCTGACAAGCAATTTACAAAAACAAAATTTGTGTCCTCATAAGACCCAAAGAAAAAGATGAACGAAACTAAAATTCTAATGTAAATTTTATTGATTAATAAAATCTCAATTGACCAAAAAAGACTATCAAACATGGTTTTTTTGTACTGTTTTTTTTTTTTTTTTTTTGATACAATTTTTATGTACTGGTTCTGGTATTGCTTGGCTGCTAATGCTTCAGAAGGAATCTTAATCCATTGGCTGCTGATGCTTCATAAGGAATCTTAATCCATAGTATTTATTATTTTATATCTAGGTGTATGCAAGCAGTTTCTAGTTTTGTTGACTTGGTATGGTTAGTTAGCTGTTCATCTGATGATTCTGATTTGTTCAACTAGGAAGGAGGTTTATGGGATCAATTCATATTCATAAGAGAGTTCGTAATATGTTAGTAGCTAGTTGGTAAATGCCAAAAATGAACAAAGGCATTTTGTGGTAGCAGGGAAACAAATGAAGACTGCTTAGCTTAAGAGGAATTATTAAGGATAGCAAGAACAAATTTCTTCATTACTTGGTTTTCATGTAGCATGGTATCTTACGTCTTTTTCTTGTATGTAGTACTATTGCTGTGCGCTTATGACAACCTATTTTGTTCTGCTAGAGATACACTAACATCTGACGATCCAGTTATCGATGATGGATCAGAAGCTCTTGTTTCAGCAGGAGGTGAGTTTGAACTGGGTTTCTTCTCTACTACTACGGGGAAAAGATATGTGGGCATATGGTATCATAAGGTCACTCCAAGAACAGTTGTATGGGTTGCCAACAGAGCTGAACCTCTTCCTGCAGATTCCACTGGAGTTCTTACAATTGAAGAAGGGAATCTCCGCGTGTTTGATCATGTTACTGGGAAGCGTTATTGGTCAACAGAGATTGGAAAATCTTTTAACAAGACAGTGAAGATAATGGATTCAGGGAACCTGGTGTTAAGGGATACTGGTGAGTTGACAGCGGATCCTTTGTGGCAGAGCTTTCAAAATCCAACTGATACATTCATTCCTGGGATGCGAATGGATAGTAACTTGAAGTTGACTTCATGGAGCGACGAAGATGACCGACGAACTGGGAACTACACCTTCGAACTAGATCAAGAAGGGAAGTCAGAGAACCAGTTTACCATCTTAAATAGTTCGTTTCGTTACTGGAAAAGTGGAGAGCCAGGTAAATATTTACGCTCAGATGAGATGCGTCCTGAGGTAGCTTACTTGTTATCAAATTTCAGCAAGAATTCTTCTCTTAATACAACTCAGCCTCAATTTGATTACAATTATACAAGATTGGTGATGAATTCTACTGGAGTGCTCAATGGTTTGACCTGGAATGACACCATTAAGCAGTGGGTTGTGTTTTTCTCTGCGCCAAAAGATCAATGCAGTGTGATTAATGCTTGTGGAAACTTTGGCAGCTGCAACATTAATAATACCCCGCTGGTGTGCAAATGTTTGCCAGGTTTCAACCCCCAGTTTTTAGAGAAATGGAAATATGGAGATTTTTCAGATGGATGCAAAAGACAGTCGTCCATATGTGGCATGAAAGATACCTTCTTAAGCATAAAGGTGAACAAAGTGGGAATCTGGGAGTCATCGACCAATGTTACCAGTGATACAGAATGCGAGAAAGCGTGCCGTGGTAATTGCAAGTGCCAGGCTTACTCATCTGATTCATCTGTAAAGGCCACTGTTCGAAGGGATGATCTGAATATCTGTTATCAATGGTCCACGGATCTAAATGATCTTGTAGAGGAGTCTGGTGACAATGGCAAGATTCTCTATGCTCGAGTTCCCATGCCTGATTTAGGTATTGCATTTCACTCTATTAACTGCCCCTAAAACCTTTCTAAACATGAACACTAAAGCATGATGCTAGAAGAGTGAACATAAATGGTGTATGCTATTTTCTTAGTTTGTCTTGACAGTTGAATGTTACACGTACTTGTGCAGCATCAACTACAAGAGACTGTAAACCTTGTGGCACAACTACAATTCCTTATCCTCTGAGCACTACTGGAACAGATTGTGGCGACCCCATGTACAAAAGTTTCGCGTGCAATGCCTCCATTAATGAATTTAGCTTCCTTGGACCAGATGGCAAATCCTTTAGAGTTATAAATATCAGCCGAAGTACACAACGATTCATTATCAAATCCAAAAATATGAATTATTGTGATTCTAGAAACAGAGTGCTGAACATTTCCTTCCCGTTTAAGGTAATCAGTTGGTGTAGTTCTGACCAGATGAGGAAATTTATTTCTGGCATAGATTCATCCAGCAGTCCTTCAGTAATAGAGATGGGTTGGGAGCCACCATCGGAAGCAAACTGCACTATCATAGACTGCAGGGATTGGTCATATTCAACTTGCAAAACAGTAAGAGGGGGAGAGAAAAAATGCCTTTGCAATACAAATTTTCAATGGAACGGCATTGACTTAAATTGTACTCAAGGTGAAAATGCTGTGCTTCTTGTAAATTAATATTTCTATATTGAGTCCACTGCTGCTGAAGACAGTGGTACTGCTAAAGATGATTATTTTGATTGAGATTTTGTCTAACCATAAATGAAAAATAACTGAATACATGTGAATTTCCCTGAAGCCTTTTATTATATCAGCCTTATTATCACTGGATTATGCTGCTTCAGAATGTTCAGTGATTATAAAAGTTCACTTGTGATTTTTCTCCTTGGTTTCTTGCAGAAGGAAATCTACAAGAGCTATCAAATAAGAGTTCAACGAAAAAATTGTTATTGTCTCTGGTTGTCGTGGCAGTCATAAGTGGGATTTTTCTGGCATGCATCATTGGTTTTTGGATATGGAGAAGAAAGATTACAAACAGACGAGGTAATTTTTTATTTTTTTTAATCTCAGAGGTAACATTAAATTTCTACATTAGATGCATTGTTTTTGTTTTCGTGCACTCTATGCATGAAACTATGCAGAGTTTGTTCTGTTAAATGTCAGAAAGAGAAAATGAGTAGAAAATTGTTCAATTCCATGTGTTAGATCAAGTAAGTCGTCCGCAGCTCGATAGTGAAAGACGAGTCAAAGAACTCATAGACACGAGTGACTTTAATGAAGAAGCTGACAAAGGCATAGATGTACCTTTTTTTGATTTGCAAAGCATACTAGACGCTACAGATAATTTCTCAATTGGAAACAAGCTTGGACAAGGGGGGTATGGGCCTGTTTACAAGGTAATTTAGCAGTAATTGTTTTGTCATTTCTTGACGATTGAGCTACTACAATACTTATTTGTTGTCAAGGGCTAGTTGTAAGTTTTCATGTTTTAAGAAATTATACTGGTTTTCAGGGGATCTTTCCTGGAGGTCAAGAAATTGCTGTAAAGAGGCTATCAAGAGTTTCGGGACAAGGCTTACAGGAGTTTAAGAATGAGGTGGTGCTAATCGCCAAACTTCAACATCGTAATCTTGTAAGACTCAGAGGATATTGCATGAAAGGAGAAGAAAAGATTTTACTCTACGAGTACATGCCTAACAAAAGCTTAGATTCCTTCATATTTGGTTCGCTTCTAATCCTTGATTTTACCTTTTTTACCGTATAATATAATGTTTGTTGATTGACTGAACTACCATAACTACTAAATTTTTTATCGAAATGGATAATGCCAACTTTGCAAGATCATACACAAAGCATGTTTCTCAATTGGGAGATGCGGTTTAACATCATTTTGGGAATTGCTCGAGGACTTCTTTATCTTCATCAGGATTCCAGGTTGAGGATCATTCATAGAGATTTGAAAACCAGCAATGTTCTTTTGGATGAGGAGATGAACCCCAAAATATCTGACTTCGGCTTGGCCAGGATTGTTGGAGGCAAAGAAACCGAGGCAAACACAAATACAGTAGTAGGAACCTAGTAAGTACATACTTCAAGGTGTATAGTTCATACAATGAATTATGATATCCTTATTTAAAGTTCTTCCGCGCCCATATGTCTTTGATTGTATAACAATTTGTGATGTAGTGGTTACATGTCGCCGGAATATGCATTGGATGGAAATTTCTCTGTCAAATCAGATGTCTTTAGTTTCGGTGTGGTTCTTCTAGAGATAATCAGCGGAAAAAAGAATGCAGGATTTTATCAGTCCAAACAAACTTTCAGTCTCCTTAGTTATGTAAGTGCAGTTTAATCTTTTTTTTTCTGTTTTAGCCAGTGGCTAGGTAAAGTGTCTTGTATATTTAGTATCCACTCTTGTCCCATTCATACTCATGCTACGTTGGATTTTCAACATTTTCTCAGACATGGGGACTCTGGACAGAAAACAAGGTGTTGGATTTAATGGACAACAATTTGGAAGAAAGTTGCAACAGAAGTGAATTTATAAAGTGTGTAAATGTTGGGCTCTTATGCGTACAAGAAGATCCAGTTGATCGCCCTACAATGTCAAATGTTGTTACCTTGCTTGACAGTGAAACTGCAATCCTACCAACTCCTAAACAACCAGCGTTTTTTATACGGAGAGGCAACTCTAGCACAGCTTCCTCTTCTACTAAACCAGAAACATACTCTGAAATAACTACTCTGGAAGGAAGATAACTGCTATGAAATAACTACTCTAGCACAGCTTCTTGAACTTATGTGTTGGTGCTGCTATGTAGATTGTAGAGTACTATATAAGAAGCAAGCAGTGTTCTATTTCTCTCTGTGTATCAAACTGAGAGTTATATAGGATTTGGGTGTATTGGCATTTTGGGCAGTGAGAGTTGTTTATAAACTCTAGTTATAAGTTTCTCCAAATTGATCATAGCACAATTTATTACTTGCTCCGAAAGTGAATGTAACTCAATCAAACCGATTGAGTGAATCATTATCTTGTTTCTTATGCCTCTGCTCAACATGAGTACGGTAATAGTGGTGTTGTTTGAAAGCTCAAGACGATTATTCAATATTCGTGACATCCAATAATTATTTAAGTCCTTCATCATGTTTTTTTTTTTTACTTTGTCAAGGGGAACCCAAACACTTCCTAATTAAGCCCAAGATAAACTCTTTCAGCGCACGTGAAATGCTCCAACTGTGCATTGCAGCACAGTGTCTGGCCACTTTGACAGCTTCGGGGTTCGAACCTAGGTTAGAGAGCACACTCAACTAGACAAGAACCACTAGACCACTTACAGTAGTTGTCCTTCATCATGTTATAAGCAAAAAAAACTTTGTTATAGATACTTTGACTAATTTGAGCCACTCAATTAGGGACGAAAAAGTTTGGGACAATTGTCTTCCTCTTAGTGTGTTAATGGCCTTCAACTGTGACTCATTTGGGTGGGTGGGTTGTAGAATATGATACATGGACCGGTCCAACAAAAATACAAGCTAGCTGACACATGAGGTTTATCCATGCGAGGAGAAATATTGAAAAACGAAGCTTAAACTCTAGTCGCGTAGGCGCCGCTGAAAGAATGAAAAAAGAAATGCCTACGCATAACCATGATGCTTGTATGTTCACCATGGAGTTGGACAAGGCAATATCGACGCCATTAAGCAATTTGATTACAATTATACGAGATTGGTGATAAATTCTACTGGAGTGCTCAATGGTTTGACCTGGAATGACACCATTAAGCAGTGCGTTGTCTTTTTGTCTGAGCCAAAAGATCCATGCAATGTGTTTAATCACTACCACAAATGTGGGCTAAGGATACTAATGTATCCCCACGTTTACCCTAATGGTGACAACATAATTTTTTTTATTTTAAAGGGTTTGGAACCCAGCCTAGCTGGGAGGCTCAGCCCCACGCCCGGTTTCATTTATTATATTAATAGTATGATTTTGCAACGGGGGGGACATAAAACCTGAACCCCGTGCTACAGGAAAACACTTACAATAATCCTCGTAGAGAATATCCTGAATAGTAGCAGAAGTCTCATCTAACCAAACATCATCAATAGCAAACAAACTGGCAAGGTGCGCAAGTCTATCAACAACACCATTTGCTTCACGGTAAATATGACGAATTCTAAATGGACCGAAGAAAGAAAGAAGAAGAGTCTGCACCTCATGGAGTGAAGGGTGGAGGTTAGAGAAGTACAAAAATTAGAAAGCCATCATTGTTTGTTCTTTAATCTTTAGGTTTCTCATAAATGGTTACTATCAGATTTTATTGAATTTGTAGATCTGACCTTTGTATCAGTCTTAAATTTTATATTCTTTACACCAATTAAATAGAGAATTACTGCCTAACTAGATCTTTCCTGATGTAGGACGAGAATGTGCCCAATTTAGCCAAAAAATCATAAAAGCAAAGAAGAGACGTAGAATCAAGAAGAGTGATTGGAAAATAGGTAACTCACGCGTAATGAGATTATTAGCCGCTGGAATATTCAAGAAGATTTGGTTTTGGACTTTTCAGGTTTTTCGTGTGAAAAGTCAGGTTTTGATTTTGAATCAGATTTGACTAACTTTTGGCCAGAATGTCTGTTTGAGACGCATGATACCTTTCCGGAATGGGAACGACGAGATCTTCAAGACTCACTTTAGTGAGCCCTATCAGATTTAGGCCAAAATGTATCGTCTTAATTATCCGATTTGTGATTTCATATTTTTAGGCTAGTTTTACATTCTTTTTATTTTAGGTTTTCTAGTTTATTTTGGATTTGTTTTGTTTTAATCCGTGGGCTTTAGGGTTTCATTGTTAGTCGCCCTAGGGTTTCTTTCCCATATATAAGCAACCTTAAACGGCTGCATAACCATCTTTTATCATATTATCAATCAAAATTGAGAATTTTCTCTTTTATCTCTGGTGGACTCCAGAATCTTTGTTTTAGGTTTATTGCTTGTAAACCTAGGGTTACTTCCGCCCGCGTCAGTAACCCTAGGTTTACAAGCAATAAACCTAAAACAAAGATTCTGGAGTCCACCAGAGATAAAAGAGAAAATTCTCAATTTTGATTGATAATATGATAAAAGATGGTTATGCAGCCGTTTAAGGTTGCTTATATATGGGAAAGAAACCCTAGGGCGACTAACAATGAAACCCTAAAGCCCACGGATTAAAACAAAACAAATCCAAAATAAACTAGAAAACCTAAAATAAAAAGAATGTAAAACTAGCCTAAAAATATGAAATCACGAATCGGATAATTAAGACGATACATTTTGGCCTAAATCTGATAGGGCTCACTAAAGTGAGTCTTGAAGATCTCGTCGTTCCCATTCCGGAAAGGTATCATGCGTCTCAAACAGACATTCTGGCCAAAAGTTAGTCAAATCTGATTCAAAATCAAAACCTGACTTTTCACACGAGAAACCTGAAAAGTCCAAAACCAAATCTTCTTGAATATTCCAGCGGCTAATAATCTCATTACGCGTGAGTTACCTATTTTCCAATCACTCTTCTTGATTCTACGTCTCTTCTTTGCTTTTATGATTTTTTGGCTAAATTGGGCACATTCTCGTCCTACATCATTTCCAGCTTTTGAGGCCTATTGTTAACTAACTAATATCACTGTATCAGGGTGATGAGGTGAATATAATTGTCAAAGTCAAACGCTAAACTGCTCCATGGAAAGCTCTCAGAAGGGAAACACAATCACAAGGATATCATCTTGTCCTTGATTCGTCATCACTCTATTTGAACTTTTTAAGTAAGATTCTTAAATGACTGGTCATATGCAATTTCATTGCTAGTTTTAATCTAGTTTGTAGATTTTTAAACTTGATGAGTTATGTGGCGTAGCAATACTACTTTTAATGTATGTCTTATATGTTAAATTGACATGTAGCATTTATTATTTTCTAGGGGGTTATAATCTGAAACAGAAAGCTGCAAGAGCTTATGAACGAGGAGACAAAAAAATGTTGTTCACTCAATAAGGTACGCCTAAAATCTATTCGATCTTATGTAAATGTGAATAATGATGTATAGTTCTAGTTCAAGAAAACATATTTATGGCCTGAGTATTCCTTGACCGAGGTTGGAATGGCTTTGCATACAATTGCAATAATAGTCTAATAAGTGGCCTGAGTAAATATGCATCCTGCATAAAAGTGGGCTAATACCACCATTCATATATATGATGGTATAATTGCAAACGCTCAAAGACTTGATGCATAGTACACTAATGTTCAATATAACCTAGTTTATAGCTTCAGGTTTCACCTTCTCTGTGTCAACCATGCCAATAGATGTTTGATGTATGAGCTCTAACCAGCTTTAACTACATAGTCAATGTGAATGATAATTTTTTGTTTTCAAGTTTCTTCCCCGAAAGAAATTTCATTGCAGGTGGATACTTTCTGGCTAACTTGTGTGATTTTTTTGCTTGCAGTAGAAAGCTATGGACTTTGTAAACTGGACTTGCAGTTCAGTGACGGAAGGAGAGAGATGAGAAGCAATTTCTGGTTTCATATGAAAGAAGACAGTAGTCAACTTTGGAGTCTTCTAGTCTAGGAGGATTTGTATTTATATAATATTCAAAATAATTAAGTTTTCCATGATAATTAAATGAAATATATTGAGTCACCAATAGAATTGGTGTGGTGCTAATTATAGTGATGTATTCAACCACATATTCCACCAATCACAGCATTGGTGTGTTGAGTCATTGTCACCAATGTATGAACAGTATCCATTAGTTGAGGCACCAAAAAAATGATAGTGAGCCCATGGGTATATGTCATGCCATCCATAGCAACCCCTGCAAAAATGGTGACTGGGCCCGTGCCTATTGCTTTTACACACCATCGATTGGTGGTCTGAACCCCAATTCACACCATTATTAATGGTGTCTGAAGCCCAAGTTTGTGGTAGTTAATGCTTGTGGAAACTTTGGCAGCTGCAAGTCTGCAACATCGATAATACCCCTCTGGTAGTCTGGTGTGCAAATGTTTGCCAGGTCTCAACCCCTAGTTTATAGACAACTGGAAATATGGAGATAAATTCGCATAACGATAAGGGAATTGGTTGTTCAATAGGGAGTGTATGCAGCGGTCTGTAGGGTTTTCGTGGAGAACACCTTTCTCTGGAGGAGTTTTATGGACCTATTCTCGATGTTGAAGGATATCGACGTTGAGTGTGTCTCTTCAAACTAGAGTTTGGTTCTAGAGTTGTAATAGGAGAGAAGGTTCCAGATTTTCTAATTATATTCGGATTCTATTTCCTTGTATGACAAGATTATGTACTTTGTAAATCTTTATATAAAGGGCTCCTATTATCAATAATAGAACACACACAATTCTCCCATCTATTCTCTCTGCAATTCCATTTTCACTACAACACTCGAGAGTTTTTTTTTTTTTTTGTGGGGGGTGTTGTCTTGAGCGATGTTGAAGGAGATAGGTTTCTGGCTTGTTTTAAGTGTGCGGAGGATATGCAGAGAGTCTTGAATCGGGAACCTTGGGATTTTGACAGATCTCTGATTCTAATGGCACCGTTGGGTGCGGCTGGGTCTGTTATGGACGTAGCTTTGTCATCTACGGTGATGTGGGTTCAAGCTCATGGAGTCCCATGGAGGTTTCGTACACCAGAGGTGGTGGAAGATATTGGAGGTATGGTGGGTACCTATGAAAGAGTCAAGACTGAGGAGCAGGGATGTTGTGTAGGGAGATTCTTATGCATTAGGGTGCGAATGTATGTTTCATTGGCACTTCTCCGACGTACGGTGGTGAATTTTCCTGGGGTGGGGGATCAGTTGTTAGAATTTAAGTATGAGCGGTTGCCGGAGTTTTGCCAGGAGTGTGGTTTGATCGGTCACCCTACACGGGTATGTGATGAAAAACTAGGGATCAAAAACAAACAGGACTCGGAGAGGCCATTCCCTACTACTACTGTAAGGGCTGAGAAAAATCTGTTTGGTTGATGGCTGGGTCCTCGCATGGGGAGGACTAGGATGGATAGTGCATATAGCGGTGGAGTGAGTAGTGATGTTGGGAGTGGCTCACAATCCCAAAGGTCTGAGGGTGGAGGAAAACAATGGGTTGGTTCAGCCTCAATGTCAAAGGTCCGTTAACTGATACGGCTTCATCCCCTGTGAAGAGTCAGGAGCCAAAACAAAAGTCACGGGGTGTGATTATAGCAGAGAGGTTTGCTGCACAGCAAAAGGCAATGAGAGAAGTTGCTGGGAATACTAGCCCAAGCCCGAAGGTTAACTTTGAAGCAATTGACACATATTCAAGAGCCCCTTAGTAGGCGTGAGGAGGAGATCAAGAAGCTGGGCTCTCTTTTCAAGAGTGGTTTGGAATTGAAATTGGCAGAGGGTTCTGGAGGGTTTTCCTTCCCCTTCCAACCAATGACTTTTACGTTGGGGGCTAAGAAGTCTTCTTCGGGAAGTAGTAAGAAGCATTTGGGAAGGAAGTTTGTTAGAGTGGCAGCTAGAAGAAAGCTCTTATTAACAGCGGAGGGGTCAGAGATTCAGCAGGAGAAGGAGGGTGGAAAGAGAAAGTTTGAGGTGAATCTGTTTGAGAGTGAGGTACCAACTAATAAAAAGGTGATGCTTGATTCAAACATCCCTGAAGTGATAGGAGCAGCGAGGCTGCTCCCCCATCACGAGCAATGAGGATCCTAAGCTGGAACGTCCGTGGGATGAGGGGATCCCGGACATTTAGTGACTTGAAGGAATTTCTCTCTGTTCACAAACCTGATGTAATTTTTCTATTAGAGACGAAGATAACGGCGTGTCAAATGGGAAAATTGAAATCTAGGTTAGGGATGGAAGGTATCCTTTGTGTCCCAAGAAATGAGGATGGTGGTGGTTATTCAGGTGGTCTGTGTTTGATGTGGAGGAGTACTGTTTTTGTTTATTTTTTGTCGTCTAGTTTTTTCTACATTGATACTTTGGTCAAATGGGAGGATGGTTATGAATGCAGAGTGACTGGGTTTTATGGTGAATTGGTGGCTAGTCAAAGACACTTATCGTGGGAGTTGTTACGACAGTTGCCTAGAGAGCGGGGAGGGCCGTGGTTGTGTTGTGGAGATTTTAATGAAATCTTGGCGATTCATGAGAAGACTGGGGATAATGATCGAACTCAGAGGCTAATTGATAACTTTCGTAGTGCACTTGATGATTGTGGTCTATATGATTTTTCTTTTACTGGGTATGCGTTTACATAGGATAAACGACGGGAATGAAAGGCTTATGTGAGGGAGAGGAGTGACCGTGGATTGGGAAACTTGGAATTGATTCAAAAATAAGGTGGCTTCCTAGCACATCATCTTGTTTCGATGTCCTCGAATCACTATCTGATATTGATTGAGAATGAGGACCTGCCAACCGGAAGGGCTGATTTCAATAAGAGGCCTAGAAGATTTTTGTTTGAGCAGATGTGGACTAAAGAAGAGTAGTGTGGGCAGGTTATAACTAGTAGCTGGAATAGAGGTAATCACCTTGAGATGGGTGATAGATTGAAGTTGGTTGCCTCTGCTTTAAAGAATTAGGAAAGAGATAAATTTGGTAGTGTCAGAAGCGTTGTTAAAGAGCTAAGAGAGGAGTTAGATAATCTGCAATGATGATACCCTTCGGCGGAGGTCCTTTTGCAAAGCAAGGAGGTGGAATTAAAGTTGGATAAGGTTTTGGAGAAGGAGGAGATCATGTGGTGTCAGCGGTCGAGGGTTAATTGGTTAAAACATGGGGATCATAATACAAAATTCTTTCATAATTTTGCGTGGCAGCAGGGGAGTGCTAATAAACTTGTGGGAATACTAGGGGAGGATAGTAGATGGAGCCCTGATCACGTGAATGTGGGGTGTGTCTTCGTGAATTACTTTCGTCAATTGTTTACAACGGGGGGTTCTGAAATGAGTATGAAGGTTCTTCATGCTGTAGAGTGTAGAGTTCCTGCTGATCATATAACTAGACTCAGTTGCCCTTTTACTAGAAGTGAGATTGAAGGTGCGTTAAATGATATGGTCCAACCAACGCGCCGGGGCCAGATGGTATGTCCCCTATCTTTTACCAATGGTACTGGGCTGTGGTTAGAGACGAGGTTGTTTCTCGTTTCTTGGAGTTTCTTAATGGCCATGGTACGGTGAAGGATTTGAATCACACACTGATTGCTCTAATTCTGAAAGTTCTGAATCTGAAAAAAGTGACCGAGTTATGGCCAATTAGTCTCTATAATGTGGTGTATAAGCTGATGATTTCAAAGACTTTGGCTAATCGATTAAAAAAGGTGCTACCTTTTGTGATTTCGGAGTTTTAGAGTGCGATTGTTCCGAGGAGATTGATTCATGAGAATGTTATTGCTGCTTTCGAAATGATTCATAACTTGAAGCGAAGAGGAAAGAACAGTAGACAGAAAGCAGCGGTGAAGCTTGATATAGCTAAGGCGTATGACAGGGTGGAATGGGATTTTTTGAAGGGCATGATGATCACGATGAGATTTCCTGTATGGTTTATTGAGTTGATTATGGCGTGCATCCACTCTGTATCCTATTCGATTCTAATTCAAGGAAGGCCCTTTGGTAGAATTATTCCATCAAGAGGCCTTCGTCAAGGGGATTCTATATCTCCATACTTGTTCCTATTGGTGGCGGAAGGTTTTTCATCCTTATTGTGGAAGGCGGAATGTGAAAAATTGCTGCATGGTGTCTCTATTGCTAGGGGGCGCCATTGGTGTCTCATCTATTCTTCCCGGATGACAGTTTACTCTTTTGTGATGCTTCTGTTCCAGATTGTTTGAAACTTAATTAAGAAGATCTTTGTGGTATATGAAAGTGCTTCGGGGCAGAAGATTAGTGTTGAAAAATCCACTGTCAGATTTAGTCCTCGGACCTCTACGGCTGTTAAAAAAGCTTGTAGTGATGCGTTAGACATGAAGATTGTTCCTTGCCACAAATGTTATTTAGGGTTACCCACTGTTATAGGAAGGAGCAAGAAGAAGCTTTTTAAGGGTTTAGCTGACAAGGTCTGGAAGAGGGTCCAGGGTTGGGAAGGCAAGCTTCTCTCTAAGGGTGGTAAGGAGATCATGATTAAGGCGGTGGCTCAATCGATTCCCACCTACACTATGAGTGTTTTTCAACTTCCAGTGGGAGTGTGTGAGGAGATTGATAAGCACTTGGCTAGATTCTGGTGGGCTAAACTGGGTGGTAGGGGTGTGCATTGGAGGAAGTGGGTTAAGCTATGTGTTCCTAAGAATGAGGGAGGGTTGGGTTTTAGAGAGCTACAAAATTTTAATGAAGCCCTGATTGCAAAAATTGCATGGAGTTTGGTGTGTGGTGGAAAGTCTTTGGTGGGCAAAATGATGAAGGCGAGATACTTTCCCACTGTCACATTTCTGGAGGCTCAACTTAGGTCTGGTCCTTCAAGTATTTGGAGAGCAATTATGTGGGGAAGGGAGTTGTTATCTAAAGGCCTCCGGTGAATAGACTCAGATGGTAGTAGTATTCGAGTCTTTCAAGATCCTTAGGTCCCTGATATCCCAAACTTTAGAGTGATGTGGAAGGGAGGATTGGATTGGAACATGGGTATCAAAGTTGATTACAGCCTCAGGAGGATGGGATATGGTGCGCTTGGAGCAAGCTTGTACTATTCAGGAGGCCAATGCTATTCTTAGCATCCCCCTTGCTCATACTGGGGGACATGACAAGTTGATTTGGACTCAAAATAAACACGGGAAATACTCAGTGAAAAGCGCCTATTGGTTGGCTATGAAGGAGGCTAGGAGAGGAAATAGTGGGCAGCAAGTTAATCCGAAGGCATCAGAGCATTGGAAGCATCTTTGGAAACTTAAAGTTCCCCCAAAGATGAGTCATTTTCTGTGGGATGCTCGACGGGGTTTATGCCTGGTATGTGGTCGCTATATGTTGAGCAAAAATAGCAAATATAATGTACTCAACACAATCTCACTCTATTTCATTAACGGAAATAGAGTTTTTATTATGTTAAGTTCGGACCCATTCAAGATAAAAGTATCCCTTAATTACAATCCCTTGCTTCAAGGGAAGACCCTTTGATTCCAAATACGAAGAAAAAATTTAATGGAGAAGAGTGTGTTTGTTTTATTTTGCGGCTGCACCCAGATTGTTTATCAGGCTACCTACGTACCCCCAGAAGGGAGCAAGCCACTCGTAGTTCAGATTTTTGGGAAGGTTTGGATGCTTCGATGGGTAAATGACCCACCAAAGAATTTTGGTTAAGTGTTTAGGTGATTTGAATATGGAAATTTGGATGACTTTTGTGGTCACAAGAATTTGGTGAATTTGGTTTAGGGAAAACCAGGGATTCGGTTAAAGTCGCGGTTGCATCTAGATTTAAATCCAGACTGCCTACATACCCCGTGAAGGGATCAAACCACTGCAGTTCAACATTTTGGATTTTCGGTTTTGTACCAATTTTTACTCAACGGATATGTATTTTGAACTCGTCGAGAAAACATATTTTGGTGGCCACCCGATTTTAGTAGAGTGTCCACTTATTTGAATTAGGCAGCCGAATGTGTCGAGCTTCATAATGGGCCTCGGACTTTGAAATGGGCTTTGTGTCACCCTTCTTCTCTTATAAACAAATGTTTCTACTGAAGAATACGGTAACTAAGAAGCATGATGGGGAGAGAGAGAGAGATGACACCGGATGTATAGTGGTTCACCTTGCACTTGGGGCAAGGCTACGTCCGCTTAGATATTTTACTATGAGTGAGGTCAAGTGACCTTTGTAGTGATACAAGTGTGGGGATCATGGATCCATCCTTTCTAAGAAGGGGAGGACTTCCCTTTATAGCTAAGGGAAGTCCCACTCTACTTACATATCCTCGATGTGGGATAATAATACATATATTGCTTCTCTTGAAGCCTCTTGGAGAGCATGGGAGGGTGGCCTCCTAGCAAGGTACCGGCCGACCTCCACCATAGCGAGGTAGCTCGGGTGTCGGACTACCGGATGCATGTTGTAGGCTGGACTAGCCATGCCGCGGGGCCCACCTATGAGGTCGTTGATTATGCTTGGCGGTATGTAATATATGTGGTATGTACAAGTCCCCTAAGTCCCCGAGTAAGAGGCGCTTCTTGGTTGGGGAGTTTAAATGTGATGCCGCCAAGTATGAGTGACGACCTTGTTGAACGCCATACCCATACTAGTCCCCGAACTCTGCAAGTAAGAAGGGACTCTACGGGTAGGTTGGTGCCATGGGGCCCTCATCACGCTAGTACCTGCAAATAAGATAAGAGTGTACAAAATACATACTGATTGCGCTAGGGCAATCTAAGTGACATTTGAGTCAAATGCATCGAGGTGCATGAATGTTTATGTGAGATGCATGTTACACAATGTGTGTATGCACATATTATGTAATGTTTGACGTATGAGGTATAAGTCGAAAATGTATGTGGTTGTGATATCATACAAAGTGCATATGATGCATAGATGTGTGATGAATACAAAGATATGTACATAATGATATGTATACGTTGTATGCATATGATGAACACATGTTAGGACTGGGAGTGTTGTTACTCACCGAGTCCCCCAAGTCACGTAGTAAAACAGGAATTTGGATTTAGGCTTCGGTAAACGAAGCCGGTAAGGCTAAGAATGAAGCTCCAGTATCGAAGTAACCATTGACAATACTAGCGAGACTATGGCGTGACCATGATAGTCCCCCAAGTATAGGTTAGAGGAAGGAACTCTAACTTACTTAACCCGAACGTATAAGCCATAACCCGATTGTTTGGCTTATGTGTAACCAGAACGTAAGAGTTGAGCTCGCTCATGTTGAGCGGGCGTGAGTTTTGTCCTATGGTCTTATTAATGGGATGTAAAAGAAATTTAATTGTCGCGATCAACAATAGGTGAAAAATTTCAATATTTCCATTTAATAGACCATAGCACGAAAAGTATGAGGGTGAAGCCCGATGATAGTCCCGGTCGGGTACTATCTCCACTTGTGATATGTGGTATGAATAAGTCCCCCAAGTGTACAGAACGCTCGAGAGGTGAGATGACTCAGAAGCAAGGGATTGGACCTTGGCTTACCCCGCCTCCGGTACCAAGTGGGGTTTTCTAAGGGCTTGAGCCTATGGTACCCGATGGGGTAGAATGAGGAGTTGAGTCTCTGATACCCGGAATGGTATACCCGGAAGGGTAGGTTGAGGACTTGAGCCTATGGTACCCGATGGGGTAGAATGAGGAGTTGAGTCTCTGATACCCGGAATGGTATACCCGGAAGGGTAGGTTGAGGACTTGAGCCTCTAATACCCGGAAGTGTAGAATGAGGACTTGAGCCTCTGATACCCGGAAGGGTAAAGTGAGGGCTTGATGCCTCTAGTACCCGATGGGGTAGCATGAGGGCTTGATGCCTCTAGGACCCGATAGGGTAGCATGAGGGCTTGATGCCTCTAGTACCCGATAGGGTAGCATGAGGGCTTGATGCCTCTAGTACCCGATGGGGTAGCATGGGGGCTTGATGCCTCTAGTACCCGATAGGGTAGCATGGGGGCTTGATGCCTCTAGTACCCGATGGGGTAGCATGAGGGCTTGATGCCTCTAGTACCCGATGGGGTAGCATGAGGGCTTGATGCCTCTCGTACCCGATGGGGTAGCATGAGGGCTTGATGCCTCTCGTACCCGATGGGGTAGCATGAGGGCTTGATGCCTCTAGTACCCGATAGGGTAGCATGAGGGCTTGATGCCTCTGATACCCGATAGGGTAGCATGAGGGCTTGATGCCTCTAGTACCTGATAGGGTAGCATGAGGGCTTGATGCCTCTAGTACCCGATAGGGTAGCATGAGGGCTTGATGCCTCTGATACCCGATAGGGTAGCATGAAGGCTTGATCCCTCTCGTACCCGATGGGGTAGCATGAGGGCTTGATGCCTCTCGTACCCGATAGGGTAGCATGAGGGCTTGATGCCTCTGATACCCGATAGGGTAACATGAGGGCTTGATGCCTCTAGTACCCGATAGGGTAGCATGAGGGCTTGATGCCTCTGATACCCGATAGGGTAGCATGAGGGCTTGATGCCTCTCGTACCCGATGGGGTAGCATGAGGGCTTAATGCCTCTAGTACCCGATAGGGTAGCATGAGGGCTTGATGCCTCTAGTACCCGATAGGGTAGCATGAGGGCTTGTACAGCGTGGCCCGGTGGGGTCACGTGAGGGGTTGAGCCTCCTTAACCCAATGGGGTTGAATGAGGGCCTATAAGCCTCCTTTACCCGGTGGTGTGGCCCTGGGAAGAATGATGGCATTGGCCTTGTAACCCCGTTGGGGTACCTCGCCGATTGGATAGGATTTATGTAATGACATGACCTTGACTTGCCCCTTGGGGGTACCGCGCTCGGGGCGAGGATTTATGAGATGCATGTTGCATTTATTTTTGTGAGTGTCACATGTGTATATGTAGCAATTTAATTGATTTGCAATCAAGTTAAAGTATGACATAAACGCGTAGGCATAATAGGATATGCTAGTTAAATTAGCAAGTGTCATAGGCATGCTTAGATTATTGTAATCATTATTTGAAGCATGTAAAGCATTGCATTAGTCAACTTTAAAAGTGTAAATGAGAACTTATCTTTTGCCGATTGGAGAAGTTGAAAATTGGGATTGATCCGAGTACAAAATCATGTTAGAGTTGTCCGCATGATGCTCCATGTAATCGACAAGTAATGATCGATAGTCTGCTTGACTTTGTTCGTATAACGAGGTGCCCGGTTGAGTGAGTGTGACTCCTCAAAAATAAACAAGTGATTAGTACTTTGTTCATTTGATTTACGTAACTAATTTAAATACAATATGGTTGTACAATGTGCTGCCATCTTTGAATGACTGTTGCATGCATCACTCAAATGAAAGCGCAAGTGGTATAATTAGCATAATAATGTACATTGATGACCATAATTTGGTGGCATACCGAATTTATATGAACAATCAACTATCAAAGAGCAATAGAGCAAACTCGTAAATAGCAATGTATATAGAGCCATAGAGGCATTGGATCCTTATATTGATCTAGTGAATACTAGGGATATATAATGTGGCAGCCATCCCTATTTACCATTTATTCATCATTGGTGTGAGCATGCTTAATTGTTAAGACAATGTGCATGGTGGTGTGGAGCATACTGTTGGTATAGTAGGTAATTGTGGATGCACGGTACATATGATTGTGCATATAATTATGTGTATATAATTATATGATTGTGCATATAATTATTGAGCAGACATTAATTATGGTGCAAGAATAAATAACAAATATATCTAAGCACTAAGTTTGCTTGTAGAGTTGTCGTATGCATGGTTTTAAATTGCAGTGCTAGTTGGGACATGGCTGACCATGTTGAAGTGTAAGCTATCTTTACAGATACACATACATATATTCACATGATAAGCTAGTATTGGCGGCTTTGCTCCGCAACACGTGTGTATGAATGAATATTATCACGTGGTAGAGATAGTGGCAGAGAAGTGATGAGTATTGATATGTGTATGCTTTGATATGGTATGAGAGATTAATATTTATGTAAAATTGTTTTACATGTAGGCAGAGCATAAGTGATCATGCTTTCCGGAAGGGACACTGTCATTACTCGTACATGGCATGGGTGAAGTGGTTATAAAACTTTTTATCATGGCAGCATGCTTAAAAGGTAGTAACTTGACATATGGTCTACGTGTACTATAGAGTCAAGGTTACGTGAATAAGCGAGGCATGTGAATATGATAATTTGAACAAGCAAACAAGCTAAACACATTAATCTTGTGACATTATAGTTAACAAGGTCCGGAAAATATATGCAACTAATTGTAATGTGCACGGGTACATGCACATAATAGTTGCTGAGAGAAAGCAACTGATGTGTCTAGTCAAGAGTGTGTCAGTGGGCACATGGAATCAAAGATTCAACCGATGAAGAGTGTGTTAGCAGTAATTAATCAATTATGCTTTTGCCAATGATACATGCAGACACATGCATGAATGTCCAAAAGCATGGTAAGTACTCATTTGTGATGGGGTCTGGACATAGATATATGTATATATATGCTGCAGAGGCATGGTGGCAATTAGACAATCCAATTATGCTTTGTCAAATAATGGCTGAATGCATGGGTCCTACCGGCACATGTATGTATATATCTATGGAAATGCCCAGAGACATGTATGAATGCCATACTGGACCTCTAACACAGGCATATATGTATAATTGAGAAGGACTTAGCTTTCTGCAGCGGTACTAGGCCTCATCAAAAAGCCCGCGGATCAAGTGGGCCGATGGAGGCCCGTCGGCCCGGAGGGCTTTTAGCCCGGCCCGGCAAGTCAAAAAACCCGCAAAAGCCCGCCTTGGTGGGCCGAGGGCCGGCCCGCCTAAAGCCCGCAAAAACCCGGCCCGGCCCGCCAAAGGCCCGCTAGGCCCGGCCCGTAAAAGCCCGCTAGGCCCGGCCCATAAAATCCCGTAAAATATTATATATATATATATTTGTAGTTATGTGTGTGTGTTTATAAATATATATACACACACACACACACACACACATAGATGTATATATTTGTGTGTGTTTATATATATATTTATATATGTGTGTGTGTTTATATATATGTATATATATATTTATATATGTGTGTGTGTTTATATATATAATATATATTTCTATATGGTGTGTGTTTTCTATAGTGTGTTTATATATATGTATATAATATTTTATATGTGTGTGTGTTATATATAAATATATATATAGAGATATATATATGTGTGTGTGTGTGTGTGTTTATATATATGTATATATATATTATATATGTGTGTGTGTTTATATATAATATAATATAGATATATGGTGTGTGTGTGTGTGTGTGTGTGTGTGTGTGTGTTTATAATATGTATATATAATTTATATATGTGTGTGTGTGTTTATATATATAATATATATAGAGATATATATATGTGTGTGTGTGTGTTTATATAGATGTATATATATATTTATATATGTGTGTGTGGTTTATATATATATAATATAGAGATATATATATATGTGTGTGTGTGTGTTTATATATATGTATATATATTTATATATGTGTGTGTGTTTATATATATATATATATAGAGATATATGTGTGTGTGTGTTTATATATATATATATTTATATGTGTGTGTTTATATATATAATATAATAATATATATAGAGATATATATATGTATATGTGTGTGTGTGTGTGTGGAAGTTCTTATACTTCTATTATTCTATATAGAATATGTGCATATATATATATATATTCTACATATCGGTAATCAGTTGACCAATTAGATCGGGTTCAAAACTATGGTGAAATTGACTAAATTTTTAACCACACGCATAATTTATTGTAATAAACTCATCCAACGGTCGGTTTTTCCATTTTATTTGAATTGATATGGGTTGCTCTTTGGAGTTTATGATATATAAATATAGGTTTATAAGAGTAACTAAGTTTGACCTAGTTGATCGAATTCTAAACGATAACCAAATTAGCTGAATTTTCTACAACCACAATAAAACATTACAATCTCTCAATCGAGCGGTTGGTTTTTCTGAATTCATTTTCCACTTCATGGTTGCTTTAGAATGAACCTAAACAATTTAAATGCAATGTATATGTCATACAACTTTAGGAGTAAAATTGGTATATGTCAATGTGTTTGTAATTAAAATTATTTTTTTGTATCTTATGTCCAAGTACATCCATAGATGGGATATATACAAACGTGATGTGAAAAAATAAGCACGTTTCGAGGTTGTCACGCCATTGGTCAACCAAGAAAACATATAAGTGACTACGGTTGACCAATTAGTCGGGTTCAAAATGGTGAAATTGACTAACTTTTACCACCCGCATCCTTTATGTACTACTCATCCCCGGTCGGTTTTTTCCATTTTATTTGAATTGATATGGGTTGCCTTTGGAGTTTATGATATAAATATAGGTTTATAAGAGTAATTAAGTTTGACCCTAGTTGATCAATTCTAAACGATAACCAAATTAGCTGAATTTTCTACAACCACCATAAAACATTACAATCTCTCAATCGAGCGGTTGGTTTTCTGAATTCATTTTCCACTTCATGGTTGCTTTAGAATGAACCTAAACAATTTAAATGCAATGTATATGTCATACAACTTTAGGAGTAAAATTGGTATATGTCAATGTGTTTGTAATTAAAATATATTTTTGTATCTTATGTCCAAGTACATCCATAGATGGGATATATACAAACGTGATGTGAAAAATAAGCACGTTTCGAGGTTGTCACGCCATTGGTCAACCAAGAAAACATATAAGTGACTACGGTTGACCAATTAGATCGGGTTCAAAACTATGGTGAAATTGACTAAATTTTAACCACACGCACAATTTATTGTAATAAACTCATCTAACGGTCGGTTTTTCCATTTTATTTGAATTGATATGGGTTGCTCTTTGGAGTTGTGTATGATATTATGTAAAATACAAAAATGATATATATGTTTTTAGAAATTAGAATGATATAAAAATAACCGTTGGATTTGGAAAGGGAATCCAATGATTCCAATCCTAATTTTCTACCGTTGGATTTGGAAAATGGAGACCACCTGTCTCACTCTCACAGTCTCTGAGTCTCACACCAGCGTATACGTATTGCCGTATTTGACCTAAAATCAAAACCCTATCTCCCTATCGCTATTTCACGACTTTTCTCTCTCGACTCAGGTCACTCAGCCGCTGTCTCCAACCCTCCATCCATTGCCTCCAGGCCTCCGTCTCAGTCTCGACCACGGCCTCAGTCTCCGATCGACCACGGCCTCAGTCCATTCACTCAGATCGACCACGGGCTCTGTCTCATTCTCTCAGATCGACTCACTCTCACACGGCCTCCGTCTCAGTCTCCGATCGACCACGGCCTCAGTCCATTCTCTCAGATCGACCACGGGCTCTGTCTCATTCTCTCAGATCGACTCACTCTCACACGGCCTCCGTCTCAGTCTCGACCACGGCCTCAGTCTCCGATCGACCACGGCCTCAGTCCATTCTCTCAGTCTCGACTCTCACACGGCCTCCGTCTCAGTCTCGACCACGGCCTCAGTCTCCGACCACCACGGCCTCAGTCCAGCCCTTCGACTCTGTCTCAGTCTCGACCAAGTCTTTTTCGATTGTAATGGAGTTTTGATCTGCCACTTATTAATTTTTATGTAGTTGTTGTACGATTAATTATTTACTTGTTTTGATTGTGATCTCTTACATTGCAGGATGAGTAAGAGCAAACAAAGGATCAGCCTTGGTTTGAGAAAAATCAAAACTTTGTTTTCTGAGGTGTTAATCGAGCAGGTACTGGTTTTGTTAATGTCTTTGGTCAGTGGTTTTGTTTCACATGTGTTGTTAAGATTATAAGGAGTTATATGTGTTAATCGAGCAGGTACTGGTTTTGTTTCAGTTTTTGGTCAGTGGTTTTGTTTCACATGTGTTGTTAAGATTATAAGGAGTTATATGTGTGAATTGGTTCATTTGAAACTGTGAGTTACTTGCTATTACTAAAATTTGCAGATTAGATATATGTAACAGTAATAAGCATGTTCAATTTTATGCCCAAGTAGAAATAAAGCTGGAGTTTTAGGTATTCTGTGTAGTCCGTGCATTACAAATAAGTGGCTCATTTCAAGAATTTTTTGCAGGGATGTACCAATTATGCAGGGCTGCAGGCAGATTCTAAGTGTGAACCTCAATGATACCAAGTCTGAATGGAAGACAATATGCTTAATTAGATAAATTCATAGAAATTGTATTAATAATTTGCTTTCGTTCTAAGTTGTAATTTGTAAATTGGGACACTTTGTATTCTGTCTTTTTATTTTAGTACATTAAAACGGGCGTGGGGATGAGCCTCCTAGTTCGGCTAGGTTCCAAACCCCTTAAAATTTTAAAAGGAAAAAAATAGCATCCTTAATATGACCTGAGATGATCTAGAAGCAAGATTAGTTGAATGAGGTTGAGTAAAATTAGTTGATGTGGATGAGGCTAAATATTGCACAATAAAATGCATTATAGAAAAGCCCGGCCCGGCCCGAAAAAAGGTGGGCTACCCGGCCAGGCCCGAAAAAGCCCGCAAGGCCCGCCTTATATGGACGGGCTTGGATCCGTTGATTTACAATGAAGCCCGGCCCGGCCCGGCCCGTGACTATTTAAAAATGTAATTAGGCCCGGCCCGGCCCGTCCCGGGCCCGGCCCGGCCCGTTGATGAGGCCTAAGCGGTACTGCGGTACAGGTTGACTAAAAAAAGAAAAAGAAACTCGCTGTCGTGAGTCGAGCATCGGAGAGGTTCCTGAGAGATCATAGTGCTACAAAGGGGTGATAGCCGGGGCTCCTAGAGGGTGCTGCCAAGAGAGTGGGTCACCGGGGGGATGGGTGTCCAGAGCAGAACTATTCCTTGAGGCGCCGGTACCGGCGAGCTGGAGCGGTATCGGTGATCTAGAGCAATAGCTGGTATTGGTGAGTTACCGAGAGAGAAGGTGGGTAGTGGGGTGCCCAGAGTAGAATCTTGTTCTTGTCCTCCCTTTTTCTTTTTTTTCTTTTTTTGAATCCCGAAGGATCTCTGCTGCCTGGGAGAGCGTGGGTTCGTGAAGCTTTGGAATGACTTGACCGGGATGTGAAGGCGGTACCGGTGAGTCTATAAGTGAGAGCAACCAAGATGATGATGGTCGTGGTGATGGCAGCGAGATTCAGGTGGGATGCGAGAGTTGCCGGTACCATGAGGAGAAGTCGCCGACGTGAGATAAAGATACTGTTGGTAGGTGCCGGGATCAGTCACCGAGAGGGTTGCCGGGCTCAGAACTTGACCCATTGGGATTTCGAGACCGAGGTGGGTCAAGGGACAGAGATGGATCCTCCGGGGATGTGCCGCGGATACCGGGCGGGGTCTCCGGATTAGGTCTCGGTGATGCCGGGTACCGGTGGGTTTTAAGAATGTGTTGACAGCGGTACCCATTTGGTGAAGTGCTCGCGGTATGGGATGCGAGAGTAGCGGTATGTAGAAGAGGCATCGGTGATGCTGGGTACCGGTGTGTAGTAGTATGTAGACTAGGTGGTGTAGAC
This sequence comes from Rosa lucieae, assembly GCA_024704745.1. Classification (NCBI taxonomy): domain Eukaryota; kingdom Viridiplantae; phylum Streptophyta; class Magnoliopsida; order Rosales; family Rosaceae; genus Rosa; species Rosa lucieae. The sequence goes on along the minus strand of CM045495.1, from coordinate 12,699,493 downwards.
TTTGTTGACCAAGGAGAGAGGTCATGACCAAGTCGGGTACGGAGTTGTTTGCAGGAGGTGACCCCAGAGAAGTGCATCTGTCGGGTTTGCAAAGGTGGGATCTTCAGATTGGGTCACCGGGATGTGAAGCTACTGGGAAGATGTGGCTGGGTGATGTTGAGGAGATGAACTCAACGGGTCCGCTGACTAGTGAGAGTCCCGGAGAAGAGTGGAACTTGGGAGTAGAGGGTGACTCGTGTACCCAGATGGCTTGTAGGCTTGGGTGAGGTTGAGGGTGACTCATGGTACCCGGAAGCTCATGGTACCGGAAAGCTCATGTACCCGGAAGCTCCTTGGAGGCTTGGGAGGTGAGGGAAGCTCATGGTACCCGATGGCTCATGTACCCGGAAGCTCCTTGGAGGCTTGGGGAGGGAGGTGGGGTGTCTTTCATGTACCCATGTACCCGATGACCTGTGGTACCCGTACATGACTCTTGCTCAAGGTCGGAGGTTCATACCCAAACATAGGACCCTCCTTCTAGCGCCAATGTTTCTACTGAAGAATACGGTAACTAAGAAGCATGATGGGGAGAGAGAGAGAGATGACACCGGATGTATAGTGGTTCACCTTGCACTTGGGGCAAGGCTACGTCCGCTTAGATATTTTACTATGAGTGAGGTCAAGTGACCTTTGTAGTGATACAAGTGTGGGGATCATGGATCCATCCTTTCTAAGAAGGGGAGGACTTCCCTTTATAGCTAAGGGAAGTCCCACTCTACTTACATATCCTCGATGTGGGATAATAATACATATATTGCTTCTCTTGAAGCCTCTTGGAGAGCATGGGAGGGTGGCCTCCTAGCAAGGTACCGGCCGACCTCCACCATAGCGAGGTAGCTCGGGTGTCGGACTACCGGACGCATGTTGTAGGCTGGACTAGCCATGCCGCGGGGCCCACCTATGAGGTCGTTGATTATGCTTGGCGGTATGTAATATATGTGGTATGTACAACAAACAATTTGATGGGGCCCGAACTTTTGCAAAGTTGTATAACAGGCTTTTGAAATTGGGCTTCGTACTGCTCCTAAATTGGTTGATGGGAGATTACTTTGAGCCTAACAGCTTGCAACCCATGGATGGACACCCATGACATAATTTTATCTCTGCACTCATCTTATCTATTCGACAAACTGAACTCCCAAAAGCCATCCAGTAGACGTCTTCTCTAACTTGGATGGTTGGACAAGCTTCATGTCCTTAGAGAATATCTCTGGTATGGCCATCAGCTTAGGATAGAGGTTGAATTGGAAATGGAGATTAATTCAGTCAACCCATCTCGGAGACGGAGTCGCAATATCTGGCCTTGTATATATAAAGGGGGTTTCCATCTTGATTGTGCACCTCACTCGATTGGAGATGCATACTGGGTAATGACTTTTTCCTCTTGAGCTTCTTTGATTCGAAGAGAGATCTTTCTGACAATTAATTTGCTTGTTTTCATTTGCCAGCACTCATTATCCAAAGTTCAGGACATTTCTGGAGTCTGCGTGTTCTTCCACTTACTTTGCTGGGATTGCATTTCGTGCTTCTCTCTCAAACATCTGGTGAGTACCAGAATGGGCACTGCGATTTATTGTCTTGTAGCTACTACATGAATTTCGAGTGCTTAATTAACAATCTTGTTCTTTGTGTGCAGGAACAACAAACTGATCGTGGCTTCTCAAAAAGTGAGTCAGAGTTCAATCCTGCACTTCCATCGCTTCATGAAAAATGCAAAGCTTGGTTGCTTCTTATCATTCTTCATGTGCAAGCATTCTTGTTGTATAAATTAATTGTTGTGACTATTGCAAGCATTATTGTTGAAGATGTCTGATAATATGGGGCAGAGTTATATCAATTCCTTACTTAACATGGTCACAGTGAGGTTAACTGAGACCAATTATGTTACTTGGAGCTTTCAGTTGCAATCATTGCTTGAGGGCAATGATTTGTTTGGTTTCTTGGAGGGTACTGAATTATGCCCCCAAAATATATTGTAACTGATGATGGTATTTCTAATCGTATTTCTGGAGACTTCAAAGAATGGAAAAAGATTGATAAAGCTATACTTAGCTTACTCATAGCTACTCTTTCTGATGATACCATGGAATACATTGTTGGTTCTAAGAGTTCTCATGAAGCTTGGACTTCTCTAGAGGAACTCTTTGCTACTGTATCAAGGTCAAGTGTAATTCAATTGAAGACTAATCTTCAAACAATTCAAAAAGGTGGAGATAATCTGGAAAAATATTTGCTCATAATTAAACATGCTAGGAACCAACTTGCCTTACTTGGAACTAAAATTTCTGATGAAGACATTATGGTGGTCACTCTAAATGGTCTGCCTGCTGATTATGATATGATAAAAATGGTGGTAAGGCCAAGAGAGACACCCATCTCTCTTAAGGAACTTCGTACACAGCTACTTGTTGCTGAAAGAGACATTGAAAATAGGTGCTCTCTTCCTTTGTCTGGAACTCTTAATGCAATGGTAGCCAAATCTGAGCAACCAAAGACCAAAAGTACTGCATCCCAGAAGACGAAGTATGCTCGAACTCCCAGTGACGAAGGTGAAGATGATACTGATTCCAGTTCTGATGGTGATATACCTAACAAAGGATATGGGTTAAATGTAGGGTTCAAGCAAGGGTTTAGAGGCAGTAACAATGGTGGCAAAGGGAAATACAATGGTGACCAATTAATATAGTAGGAACAATGGCAGATATAATGATGACAAATACTATGAAGGAAGAAACTATGGAAGCAGTATAATGATGGTGGAAGGTACAATGAAAGAGGAAGATATGATGATGGAGGGAGGTACAATAGCAGTAACAGATTTTCTGGAGTTCATTGGAATAACATAAGTATTATGGAATGCCAAATTTGTCAGAAAAAGGGTCACATAGCTACTACTTGTCGATACAGAAATGGCAATACTCAGAACAATGCTTCAACAAGTATGGTAGAGTGCCAAATTTGTGGTCAAAAGGGGCATGCTGCCCTTGATTGTGTTCACAGAGATAACTGTGCTTACCAGGGAGCTCCTCCTTCACATAAACTTCATGCTATGGTAGCTCAAAGTCCGCATGACTTCTCTGATACTGATGCTTAGATCCTTAATACCAGTACAACACATGATATCACTTCTGATATGAACAACCTCACTACTGCAAAGGCGCATAATGCCAATGACAAGATTATTGTCAGCAATGGTGATGGTCTACAAATTAAACATATTGGTTCAACTAGTATTACTCCTTCATCTCACACTTCACATCTTAAAAATGTGTTGCATGTGCCTCATATTACTCAAAACTTGATGTCTGTCAACAAGTTATGCGAAGATAATAAATGCAGGATTATTCTTGATGATGAAATTTTTCTGGTGCAAGACAAGGCAACTGTGGAGGTTCTGTTCAAAGGAAGCAGTAGCAGTAATGGTCTCTATAAAATACCACATAAGCCTGTCTCATCGTCACCATTTGCTTTTCTAGGTCAAAGAATTCAATCCTCTCTACGGCATCAAAGGTTAGGTCATCCTACCAATGCCATCATAGTCAAAATGCTTGAAGCCTCAGATATTCCCTTCTCAGCTGATAGTTCATCTCACATGTGTAGTGCCTGTCTTAATGGAAAAATGACAAGATTACCATTTTCTGATAGCTTCAATAGGTCTGTTGTTCCTTTTCATAAAATTCAAAGTGATGATTGGGGTCCAGTTCTATGTAAATGCTTAGAGGGGCACAGATATTATGTAACTTTCATCGATGACTATACAAGATACATGTGGATGTTCCCACTTTTCAATATATCAGATGTTGCCTCTATATTCATACAATTCCATTCATTTGTTGAAAATCAGTTTTTTAGTCCACTCAAAATTCTTCAAACTGATGGAGGAGGAGAGTATACTAGTAAATTCCTAGAAAACTTTCTGGTATCTAAAGGCATTCAACATTACTTTTCATGTCCCTATACTCCTCAGCAAAATGGTTTAGCAGAAAGGAAAAATAGACATGTACTTGAAACTGCAATTACACTAATGTCAGTGGCTTGTCTTGATCTTAAATTCTAGTACCATGCATTTGCTCATGCATGTTTTCTCATAAAGTGAATGTCATGCCAAGTACTACAAATGCAGTCTCCTTATGCCCAACTATTAGCAATCTGAAAATCTTTGGTTGTGCAATTTATCCCTATCTCATACCCTACAATTCCAATAAACTGTAACAAAGATCCGTGCAATGTGTTTTTCTAGGATATGCACTAGGGTTCAAGGGTGTTCTATGTTATAATCCTAATAATACTAAACTCATTATCACAAGGCATGTGATATATATATGATGAAACTATAATTCCTTTCAAAGCTCAATTTCAGTCCATATCCAGTTCTAGTCCTACACTCTCATTCTCCAATCCTCATGTGTAAATTCCTATACTCATTCCTACTAGATCATCATCCAACCTTCATAATTCTGAAACCAATAGTCATTCCCTTGTATTAATTCAGGTCCCTGCGTCTTCATCTCATAATAATCCATCTGATAAGTCTCTTGAATCACCACCAAATTCTCATGAAATTACTGCTGCTACTTCCTCAAGCGCAAATAGAGAGTTGCCTGTGCTAACTCCTGCACAACTAGACGTCATTTTACCTTCTTCTGAGGATACTTCTGGGCATGGATATGAAGATTTACAGACCTCTCAAGAAATTCCTAGATTTTTACCCGATAATTCTCATCACATGGTTACTAGAAGTAAGGCCGGAATCGTCAAAAAGAATGATTTTGCAGATTATAAGTGCTACTTTGCTGCTGTGAAGACTAGAATTTATGATCATTTTGCATTCTTCTTAGGATTTACATGTGTCAGAGAAATCAATGATGCTTCAGAACCTAGTGACTATAGGGTTGCTGCAGGAATATTGCACTGGGAAAATGCTATGAAAGAGGAGATTGATGCTTTAATGGCACAAGGAACATGAACTCTTGTACGTGAACCTAGAGACAAACATGCTGTGGGATGTAAGTGGATCTACAAAATCAAGAAAAATCATGATGGGTCTGTTGCTAGATACGAAGCTAGATTAGTGGCATAGGGATATACACAGTTGTTTGGTTTGGACTATGAAGAAACATTTAGTCCTATCATAAAACACACAACTGTCAGGTTAGTTCTTGCTCTTGTTGCGTCAAATACTTGAAAATAACGGTAACTTGATGTTAAAAATACATTCCTTCATGGTGAGTGTTAATGTCTAAGATCTAGCGATAGCTAAATCTTGGATAACGCTGGTCCGAAGGGCAGATCGCTACTTGCGATACTCTCAGAACTTCCGCTACCTATCAAGTAAAATACAAAGGGTGTCAGAGGGAAACCGCGTTGGGCGGTCTTCTCTTCTCCGATGCCTAAGTTAGTCAATGTATTTATGTTGACAAAGTAACAGTAAGAAGGTAGTAGATGCGTCATTAATGAGGAGAGAGGAGAGAACTGTCACGCCCCAAATTTTGAATAAAGAAAATTCAAATCCGAAACGCGAGAACAAACACAAGAAAACACATATAGAAAATTTTTTATTTAACTAAGCAACAAACAAACTGAACTCACAATGTCAATACCGACTCGTTCTTTAGAGTCACATATTACACTATAGATAGTTTACAAATCAAACTGAATGACAATTCAATAAGTAAACACACCCAGCGGAAGACTTAAAACTAAGAGCACCCTTCCACGTCCTCGCCATCAAACGTACACCTCAGCTTTGATAATGATCACTTGATAATCAAACCTACATAAAAACCCCTACACCATAGAATAGTGCACTGGGAATGAACAAAACAAACCCGGTAAGCTTTTCAGCCAGTATGAGTAAACTCAATTAAAGTGACTCACGTCACTCATGCTTATAATTTCTTAGCACGTGAGATACTTAAAGCAACAATATTTAAGATCACAAATACAACCAAACATACAATCACACAGGATAACAATTAGTAATCCCTGCATCGAAAGTTTAGTTCAGGAGATCACCAAAGTCACCCAAATCAAATTATAGTACTCCTGCATAGAAATTTAGCTCAAGAGATTACATTAAAACAAACAATTCAAAAGGTAGTAATCCCAGCATATAACTTATTTCTGGAGATTAAATTAAAAGAAAACAATAGAATTCATAGAAATCCCAATCTCACGTAAACACAAACGAAAATCCCCAAAAACCTTCCCTGAACAACAACAGACTCGAGCTCAACTGAATCGTAACCTGTCACCTCTGCCGAGGTTCAATCTTACGACCAAACTTCAGACCCTTCGGTCCTCAGAATAGAAATCCAGGTTACCACTGTAACCTTCAAACTTCAGACCTTTTGGTCCTCAGAATAGAAATCCAGGTTACCTACTGTAACCTTCAAACTTCAGACTTTTCAGTCCTCAGAATAGAAATCCAGGTTACCACTGTAACCTTCAAACTTCAGACCTTTCGGTCCACAGAATAGAAATCCAGGTTACCACTGTAACCTTCAAACTTCAGACGTTTAAAGAAATCCCACACGACTCACAATTGTCACATCATAACTCCAAATCACTCTTTCAACAATATAAGTCATCAAATATATCTCCGGCATAAGTAAATATTTAAATCAATAACATGAATGAAATCACCAAAATAACACATATCACAATGCCACACCATCCAGATATATATATTTCACGTAAATATATATATATACGTAGTCATTCACGTAGGAATAACCACTAATACCAACTATAGTTTTATAAAATATACTTCTCGAAAATCATTTTATATCAAAACATTGTTTTAACTTACCCATGAACCGTTGTCGATCAAGTTCATATATTTTAAAACAAATAATTTATTTTGATAAATATGATTTTGCAACTAACAATTAAATCTACTAAATTAAACATAGCTAATTTATCGACCGAAACACCGTGAGATTTACTCACCTCTAAATCCTGCTGCGTCTTCTCTAACAGCTAAGATACGATTCACAAACATCCGCCAACTCAAACCATCAATCACCTAACCAAATCAAGGCCATACTCAATACAACACAAAGCACACAATTCACAAAACACAATTATATGACGATCCAATAGTCGGATCCTCATCCGAGACCATCCAACGTCTTCAGAACACTTCTACGATCAACAAATCAAAACTACAAGTCGATCAGATGACTAAATCCTCACAGATCGAAAACCGAAAGAATCGAAAACCCTAAAACCCTAACATGCATCAACTTTCTCCAAAATAACCTTAAAATATATCAAAACGACCGTATCGATGCGTAGATGTATAAACTGAAAACAGAACACAAAAATATGGTCTGACGCGCCGCCACATGCCGCCACAAGCGACGGGTCAGCAGGCGGTCAACGGTGGCGGTCAACTCCGGGTCAACCACCTCCGATGTAAAAGTGGTTAACTACAAACTTTTTCAAAATGAAGAGATGAGCCACTTTCATACCTGAAGCTAAGTCTGGATCGGCTTAGATTGTCCTAGATCAAGCCAGGAAGTTGGATTAATCTCTGTCGTCTGATCACGTTCTTAGATTCAAGCAGAGCCGTCGAAATCTTCAAACCTTGATCTACCACTCTACAATCAAAATCGTGGTACAAGGAGGATATGAGGATGATCAGGAGGAGGAGGACAACCCAAAACCGAGAGGGATCGACCAAGGAGTCGCCGAAAACTGGGAAATCTAACCGGGTCGGCCCGTCGTCACTGTTCACGTCTCCGATCTCCTTCTGGGGTGCTCCACCAGTGAAACCAACACCAAGGGTCTACGATGGAAGCTGAGGCGAGTCGGTTCAGGCAGGGTCCTCGGTCGTCGGCAGCCGGGAAGCCTGGTTTCCAGCCGGGTCGGGTCGAGCGCGACCCGTCGGGTCTGAGGAGAGAGAAGGGAGATGTAACGCCCCAAGCTGCACCTCACCAGCTTAAGCACGTCACAGTGCCGCGAGCCTCTAAAACATAAACCGAACGCTCGATTTACATTCTAGAGAACCGCTAGGCATTTTGTTTGAAAAACTTTTTGTAAAAACACAGCGGAAGCTACAAAGATTTTTGAGGTGAAAATCTTTGAGTTGCTAAAATTTATTTCATTCGTCTAGAACTTGAAATGAGTTCTCACACAAGAGGTTCGTAACTTCAAGGAAATGAGAACTTAACCAACATTGACACAAGGCTAACTATTAACAAGTCTCGGAATACGAAGTTCGAGAAATAGAATTTAGAATAAGGTTCAAACGACGATTTACCGAACTTGTTCTGCACACCCAGCTCCTTCCGCTATTGTCCCGTCACCAGTGCACAGTACCTGCATCCACACTGTTGTAGGGGTGAGCTTTCGTCCTCGCTGCTCTACAGGAACTCTACCACGACTAGATTTGAAACCAGTAAATATATATTTGGGATCCCAGTATGAAAATAAGCTTAAACCAAATATTTTTAAGGAATGACAAACTCCATAATATTTCTCAATTTGAAAACTTATGCATGATGCTTAAATAAATACGGCGCCAAATCCAAGTATTACCTGATGGCCGGTCCCATAGACCCACTACACGACCTTACCTCAAATTTATTTATCACCAAGTAAGCGTAGCGAGAGCGTCTGCTACCTAGCTACACACACGGATCGGGTCGTCATTGCGATCGCTCACCGTCCGACCGGTGTAACTAACCCTCCGGAGGTTTTGGGGATCGAACCCAAGGAAGTCAGAGCCACCCTTCGCTCTCAAGCCATCACATTTCTCACATGGTTTGGTTAGTATGCATTGCATTTGAACATGACCAAACCATACCAACTAACATGCATCATTTAATAACAATATAAGAAAATCACTAACCGAGGAGAGTCCTGAAACCCTACCTGGATTCAGATGCTTTCTCTCACGTACTCCGAGAATCGCGAACCTTCTGTTCCTCGGGTAACTGGAGTCCTAAGTTCCGACATTTCGATAGTCAATATCTTTTGAACAATTAATTGAAATCTCGACGAGTACAAATCGTACAATCAAGTTTTCCTGGTTTGACCAGGAGTTGACCAACTTTGACCAACATTGACCAGTTTGACCACATTTGACCAATCGAGATAGGTTCGATAATTAACTTAGATTATCGAACATTCACTTGAAATTACAATATTGACCAAACATATATTGAGTGCAACCGATTTACAAAGGCCACCCAATATATATTAATTTCTTTTATCTCTACTTATTATCACTTTAACACTCAACTTTAATTCTAACTCAAATTTCGTCGGATAACAATTCTGATAGAATTACTATGTACACCCATACTCCATACTTCATAACTTGACCATTTCTCAAACTTTTCCCAATCATTCCGATTTACCTGCCTTAGCAACACCAACAAGACTTTAACTTACAAAACCGGCCAGAAACAATTCCAAACAACACTAACAAGACATCAAGCCTGGTAATCACAATCCACTCTACATAGTCAGTTCCACGACCAATTTTCAGCATAACAACATCAATTTCCTACCCAATTCAAACATAAACTCCAAGCTACCGAAACTATAACAATCTGACAAAACTCCACAGCCAAGGAAACTGATTTCCACAAAGTCATACCAACTCAAGCTACTAACTTCGGATTTGCATGACAATAACCAAACTTCAATTCAACATTTTGAATTATACCTTCAAATTCCAACTGCAACCAAATCAAACTCCTTGCGGAAACTAGGTAGATGATGAATTGAGGATGTCAACGTGATCTGCCCAGCCAACTGCCCAATTCCTTGTCTACAGTTGCAGTCGAGGCCGAGACCAAGCCAAGGAGAGCCGGAAAGGTCGCCGGCGTCGAAGAACACGTCGGAGCCGTAGCTACCCAGAAACGTAAATCATCAAAACTTAATCTAATTCAAAAACTAAGTGTAGAAACGTGTAGAGCATGACGAGAGGATGAAGTTCCATACCAAATGCGGCCCATGTGGTGGTCGGAAATTGTAGAAACTCGCTGGAGACAGCTCGGGCTTCCAGTCGTCCATTCTCCGTTCTCGGCCATTGCATGTACAATCCGACACCGCAGAGGTGTAGGCGACGACGAGACGAGGATTTTCCCGGTGGTCCGCCGCGAAGAAGTGGCCGAAAACGGAAGTTCCAGTTGGGTTTCATTCTCAGGTCGGCGACTCCGTTTCGGGTCAGAAGCTTCGAGCTTCTCTCTCGATCCTTCTGGTCGTCCAACCGAGACAAGGCCTCTTTATAGGCAGCTCTAACTTAATTTCGACGGCTGTGATTAGTCGGTGGGTTTATGGATAGCTAGGATCGCTCCACCCATTTTCTATTTCCTTAATTAATTTCTAAAATCTCTAAACTTCGGAAAATCATAACAAATAGGTCGGGTATCCGAAAAATTCCCCGAAAGTTTCCACGAACTCGTCGTGTCGTGTACTTTATTATCCAACTCTTAAATTTAAGATTTCACTTTATGAAAATTTCTGAAAATATTCTCGAGTACTTTAACTTTTATCGAGATCGATAAGTAAATTATCGAACTATTTCACTTAAACTCGATAAACTTTTCCAGGGCTCACAGGAGAGAAATTTGGGGAGGAAAATGGGATTTCCTGAACTTTTGGGATTTATGAAAAAATCCGGAATTTTCTTATATTTATAGAAATTTCCCCAAATTTCAATCGCTCATAACTTTCTCATACGAACTCTGATTCTTGCGTTCCACATGTCCGCGAACTCGTATCAACGCAATCTACAACTTTCGTGAAGGAAGTTTTCGGAGAAACCCAACGTATAAAGAGCAACCTTTGCGCCCCCCCTAAAGTCATACTTTCCGAATAAAAATTCGTCCGTAACACTTCCACTCCACCCTTGAACCACAAACTCGTACAAATGAACACTTTTTTAATCCCAGGAAATATTTAGGAATTAATAACAAATTTCCGAGGTCATACATTCTACTCTCCTTAAAGAAATTTCGTCCCGAAATTTAAGCACACTACCCAACAATCAGGTTAGGCTAACTCAATCTCAAATCTCGTCCACGCTCTCCTGTAAGTAATGCTCTCGTCATTAAGCCTCCACCAGATATTGAGCAAGTCAATATCCCTCGATCCAAGTTGCTAAGCTGTCCCGTCTGGAAAAACAAGCCGATCATCCACAAGGGCCGCATCATCATCCCTTCCAACTGTACCACGATCAACACACTGGATCACTCGTAGTCTCCATCTTCATCATAGGCACATCAATATGTTCCGCATAACAGGAACACTAGGAGGTAAGGGAAATCCAAATGCCGAAAACGGAAGTTCCAGTTGGGTTTCATTCTCAGGTCGGCGACTCCGTTTCGGGTCAGAAGCTTCGAGCTTCTCTCTCGATCCTTCTGGTCGTCCAACCGAGACAAGGCCTCTTTATAGGCAGCTCTAACTTAATTTCGACGGCTGTGATTAGTCGGTGGGTTTATGGATAGCTAGGATCGCTCCACCCATTTTCTATTTCCTTAATTAATTTCTAAAATCTCTAAACTTCGGAAAATCATAACAAATAGGTCGGGTATCCGAAAAATTCCCCGAAAGTTTCCACGAACTCGTCGTGTCGTGTACTTTATTATCCAACTCTTAAATTTAAGATTTCACTTTATGAAAATTTCTGAAAATATTCTCGAGTACTTTAACTTTTATCGAGATCGATAAGTAAATTATCGAACTATTTCACTTAAACTCTATAAACTTTTCCGGGGCTCACAGTTCCACCCCCCTTAAATAAATTTCGTCCTCGAAATTTCATGATTGGTCAAACGGTCAATAATATTTCACTTCTCATGTCGAACTCCAGTACCCATAACAATTCTCATTCATGAATTCCTGTGGTACAACTCGACTCTTACTAGTCATATATATCAACACTGGAGCTAACATTTCTCTTTACCAAGTGTTCCTCATTTATCACCAACAAGATACACTTCGTTCCGCTAAATTTCACTTTTCGGTAACCACAAGACTTTTCTTATAACAACCGGACTGAGTAATCAACAATCTCATTACTCTCCTCACAACACCACTATACTCATCATTACCACAGACAATTTGTGTCTAAACCATTTACAACTGGGTAACCACTAACCTTGCTACCCCAACACAATACTGCCACAACTGGCAACTCGCAGACGATTCACGTCTCCATCCAATTCCCGCTTATTACAAATACAACGTCCCGGGAATTGCAGTTTTGTCAAGACATACTTAAGTACTCATAGTCAAATACAACTACCCGTAGGTAAACTTATGTTCCTCACGTGGAACCCACGTCAACTATGATGAACAAGTCGACGTAGTCACTGCGATCCGTAGCTTTGACGACCATTATCGTCTATTGGAATACACTCTTTGTTAGGAGTTCATCGGTCGCTCACTAACATATAACCCGCAGTTTACCGTGGAAGAAGCCACTGTCCTTAAACGGACATACACATGCAGAGCTAGTTGAGCATTTGTCTTCCCCAACCACACTTTACAAGGAATGCACACGGAACCTTACCATCGATTTCTAAAAGTTATTCCACGGATTTCCACGAGGCGACACTTTACGAATTACCTCGTAGTGTACTCGAGTTAGTTACGTATTTGTTTATGACCGCCGTTTTGGCTAATGCATCCACTCCACGAACTCGAAGGAGAAGTACACCTACCAACCACGTGGACGATATGCACTGTGCTAACAACATCGAATCATGTTGCCTTTCCCGCAACAACTACGTGCCAACGAGCCTTTGGATGCTAGATTGTCGAACCGACGACCAGTCTTGATCACAAGCTTCAACTAGCGCTTCTGTCACGATTTGACGAAATTCGAGGGTCATCATTAAAGGTTTACCTCTTAAAGACGTAAGGCTCACACGCTTCCCCGTATAGCACAGCGTCAAGACCCTGTTAAGCCAAATAGCTAAGTACACGCAAGTCGCGTTTCTAATGGTGACGACGCAAGCTTTCCGCCTTTCATTCTTGGCACATCTCGTTCTTGTCCTTCAGTTGCCAATCAACTTGGAGTGTAGAGAATATCCTCCCTTATTACTACAGTTAACGTTGAGCTTGACATATATGAATAAGTAACCGAAAACAATGCCAAAACTTCGCTTTGCAAATTTTCTAAGAAAAGCAATTTGAGCTCTAGAAAATTTCAAATGATTTTCAATACCACAACCGTAAACTTCCAAGAAGGGAAGAGAAAGGAAGTAAAATTGTTACCAAAACAACTTGCATGGAAGTTTTCAAATTTTCCTTTCTCGTAAAGCAGATTTGGAAAAATTGCCACGACTTCATGTCCAGTTGACACGAAGTGAAATTTTCCAGATCATTAGCCAAGATGTTGAACATTGTTGGAATTGAAAACAATTTCGAAATTACTTTAGTCAAAAATTCTTTTGCAACCTGTAAAGCTTTCTCGAGGCACAAGATTTTCTAAACCTTGGAAACAACTCAAATGGATAAGTTTCAACGTTGAACTATCATGATTTCAACCAACCAGAACTTTAATGAGGTTGGAGAATCGTAAAACAACATCAACCAAAACAAGGAAATAAAAGTCAACGTAACCATTAGCAAGGAAGAAATACTTGCAGTCCTCAAATGATATCTTACCGGTAATACGTATTGATGTAGACGACCAGAATCCCAGAGAGTCGTCTGCCCTTCCTTGAAAGACGTCTTACTTCATGACCTTCCATTGTTGACTTCGGCAAATGGTGGAGCTCCGAACGAACTCAACCACGCGATAGTTAACACATGTCGATATCGACCAAATTTGTCGATTCCTGGAATCGAACCATTTGGTCCACGGAACAAAGTAGCCTTGTTTCCTCATACGTACGCTAATCTCGACGTCCAAAAACTCGAGTCAACTATAGCCATAATTAACACGGAGTTTCTTCCGCACATACGAGTCAGTCGGAGAAACATAATTCGAGAAGTCGCCATAGAGGTTGCACGGTGACACACACCTCTTCTCCTTCTTCCCTTATGATACACTTCTGGTCCACGCTGTACACGCATTAACTTGCTAAAACATTCTCGAGGAAGTCTAAACGCTACCAGTATGGTGACCTTAGTCAAACCTATAAATTTTCAAATCAGGTAGCTTCCTCGGCTACCCCAAAGCAACGCCTTATATGGTACCACTCACCGAATCCATGCTTAGTTTTCGGGGACTGAGGCCGTTCAAGTAGCAATTCACTCTCTCCTCCAAGCTTTCAGATTTTCAATCCTGTCCAAGCGAGGATTATAGTTCCGTCGTTAATTAGATTAAGTAGCTGAAGATCCACTTTTGTTGACTCATACCCCTAAGGCATGAGAAGCGTCAACGAGTTGTGCTCGACAGGATCTTCCCGGAATAATGATTCGAAGTCTTCGAACGTTGTCAAACGACATTTCAAGTCTAACATGAGAGTAACAATCAACACTACTTAGACAACCAAAAGCAACTCACAAGACAATTTCCATGTCCAAACATCAACTTTTCTTATAGGGACCTAAAGTTTGTCGTTCACGTACCTTTTCCTTTTTACTTTTACCTCATACTGGGCCCACGTAATCTTTGTCGCGGTCTGTGCACTGTGGAGGAGCTTTGGGTGGCAATACTTGTTCCAATTCAAAGAACAAAGAAAAAGATGAACAGTAACTGGACTCAATAAAGATTACAAGACAGATGCAACATCGAGTCCTTCCAACAATAGTTCAGTGAATAGGATTCACATGATTATGAACAATTTGAGAGTGAATCCATAAACCAATTCAACATGATGTATAAACATATAACAGTTGGACTTGAAAAGAATTTAAGACAAATCACAACAATCGAGTCTGTGGAAGCAATTAAGTGAACTAGACTCGACAAGATATCCAAAGAAGAATCAATTACCAAGTCCAACGTTTAACAAACCGGATTCACTTAACAGAGCGATGACAAACAACCGAATTGGTAAGTGAATCCAACAATATCTCAACACAACATTCAAAATGACAGAAAATCACACAAACACAGGGTCAATTACAAAGACAAGTCGGAGCATAAGTCAAAGAGATCCAAAGGGGAAAACAAACAATAATTCTGACTCACAACAAGCTGAAGTTTAGGAGAATACCGCCAGAGTCATTTATTTGTCGCAAGTTGTATTCAGTAATTTAACAACTTTCAACCTCAGTATACATTAGGGGGATCCGGTGGCCAGTTGGGCCCTAAATCGAGTGAAGAGTTGTAATTATATGAATACACACTAGCAACAATCCTTTCAGGTAAACTTTCTTTTTCCCCTCTCACAACCAAGGAGTGAACCGGAATTTCATGGTAAAGAAATTCCTAAAGTCTCCCACATAACCGGAAATCCAGACTCTCGACGAATTTCGAAAAACTGTTTAAATCAGTGCAAGGTTTCGCTTAAAAACCTCAAATGTAAAACCCACGTTGAAGTTAAACAACGATTTCCACAAAAACTTGCCCTTTTCGGTACAAAGCATATTTCCGGCAAAACACATTTCAATGTTGGCTCGGGTTAAACACGTAAATACTAAACACCGAAATCCAAAACTTTGAACAGTAACTGGAAGTAAATCCCTTTTTTACCAAATCGCCTTTCAAAGCACTTTCTCTTTTGGCACCCCTTTTTCTAAATCTCTTTTTGGAAACACCTTTAAAACCCGCTCGTGAACCGTTTTTCGAAATCCTATTTCCGGAAACTTTCTCAAACGTTTTTCGGAACTCGGTCTTAAAAACCGAAGTCAACCCTTTTCAAGTCAAAGGTTCAGAAACACGTTCTCGAACAAGCATTTCCCAAGTCGACTTTTTCACAGGGTGTGAAAATTTTTCACGAGCCGACAAAAACTTTTTCGGGTATCAGAGATTTTTAGATCATTGAAATCGAAAACTCAGAAGCATTGCTCTGATACCACTTTCTGTAATGCCCCAAGCTGCACCTCACCAGCTTAAGCATGTCACAGTGCCGCGAGCCTCTAAAACATAAACCGAACGCTCGATTTACATTCTAGAGAACCGCTAGGCATTTTGTTTGAAAAACTTTTTGTAAAAACACAAGCGATTTTTGAAAAATCTTTGCTACAAAGATTTTTGAGGTGAAAATCTTTGAGTTGCTAAAATTTATTTCATTCGTCTAGAACTTGAAATGAGTTCTCACACAAGAGGTACGAACTTCAAGGAAATGAGAACTCAACCAACATTGACACAAGGCTAACTATTAACAAGTCTCGGAATACGAAGTTCGAGAAATAGAATTTAGAATAAGGTTCAAACGACGATTTACCGAACTTGCACTACTAGAAAAACCACATATAAGGACACCCAATAAGGACTCATTTTTATCAACGTGTCCTAATAAGCTTATGAGGACGGACAAGAAAAAAACAGGAGCAAACTTCTCCATACTTCGTGCCCCGCCGAATTTTTTTTGCCAAAAGTTAAATTTCCCACTTTTTTTCCCACACCAATTCGCACTTTAGGTTGGCCGATAAAATTGGCCTCTATCATTTTAGTTGACCCTCTCTCTCTCTATCTCTCTCTCGTCTGCATCTCTTCCTCGTCGAAGAAAACAAATTCGAGCTCAGATTCTTTTGCTCTGAGCAAACCAAATTCACTCACCACGGATGGGTAATTCTCCCTCCTTCTCGATCTGTCTATGGCTTTTTCTTCTTCTCGTCAAATCTGTTTGGTTCTGGGTAATAGTTGTGGGTACTGGTTCATGATTCTTCATCGGGTTCTTTCACCAGGATGTACGAGCTCTCTCCATTGCCTCTAACGAGGATCGATCTAAGAGCATTGATTGGAGGTGGTTTTGTTCTCTGTCTAGATCTGAATCAGATGTATGCTGGAGGGTTCATTCAGAATCCTTAACTGTGTGCGTTTCAGTAATTTTATCCTTAATTTTATTCTTCTATTCAGTAATTGAACAGATCTAGAAGTCTCTCAGTCTGCCTATGGCTCTCTTAGACCAACGTCATGGATCCTGATTCCCGACCTATGCCGCTAAAGCTACAGACTTGAATCAAGTAATTTTTTCTCTCCAATATCAATTTAGGGCTTTTGAGTTTTATGAAATTAAGGATCTTTAATTCTGGGTTTTCGAGTTTTATGAAATTGGGGATTTTGAAAGCTCGTTCTCATTCATCATCTGAGTACGAAGTTAGTTCTTTCTAAGCCAATTTGCCTTATAATTTCTGGGTTCTTTCTGCTTTTCACCGAAAATCCTAGACCCTATTTTTTGACTTCATTTCCGGTTCTGACTCCATTTTTAACAATTTGGTTTATCTTTGGTTTCAGGATAATTGTGCTTGGGTTTTGAAGATAATCGTGTTAGATCAACCAGGTGAGGGGTTTTTTGATTGAGGGGTTTTTCCTGGTTGCTCTGTTCAAATCCTATTTACTCCTTCTAGTATTCCTGTGCAAAGTTATGATAGCTTTATGTTATCTTAAAACCATTTCTGTTTCCATATATGTGAGCCTGATTCCTCTGCTTATTCTTCTACAGGTGTCCATGTTTCTCCTTTTCAAACCCTATCTGCCTCTCCTGTTACTCCTGTTCAACTTTATAAGAGCTTTCAAGGTCAGACTTTCAATACTTTTTTTAATGCTTTGCATTGTGATCGATGGTGTTTTGTGTTACCTTAAACCAATTGTCTCCATGCGAGTTTGAGTGCATGTTGATGCAGATGAGACTGTCACTCACTCCCCAGTTCTATACCATCCTGGTGACCATGGACCAGCACACTTAGAAGCTCTGGGAGAACTTGAGTTCAGAAGACAATTTCTAATATTAAGTTATGCTGGAGGGTATGACAAAGTATTTTTCTTTCTGTTTTTTCTCTTTCCTTTTGTTGTTTATTTTGTTTTAAAGCTCATCTTGATTAAAATGTGTCCCTGCTGTCTTCACTCATTTGTTTATTCTCAGAATGAAGTTAAAAGATGTAATAGAAGTGGAGGCTATTAGGCGCTGGAGAAATTTGCCAATGGTAAACTTCGAGACCAAAGTTTGGCATGCTTTGGGTGAAAACAATGTTGGCAAGGCTGACCGACGATTGGTGATTATCACTCTCATTCTTGCTCTTCTGCATATTAATGCCTTACTTTTCATAATCTGCACCGAGTGATGTTAACTGATCCTGCTCTACTTGTTAGTTGTTATACAAGTCCCATAAAATACTATTGGATGCCATATTTTGGTACCTTTTTCTTATCAAAGAGAGATGGTTTTCCTCGTAACTCTTCACAAATATCCTTGCAGAAGTTCATAAAATGATTTTGGACCACTCTGGTCAAAACCTTTCACTCATCAGGTTTATACTTCTTAAGTAGTTCAGGGATTAAAATACTGATGTTAATGTGTTACACAGTTTTGAAAGTCTTGAGATTTTAAAGAGAAATTATAATCCATTAATTGTTAGCTTCTTTCTATTCTCCTTCTAAAGAATCATTGTTAGTCTTCTGTAACACCTGCATAAGCCGCCCTGGTATCCCTGACTGTATCTGACTCTTTCATGTTTTGGTTGTATTATAGTATTCTGATTGGGATTCTCAAAGAACACACCACTACTATTGTTATGTTTCCGTGGATGGGAGTTGCAAGTTCAAGGTTTCTGCTGTACCCTCAGTTTCTTTAGTTGCATACAAATGTGTTTCGATACTTGCATATGCATACACAGGAGGAGAAAAATTCTTATATTTCAGAAGAAGCTGTAATGTAGGTAATCATTGCTTAAAATCCAATCAGGATACTAATACCTATGGCTTTACAGCGTTGGGTGGGATGTGATATTCTCATTGGTTTTTGGAGGAGGTTTTTAAGTGCCAACATTTTGGATTTAATTTCCAATGTTTACATAGCAAGTCTAAAGTTCCAAGCTAAAGCTCCTATGGCAGTGTATAATTAACCGTCTGCAATTCTTTGCTAGAAATCATGTTTTTTATTTTACTTATCAAACACGAGGCCCTTTAAATCTATATACTATGAAAGTAAGCAATTTCCACTGGATTCTAAGCATTTATTTCTGTTAATGATCATCATGTTCTGTTACCATTGTTGACATTTCATTTTGCAGACATCGGATAGGTAACATTTTTTTTTTTTAATAATAAACTCAGGGTCCCTTCCTAGACAAACCAAGAACTCTCCTACAGAAATGGTTAGAAGATGACAATGTTTTAGAGGTGAAATTTACCCAAGGGGAAGGTTCCAGTATTCTTTTTGATAATAATTATGGTACATATAGCAAGTTCTGGTATGTGGATGTAGTGTTGCAATTTCTGTTCTCTTTTAAGTTGTGGGCTTGCAGTGGATTCTCATTTCATTTTTCTTTTTCTTTTTTTCCCTCCACCCTGTAGCCTTTGCTCATGCAGTTCCGACTTTTTTACAAAGGCTATGCTATCAAAGGAACTTTTCTTGTCAATAAACTGGTACGTTTTCTGCCATTTTCTTAAAAATTACTTCTTACTGGAGCCAACTTGGTTCCATGTCATATCATTACATATTCTAATATCCACCACATTGTTCTGTCATACTGTTATCAGCAGAGTATGGTCTGTTTGCACAGGAATACTAGAAGGAGTAAATAGGATTTGAACAGAGCAACCAGGTGAGGGGTTTTTCCTTCTAGTATTCCTGTGGAAAGAGGGAAAATTAAATTTGAACAGACAACTTGATGGAAATGGGCATAATTTCTAGTTGGAACCTAATAATGAGTAGCTTGATACTTGAGATTGTTAGTTAATCAAGGCATGGTAACTTTTTTCATTATCAATTTATATTCACTAGGAATCTCAAGTAGATGAACTGTAATAGCTAGTCTAATTGTTTTTTTATTCTCTTGTCATTCCACAGGACCCAACAATGTTTGAAGCAATGACTAGAGCAATATTCTGAAAGTGATGTTTGAGAGGTAGTTATTTTTATCAAATAAGCAGTTTCTCAAATAACCAGTTTTTGTCTTTCTTTTCTTTGGTATTGTAGCATATCAGGCATGCAACATTAACTTGATACCATGATGCATAATATACCTGTCTTAAAGAATGACTTCATTTGAATATTGAAATACTTGGCCTTTTGGCAATTGTATCAGTTAGTGAATATTGGTTTGTGCTATATTTATCAGGTTATGATTGAAGATATTGGGAAGCAGATTAAGTAACTATAAACCTACAAGGTGCAGGACATTGATTTACTTGACTAGAATTGTTGAACTGTAATTTGTTATACTTTATAAATTTGTTTGCATATGGTGTATTTTGATTCAGTTAATATTGCATTTGGTGGTGTATTTTGAGGGGTGTACAATTGGAGAAAGCTTCCTTTTATTATTAATTAATTTTTTTTTTTTTTGGGTTTTTTACAAGTTTTAAGGACACGTTTTGAACGTCCTCTATGACTCTTTTAAGTGTCCTGTTTTAGTTTTAAGGACACATATGAGTGTATTTTTTGTGTCCTCTTATGGTTTTAAGGACCCCATTTTCAGAGCTTTTAGGACACAGTTTGTGTGTCCTAGTATAGAATAGAGGACACCTATTGGAAGATATAAGGATGCAATTTAGGTGTCCTCTTATGGATTTAAGGACACTGCAGCTAGAGCTTTAAGGACACACAAACTGTGTCCTCATATAGAAAAGAGGACACGTTTTCAGTGTCCTTGTTTGAGACTTATAATGACTGCTGGATAGAGGACTCTTTTTTAAAGAGTCCTTGTATGTATTCAAGGACACAGTTTCAGTGTCCTTAAATGGTGTTTTTCTAGTAGTGTTGTTTTGCACACCCAGCTCCTTCCACTATTGTCCCGTCACCAGTGCACAGTACCTGCATCCACACTGTTGTAGGGGTGAGCTTTCGTCCTCGCTGCTCTACAGGAACTCTACCACGACTAGATTTGAAACCAGTAAATATATATTTGGGATCCCAGTATGAAAATAAGCTTAAACCAAATATTTTTAAGGAATGACAAACTCCATAATATTTCTCAATTTGAAAACTTATGCATGATGCTTAAATAAATACGGCGCCAAATCCAAGTATTACCTGATGGCCGGTCCCATAGACCCACTACACGACCTTACCTCAAATTTATTTATCACCAAGTAAGCGTAGCGAGAGCGTCTGCTACCTAGCTACACACACGGATCGGGTCGTCATTGCGATCGCTCACCGTCCGACCGGTGTAACTAACCCTCCGGAGGTTTTGGGGATCGAACCCAAGGAAGTCAGAGCCACCCTTCGCTCTCAAGCCATCACATTTCTCACATGGTTTGGTTAGTATGCATTGCATTTGAACATGACCAAACCATACCAACTAACATGCATCATTTAATAACAATATAAGAAAATCACTAACCGAGGAGAGTCCTGAAACCCTACCTGGATTCAGATGCTTTCTCTCACGTACTCCGAGAATCGCGAACCTTCTGTTCCTCGGGTAACTGGAGTCCTAAGTTCCGACATTTCGATAGTCAATATCTTTTGAACAATTAATTGAAATCTCGACGAGTACAAATCGTACAATCAAGTTTTCCTGGTTTGACCAGGAGTTGACCAACTTTGACCAACATTGACCAGTTTGACCACATTTGACCAATCGAGATAGGTTCGATAATTAACTTAGATTATCGAACATTCACTTGAAATTACAATATTGACCAAACATATATTGAGTGCAACCGATTTACAAAGGCCACCCAATATATATTAATTTCTTTTATCTCTACTTATTATCACTTTAACACTCAACTTTAATTCTAACTCAAATTTCGTCGGATAACAATTCTGATAGAATTACTATGTACACCCATACTCCATACTTCATAACTTGACCATTTCTCAAACTTTTCCCAATCATTCCGATTTACCTGCCTTAGCAACACCAACAAGACTTTAACTTACAAAACCGGCCAGAAACAATTCCAAACAACACTAACAAGACATCAAGCCTGGTAATCACAATCCACTCTACATAGTCAGTTCCACGACCAATTTTCAGCATAACAACATCAATTTCCTACCCAATTCAAACATAAACTCCAAGCTACCGAAACTATAACAATCTGACAAAACTCCACAGCCAAGGAAACTGATTTCCACAAAGTCATACCAACTCAAGCTACTAACTTCGGATTTGCATGACAATAACCAAACTTCAATTCAACATTTTGAATTATACCTTCAAATTCCAACTGCAACCAAATCAAACTCCTTGCGGAAACTAGGTAGATGATGAATTGAGGATGTCAACGTGATCTGCCCAGCCAACTGCCCAATTCCTTGTCTACAGTTGCAGTCGAGGCCGAGACCAAGCCAAGGAGAGCCGGAAAGGTCGCCGGCGTCGAAGAACACGTCGGAGCCGTAGCTACCCAGAAACGTAAATCATCAAAACTTAATCTAATTCAAAAACTAAGTGTAGAAACGTGTAGAGCATGACGAGAGGATGAAGTTCCATACCAAATGCGGCCCATGTGGTGGTCGGAAATTGTAGAAACTCGCTGGAGACAGCTCGGGCTTCCAGTCGTCCATTCTCCGTTCTCGGCCATTGCATGTACAATCCGACACCGCAGAGGTGTAGGCGACGACGAGACGAGGATTTTCCCGGTGGTCCGCCGCGAAGAAGTGGCCGAAAACGGAAGTTCCAGTTGGGTTTCATTCTCAGGTCGGCGACTCCGTTTCGGGTCAGAAGCTTCGAGCTTCTCTCTCGTCTCTCTCGATCCTTCTGGTCGTCCAACCGAGACAAGGCCTCTTTATAGGCAGCTCTAACTTAATTTCGACGGCTGTGATTAGTCGGTGGGTTTATGGATAGCTAGGATCGCTCCACCCATTTTCTATTTCCTTAATTAATTTCTAAAATCTCTAAACTTCGGAAAATCATAACAAATAGGTCGGGTATCCGAAAAATTCCCCGAAAGTTTCCACGAACTCGTCGTGTCGTGTACTTTATTATCCAACTCTTAAATTTAAGATTTCACTTTATGAAAATTTCTGAAAATATTCTCGAGTACTTTAACTTTTATCGAGATCGATAAGTAAATTATCGAACTATTTCACTTAAACTCGATAAACTTTTCCAGGGCTCACAGGAGAGAAATTTGGGGAGGAAAATGGGATTTCCTGAACTTTTGGGATTTATGAAAAAATCCGGAATTTTCTTATATTTATAGAAATTTCCCCAAATTTCAATCGCTCATAACTTTCTCATACGAACTCTGATTCTTGCGTTCCACATGTCCGCGAACTCGTATCAACGCAATCTACAACTTTCGTGAAGGAAGTTTTCGGAGAAACCCAACGTATAAAGAGCAACCTTTGCGCCCCCCCTAAAGTCATACTTTCCGAATAAAAATTCGTCCGTAACACTTCCACTCCACCCTTGAACCACAAACTCGTACAAATGAACACTTTTTTAATCCCAGGAAATATTTAGGAATTAATAACAAATTTCCGAGGTCATACATTCTACTCTCCTTAAAGAAATTTCGTCCCGAAATTTAAGCACACTACCCAACAATCAGGTTAGGCTAACTCAATCTCAAATCTCGTCCACGCTCTCCTGTAAGTAATGCTCTCGTCATTAAGCCTCCACCAGATATTGAGCAAGTCAATATCCCTCGATCCAAGTTGCTAAGCTGTCCCGTCTGGAAAAACAAGCCGATCATCCACAAGGGCCGCATCATCATCCCTTCCAACTGTACCACGATCAACACACTGGATCACTCGTAGTCTCCATCTTCATCATAGGCACATCAATATGTTCCGCATAACAGGAACACTAGGAGGTAAGGCAAATCCAAATGCCGAATCTCCACCATTACCAAAATTGCAACAAGTCTGCAAAACTACAACTCTATGCACATACTACACAAGAGTCCAGAATCCTGTTATCACAATAGTATCTGCATCATTTCACCGATAATGTAACTCCAGCATTACAAGAATTGAAAACAACAACATCATCTCAAATCACTCAATCAACACATAAATTTGCCATAGTGAAACCATTCCAAATCACAAGGAAATTTGTTTCACCAAATCACAACTCGATAAGTGTCTACCCATCCTAGCACACAAAATCAAGCAAGGGTCTGGCCCCCCGCCTAACCCGAACACGAATTATCATTAGTCATTGTAATTACAATCAAAGTGGTAGATCCTCTACTACCACAACAATGACCATACTCACACATAAATCAACACATAACATTACACACATAATCATTGTCACACAGATCACCACAAAAAATAAGGCATGCACAATCACTCATCAATTCCTACCATCTCATAACTAAAATCACAGTAAGGTTTAGCCTCAGCTAACCTACACATAAGTCATCACAAAGCATTCCACGAACACAATCAAATTGCAGAAAATTTCTACCAAAACAACAATAAGAGAAGCAGCATTCCACAATCATTCTTAATACCATACCAAAAGCTCAAACCACACACAAGGTCAGCATAGATACCTCGGAGTCACCTTAAACACATAATAGTATCTTGAATAAAATGCTCCACTAAGACACCACACAATTAAACAAGATGACTATCCCCGGATAAGCACCTTCCACCCAATACTTATGCCAATCTAACTTAGGAAGGCGCAACTACACTCGATCAAATACTTGTTCCGACTTTAGATACAAGCATAGGTCAAACGCCATGACCCTAACCAACCAACTTCAATCGTACAAAATGACATCGCTTCCATGAAACAATCATTGCCGACTCAATCAGAGTTCAATCCAGAGGTTCCCATTCCTCAAAAGACTACAACTCAAAGAAGCTACACCAAGCTCCTACACTTCACTTACAGAGCTGATCTATGCTCTGACGACTTAACGCTCTAGACGACACCTAACACTCCACATACCCAATGACTATGTCAATACCGAAGAGTATATGATGGGGATCCTCTGCAGACGGGCCATCACTCGAGTAGTACTGACTGTCACCAAATATGTACCTTATGCTCTGATACCAAACTGTCACGCCCCGAATTTTGAATAAAGAAAATTCAAATCCGAAACGTGAGAACAAACACAAGAAAACACATATAGAAATTTTTTTATTTAAACTAAGCAACAAACAAACTAAACTCACAATGTCAATACCGACTCGTTCTTTAGAGTCACATATTACACTACAGATAGTTTACAAATCAAACTGAATGACAATTCAATAAGTAAACACACCCAGCAGAAGACTTAAAACTAAGAGCACCCTTCCACGTCCTCGCCATCGAACGTACACCTCAGCTTTGATAATGATCACTCGATAATCAAACCTGCATAAAAACCCCTACACCATAGAATAGTGCACCGGGAATGAACAAAATAAACCCGGTAAGCTTTTCAGCCAGTATGAGTAAACTCAATTAAAGTGACTCACGTCACTCATGTTTATAATTTCTCAGCGCGTGAGATAATTAAAACAACAATATTTAAGATCACAAACACAACCAAACATACAATCACATAAGATAACAATTAGTAATCCCTGCATCGAAAGTTTAGTTCAGGAGATCACCAAAGTCACCCAAATCAAATTATAGTACTCCTGCATAGAAATTTAGCTCAAGAGATTACATTAAAACAAACAATTCAAAAGGTAGTACTCACAGCATATAACTTAGTTCTGGAAGTTGGATTAATCTTTGCCATCTGATCACATTTCCATATTCAACCAGAGCCGTCGAAATCTTCAAACCTTGATCTACCACTCTACACTTAAAATCGTGGTACAAGGAGGATATGAGGATGATCAGGAGGAGGAGGACAACCAAAACAGAGAGGGATCGGCCAAGGAGTCGCTAGACTCTGGGAAATCCAACCGGGTTGGCCCGCCGTCACTGTTCATGTCTCTGATCTCCTTCTGGGGTGCTCCACCGGTGAAAACAACACCAAGGGTCGATGACGGAAGCTGAGGCAAGTCGGTTCAGGCCGGGTCCTCAGTCGTCGGCCGCCGGGAAGGCTGGTTTCCAGCCGGGTCGGGTCGAGCGCGACCCATCGGGTCTGAGGAGAGAGAACAGAGAGAATTTGGGGAGGAAAATGGGATTTCCAGAACTTTTGGGATTTATGAAAAAATCCGGAATTTTCTTATATTTATAGAAATTTCCCCAAATTTCAATTGCTCCTAACTTTCTCATACGAACTCTGATTCTTACGTTCCACATATCCACGAACTCGTATCAATGTACTCTACAACTTTCATGAAGGAAGTTTTCGGTGAAACCCAACGTATAAAGAGTCAACCTTTGCGCCCCCCCTAAAGTCATACTTTCCGAATAAAAATTCGTCCGAAACACTTCCGCTCCACCCTTGAACCACGAACTCGTACAAATGAACACTTTATTAATCCCACGAAATATTTAGGAATTAATAACAAATTTCTGAGGTCTTACCTTTTTTAGGTGAGGAGGGAGCTGATTTTCTCCATGTTTTCGATGTGGGACTGATATTCTTAAGTTCCCAGCTTCTGGAGCTTCTGATGCTATCTTGGCGCAGCGCGTGGCGGCGCGTCAGCGGTGATCTGGGGGTAAGCCGAGGCTCAGGCGGTAGCTTGCTTGGCTGTGTTCTCGTAGGTCACTCATTTGGCGGGAGTTGGTACCGCTGGCGATATCATGAGCGTGACTCATTATAGCTAATTATGCTTGCAAATGCTCATGTAAGTACAAGTCTCCCAAGTCCCCAGTCAAGGAGGGAAATCTTGGTTGGGGAGTTGCCTAGCGGTTCGAAGCGTTACTTCCGCTAGACTTGCAAAAGCATAATTAGCGTCAGTGCGTTGTCAACCATGGACTTACTTAATAAACGCTTTATACCCTTTCGGGTGGGCCCCTGCTAGGCCCCCGAGGGAGTCCCCACTTCCCAGCTAAGATAGACCTTTGTTTGGCCGGTGTATTGTTTGTTGAGGGGAGCTGCGCTGAGCAGAGGGTGTTGGGTAGCGAGCCCAATCTTTGATACTCAAGTGGCGGGGTCAACGTGCCTGATCAGGGCCGTCGAAGACTTTGTTGATGTAATACCCGAGCCTTATATGAATTATTAAAACTATTTGAATACTGTTGTTGGTAAAAAGTTAATATTGAGATATTAAATCAAAATTATAGATAAATGAGAATCAGTTATGGTGGTTAAAAAAAACAAAAAGACCGAAACCGGACCTACTGGGACAATAGTAATTGTATGAAGAATGAAGGATATTATCATCATTTTACAAAACAGAGTATATAAGCAAAAAGGGAAGGAGGGCTCGAGAACTATTCTTTTCCTTTAGTTTATGGTTTACCTTATGGCTAGGTAGAGGTCAGGAACAATCTGGAGAGAGAGCTCCAAGAAACACCGACACACTTTCTCTCTCATTACAGTGGTGATCAAAGATATGGATCTTGGTAGTCTGCATGCTAAGATCTAGGAGACGGTGTGGCTAGGTTTGTTACAATTGGTTTTACAAGAGATAGATGGTGGTTAGCGTAATTCGAATACACCTTAACTTCAGATTATTTTCTATTCTTTCGGGCTGGGGTGTTACAAATGGTATCAGAGCAGGGATATGATTTCTAGGGTATGTACTGTGGGGGAGAAATGGAATCGTGGTCTGGAATTTTTATGATTTGAAGAGCTTGATATTGATTGCTGTGAATTGTTTTCGGTCAAAGGTCTAGGCTTTTTTAGTGGGTTTGATTATGTTTGATGTTTTATGGTTGCATGTGGTGTTTGAGATGATGATCATGATGATGATTTCCATTGGTTCTATTTAGTTGCGTAGCTACTGTTCGTTCTAATTTTTCTTTTGATGCTTTGCGTGTTCTGCTTTCCCCTGTCTTTTGGCGATGGGTGTTCCAATTAGCACATTTCCATTCTCTTATGGCGAATTTTCAGGTTTTCTTTTGTTGTCCATATTTTGAATTGGTGCTCTGCTTCTGATTTTGGGTTTTGAGGACAATGCTTTGCTCTGTGGGATTGAGTGAGTAACGGAAGCTGAGTAACATGTTCTTTTTATAGCTGAAAAAAAAGGGTTTTGTTTGGTGATATGATTGGGATTGGTCTCGAATTCTCACGGCTCTTGTCGATTGACATTTCACATTTACCTAGTTAATCTTGCATTGATCTGTTCCTTTTGCCCATGAAAGGTTTTGGCGTTTTGCTTAGATTTATGCCTGTAATAAAAATCTCTCCCTACCTGTAATTTTACTGGACTGGCAAGTTTTCAGGTGAGGTTTTATCAACGTATGCAAATGAGTATGGAATCTGAGGTATATTTGCTAATTTCTTCAAATGGTTCTTGAATTGTCATGGGTATAATGATATACTACACATGTTTATGTGCTGGCTTGTTACTAATAGATCAGAAAGTCAGCTTTTTTTTTTTTTTTTTTTTTTTTAAATCGATCTTCTGGACTGTAACAATATATAGTCTTAGAGAGTCTTTTGTATGGTTTATCTTTATTGGAGGACAATACTACTTCAATTTTAATTCGGGGTTAGCAAACTTTAGTAATAAAGGTTGTTTATGGTCTTGTGACCTTGTGTTGTGAAGAAGGTATGTTGTTCGATACGTTGATTCTTAAATGTTGACGTTATTTGCTAATTCTGCTAGTTGCTTACTTGTTTTCCATGGTTAAAGTTATCTCTTAGTTGCTTGAGACGTGTACAGATGTTGAAAACTTTAAATTTGTTTAGTTTATTAATTGCTATCAAGTCTGGAAGTTTAATTCCTTGAAATTTACTTCCAGCTTGCATCTGAACTTTTTGTTGAAGTATATAGTGGAATCCATTGATGCCATTTTAAATTGATTAGACATCTATAGTTGGAGGAACTTAGGTAATTGATTCTTAAAAGTTGGGAGATTGTTTGCCTATTTATTCTGTATCTGAAAAGCTAAGTTCAGGACTGATAGAATTTACCAAATTATTTTGAACTTGATCTTGTGCAATTACCTGCTGTAGGTCGTCTTTAAAAAAAAAAAATTCTTAGTTTCTTAGTATGAATTTGTAAGTGAGTTATGTGAGATGGGACATGATTGTATCCTTGCTCATCCTCTCATCAGTAGTAATAAATAGCAATTTAATTACTGCATATCAGAAGCATCAGACTATTGCTATCTGCTACGAAACATGATGTATGAATTTTGTTTAAAAGTTACACTTTTGTTTCCAAATGGTGATGCTAAGAAAGTGGTTTTTGGTATTTTAAGGATAGTGATCGGTTGTTGGCCATCATGTGTCTTCTTTAATTGGTTAGTTAATTTGTATCTTGTTCGTAAGCCATTTTGAGTGTGCGTCACTAATTGGATCTGTTGTGCATCTTGCTTGTTAGATTTCTGCCAAACAAGAGATGGTCAGTGAACATAAATACTTTCAATGGTATTTAGTTATATATTTTTGTTTCACCTGAAGAGTGCAATTTCTTTTCCGCACTTGATTCATATTTGTAATTGGATTGTAGTCAATGAGGAGCCTGAGAGGGACACAATAACCTTTGCTTTATTAGCTGCATTGTTCCCGATATATACATTGCTATGGAGTGTTCCGGCGCTTCTACCTTACACAAGGAACTATCATGGAACCCAAATTGGGGTCTATTATTTTGCTTGTTTGTCATATAATTGAGATATTATATCAGTGTTTTGTTATTGCTTTACTTTGCTATTATTTGGTTGGTTATGGGTGCTGTGGAAGGCTTGATTATTTGCTTCTATCATATATGGGTGCCTAAAGCAATACTGCTACTTGCTTGTTATCTTTTATCTCTCTGGATATGTATTTATGTATTTTGATATTGGGCTGATGTAAAGGACACAGTGAGTCTGGGATGCAGCTAAATGTTCTTGTTTATATTTGAGTATTATAGTATTCTAATATGAGCTGAATCAATTTCGGATATTCTTTATTACTTGCCCCATTTCATGATGCAACATTTGAGTCTTGGTACATTTAATTTTTGTGGAACTACTTAGTAGTAATAATGTGCAACAGGAAATGCCAAGGATGCATTGAAGTTACTAACACTGTTGATCATGTAGCAAAGTTTTTTTTTTTTTTTATTAGTCAGAGTGGACTGTTCTTGTGAGGTGCTTGTTCTCCTCACTGTTGTACATAGGGCAGACTTCATTTGTTAGTTTCTGAAAGTTTACGATGCAGTCTCTTGTACTTGTATATGTAGCCATACCAATGTATCATCTGTTTTAAGGGTTTGTAGATGTAAATTATATGTAATGAGTCGGTACGTGGAAGTGGAAGTCTCAAAAGGATGCAGTAATCTCTGGGAAGCAGGTATATTCAGGTAAATTCCTCTTCGTAGTTTCTATACAACTTTTACAGTTGTAAGAGCATCTCCAACAGTGATAGCTATCTTGATAGCTAAAAGTAGCTAAAATTGGAATATAGCTAGTTGAATATTGAGTTATGCTCCAGCAAATACCTAAAACTCAAGTTAAATTTAACTTTTAGTTAAATTCTCTCTCCTCTCTAGCTAAATATAGCTAGGTCTTTTAGCTAAAGCTAAATTTAGCTTTTGTTTAGCTAGTCTGTTGGAGATCAAAGTTAGCCTAAAACTAGTTAAATTTCAAATTTTTTTTGAAATAAGTATTCTGTTGGAGATGCTCTGTATGTTCTTTTATTCAATTATACCTTGATATCAAATGAGTTTGAGAACAATGTCAGAATCCAATTGAATGTAAACAATGATTGGAGCTCTAATGGATTTGATCCGGTTAGGCCCGGGATATAAATAAGGAGGGATCGAGTTCCCTTGGGTGAAAGACCCCAAACCCTATTGGGGCTCGTGGATTTGAGCGGATAATTAAGTAGGGATTGTGCCTCCCTAGGGTGAAAGACCCAAAACCCAATCGGGAATCCGCTTAGTACGGGGTGTGCTCGGTGGCCTTAATGCGAGCAATGGGCTCTAACCGGGGAAAGAAAGAGGAAAGAGAAAGGACTAAATAATTTACGATGAAAATGAATCTGTGATCTCATGAATGAGAGTAGTCAGTTTGAATTATAAGACCACGTATGGTCTGATGTTTTATGGATTACAAGACCAGGTATGGTCCGGTTTGAATTGCAATTTGAGCTGAATTGATGGCGACACCAGACATTATTTTAAGGCACATGAATTTTGAAATAATCAAGTGAGAGAACGTTTTCAAATAAAGAGAGTCTACCGCCAAGTATTTTCACAAGAAGATAAGTTTATTGCCATGTATATGACTAAATCTTGCAGAATGCTCCTGTAATTGAGATGTTGGATTCTAGAGTTCCTGGAAGACATTGAGTAATCAAGGTTGGTAATGGAACTACAAAGACCGTCCATAACTCGAGTGTTGGTGAGTTTAATTCTGTTGAAATGGTTGCACAAAATGCCGATAGTCATTAGTGTACAAGAAAAAGCTACGTTAGTGACTCATTGGTAAAGCAACATGATATCATGAAGTCTTATATGATATCGAGTCAAAAATGTAAAAGCATTGGAAAACATTTACCGCTTCATTTGGAACAAATGAACGCTATGCTTAAGGAAATTGAGCACATAACTAAAACAATATATATATTATCTCATTGAGTATTTGACATGTTAGAAGAATGCATTTCTTTTGGGTTCATATAGACCTAATGTTTGAGGCATTTATTGGCTAATCATTGTTATAAATTTCGAGGACGAAATTTTTTTATCGGGGTGGATTTGTAATACCTGAGACTTATATGAATTATTAAAACTATTTGAATACTGTTGTCGGTAAAAAGTTAATATTGAGATATTAAATCAAAATTATAGATAAATGAGAATCAGTTATGGTGGTTAAAAAAAAAAAGGGCTAACTACTGTTTAGTCCCTGAAGTATGAGCTCGTCATCGTTTCAGTCCCTGTCTTTCTAATTTAATCCCAAAAGTCCCTGAACTCACAATTTTCAGTCTAACCGGTCCATCTTCTCCATTTCCTTCGGTTGCTTGATGACGTGTCAGTTATTCCTTGCCAGCTCAGCACCACGTAAGACAAGGATTGTGTAAAGTGACGACAATTCCCTTGCTTCAGTTTTTTCCAAAATTTCCAAAAGCTCCCATGACTCCAAGCAAGAGTCTCAGATCAAACCTCCAGTTGTTCTGCGCCACCGAACTCACCGAAGGAATCTGGGAGAGCTGTCCGCGCATCCACTGATCCAGACCCGAATGAACCCGCTTCGACTCCCCGATTTCCCCGCAGTCTCGGTTGTCCGAATCCGGATCCTCCATGACCGGCTTGAGGCTCCCTTATCTCTTGACGTTGGAACTGAACCCAGAAACCGGAGAACCGCCGCCATGGACGGTAGTTCCAACAATACCAGAAATAACCCAGATGCATGTGTTTCTTTGCTACAAGATTCCGCAAGTTTGGCCGCCGAGGATTGAGGCAACGAAGTTTTGATCAACTGTCGAGGCTGCTCTATGCATCGGTGATGGCGAGGAGGGTTGATATGAATAAAGAGGTATGGTTTTGTTGGGCGTTTGGTTTGTATTATGGTGAATTGAAGTGGGTATTGCTTGAAATGGGAGAAGCTTTGTTAACAGAGAAGACGTTGAAATCTGGGGTGTTAAAAGAATGGATTTCTTTGCTTAATTTTCAACTCTGGAATCTGGGTTTTCAAATTCGGTGCTTTCAATGCTTGGGTTTTTTATTGTTCTTTTTGGGTAGTTAGATTTTGTTGATATTTTGGGGTTTTTGGGATTGAATTGAAGGTGAGGAAGAAGAATAAGTTGGAGCTCTTATTGTTTAGCTCCATCTCATGGGTACAGGGACTGCTCTGAAGTTGATGGAGCTTCGTTTTTCTGAAGGAGGCGATCGTGGTCTACACGGGCCTATCTCCGGCGACCTTCTTCACGCTCCTGACTCTGCTCTTCGCTGCTTACCATGTCCTTTCTAGGCTTTTTGGGCCGTTCGAGACCCACAACCCCCCAGGAGGAGATGCAGCCTCTTCCGCCGCCGGTCCAACTCGGCGAGATCACCGCCTAGGAGCTCAAGCAGTACGACGGTTGTGATCCCAAGAAGCCTCTGCTCATGGCACTACACCAATTTTGTCATCAGACAACGGCAGAAAACCGTTGTGTGATTTGAAGACCCACCGTTGTAGAGTGAGCCGTTGTCTGATGAAAAATCAGACAACGGTGGAACACAGTTGTGTGATAAACACACAGACAACAGGTATGTGTTATAACTGTTGTGTGATAGCTCGGCAGATGGCTCGGCAGATGCCAAGCGCGCAGCTGCGCAGTAGTTGAGGGGCGTCTTCAGACAACAGTGCTTGTTTTCAAGCTGTTGTATGTTAAGCTTGTCAGACAACATATTTTTATTTTGTGTGTTGTCTGATTGCTCTTCAAACTTCAGTTCTTGGACTATATTTGTTGTCTGATTAACTTTTGGGACAACAGAGTTCAATTGCTTCTGTTGTGTGAGTATAAATTAGAAGACACTAATTTGTTAAAAACCGATGTGTGATATGAATGATTGCAGTGTATTTGCCCCAATTTTGGCCATTCGTGCAGTCGCCATTATATCTATTCTGTTGTCTGATCATTTGAACATCCCATTCCTAAATTAAATTGTGCATTCATTTGGTCCATTTACCAAATGAACAGTAGTTCATCAAATGATACACCACACAACATTTGAAGCTGGAAAAAGCAATTGTAAATTGTAAGTAGTTCTGCAATGATACACCACAACACGAGTCTTTAAAGAGCATAAGAGAATTAATCCCATTTGTAAGGGAACAAAACCGCACCAGTTCAAGCGTGCAAACCACAACTCTAACATGATGTTTGAATTCTATATCAAAACAAGCATAATCTACTCCTAAGTCACCAGTACTTCACCATGATCTTAATTTGAATACCACAGCACACATATTAAAAGTCCTTGTCTCCTACTGTGCTGTAGGAGCCATCTGCTTTAGTTTTGCTTGCAAAACTAACCCAGCTTCATCAGATATGCTTTTCTTCTTAGAAGCAACCTGCATATCAATTTACAATTTCGTAATTAGAAGAAAACAACAACAAAAAAGGAAGAACTAATAAGCAAAGAAAGAGTAGCCCTACTTTAAAGCAGTTTAAGGTATGCATTAGAGTCAAGAGGAGCATTTTTGTCCCCCCCTTTGATTAAAACATACAAAGAAAACATTACAGCAATCAGCAATCTCCTAAACTCTGGATCAATGGTCACAGAAACACTACTCAATTGTGGCTGCCACAGAGCAGCAAAACAATGAATTTTTGAAGGTAATAGCAAAGTAGCTGAGATATGAAATTGGCATTACGAGTAGCAAACAAGAAACATATTATGCATAAGGAGGTTTTCAATTTCAGGTCTCGTATATGAGCAAGAAAGAAGGAAGACTAATCACCAAACCTAGCAAACGTAAGAAATATTGAAATAGATTCACAAAGAGGAGAACTTTGACCTCAACGAGTTGTTCGAAATTGGACTTGAGGAGATTGATCTTGCGGTCGCAGTAGTCTTTGGCTTGAGGCATGTTCTTCTCGATGAAGTAGCCGGTGCCGACGTCGACGAGGACCTGGTCGGGGTGCTGGAGAGTTCCGGGGACGTAAAGGGAGGCGGTAAGAGGGACGAGCATCTTTTTGCCAGTGGATCAGAGGGAGAGGTCGCGGAGGGCGGAGGAGGCGAGCTCGAGGCGGGTGGTGGCGGTGCGGATGTTGTTGAGAGAGTCCTGGAGAAGATTGACCTCCAGATCAGTTTGCTCTTTCACTGCCTTCAACTGGTCCACGCTCAGCTTCTCCATCTCTCCTCTCACGCTCATCGCTATCTTCAGTCGATCTTCAACATGCACATAAGATACTAGCACAAACAAGAATAGATTTTAGTAAAAGCCCAAATGAAAAGGTAGATGAATGCAGATGGCTGGAATATCATGTATGAATGTAAAAGAAATCAACAAATGTAAATCTCCAGGAAAGTTATGTTAAATTCAAAACCATATTAATATTTATGGAACACATATTATAAATTAAAAGCGTCTTACTTGGTTACAATTTTATCAAACTTATTTTTTGGATTCAATTTTAGTTATATTCCGATCCAGATGGCCAGTGACAAAATTACTAGTGCAGTCTAGTAAATCTACTGAAAATTGAATCAGGCTTATATTAAAGTTCAAACAAATAAGCTCACCAACATCAGGTTCCAATTTTGCACTGTTTAAGTCTGACACTAGCTTGCTGATTGAGTCTTTTGTGCCATTCTAGATGAATCAGCAGGGACAAAAGGATCAGAACAAATGAAACCATATTAAAAGGGTTGAATACAAGTTACAAATTCTGCAAAATGAATAAGAAAAATGCACATAAAAAATGCATGATAACTTGAAACAAAATCAGGAGAGCACCATGGTAAAGGTGTGTCACAAGGTGGGAATACGTCCTAAATATAAACATATACATAATAATTTTTTCTGTAAATGCAACAAATTGACTATTACTGACTCTCTCAGCAATTAGGAAACAAATAACTACCTACACTAGGCATGGAAATCATTTCATTTCATAAGGTCAAGTTCTCACAGTGTGTTTCTTTAAACGAGACTGTTATCGACTATGTTTTGAAATATCTACTTGTTCAGTACGTACCATTAAAATTCCACTAAATTAATTACCAAGGCAAAAATCACAGAACGTAAACTTGCTTTTGTGAAACTAAATCAGGCAGCTTTTATACTAAACAAAAAAATTAATCGAAAAATGGAATATTTTTGAAAGATACTATTCTGAGTATCTAAAACAGAGAATGTAAAGCCAATCACATATATCATAATCAAATAATAAACCCAATCAAACCCTAAAGCACAAAAATTCTGAGCAGATAAAACAACTATATACTATAGGTAATGCAGAAAGAGAGACATTGTTGCATAAAAAAAAAAAAATACTTCTCCAGTTTCCACCAACAAAAAACTGCAAAACAAACACAAGATTTCAATTAGATTTGAAAAATCCAACATTGAAGAATCCGCAACTTCATTGACTGAGAGACTAAAGATCTCTCATAGTAGTTTAAAAAGGATAAAAAGGATAGCCTATGCTGTTCTCTAAAACTTTACCATAGTAGTTTAAAAAGGATAACAATATCTGTTGATAAGGTGAGATGCATTTGTCACCACAGAAGCTGAAAACTCCTCAAAAATGCACCCTTTACACAACTAATGTTAGAGAATCACTCATCTATTGACGACAATCTATTGAATGCGATAACTTAACTCAACCTAGGTGCAATCAATCGTCTTTGATCCTCTTGAGAAGCTTGTTAGCCCAGCGTTTAACGCGTCGCTTCAGGGTATAGCCAACAATGATCCCAGCAACAAAGGCAATTGCACAGAACTTTGAGCATGTCCACAGGGACACCACTCCTCTGCAAGCAAACATAAAAAATTTACCAATTCAGTCCAATTGCAGAAATTCAATCCAACTATTGAAGTTCACTTAACCATAACACAAGTTCATATACTAATTCAAGCCTCACCAATACGTGAACAACTCTACTTAAACACAAGCCAAAACAATTTTGGGAAGCTCAATAGCAAAACCCAGAATCAATTTGCGAAAAAGCGATTAAAGAACCAAACTTTGGTAGCATAATTGTTAGTTAAAGACAAGGCATTATGGACCTACTGCAAAAATTGATCAAATATTTCACGAGTTTCACACCAAAGTAACCCAATTCACACATACAATCAGAAATTTATAAACTTTAAAAGGCTAGAGCTAGATGGGTCTGTACCTAATAGGTCTGGCGACTATAATACGAGTCTGATCGGACAAAGCGGCAGAGAGGCCCTCAGTAGAACGAGGACCTTCAAAGGAAGAAGAAGAAGAAGATGATGAAGCTTTTTCGGATTGGTGTGGGAGGAGCTGGTACATCATCCCCAGAAAAGTCACTTTCTTTTCTCTCTTGAAAGGCTCGGAATCCATGGTCGGAGATGGAGATCCGAGTCTCTGTTAAACTCTGGTGACTAGAGTGCACAATTTTAAGATCTGCTTATGAATATCAGAACCCTAAATTTTGCATCTCAGTGAATTGAAACAGTAACGAAGAGCGAAAGCTGACAAATCCAAATCAAAATTGAATCAAAACAGTAAAGGAGACGACGAGGACTTACCAAGTTCGAGACAAATCAAATCAAAGGCGTGAATCGAAGTTCGAGATGACGAAATTATTTAGGGCTCCTGTGTGAATCCAAGTCTAAGGCTGCTCCGATGTGAATCCACGGATTCACAGAGAAATCTCCTTTAGGGCTTCGAAGGGAAATCTCCCATTCAGGGCTTCGAAGGCTTCGCTTCGGAGGCGGTGGATTTAGGGTTTAGGATTGTGGAGTGAGTCGGGGCAGCTGTGGAGTGAGTCAGAGTGAGAGTCGGACAGCGAGGGAGTCAGAGAGAGAGTCGGGGTGAGTTGGGGTCAGCTGTGGGGTTTTGTGGAGTGAATGTTGTGTTGGGTTTAGCTGTGGGCATTAGTTTGGTCTGAATGGATTTTTTCTGAAGTGTTCTAATAGTTTGGTCTGAATAGATCGATGCTATTGTGTAGTTGTCTAGCACTAGGACACATGGCCACATAAGCCATTAATTTCATCATGCAGGCATCAGACCATGGTTTTCCACATATCTGTTGTCTGAATGCCACTTAAAAATTTTCAGTTTTGCCGCCTCTTGTTGCCTGCTGAGAGGGAATCGAATTTTGGGGGAGAGAATGCAGGGAAATGTTGGAGGGAATAGTGCCATTTTGAGGCAAATCTACACACATCCAAACTTTCCCAATATATCTCCCTTTATCAGACAACAGAAAGTAAAAAAACAGTTGTATGATATTTTGCAAGCTACACTCATACAACAGATATAACTATTCTGTTGTACTTTAGAGTATCAATTTGGAGCCAAATTTGACTCGATCTAGGAGGGAAATCTGCCGCTATTTTTTTTATGATTCACACAACGGATTATTCTTGTAACCGTTGTGCAATGACCTTCTAAAAAAAAATTCAGAATTTTAACCTCCTTATACAACGTTAGTTTAGTAAACATGTTGTGTGATTAACTTTTCTTCATCACACAACGCTTTTTTTTTTTTCGTTGTGCAAAAAGTGTTGTGTGTTAACATTTTTGGTGTAGTGGGGCCATCATGTCTCAGACTATGACGTGTCTCAGAGCAGGTGTTGAATTGAAAATTTCAATTTAGGGTTTAACGTCTGAGATTGTGATTGTTGTGCTTATCTGATTTCTGAAGTAGTCAACTGGGTTTTTATTTTGATGTTACTTTTTATCTGGTAATTTTAAAGTTGGAGACTTGATCATCTGATAGTTTCTGGGTTCTGCTAATTGTTGAATTTGGAAGATGATAAAGACTTGGGTAGAAACTAGAGCTGCAAATTGTTTCAATTTGGGGATTGCGAATTTGTGATTTTTCGATGTGGGTTAGTGATTACTATCTATGTGTTTTAACTTTTAACCAGTGGGTGTTGTTTGTTGAGTCTCCGGTGCGCCGCCGTGTCTTCGCCAGATGAGGGGTCTTGTAGTGACGCTCGGTGAAGGAGGTAGAGGTCGTGGTCTTGCTTGGAGTCATGGGAGCTTTTGGAAATTTTGGAAAAAACTGAAGCAGGGGTATTGTCGTCACTTTACATAATCCTTGTCTTACGTGGGGCTGAACTGGCAAGGAGTAACTGACACGCCATCGAGCAACCGAAGGAAATGGAGAAGATGGACCGGTTGGACTGAAAATTGTGAGTTCAGGGACTTTTGGGATTAAATTAGAAAGACAGGGACTGAAACGATGACGAGCTCATACTTCAGGGATTAAACAGTAGTTAGCCCCCCCAAAAAAAAAGAAGAAAAAAAAAAGAAGACCGACACACTTTCTCTCTCATTACAATGGTGATCAAAGATATCGATCTTGGTAGTCTGCATGCTAAGATCTAGGAGACGGTGTGGCTAGGTTTGTTACAATTGGTTTTACAAGAGATAGATGGTGGTTAGTGTAATTCGAATACACCTTAACTTCAGATTATTTTCTATTCTTTCGGGCTGGGGTGTTACAGTTGACGTGTCCCCTTACTTGTCCCAGAGGACCATGGTTTGACTGCAACGCCGCGTGGCGGTAGTTGTCAGAGTGAGGCGT
Source organism: Rosa lucieae (assembly GCA_024704745.1). NCBI lineage: Eukaryota > Viridiplantae > Streptophyta > Magnoliopsida > Rosales > Rosaceae > Rosa > Rosa lucieae. The sequence continues at coordinate 12,660,299 of CM045495.1, read as the reverse complement.
TGCCTAGGGAATCGCCGTTGGTGGAAGTCCCTCCGCTGATAGTAAGTGTCAAGCAGTGTCGCAGGGACTTGCTTGGTGGTAGCCCAGTGAGTTGTGTTGTGCTCAGAGGCGATTGTCTCGCTTGCAAGATAGAAGGGGAGAAGTCCCGCTAGCAGAGTTGCGCTTAGCGGAGACTATCTCTCTTGCAAGATGAAAAGGGAGAAGTTCCGCTAGTGGAGTTGCGCTTAGCGGAGACTATCTCGCTTGCAAGATGAGAAGGGAGAAGTTTCGCTAGCTGTATTGCGCTTACCGGAGACTATCTCGCTTACAAGATAAAAAGGGAGAAGTTTCGCTAGCGGAGTTACGCTTAGCGGAGACTATCTGGCTTGCAAGATGAGAAGGGAGAAGTTCCGCTAAAGGTATTGTGCTTAGCGGAGACTATCTGGCTTGCAAGATGAGAAGGGAGAAGTTCCACTAGCGGTATTGTGCTTAGCGGAGACTATCTTGTTCTTGACGGTTAGTATACCTGCTTGGTGGACGGTTACTTCAGACAGACGCTTCGTCTGAAGGAGCTCGACACATGGCTGACATGTATTGGGTTAGCGTGTGGAATAACATCCCCACAACACCCTCGCCTCCTCGCCATTAATGCGGTTAATCCGGAGAGTAAGTCTGATCATGGGTCACGTGTTTGTGATCACACCGTTGGGTGAAAGAGAGATCCCTGGAAGTGAAGGCATACATTTCGAACACGCCAGATCTCCCATATCAACCTGTTAGTGATTCGAGTTTCTCTGTGTCATTACTTTATGTCAGTTTCTGGTTTTGTGGTTTTGAAGTTGTTTTTGCCATTCCCCGGTGTATCTGAGGGTCTAGAATTGTGTTTGAGGGTGGGTTTTAGGTTTTTGACAGAGGGTTGAGGTTTCTTGCCTTCCTAGATGGTCGAATCTTGGTTTGAGTGTATATGCGTTTTGTTCTTGTTTTGGCACTTTCTGGGCTTCTGGGATTGAGTGTTCTTGATGTTCTTGGCTATAATCTAACATAGGGATAATGTAGATCTTGTTGGAACTGACTGGTTTGGGTTTTAGGGTTTGTGATGGCTAGCGTCGTAGAGATCTCGAGTAGTGAGGATTCCGGGTTTGACGTGTGGCTTAGCGTGGCGGATAGGATATTTTTTGACTCATTGTGTCTGTCTGCCGATGCAGGAACCTCACTGTCCGAGCTGCTACAGACCATACCCTAGGAAGTAGCAATGTGTCGTGCCGAACGTCCGGAGAGTTCTAGGGCAGGGGAGGATGCCGCTGCTCGCAATAGACGTGAGGAGAGGTTAGCGAGCAATAGCGCCTCCAATGGCTCCACTGATGGGGGAGAGACCGGCGGGGAGGAGATTGAGTCAGCATGGGTCCTCCGCGACGGTACTCCTGTTGACGAGGCGGGAGGATCGATGATCGGTGCCGCCGTGAACCGGTTAAAGCTGGTGTTTCGGCTGCCAGGCGTAGTGAAGCTGTGTTTGCCTCTGAAGGACGAGAGAGCATCGATTCTTCCAGCAGGGCATGCCGTCGTGCAATAGGCAATCTTCCATTAGGGAGTGACATTCCCACTACTGCCAAATCTCCAAATTTTGGTTTGTGAGTTCGACCTAGCGTTTGGACAGATTTGTCCCAACATGTGGCGGTTGTTGATGGCGATGAACTCGCTCTGGCGTTTGTCTAGATGGAAAGGGCCGGCCGTGGCGGAGGTACTTCACTTCTATGATCTTGTGTATGTAAAGAGCCAAGGTTGCAGCGGGCAAGTGAACTTAACTGCCACCAGGGGGCGCCGAAGCTGATCGAGAACCTGAAGGATTCCATGTCTCCTTGGCGGGGGACCTTTTGTGTTGCTACCGCAGGGTCGGAATATCAAGCGGGGTCGAACGAGGGGTCGCCGACTTTCAGAATTAAGTCGGAGTTCCAACCTATCCGAGGTTGTCGCTAGCTTCCGCTGCCTAGAGTTGGTTTTGCTTGTACGATGATTCCCCTATTTTGTTCTAATCATTACCATCTTTTTGTGCAGCGGGTTTGCGTTTTAACCTGATGCGCGAGGAAGAGTGCCGCGTGGCGAGGATTAGAGGCTGTTGGCAGAATCGCAACTTGCTGGACCTTCGTCTTCTCACTGGTTGGGAGTTGTTGGTCGATCAACAGTTGACGCGCGCCCTTGGTAAGTAACTTCCTCTGATCTGTGCCCTAGCTCAGTTTGCCTCAAGTTGACCCGTTGATCTTGTGCAGATTCTCCGCTGGGTAACAAAGCGAGTCATGACGCTTTTGCCAAATCCATGGACCGTGCAGAGATCAACAACTTTTTGGAGAGTATGTATGCTGCTGGGCTGGCGACTCAGCAAACCGTCGTTGACCCTCATACTCTGGCGGTGAGCCAGTCAGAGACTCATGTGGTGATTCCAATGCCATACCTCTCACATCTCAACCCCGCTGGCCAGACTGTGGCGCCGATCTAGGGTGGCGATGAGCAAAGGGCTGCTAGAGGGAGCAAGGCCCCTGCTGCTCCTGTGCAGCAGAAAGAGAGTGGCCGCCAATCGGCGTAGGCCCCAGAAAGAGAGGGTGGTGCCCACAAATGAACCAGTTACTATTGCAGGGTTGGAGCCGCAAATGAAATCAAGGCCTGTCGCTGCTGGCGCCACACGGGTGGTGCTGCAGAGGAAGCGGCGGCAGAACGACGGCGATGAGGAGGACGAGGTCGCTGATGCGGAGACCATCGGGGTCCGTGAACAAAAAAAGGCCAAGCAAGCCCTTCCAAAGGTGACTGTGGCCGCCGGCCGGGAAGTGCAAACGAGGGATCTAGATTCGTTTGCCGCGTATGCCGAATTCCTGACCGACCCCGAGCGGGAGTTTCTCTTCCACCTTTGTGAGCGGCTGGGGTTAAGCGGACTAGAGGGGATTGTGCGCTTGACCGCTATTGACAAATCGTCATTCAGCTCGGCCTTCGACCATCTGTCTGTTGGGCTACATGAGATGTTCCTGGCCGAGTCAAACCAGCCTCGGGTTGAGCGGCAGTTGAAGGAGGAGATCAAAGGTCTCCAGAGGGATTTGCAGGAGGCCAAAGACAAGCTGGTGGACGTTGAGCGGTGCCTAACCAAGGCGGAGTGCGATACGATGGATGCCCGTGGCAAGCTGAATGTCGCCGTTGAGCGGGACCTCGATCGGAACGGTCATGTCTCCATGTTAAAGCAAGACATAGCCCTGCTGAAAGATCAAGTGGCGGCTAAGGTTAAGAAAGTTGAGATCCTTCAGTGGGATTCTACCGCTAAATCTACTGAGGTGAAGAGGCTGGAGGGCGAGGTTGCCCAACTGGAAGCTGAGAGAAACCGCGAGGATGCCGCAGCTGTAGAGGCGTTCAAGCAATCGGCGGAGTATAAGCAAGCAATGATGGATGCGGCGAAGGGCCGGTACCGCTGCTAATTTGGACCTGCTGAACCAGAAGGGCGCCATTGACTGGGTGAAAGAATCCCAATCCGCCGGGCAGTCCGGTCAGCGGGAACTCCGGAGCAAGCTGGGGGTGTCCGCTCAGGTAGTGGAAAGAGTGGTGAGCGTCCGGCGGACGATTCTCAGCGGACTGCACCTCCTACCCAATATGAAGTTTCCCGAGCTGACTTCATGGCAGCCCATACCTGAGCGGATGGCACCATGGTGACGCCGAGCCCTGCTGCTCTTGGATCTGATCAGACGAGCCGCCTGGCTGGGCAACAACCACCGCTGGGGGGTGATAATGTCGCCGCTGCTCTCGAGAATTAATGAAGACTACTCCATAGCTTTTGTATTGCCGCTGAGGCTTTGCTTTTTTTTTTTTTTTTGCCGCTAAGGCTTCTTGTACTTTTGACAATATTTTTGGGCGGAGAGTCCCGACCCTGAATATACGAAGTAATTGCTATTTGCCTCTAAAATTTTCCCAAGTGTGGATGTGTTTACTGATTGCATTGTTTGAATGTTAATGAACCGCTAGAGTTTTAACTTAGCTTTTTTTGAATCAACGAAACATTAAAGGAATTAAAATTGTTCCAAGTGCATGATGTAGCAGACGTAGTCCACCGAATACTGTTGGCGTTGCCAGTTAATTCTTGTGCTTGGACTTGGTGACAATGGTTTGAATAATTCCTCGTTTCATTAATAGCTGATATATCAGCGTTTACAAAAGCAGGGTTGTACCCATTGGGTAGCTTCCCTTAGCTAAATATTGAACAAAAATTTAGATAAGTCAAGATGCTCTTAGGTAGCAGCATGACTATTTGTAGTAATACCGAAGGTGTTCGATATTCCAAGGGTGGGTCGTTGTGACGCCATCCTTGTCTATTAAGTAGAAGGTTGCCGGGGCTAACGACTTCCACAATTTTGTATGGACCTTCCCAAGTTGGGCGGAGTGCCGTTGGCGGTGGAATGACTTCCTTCATTACCCAGTCCCCTTGTTGGAGATTCTGGGCTTTGACTCTGGCGTTGTAGAAACGCGATACCCGTTGCTTGTTTTGCAGATTGTGCAAATGAGCCTTGTGTCGTTTCTCCTCTAGAAGGTCCTTGTCGAGGTTGATGCATTTGCCGTTGGTCTCGGAGCAGTAGCCCTCGACCCTAGCGGTAGGTTGGGTTACCTTAATAGGTAGGACAGCTTCAGTTCTAAACATCATGCAGAATGGTGTTTCACCAGTGGCGGAAGTTGGGGTAGTCCTGATAGCCCACAGAACTTCCTGGAGTTTCTCCGCCCATAAACCCTTGGCGTCGTCGAGCTTCTTTTTTAGCAGCTTCTTGATTATCTTGTCTGCTGCTTCGACTTGGCCGTTGGTTTGGGGGTGAGCTACAGATGCAAAACTCATCTTGGTGCCCAGATCAGCGGTGAAAGATATGAGTTCCTTATTGTTGAACTGTGTGCCGTTGTCTATGACGATTGTGTGGGGGACGCCGTAGCGGCAGTAGATGTTCTTCCAGAGGAAGTGAGTTACCTTAGCGGTAGTCATTGCCGTCAGCGGTTCCGCCTCTATCCACTTGCTATTGTAGTCGATGGCGACAATGATGTATTTTAACTGATCTTTGGCGGTTGTGAATTTTCGCAGCAAGTCCAGGCCCCACGTGGAGTGAATCCATGGACCAATGATGATTGACAGAGGTTCAGCCGGGGCATGGGGGAGGTCAGCGTATTGTTGACATTGGTGGCAAGACCTTGACACCCTTCTGGCATCATCGCCGAGCGTGGGCCAAAAGTAGCCCTGTCGCATTGTACGATTGGCCAAAGACCTATCGCCCGAGTGGTTTCCACATTCCCCAGCGTGTATCATTCCAAGAACGTCTTTTCCCTCCTCTGGGGTCACACACCGGAGGTTGGGATGGGTGAACCCCTGGCGGTAAAGCTTGCCATTCTGGATGTTGTAGCGGGTTGCTCTCCACTTGAGCTGGCGTGCTTCGACCTTATCCATTGGCAGTGTCCCATTGAGCTTGTATTCGATGATTTCATCCATCCAACTAGGACTGATCTCAATGTTGAAAATCTCCGCTAGGGTTTTTGTGATGCTTGGCCTTTCAAGGCACTCCACCCTTGTGTCCGCTGGACTTTGGTGTGGTTGAGCGGTTGCTAGTCTTGCCAGTGAATCAGCCTTGGCGTTCTCTTCCCTGGGGATATGTGTGATGGTGTGAAATTTGAATTTTTTGAGAAGCGTCTTGACGTACCTCAAGTATGCCGCTAACTGTTGGTCCTTGGACTGGAAATTGTCAATGACCTGTTTAACGACTAGCTGGGAGTTGCTGAATATGTTGACACTGTCAGTCCCCGAGTCGATGGCGAAGAGTAAGCCAACAATAAGCGCTTCATACTCTGCTATGTTGTTTGAGGCTTTGAAATTGAACTTTAACGCGTATTCCCCGTTTCGTTCCCCTGGTCCCTTCAAGATGACTCCGGCACCACAGGCCTTGGCTCAAGCGGAGTTGTTTACGTGTAGGTTCCAGTTTGACTGCTGGGGGGCTGGTTCCTCAATGGTTACCATTTCCGCGCTGGCCTCTGCTCTTGTGTCGGTTTCATCCTGACGCTCGGTGAGCTCAGCGATGAAGTCTACCACAGCTTGGCCTTTCATAGAGGTTCTTGGCTTGTAGTCAATGTCAAACTCGCTGAGCTCGATGGCCTATTTGCTGAGGCGCCCCGAATGTTCAGGGTTCGGCATCACCTGCTTCAGTGGCTAATTTGTTAAGACATGCATTGTGTGGGCCTGAAAGTATTAGCGGAGGCGTCTAGGGGGGGTATCTTGTTTCCGCCCCGTTCATGCCTTTGCCGGCATAGAATACAGGGAGCTCTTCCTAGCCCTCTCGTCAGACAATGGCGCAGCTTACCGCTGACTGTGATATCGCTAGTTATATGTACAGTGTCTCCCCTTGCACAGGAATGGAAAGAAGTGGGACTGCTGCCAAGTATTCTTTCAAGCTCTAGAACGCCGCCTCACAGTCTGGGTTCCAGTCGATTACCTTCTTGTGGGTCGTCTTCAGAACTTTGAAAAATGGGAGGTATCTGTCAGTGAGTCTGGAGATGAACCGAGAAAGGGCGGTTAGTTTGCCTTGGAGGCTCTATACGTGCACCTTCCACTCCGGGGCCTCATGTTGAGGATGGCTTGCACATTTTCAAGGTTAGCCTCTATGCCCCGCTCACTGACGATGTAGCCAAGAAATTTGCAAGCTGTGATGCCAAAGAAACATTTTTCTGGGTTGAGGCACATGCCATAGGCCAATAGAATGGCGAATATGATGCGGAGGTTTGCCACGTGTTCGCTGGCTTTGATGCTTTTGACCATCATGTCGTCCACGTATACCTCAATGATTTTTTCGAGATGCTTAGTGAAAATGGCGTTCATCAACCACTGATATGTTGCCCCAACGTTCTTTAAACCGAAGGGCATGACATTATAACAGTATAGGCCCTTGTAGGTGGTGAAGGTGGTGCATTCCTGGTCGTCGGGGTGCATCTTGATCTGATTATAGCCGGAGAAGGCGTCCATCATGCTGAGTAGCTCGTGTCCAGCGGTTGCGTCGACCAGTTGATCAATGCGGGGTAGCGGGAAACTATCCTTGGGGCATGCCTTATTGAGATTCTTGAAGTCGACACACATCCGCCACTTTCTACTAGGTTTCTTGACCATGACCCAGTTGGAAATCCACTTAGGATAATTGACTTGGCAGATGAATCCAATGCCTTGAAGTTTTGCAACCTCTTCCCTTATTGCACGATATCTTTCCTCGTCAAAGTCCCTTCGCCGCTGTTTGACCGGGTAGAAGGATGGTTTAATACTCAGCTTGTGTGTGATGATCTTAGGGGAGATGCCCGGCATATCAGCGTAGGACCATGCAAAGACAGCGGCGTTGTCACGTGGAAACTAAGTGAGCTCTGCCACTATCTCTGGGGCTAGTTGAGGGCCTATGCGGACTGTCCGCTCAGGGTGCTCATCGGAGATGTTGATAACCCTCAAGGTTGTTTCTGGGTGGATAGGCTCTTTTTTTACATATTTGTCCTCGTCATCCCTAGGGTCCTCAAAAATATTTGGTGCTGGTGCATGGTTTCCAACCGTTAGGATCTCATGGTGGCGTGTTGACCGTGCCATGGTTGTGGAGTAAAATTCTCGTACCAGTTGTTGACTTCCTTTAACACAGTCTGTCCCGTTGGGCTGCATGAGAAGCATGTAGCCGGCTATAATGCACTTTAGCTTGTTGAGCTCTGATCGGCCGATAATGGTATTATATGAACTGAAGCAGTCGACAACGATAAACTCCGTATGTATCTCCGCTGTGCATGGACTGGCGCTGATAACTAGTCACATGTAGTCAGAACCGAGTGGTTGCGTGACGTCACCGGAGAAACTGAGCAGCAGCTCATGATCTTGGAGTAATTTTCTGTTCCGTTGGAGTCGGTTGTAGCAGCCATTGAAGATGACGTTGACAGCGGATCCACTGTCAACAAGGACCTTTCCCATGAACCATTTATCGAGAATGGCGTCGATCAAGAATGGATCATCGTGGGGCAGATGCACACCGCGTTCCTCCTCCTCTGAGAAGGTGATGGGTTCCCATCCAGTCCTTGGGACTTTAGCGAACCTCTCGTAGCGGATGTTGCAAATTTCTTTGGGGTGGTTGGTGCGTGCATAGCGCTTTCTTGCCCAGTGAGACATGTTGGTGATCGGAGCACCACCGTCAATGGTGTTGATGTGGCGCATGGGTTCGATGTTGGCGACCATGGGTGGTAGTTGGTGCACCTTTAATTGTTCCATCTTGCCGTCACGGTACAAAATCTCAATAGCCGTTTTGAGAGCATTGCAGTTGTTGGTGTTGTGACCGCTGTCCTCGTGGTATTTGCACCACTTGTCGGTGTTTCTGGGCTTTCCCACCCTTGGGTACTTTCTTGGAGGTGGTGGCGGAATCTGGTCCTTGCACTGGTCGTATATCTCCTCATACTAGGTTGTGAGGACTGTAAACACTGCGTACTGCTGGGAGGACTCCGTCTGTTTGTTACGGTTATCCCCCTGAGATGAGCGGTTGCCCTTATTGTAATGCTGGTCATTCTACCGCTTGCTCTAGTAGTTGCCTTGTTGCCACACTCTCTTCTTATCAGTTGGCGGCATAGTAGAGGTTTTGCTAGCGGTCTCCTGATGGCTAGCGGAGGGTTGAGTGGACTTTGCAGGTGTTGGCGGTGGTGGGGGAGGGGGGGGTTTCTCCATATGTGATGAATTCTACCTGTGCATGGATGACTGCCTCGCCCATGACGTGGTCATATGCAACATTTGGATGATTGTAATTGAGGTGATAGAGAAAGGGTCCCTTGAGGAGTCCTTGCTTGAAGGTTGCTAATGCCATTATTTTATCAAGATAGCGGCATTGAGATGCTGCCGCTCTCCACCTGGTGACAAACGCCTTCAAGGTTTCCTCTACAACATGTTTGACGTTAAACAGCTGACTTGTGTTGTGGTGTCCGGCGGACAATGGGATGAACCGAGAGAGGAAAGCATGTGATAGTGCGTGGAACGAGTCAATGGATCCCGGCGGGCATTCGAAGAACCAGTTCATTGTCTCGTTGTCCAACGTCTCACTGAACAAGTGGCAGAGGGTGGCGTCATCAAATCCCTTGTTAGTGACATTTTTGAAGGTGTCCATATGGACGAAGGGGTCAGTGCTGCAGCTGTAATGTGACATCTTTGGTGTCTTTGCATGTGCTGGTCTGACGGCTTGCAGGATCCTGGCGGTGAATGGCCCTGGCCTGGAAGCAAAGAGTCGATTTGGAATTGGCGTTGGGGCGCTTGCCTCCTCCCGGATTCCCGAATTGGCATTTCATCCTTTCTAGGATTATGACGGTTGTGTCGCCAGCGGGCCCCGCTTGGAGATTCCTCTGAACCAACTCCTGCCTGAGGGAAGGTGGATTACCTTCAGTCCTGGCTCTAGCAGCCGGGCGGTTGGTTTGCGGTTGTGATTCCGATTCCTGTTCCATCATTAGGCAGGGCAGACGAGGTGGGCCCATTCTCAATAGTTCTGGTGGGTTCGGCGGTACCTGCATCTGTATGATTGGTATGGGTACCAATCCGCCTGGGTTGGGTTTACTACGTCTAGTGCTCCAGGATTACTCGCTCTGCGCTGGGTTAGCGTTTGCGTCCAGCGCCTTTTTCAGTTCGTCGAATTTTAACATTAGTGTGGACACCTGCTTTTGGGCCTCGACCTTCTCTTTGCACTCTTGTTCGCGTTCCCTGTTTGCCTTGTGGAGTTCTGCCAATGCCAGCTCATACATAGCGACGAGATCCTGGATTGGTGGGCGACTGCTGCCCTGTCAGGTCTCCACTACAGTTTGGGTCAACGGGACCTGGGATGAGCCCTAGGGTTCAGCACTGGGGTTGACTGGAGTGTTGAATAGTGCACGGTTAACATTAACCGCTGGGTTAATGTTAGCTGCGGGGTTGGTGGGATGGGGGTTGGCAGATTGATCCGTGTTAATGTCTAAGATTTAGCGGCAGCTAAATATTGGTTAACGTTGATCCGATAAGCGGATCGCTACTTGTGATACTCTCAGAGCCTCCGCTACCTGTCAAGTAAGATACACAGGGCGTCAGAAGGAGACCGCGTTGGGGGTCTTCTCTTCTCCGATGCCTAAGTTAGTCAATGTATTTATGTTGACGAAGTAATAGTAGGTAAGTAATAAAATGCGTAATTAATGAGGAGAGAGGAGAGAACCTTTTATAGGTGAGGAGGGAGTTGATCTTCTCCATGTTTTGATGTGGGACTGATATATTTCAGTTCCCAGCTTCAGGAGCTTCTGATGCTGTCTTGGCGAGGCGCGTGGCGACGAGTTAGCGGTACTCTGGCGGTAAGCCGGGGCTCAGGCGATAGCCTGCTTGGCTGTGCTTCAGTGGGTCACTCCATTGGCGGGAGTTGATACTGCTGGCAGTAGCATGAGCATGGCTCATTATAGCTAATTATGCTTGCAAATCCCCAGTCAACGAGGGCAATCTTTGTTGGGAAGTTGCCTAGCGGTTCGAAGCGTTACTTCCGCCAGACTTGCAAGAGCATAATTAGCGTCAGTGCGTTGTCAACCATGGACTTACTGAACAAAAGCTTTATACCCTTTTGGGTGGGCCCCTGCTAGGCCCCCCCCCCCAGGGAGTCCCCACTCCACGGCTAAGATAGACCTCCGTTTGACCAGTGTATTGTTTATTGAGGGGAGTTGCGCTGAGCAGAGGGTGTTGGGTAGCGAACCCAATCTTTGATACCTAAGTAGCGGGGGTCAACATGCCTGATCAGGGCCATCGAAGACTGTGTTGACGCATCCCCTTACTTGTCCCGGAGGACCATGTTTTGACTTCAATGCCACGTGGCGGTCATTGTGAAAGTGAGGCGTTGCCTCGGGAATTGCCGTTGGCGGAAGTCCTTCCGCTGATAGTAAGTGGCCAGCAGTGTTGCGGGGACTTACCTGACGGTAGCCCAGTGAATGGTTTTGCGGTCAGAGGTGACGGCCTCACTTCCAAGGTGAAGAAGGAGAAGTTTCGCTAGTAGTGTTGCGCTTAGCGGAGACTATCTCGCTTGCAAGATGAAAAGGGTGAAGTTTCGCTAGTAGAGTTACGCTTAGCGGAGACTGTCTCGCTTGCAAAAGGAAAAGGGAGAAGTTCCACTAGCGGAGTTGTGCTTAGCGGGGACTTTCTCGCTTGCAACATGAAAAGGGAGAAGTTCCGCTAGCGGAGTTGTGATTAGCGGAGACTATCTCGCTTGCAAGATGAAAAGGGAGAAGTTCCGCTAACGGAGTTGCGCTTCGTGGGGACTATCTCGCTTGTAAGATCAAAAGGGAGAAGTTCCGCTAGTGGAGTTGCTTTTAGCGGGGCCTATCTCACTTGCAAGATGAAAAAGGGAGAAGTTCCGCTAGCGGAGTTGCGCTTAGCGGGGACTATCTCGCTTGTAAGATCAAAAGGGAGAAGTTCTGTTAGTGGAGTTGCGCTTAGCGGGGACTATCTTGCTTGCAAGATGAAAAAGGGAGAAGTTCCGCTAGCGGAGTTCCGCTTAGCGGCGACTATCTCGCTTGCAAGATAAAAAGGGAGAAGTTCCGCCAGCGGAGTTGCGCTTAGCAGGGACTATCTCGCTTGCAAGATAAAAAGGGAGAAGTTCCGCCAGAGGAGTTGCGCTTAGCAGGGACTATCTCGCTTGCAAGATAAAAAGGGAGAAGTTCCTCCAGCGGAGTTGCGCTTAGCGGAGACTATCTCGCTGAGTCTCCCGATGATTAGTGTACATACCGCCTATATTACATACAGCCAAGCATAATCAACAACCTCATAGGTGGGCCCCACAACATGGCTAGCCCATCCTATGGCATGCGACCGGTAGGCCGACACCCGAGCTACATTGCCATGGTGGAGGTCGGCCGATATCTAGTCGGGAGGCCACCCTCCCATGCTTTCCAAGAGGCTTCAAGGGAAGCAAATATATGTCTTATGTCCCACGTCGGAAATGTAAACTAGAATGTGACTTCCTTTAGGTATAAGAGGAAGTCCTCCCCTTCTTAGAAGGGATGGATCCATGATCCCTATACTTGTATCACTATAAAGGCTACTTGGCCTCACTACTAGTGGAATCTCTATGTGGATGTAGCCTTGCCTCAAGGGCAAGGTGAACCACTATACATGCGGTGTCATCTCTCTCTCTCTCTCTCTCTCTCTCTCTCTCCCCATCATGCTTCTTAGTTACCGTATTCTTTAGTAGAAACATTGGCGCTAGAAGGAGGGTCCCTAAGTTTGGGTAATGAGCCTCCGACCTTGAGCAAGAGTCATGGATGGGCACCACGAGTCATGTACGGGTACCAAAGGTCATTGGGTACATGGGTACATGTCGGACACCCCTCGCCCTCCCCAAGCCTCCGAGGTGCTATTGGGTACATGATCTTCCGGGTACACTGAGCCAGCGGGTGCGTGCACATCCCACTCCCAAGTTCCAATCTTCTCCGGGACTCTCACGAGTTAGCGGGTACGCACACCTCCCGGTACCTCTCTTCATCCCGCTATCATGCAACACATCACTACCAGCTTAGGAGTCAAGGCTCACTTGCATGCATACCCGGACATTGCTAGTCATGCTGACTTCTACTTAGACCCGTTGAGTTCATCTCAACATTACCCAGCCACATCTTCCCGGAAGCTTCACATCCCATGCCCCGAGCACTTCACCAACGGGTACCGCTGTCAACACATTCTTATAACCCACACCGGCACGGGCCATCACTGAGACCTAATCCGGAGACCCCACCCGGTATCCACTGCACATCTCGAAGGATCCATCTCTGTCCATTGACCCACCTTGGTCTCGAAATCCCAATGGCTCAAGCTTTGAGTCCGGCATCCCTCTTGGTGACTCATCTCGGCACCTACCAACAGTACCTTTACCTCACGACGGCGACTCCTCCTCATGGTACCGGCAACTCTCACATCCTACCTGAGTCTCACTGCCATCACCGCGACCATCATCATCTTGGTTGCTCCCACTTACAGACTCACCGGTCAAGTCATTCCAAAGCTTCATCGACCCATGCTCTCCCAAGCAGTAGAGATCCTCCGGGATCCAAAAAAAAAAAAAAAAAAAGCTTCGGGTCTCTGTTTATTTCAGTATACCCGGATCCTTTCCGAATTCCCACACCATTAGTTCCCGGGTTCACCTTCAAACCCATTCGAGCATCACATGCAAGCCTCAATGCGCATTGCTACCAGGTCCGACTCCGTAAGCCTCCAACCGGGCCAAACTCATCAATCACACCATGGAGTTCCCTTCCGGTTCAAACTTGGCTCAAGCTCTCTCCATTCTCCACGCACCGGAGAAAGACATCACATCTCCCGGCACCAGTAGTTCCCGACTCCACACCATCGAGTACGACCCTCCAACCGGGCCAACTCATTAATGCCGCTAAGGCTTTTCTGTACTTTGACAATATTTTTTGGGCGGGGAGTCTCGACCCTAGATATATGAAACGTTGTTTCGTTGAAATTTTCGAACTGTGAGATTGTTTGTAATGATTGCGTTGCTTGCACGTTGACATACCGCTAGAGTATTGACTTAGGCTTTTGTCAATTAACCGAAACATTAAAGGGATTAAGATTGTTCCAAGTGCACGATGTAGCGGATGTGGTCTGCCGAATATTGTTGGCATTGCCAGTTAATTCTTGTGCTTGGACTTGTTGACAATGGTTTGAATAATTCCTCGTTTCATTGATAGCTGACAGGTCAGTGTTTACAAAAGAGGGGTTGTACCTGTTGGGTAGCTTCCCTTAGCTAAACATAGAACAAAAATTTAGTTAAGTCAAGATGTTCTAGGGTAGCAGCATGGCTATTTGTAATAATACCGAAGGTGTTCGGTATTCTAAGGGTGCGTCATTGTGATGTCATCCTTGTCCATTAAGTAGAAGGTACCGAGGCTAACGACTTCCACGATTTTGTACGGTCCTTCCCAAGTTGGGTGGAGTGCCGTTGACGGTGGGATGACTTCCTTCATTACCCAGTCCCCCAGTTGGAGGTTCTGTGCTTTGACTCTGGCATTGTAGAAACGTGAAACTCGCTGCTTGTTTTGCAAGTTGTGCAAATGGGCCTTGTGTCGTTTCTCCTCGAGGAGGTCCTTGTTGAGGCTAATACCCTCGCCGTTGGTGTCGGGGCAGTAGCCCTCTACTTTAGTGGTAGGCTGGGTGACCTCAATGGGTAGGACGGCCTCAGTGCCGTACATCATACAGAATAGTGTTTCACCAGTGGCGGAAGTTGGGGTAGTCCTGATGGCCCACAGAACTTCTGGGAGTTTCTCCGCCCATAAATCCTTGGCGTCGTCGAGTTTCTTTTTCAGCAGCTTCTTGAGTATCTTGTTTGCTGCTTCGACCTAGCCGTTGGTTTGGGGGTGGGCGACAGATGCAAAACTCATCTTGGTGCCCAGGTTAGCGGTGAAGGATATGAGTTCTTTGTTGTTGAACTGTGTGCCATTGTCTGTGATGATGGTGTGGGGGACGCCGTAGAGGCAGTATATGTTCTTCCAAAGGAAGTGAGTTACTTTGGCGGTAGTTATTGCCGTCAGCGGTTCCGCCTCGATCCACTTGTCGTTGTAGTCTATGGCAATAATGATGTAGTTGAACTGACCCTTGGCGGTTGGAAATTTTCCGAGCAGGTCTAGGCCCCACATGGAGTGGATCCATGGACCAATGATGATTGACAAAGGTTCCACCGGTGCATGGGGGAGGTCAGCGTACTGTTGGCATTTGTGGCAAGACCTGGAAACCTTCCTGGCGTCATCACCAAGCGTGGGCCAGAAGTAGCCCTGTCGCATTGTGCGGTTGGCCAGCGATCTGGCCCCAGAGTGGTTCCCGCATTCTCCTGCGTGTATCATTTCCAGAACAGCCCTTCCTTCCTTTAGGGTGAGACATCGGAGGTTAGGATGGGTGAACCCCTAGCGGTACAACTTGCCATTCTGGATGTTGTAGCGGGTGGCTCTCCGCTTAAGCTGCCTTGCCTCGACCCTGTCGGTGGGCAGTGTTCCATCGCGCTTGTACTCGATGATTTCATCCATCCAGCTGGGATTGACCTCAATGTTGAAAATTTCTGCCAGGGTTTTTGTGATGCTTGGCTTGTCAAGGCACTCCACCCTTGTGTCTGCTGGACTTTGGTGAGGTTGGGTGGTTACTAGTCTTGCCAGCGAACATCTTTGGGGTTCTTTTCCCTGGGGATCTATGTGATGGTGTGAAATTTGATTTTTTTTAGCAGCGTCTTGACGTACCCCAAGTATGCCTCTAATTGCTGGTCTTTGGCTTGGAAGCTGTGGTTGACCTGCTTAACTACTAGTTGGGAGCCGCTGAATATGTTGACGCTGTCAGCCCCTGAGTGGATGGCCAGGAGTAGGCCTGCAATGAGCTCTTCATACTCCGCCATATTGTTTGAGGCTGTAAAATTGAACTTTAACGTGTATTCCACATTTAGTCCCCCTGGTCCTGTTAAGATGACTCCGGCTTTACAGGCCTTAGCGCAAGCGGAGCCGTCAACATGGAGGTTCCAGTTTGACTGCTGCGGGGCCGGTTCCTCAGCGGTTACCATTTATGTGCTGGCCTCTCCCCTTGGGTTGGGTTCATCCTGACGCTCGGTGAGCTCAGCGATGAAATCTGCCACCGCCTGACTTTCATGGCGGTCCTTGGCCTGTAGTCAATATCGAACTCGCTGAGCTCAATGGCCCAATTCCTAAGGCGCCCGGAGTGCTCAGGGTCCTGCATTACCTGCCTCAGCGGTTGATTTGTTAAGACATGAATTGTGTGGGCCTGAAAGTACAGGCGGAGGCGTCTAGCGGTGACAAAGAGTGCGAGGGCTGGCTGCTCCAGTGGGGTATATCTTGCCTCCGCTCCGTTCATGCCTCTGCCGGCGTAGAACACTGGGAGTTCTTCTTAGCCTTCCCGCCTAACAATGGCGCAGCTTACGGCCGACTGGGATACCGCTAAGTAAATGTACAGTACCTCGCCTTGTATAGGAATGGAGAGAAGTGGGACTGCCGCTAAGTACTCTTTCAAGCCCTGGAATGCCGCCTCGCAGTCGGGGGTCCATTCGACCTCTTTTTTGTGTGTCCGTTTTAGAACTTTGAAAAATGGGAGGCATTTGTCAGTGAGCATGGAGATGAACCAAGAGAGGGAGGTTAGCTTTCCCTATAGGCTCTGAACGTGCACCTTATATTCCAGGGTTTTCATGTTGAGGATGGCCTGCGCCTTGTCAGGGTTGGCCTCGATGCCCCTCTCACTGACAATGTAGCCAGAAATTTGTTGGCGGTGACACCAAAGAACCATTTTTCTAGGTTGAGGCGCATTCCATAGGCCAAAAGAATGGTGAATATGATGCGGAGGTTTGCCACGTGTCCGCTGGCTTTGATGCTCTTAACTAACATGTCGTCCACATAGACCTCAATAATTTTGCCAAGGTACTCTGCGAACATGGCGTTCATCAACCGCTGGAATGTTGCCCCAGCGTTCTTCAAACCGAAAGGCATGACATTGTAGCAGTATAGGCCCTTGTCGGTTGTGAAGGTGGTGCACTCTTGATCTGATTATAACAGGAGAAAGCGTCCATCATGTTGAGCAGCTTGTGTCCAACGGTTGCATCGACCAGTTGATCAATGCGGGGTAGCGGGAAGCTATTCTTGGGACATGCCTTGTTAAGGCCCTTGATGTCGACACACATCCGCCACTTGCCACTAGGTTTCTTGACCATGACCAAGTTGAAAATCCACTGAGGATAATTAACTTGGCGGATGAATCCAATGCCCTGGAGCTTGGCGACTTCCTCCCCTATTGCACTATATCTCTCCTCGTCAAAGGCCCTTTGCCGCTGCTTGACCGGATAGAAAGATGGCTTTATGCTCAGCTTGTGCGTGATAATTTCAGGGGAGATGCCTAGCATATTAGCGTAGGACCATGCAAAGACAGGGCGTTGTCTCGTAGAAACTAAGTGAGCTCTGCCGCTATCCCTAGGGCTAGCTGAGTGCCTATGCGGACTGTCCGCTCAGGGTGGTCGTCGGAGATGCTGATAACCTTTAACTATGTCTCTGGGTTGACAGGCTCCTTCTTTACATATTTCACCTCGTCATTCCTAGGGTCCTCAAAGATATTTGGTGCTGGTGCATGGCTTCCTACAGTTAGGATCTCATGGCGGCGTGTCGACCGTGACACAGTTGTTGAATAACACTCTCGTGTCAATTGTTGACTTCCTTTCACACAGCCTGTCCCGCTGAGAGTGGGGAACTTCATGAGAAGCATGTACCCGGCTATGATGCACTTTAGTTTGTTGAGCGCTGGTCGACTGATGATGGCATTATATGAGCTGAAGCAATCGACAGCGATGAATTCTGTATGTATTTCCGCTGTGCATGGGCTTGCACCGATGACCAGGCGCATGTAATCAGAACCAAGCGGTTGGGTGACGTCGCCGGAGAAGCTGAGCAGTAGCTCGTGATCCTGGAGTAGCTTTCTATTCAGCTGGAACTGGTTGTAGTAACCATTGAAGATGACATTAACAGCAAAGCCGCGGTCAACAAGGACCCTTCCCACGGACCATTTGTCGAGCATGGCGTCGTTCAAGAATGGATCATCGTGGGGTAGACGCACTCCGCGCTCTTCTTCCTCCTAGAAGGTGATGGGTTCCCAACCAGATCGTGGGAGTTTAGCGGATCTCTCATAGTGGATGTTGCAAACTTCCTTGGGGTGGTTAGCGCGTGAATAGTGCTTTTTTTTCCTATGAGACATGTTGGTGATTGGAGCGCCACCGTCAATGGTGTTGATGCGACACATGGGATCGATATTGGTGACCACAAGTGGCGGCTGATGCACCTTGAGCTGCTCCAACCTACCGTCGAGGTACAAAGTCTCAATTGCCTTTTTGAGAGCGTTGCAGTTGTTGGTGTTGTGACCGCTATCCATGTGGTACTTAGTGTTTCTTTATTTTCCCACTCTTGGGTACTTTCTTGGGGGTGGCGGTGGGACCGGGTCTTTGCACTGGTAGTATATCTCTTCATACGAGGCCGTGAGGACTGTGAACACTGTGTACCGCTGGGAGGACTCCGTCTGTTTGTTACGGTTATCCCTCTGGGATGAGCGGTTACCCTTGTGGTAATGCTGGTCCTTCTGCCGCTTGCTCTGGTAGTTGCCCTATTGCCACTCTCTCTTCTTGTTAGTTGGCGGCATAGCAGGGGCTTCGCTAGTTGTCTCCTGATGGCTGGAGGGAGGCTGAGTGGCCTTTGCCGGTGTTGGCAGAGGTGGTGGGGTTTCTCCATATGTAATGAACTCTGCTTGTGCATGAATGACGGCCTCGCCCATGACGTGGTCATATGCAGCATTTGGATGGTTGTAATTGAGATGATAAAGGAATGGTCCCTTTAGGAGTCCTTGCTTGAAGGCTGCCAGCGCCATTGTCTTGTCAAGATCTTGGCACTGAGATGTCGCCGCTCGCCACCTGGTGACGAATGAATTCAATGTTTCCTCTGCGCCCTGTTTGACGTTGAACAACTGACTTGTATTGTGGTGTCCGACAGCCAATAGGATGAACCGAGAGACGAAAGCATTTGATAGTGCGTGGAATGAGTTAATGGATCCTGGCGGGCACTCAAACAACCAACTAATTGCCTCGCTATCCAACGTCTCGCTGAATAAGTGGCAGAGGGTGGCGCCATCGAACCCCTTATTGTTGGTGATTTTTCTAAAGGTGTCCATATGGACAAAGGGGTCAGTCATGCCGCTGTAA
Source organism: Rosa lucieae (assembly GCA_024704745.1). Classification (NCBI taxonomy): domain Eukaryota; kingdom Viridiplantae; phylum Streptophyta; class Magnoliopsida; order Rosales; family Rosaceae; genus Rosa; species Rosa lucieae. The sequence continues at coordinate 12,641,556 of CM045495.1, read as the reverse complement.
TGTGACATCTTTGGTGTCTTTGCGTGTGCCAGGTGGATGGCATGCAGGATCCTGGCGGTGAATGGTCCTGGCCTGGACTCAAAGAGTGGATTTAGAATTAGCGCTAGGGCGCATGCCTCCTCCCGGATTAGCCTTTTCTCTAGTTGTTGCATCCTTTCCAGGATTAGGGCGATTGTGTCGCCAGCGGGACCCGCCTGGAGGTTCTGCTGTGCCAGCTCCCGCCTGGGGACAGGTCTATTGCCTTATGTTCTGGCCCTGATTGCCGAGCTGTTGGTCTGTCATTGTGACTTCGCCTCCTGCTCCGACATTAGCCTGGGCGGGGGAGGTGGTCCCATTCCCAGTAGTTCTGGTGGGTTCAGCGGTACCTGCATTTGTATGGTTGGTCCAGGTACCAATCCGCCAGTGTTGGGTGACTGTGTCTGGTGCTCCGTGATTGCTCGCTCTGCGCTGGGTTAGCGTTTGCTTCCAGCGCCTTCTTCAGTTCGTCAAATCTTGACATCAGTGTGACCACCTGCTTTTGGGCCTCAACCTTTTCTCTGCGCTCTTGCTCGCGCTCCCTATTTTCATTGTGGAGGTCTGCTAGTGCCAGCTCATACATAGCGGCAAGGTCTTGCACTAGTGGAAGATTGCCACTCGGCTGAGCCTCTGCTGTAGTTTGAGCTGGCGGGACCTGGGCAAAAATCTGGGGTCCCACGCTTGGGTTGACCGGTGTGTTGAATGGTGCACGTTTAACGTTAACTGCAGGGTTAACGTTAGTCATTGGGTTGGTGGGATGGGGGTTGGTGGATTGATCGGCCTGCTCTTCAGCATTTGCCCCGCTACCGTTAGTCATGGTGGATGTGGTGGGATGGCCTTTTGTTCAAGGGTTCCCATAGACGGCACTAATGTTAATGTCTAAAGTTCAGTGGTAACTGCACTTTGGTTAACGCTGATCCGATGGGCGGACCTGTCAAGTAAAATACAAAGAAGGGTCAAAGGAAGACCGCGCTGGGCGGTCGTCTCTTCTCCGATGCCAAAGTTAGTCAATGTATTTATGGTAGCTGCACTTGTGATATGGTCTAGACTCATGCTACCTGTCAAGTAAAATACAAAGAGGCTTCAAAAGGAGACCGCGTTGGGCGGTCCTCTCTTCTCCGATGCTTAAGTTAAACAATGTATTTATGTTGACAACATAACAGTAGGTAAGTAGTAAATACGTAATTAATGAGGAGAGAGGAGAGAACCTTTTATAGGTTGGGAAGAGGCTGACCTCTTCCTTGTTTTCGATGTGGGACTAATATGCTTCAGTTCCTAGCTTATGGAGCTTCTTATGCTATCTTGGTGCAGTGCGTGGCAGCGCGTCAGTGGTGATCTGGGGGTGTGCTGGGGCTCAGGTGGTAGCCTGCTTGGCTGTATTTCCGTGGGTCACACAGTTGGTGGTAGTTGGTACCGCTAGCGGTAGCATGAGCGTGGCTCATTATAGGTAATTATGCTTGGCAAATGCTCATGTAAGTACACTATGATTTTGTAATATGAAGTTATTTAATTAATATAATTTACTACATGAACGCTTTTGTTTAGTATGCTTGAATGAAAATGTTTAATTGAAAGTACTGTCTATTAGAAGAGTGAATGAAGACATCTTTTACGACACGCAAAATTGTCTTTTACGGCACACAATCAAAGTGTAAAATATCTTTCACGGCGCGCAAAAGTATATTTTTTTCACGTGCAAAAAATGATTTATAGCGCACATTTTGTGTGCCACAAGAGAAATTTGTCTTTGACGACACGCTTCTTTGTGTCATAAAGTTGCCTTTTACTGCACACATCGTGTGTCGTAAAAGACCAGTTTTGCTATAGTGCAAGCTTTGTTCGTTGGAGTTCAGGTATGACCGTATGGATAGTATCAATTTATTTGCTTTGCCCGCCCTGTACTTTTTGAAAGCCTTTTCACAACTACAGGGCCACTTTTCAACCTGTCACTAATTCCAATTGACTACGTCACTACGAAGCCACATGATGTCAGTTATATATTTTCAGTAGAAAAGAATACTTCAATTCAGGGTTAATTTGATAATTCTATTCATCCCACAATTGATGTATATATACAAGTACAAAGGAGTAGTATAACTCTAATAGGAAACAATCTTTTCATAATTGCAGGATATCCTAATTAAATAAAATCCTAATTACATATAGATTTACAACGATTCTACACTCCCCCTGAAGTTGGTGCATAGATGTTTATCATGCCCAACTTGTCAACTGAGCTGTCAAATACCTTCCTGGACACTCCTTTAGTAAGAACATCAGCTAATTGCTCCTCTGAGTTTACAAATAAAAAGCGAATAACCTTTCTATCAAGATTTTCTTTAATAAAATGACGGTCAACCTCCACATGCTTTGTTCTATCATGCTGAACTGGATTATGTGCAATCTCAATGGCAGCTGTATTATCACAATGCAAATCCATAGGCTTTTTAAGCTTGTAACCCAGGTCTTTCAAGACATTACGAATCCACAACATTTCACAGACTTCGTGTGCCATACCTTGGAACTCAGCTTCTGCACTTGATCTGGCAACAACTTTCTGCTTTTTGCTACGCCAAGTGACAAGGTTCCCTCCAACAAAAGTGAAGTACGCAGATGTAGAACTTCTGTCAGTTTTATCACCAGCCCAATCTGCATCTATGTACCCAATAACTTCCAATTCATCTTTTTTCTGAAACAGTAACCCTTTACCTGGCGCCATCTTCAGATACCTCAAAATACGAAATACTGCATCCATATGCTCTTCAATAGGACAATGCATAAATTGACTAACAACACTCACAGTATAAGCAATATCAGGTCTAGTATGTGAAAGATAAATCAACCTTCCTACAAGACGTTGATACCTCCCTTTATCAGTTGGAACTTGATCAGGATAAATAGCGAGTCTGTGATTCATCTCAATGGGTGTTTCCATTGGTCTGCAGTCCAGCATCCCCGTTTCAGCAAGTAAATCAACGACATACTTCCTTTGTGAAAGCAAAATCCCCTTCTTAGACCTTGCAACTTCAATACTCAGTGTTAACGTTAGAGTCCGCGGGGGTCTCTAGTTAGGTTTAGAGAGAGAGAGAGAGAGAGAACGACACCAGCGAAGTATAGTGTTTCATTTCCCGCCTTAGCAGGAAAATACGTCCACTTGAATGTTGTAGTATGTGTGTTTAGGATTACAAAGTGTGTAATGGAGTGTTGTTCTAAGTGGGAGGAGAGTTCCTTTTATAGGTGAAGGAATCCATCTCCTTTACATTTTCTTAGATGTGGGATGTAGAAATCACTATTCTAGTCTAGAAAGCATGTTTGTGAAGGCAACTTTGCAAGGCCGGAAAGGTGGCTTCCAGGCGATGTATTTGCCACTTCCAGATACCGTGGCGTAGCTTGAACATAGGGCTACGGGATGCATGTCTCGGTTGGGCCTCATCATAGCTTGTTGGTGTCTCAAATAGGGTGTTATTTATGCTTGGTGATGTAGCAAATCCTCCATGCATAGTGAGAGGTATCTACACTCAGAAAATACTTCAGTTGTCCCAGATCCTTCATTTCAAACTCCTTTGACAGATACTTTTGCAAGTCATTCATCTCTTTCGGATCATCCCCTGTAACAATCATGTCATCAACATACACAATAAGAGCTGTAATCTTACCATTCTTGCGTTTGATAAACAAGGTATGGTCAGAATTGCTCTGTCTGTATCCAAAGGCTTTCATGGACTTTGAAAATCTTCCAAACCAAGCTCTTGGAGACTGCTTCAGGCCATACAAAGACTTCTTCAATTTGCACACCTTGCCAGCGTCACTTGGGTAATTCTTAATAACTGGGAGCACATCCATGTACACTTCTTCCTCCAAATTTCCATTATGAAACGCATTTTTCACATCAAACTGGTGCAAGGGCCAATCTTTGTTTGTTGCAAGAGATTAGAATCCAAACAGTATTAATCTTTGCCACAGGCACAAAAGTCTCCTCATAATCAATCCCATAGCGTTGTGTATATCCTTTGGCAACCAACCTCGCCTTGTATCTATTAATAATTACATCTGCATTAAGCTTCACAGTAAATACCCAACGACATCCTATAGTCTTCTTTCCAACCAGCATAGGTACAAGCTCCCATGTTGCATTCTTTTGAAGAGCTTCCAATTCTTCATTCATCGCCTTTGTCCATTTTAGATCCGTCAATGCATCCTGCACGTTACTAGGAATAGATACAGTAGATAATTGGTCAACAATTAGCTATAGGTTATTTAGCTTTGGCTTTGATATCTGGTTCATATTTTTTCTTAAGAATTCCCTTGGTAACCCTTTGTGATTTCCTAGGTTCGACACTTTCTAACCCAGAAGACTCATTAAAGTTTAGGGGTACCTGAGGTGGATCATTCTGATCGGGATCTTCAGTTGGTGATGCAGAAAGGGGAATATCTTGTGTGTGAGCTTCAAATACGTCTTGATTTTGATTCAAACTATCCAGAAAAGTCGTCTATTCTGTCTCAGAATTCACAATGCTCTGTTCAGCAGTTGCATTTTTTGTTTCAGAATTCACAACACTCTGTTCAGCAGTCACATTTTCTGTTTAGGAATTCACAATGTTCTGTTCGGCAGTCGCATTTTCTGTTTCGAAATTCACAATGCTCTGTTCGGCAACTGCACTCTGTTCAGCAGTCGCATTTTTTGTTTCCAAATTTCTACCTTCAAATCATTCCTCCAAATTTTCCAAGTCTTCAAAGACGTCAAAATCAATAATAGAATGAGGATTCCCTTCACAACCTCTCTCCCCCTGAGTAATAAGGCTCGGATTCACGAAAAGCAACATCAAGAGAGACATGTATAGTGCCAGTAAGAGGATCATAACATCAATAACCCTTCTGGAAGTTAGCATAACCAACAAATATACACTTACGGGCACGGGGATCAAGCTTGCTGCATTGAGGCTTGGGAATATGAACATAAGCTATGCACCCAAACACCTGGGGCTCCAAATTAGGCATAGAAGGGATGGTCAAAAGTGTATGAAGCTTCTGATGAGGATTTTGAAACTCAATCACCTGTGAAGGAGTACAGTTGATAAAAAATGTTGCTGATTTCACTGCTTCTCCCCAATAGGACCGAGGTACATTCATTGCAAACAAGGAAGCACGAACAACTTCCATTAACTGCCTGTTCTTCTGTTCTGCTAAACCATTCTGTTGAGGAGTATAATAATTGGAGGTTTGGTGACGAATTCCATGTGACCGGCAAAACTCAATCATAGGGTCATTCACAAACTCTCCACCATTGTCAGACTGAAACACTCTGATGGATTGTTGATACTGAGTTGCCACCATTTTTGTGAAATTCGGTAAACATTCCAAATACATCACTCTTATTCTTCAGTAATGACACCCATGTCATGCGAGTGCAATCATCAATAAACGTTACAAAATACCGAGCTCCAAAAAGAGAAGGAATTTTCGCAGGACCCCAGACATCAGAGTGAATCTTCATAAAAGGAACAGGACTTTTATTAAGACTTGGTGAATATGAAATACGGTGACTCTTGGCTAGTTCACAAATGTCACAGTAGAAATCCAAATCATTAGCAACTGAAAACAAATGAGGTTGCAACTTCTTAAGATAACTACAGGATAGATGACCTAAACGGCGATGCCATAACCATATAGCTTCCTTCGCATTCTCTACCCCGTTGATCTGATTAGCTTGTCCCAAAAGATGCTTCTGTTTCTTTCCAGTCTTTGTTAGATCCAGATAGTATAATTTCCCCCTTCTAACACCATAACCAAGAATCCGTCAAGTCAGAATGTCTTGAAACACACAGAAAGACGGATAGAAGGTCACAATACATGCAAGAGCTAAAATAATTTGACCAATAGACAAGAGATTATAAGCTAGTGATAGAACAACTAAGACAGATTCAAGGGTTAAGGTATCAGATAAAGCAATAGAACCTTCTCCGGTGACCGGAGTTGGAGTACCATCAGCAGTAGACACAATGTCTTGAGGGGAACATCCAAGGTTTTTCACAAGACTTGGGTCATTGGTCATATGGTTAGATGCACCTGTATCAATTATCCATGTACTATTAAAAGTAACCTTATCCTTCATACCTGACTGCGCTACATTAGCGGAGGCATTGTCAAGATTTTCTTCCTCTGTAGTAGCAATGGCGGCCTTGCCTAGATTCTTTCATGGTTTCTTGGTGAAGTCCCACCTTGATACCAATCACTTTATAGCACCGCTCCTTGCTATGACTTAGTTCCCCACAAACAATGCACTTTTTGTTTGCATATGGATTTTGTTTACCTAGAGGACAACGTGGAGAAGGACCTGAGAAGCCTGGAGGAGGACCTGGTTTGCGTTGGACAGCCATAACAGAAGATTCGATAGGTATCAAATGCCCCATAGCCTGTTTCTCTTATTGCACCTTGCGAATGTAAGCATAGCTCTGCTCCAAAGAGAATTTAGGTTCCTTGCATAGGATTTCTCCATGCACCTGATCATACTCTTGATCAAGTCCACTCAAAAACATGTGAACACGCATCCAGGACATCGCTGAGGTCTCTTGAACTACAGCTGCAACATTATCATTATGTGAGGCCGCCCTTTGATCAATCTCCTGGAACATCACCACTAATTCATTATAGTAGGTAGGAATGGGCCGTCCATTTTGCTTTGCTTCAAAACACTTCTCGTTCAATTCAAAGATCCAGGTTTCATCATAATCATCATAAAAAGTTTCTCTACAACTTCCCAAATATCTTTTGCAGTAGGAATACGAATATACCGATTCATAAGAGAAGACTCCATGGAGTCAATGAGCCAACTTTTCACCTTTTCATTGTCCGTGGCCCAAGCTTTATACTCTGCATAATTCATGGCGGGTTTAGCCTTCACTCCTGTCAGATAACCAACCTTCCCTCATACTCCAGTGCGCATCCGCATGAGAGGAGCCCATATGGTGTAGTTGGATTCATTCAAGACAACACTTGTTGGGAACGCAGAGTTGTCTTGTTCGGGGATTCAGGATTCAAAGAATGCAGTGCAAGTTCAAAGGATTGAACCTGCTCTGATACCAAGTAGAAAAGAATATTTCAATTCAGGGTTAATTCGATGATTCTATTCATCCCACAATGGGGGTATATATACAAGTACAAAGGAGTAGTCTAACTCTAATAGGAAACAATCTTTCCATAATTACAGAATATCTTAATTAAATAAAATCCTAATTACATACAGATTTACAGCGATTCTACACTCCAAAAATTTCTACATTTTGTGTACTGGACGCCTTTTGTGTCTAATACATCTCTGTAAATTTTCTTATTTTCTGGGTTGTTTTGATTGGGTTTTTAGTTTGTTTTTCGACTGCTGTTTAGTAGGAGCTGCAGTTACATTTTTGTGACTATTGTTGAAGCATTTAGTTTAACTTAATCCTCTGCAGAAGACCCTTATTTCCTTATACTACAATCGACATATTTGCAGGAAAATAAGGAAAATCAATAACTTTAAATTTAGCTATCAATCAGCCCCAAAACGATCGATCGTTGGAATGGGTGAGATCGATCATTTTGCATCTGAGGTTGTCAACAATCCATTGTTGGGATGCCCGAGATCGATCGTTTTTCACCAAGGACGATCTTCTCTTCCTCCTTCATATTTCTTTTCTCCTCCTTCTCTTCTTGACCCTCCTTAGATGTTCTTTGGTGCCTAGAGACTTCTTCCAATTGTCTATCACTCCTTAGAGTGATTGCATTAAGCTCAACCATGCATCCATCCTTCGGATTTTGAACTGTTGTGCTAGGAAGGGTGCCAGGAAGTCTAGTGTGCAAGTCTGTTGCAAGTTGCCCAACCTGCCTTTCCAAGTTCTTGGAACTATGCCAAGAGAATGGTTAGGTTGGGGGTCCATAGTAATTCAAGTGTGATTACTATGTGATGTAATGATAAGTGATTATTGTCTAGGTACTAAACTATGGGAAGTGATTAAAAAGAGAAAATGGTTGGTTGCCTAAGGTATTTGAAGGCGTTGCACATAACAAGAAAATGAGTTCATATTCGGAATGATTTAGTCAACTGGGCATGATAATATTTGTCTAGTGTTATCGAATATTTATATATTACCACTTGAAATATTGTCAAACTTAGGGACTCCAGTTCCATGGAATGCGAATTTACTCAGAAAGCAAGCTATCATGGTGTTGGCCTTAATCAGCAAATAGAGTCAAAGCATCAGAAATCCAGTTAGGAGATTCTAGACTTGCCTCAATTAATGGTTTTCTATTTTACAATGTGTATGGATGAGTCCTTCTATTTTAAGTTGAAAGCTGATACAATAGTCCACCTAACTATATTAGCAAATGAGTATGTTGTGGTGACTTGAGAGCGAATGGTGGCATTGACTTCCTTAGGTTCTATCCCCTTAACCTTCGGAGGGTTAGCTACACTGGTCGAATGATGCTTTCAATCGCAATAACGACCCGGTTTGGTGTGTGTAGCTAGGTAGCGGACACTCTCGCTACGCTTACCTAGTTATTATATTATTTGAGGTAAGGTCGTGTGGTAGGTTTATGGGACTAGCAATCAGGTTTGTCTTTTGGACCTTGGTGCACTAGTGTTAGATTTCATAAAGAAAAGTTTTCTTCTAAACGATTTTCACTACTTACTGGCACCTATGTTTAAGTTAGTTTTCAAACCTAGCTGGGTAAAGTCTTGTTGAGCATCGAGGACGATAGCTCACTCATACAACAGTTTGTGGATGCAGGTACTGTGTATAGAGACCGAACAACTGGATGAACATTGTATTACCTTGTTACTTTCTTTTTAAAATTATGTCATTGACGGAGTTTGTTTCACCTGACTGGTTTTCCATTCTCTCTAGCCTTACATAACTCACTTGACGAGTTTGATTTGTTTGTAATGTATTTCTTATAGACTTTTGAACTTTTTGATTGTGAACCAAACCACTATTTGAAAAAGTTATTTTTTCGATTTTGAAATTCCTTTTTTTTTTTTTTTGAGGGGAAATTGTCAACTCTTTATTCAATACTTAAACAAAATTACAATCATAAGAAAGTACATTAAGAATAAAATTTAGGGGAATGTTTTCCCAAACTAAAGAAGATCTAGACAGAGAAGCAAAAGAAGCTAAACAGTGAGCCACATAATTGGCTTGACGATAAGCATGCTTGAACATAGAACCTGGAATGAAATTCAACCCTTCTATGATGTCATCATACACACGACCCAATTGGGAAGTATGGGGAATGACAGCCTGCTTAGTAGCATTAGCAGGAGTTAAAGAATCTGTCTCAAACACTATCGGAGAGAACCCTTTATCTCGTACAAACTTCATAGCTGCTTTACCAGCAAGAGCCTCCACATGTTCTGCAGAATAAACATTCTCCAGAGCCTGATAGAAACCCCCAACACAATTACCAACAGCATCTCTAACAACAATACCAATACCTCCACTAGAACTAGAGCTTGAAAAATCCCCGTCCATATTCACCTTTAACCAACCTTGAGAAGGAGGTTTCCACCTACAACTCCTCATCTCAATCCTAGGCAATGACCTCCTATAGAACTGGAAGTTAGTAAGCCTAGCATTTAAGCTGAAAAGCACATCACCTTCCCGAGCCTCTACATGTTCCCAAACTCTATGATTCCTCTCCTTCCAAGCACCCCATATGAAAAATAATAATTTACACCACCCTTCTTTTGAAAGCTTCTTGAAACAAAAGTTCAACCAATCAAATAAAGTAAGATCAATTGCAGTTACCTCATAACAAACTCGCTTGAGCTCCTCCTCCGACTCTAATAAAGTCTTCATAAAAGGACATAAATGACATAAATGATCCGAGGACTCATTCCCCATCCCACACAGCACACACAAATAGGACTCAATTTGTACTCCCTTTGGCACCAATCTGTCAACCATAGGCAATATGTTCTGAAGCACCTTCCATATGCAAATTCGAGCAGTTCCAGGAATACAAGCTTGCCATACACCTTTCCAAACCTTTGAAATAACTACTGCACCGCCACCATTAATTAGCTGCATGTTGTAGTCCCAAGAAGAGTTTACAGGTACATTTTACATTAAATTGGCCTTTTGAGTCAAGATGCCACACTCTTCTATCATTCAAATTTCGTTCTGAGAGTACTAGAGACTTCACAAGTGCCACATCTTGAGGAACAAAGAGCTACTGCACCTTATTCATATCCCACCTCCCTAGAGCTAAAAGAAGATCATCCACAAGCAAAGTGACATCCACACCAATAGGCCGAGGCACCGGAACAAAAGGATAGGCATTTGGAAGCCACAGATCCATCCAAACTCGAACCCCAGCACCATTACCGATCTCCCACCGCATTCCATGCTTTAGTAGATCCCTAGTACCCACAATGCTCCGCCAAGAAAAAGAAGGAGAACTATAATCGAGTGCCTTAAAAAAATCACAATCCGGAAAATTCCTGGCTTTGTACATTTTGGCAATAAGAGAATCTGGATTCTGTAAAACCCACCATCCCTGCTTTGCTAACATTGCTTTATTGAAAGCATGAAGATCACGAAAACCAAGGCCCCCTTCTTCCTTAGGTAAAGAAAGAGTATCCCAAGAGCGCCAGTGAATTTTTCTTTTATCCTCTGTACTCCCCCACCAAAATTTGGCACACATCTGCTGCAAATCATCACAAAAATTCGTTGTGAGTTCAAAGCAATTCATAGCATACGTAAGGAGTGATTGAGCAACCACCCTAATGAGAATATCTTTTCCAGCCCCAGTCAAGCATTTCCCTTGCCAACCATCCAGCTTCTTCCCAAGCAGTTCTTTAATATATTGGAAGGTTGCAGTTTTAGCTCTCCCAACATATGTAGGTAGCCCTCAATATTTTTTGTGGGACTCCACCACCACCACATTCAACAACTCTGCAATCTCACCCTGTAAAGCTTTTGGAACATTTTTACTAAAAGTAACAGAACTCTTAGAAAAATTTACCTTATGACCAGACGCCATCTCATAAATTTGAAGCACAACTTTAATCTGATTATAAGCTTCAACAGAGGCTTGAGCATAAAGCATACTGTCATCCACAGAGAGCAGGTGATTTATTTGAGGAGCTTCAGGACAGATAGCTATACCCGGTAATGTTTCCATCGCTGCCCTCTGGTGCAACAATACAGAGAAGCCTTCAGCACCTAATAAAAATAAGTAGGGGGAGAGAGGATCCCCCTGTCTCAACCCTCTAGAAGGTATCACATAGCCTCGTGGCTTACCGCCAAAAAGAAAAGAGTAGCATACTGTAGAGATACACTACATAATAATATCAATCCACTGTTGTGCAAACCCAAGATCCTCCATCACCTTCCGCAAAAACATCCACTCCATTCTATCATATGCCTTACTAAGATGAAGTTTCAGTGCCATCACCCCATCCTGACCACCCCTCTTATTGTGAATATAGTGAGCTACCTCATTAGCAGCAAGAACATTATCAGTAATTAACCGTCCAGGAATAAAAGCACTCTGACTTGGAGAAATAATCCCTGGTAATAAAAGCTTCAACCTATTTGCAATCACTTTAGAACAGAGCTTGTAAATTACATTACAAAGAGCTATTGGTCTAAGATCAAACATGCAGACAAGATTCGGAACCTTTGGGATTAAACAAATATGGGTAAAATTAATTTGTTTAAGTAACTGACCGGAGTGAAGAAAATTCTGAACAGCTGCAGTAATTTCAGAACCAACAAAATCCCAATAATACTGATAAAAAAGAGGGGGCATACCATCCGAGCCCGGTGATTTTGTTGGATACATTTGAAATAACGCAATCTGTACTTCATCTGCAGAATAGGGAGCACATATTGCTGATTCATTGCTTCAGTAACTCGGGGTTGGATAGCATTAAGAGTAGTATTCAAAGCATCAACCTCACATGCTCCTGCCGTGAACATGTCAGTAAAATACTCAGTCACTACGGATTCCAAACCGGCCTCATCCTCCTGCCAAACACCATGGGAGTCAAACAGCCCATGAATCCCATTCTTCCACCTTCTATTGGAAGCTTTACGATGGAAATAGTTAGTGTTCCAATTTCCATCCTTCAACCAAGTAACTTTAGCTCGTTGAGCCCAGTGCGATTCCTCTTGAGTCAAGAGCTACTCAAGTTGTTTATTGAGGACACCTTTCTCATCATTCAATTCATTCGAAATTGGAAGCCCCATAATTTGTTCCAACCTCTCCCGGAGTCTTTGAATGCACAACTTACGATCACTAAATGTGTTCCTATGCCAAGCAGTCAAAGCGTTACTGGTCTTCTCAATTTTCTTTACAACCTGGAACATAGGCTGTCCAGATAACTCATTCTCCCATTCATGTTGGACAATAGCATCACATCCTCTCTCCTGCAACCAGAAACTTTCAAATCGGAACCTCCTGAATTTCTGTTTTTCAACCAAAGGCACCGCACTTACCCTTAGAAGAATAGGAATATGATCAGAACGACTTGGCAGCAAATGAAGAAGCTTAGAGCACCCAAACATATCTGACCAAGAAGCTGTGCCAACTGCACGGTCAAGCTGTACCTTAGTCACCGAGTCGCTCCATGTATGTATATTACCAGTAAACCCTAAATCAACCAAATCTGCATATCCCAAGGCTTCACGAAAACCTTGCATCTGGCCTTTAGGACAACCTTGCCACCTGCCTTCTCACCTGAATGAAGGAGCTCATTAAAATCTCCAATAGTGACCGGTAGAGAGTCTTGATCAGCCAAATCCTTCAAGAGTTGCCATGAAAGATGTCGATCTCTTCTTCTAGGGTGCCCATAAAAACCCGTCAATCTCCAATTTGGGTCACCTGGACCACCACCAATTTCTACATCAATAAAACGAGGAGAAGAATCACGGACCCGGACGTTCAGACCCTCTGTCCAAAATAATCCGAGTCCGCCTGATTGCCCAGTACTCAAGACATGTTCTTCATGCGCAAACACTAGCATGCGGTGTAGTTTTTCAAAATCTCGATCAAACTGGATTTTCGTTTCACACAAGAATAGAATAGAAGGCCGGTTCTAAGTGAGATTTTTCAAGGCATGAACCGTGGAAGGATTGCCGATACCTCTGCAATTCCAAGACAAAATCTCCATCAAAGAAGAATAGATGCAGGGCTCGAAAACCTAAAGAATTAGGTCTCATTCCCAAACCCTAGCAGAGCTAGGTCAAAGAAAAAAAATATTTTCTTGTGTGTACGTGCAAAATATTTTAAACATTCCAAAAATCTTTTCACCTCATTTTAAATGTATAAGTACTAAAGCTTCCTCTTTCACTTTCCTTAAATTAGATTATCAAAGTATTCAAAAGTTTATTTCTTTTGCCTTGCGGCTTTTAGGAACTGAGTTAAGAATAACTTAGCTTGATTTCTGTTCGCGGCACTGTAATGACTTTGATTTGTTCAGGTGCAAACGGGGCGTTACAACATCAGTCCAAGCTGCAAACCCTTACCATGTGAAACCACAATGGACAACCCTCAATACATGTCTTCCTACAACTTCCACCCATGAACTCTGAAGATAGGGAGCCTCCACAAGGCCCAATGTGTGAAGATGCCTTGTTAACTGAAATACTGAAGATCATATTATATTGCACAATTAATAAACACAGCAAGACATATTTTTAACCATTCAAAACAACATACACATATAACATCAACATATAACATATGCCAGATTGTGGCACACACCAGCTTGTGAGGAGAAAGACATTGCAGCCAAACAAAATCTTCTGAGATCCTCTCGAGTAAGCAAACTTATCTATGGGGCAAGATATTCTGAATGCTTGTCGTTGGAGAGGTCTCATGGACCTTGTATTTACATTGATCAATCCGATAAAGTCCTTCCCATAAAAGGCTTCTTAATTCTATCAAAACTGTATCACTATAAGTTTATCTGATACTAATTGCTTGGTTTCCAAGCCATTTAGATCTCCTATCATATTTGTGTGACTCACAACACAAATACAATTAAACAAGGATTAGGATTCATATTTGTTCTCTAATTACTTGTTCTGTAATTAACAATAAGTTGTCACTCTTAATATGAATTATATTGATATTCAAATTCTGTCTTACAATCTCCCACTTGAATATCAACAAAATTCACTATGACAAGAATATTGATTTTGACCAGATATAGTAACCATCTGAAGTGTGCACCAGAGAACAAATTAATTCCAAAAATCTAACCAAATCTCAGTTAGCATATTATCTTGAAGAATAACTGCAAAAAAAAAATTCAACCTTAGAAAAGTTGAACACTCTGCAATCACACCCTTCTCGATCATACACCACAAGGGACACAAAAGTATCACTTAATACATATAAATGCTGCTGAAATGAATTTGCTGTTAATGCAATATATGTGATCCTCTTAAATGGCTCAATGTGCAAGAACCTCATTAACTTGTCATTCAAAGAACAACTCATGAATACTTGATTCAACATGACCAATTCCCAGAATATATGCATAATTATGAATGTCATAGAATCAACCAATAGCAATCAAAATATACTGCAGTAACACAAATGATCAAAGTAAATGAATAGAATTTTACAAATTGGAAAAGAGTCCAAAAAGAAAATTACATTAAAATAGTTATCAGAAAGAAATTATACTGAAAATTTTGAACTCAAAAGAAACAAACTGTAATATGAAACAAATGGCTCCCAATCAATCCTGCACAACCTCCCACTAAAAATATGCATCCAAGGCAGGAAGTATGCCAATATTCTTGGCATGAGCCTAAAAAGCTACCACCGTCAGAGGCTTAGTAAAAGGATCAGCCAACTGCTTCAATGTATGAATTTTAACAATTTCGAGCTCCTTGTGTTTGACCCTCTCTCTAACACTATAGTACTTTAAATCTATATGCTTAGAATTTGTCGACCTCTTATTGTTCTTAGTGAAATAAACCGCAGCTGAATTGTCACAATGCACTTTCAAGGGTCTAGAGATTATAGAATCTACTAACTTAGTTTGCTGCAGAAAATTTTTCAACCATAAGCCTTGACAAGTTGCCTCATAGATTGCTATGTATTCTGCCATCATGGTGGAAGTGGCAGTCTGAGTTTGCTTCACACTTTTCCAAGCTATCGCACCTCCAGCAAGCATAAACACATATCCAGAAGTTGATTTTCCAGAATCAGAATATTGTCTTTCAAAATCGGTGTCTGAGTAACCTACCACTTCAAGTTCATCCACTTTTCTATAAACCAAACAATAATTTTTGGTCTTTTGTAAGTATCTTAACACTTTCTTTCCAGCGATCCAGTGCTCATGGTCTGGATTAGATTGAAATCTAGCTAAGATACCTACTGCATATGCTAAATCTGGCGGTGTGCACACTTGAGCATACATCAAGTTGCCCACAAGTCTGGAATAAGGTTTGTTTTTCATATCCTCCTTCTCTAGCTCATTCCTAGGACATTGGCTCTTATTCAACTTATCACCTTTGGACATTGGTACATGTCCAAGTGAATAACTATTCATATCAAATCTTTTCAGGACTTTTGAAACATAGCTTTGTTAAGACAGCCCTAAAAGATGTTTGGACCTGTCCCTATGGATTTCTATGCCCAGAACATAAGCTGCTTCCCCCAAATCTTTCATATCAAAGTTATTTGATAGAAAGATTTTAGTTTCAAGTAGCAAAGACATATCTGTACTAGCAAGCAATATGTCATCAACATAGAGAACAAGGAAAATAAAATGCATGCCTTTTGTCTTCATGTAGACACATTCATCGACCAGATTTTCAGTGAAACCAAAAGAGCTTATAACTGCATCAAACTTGAGATACCACTGCCTTGATGCTTGTTTTAAGCCATAAATCGATTTGTTCAGTTTACATACTAAGTGTTCATTTCCAGGTTCTATAAATCCTTCGGGCTACTTCATGTAAATCTCCTCATCTAGATCGCCATTTAGGAAGGCAGTTTTAACATCCATTTGATGTAATTCCATGTCGTAATGGGCTACTAAAGCCATTATGATCCTAAAAGCATCTTTCGTAGAAACTGGTGAAAAGGTTTCATTAAAGTCTACTCCTTCCTTCTGTGTAAATCCCTTTGCTACAAGTCTGGCCTTATGCCTTTCTATCGATCCATCTGCACATCTTTTGGTCTTAAATACCCATTTACAGCCAATTGCCCTCTGGTTTTTTACTATTTCTACTAGCTCCCATTCTTGGTTGTCATACATTGATTTAATCTCAGAATTCATTGCCGCATTCCACATCAAACTCTCATCACTCTCAACTGCTTGTCTATAGTTTGTAGGGTCATTATCATCCCCAAAATCAATCTTACTTCCTGTAAATAAACCTCATATTCCTCAGTGTTAATGGCTGGTTTTCTAACTCTCTCAGATCTCCTTAATACTTGGTTTTCATTCTCAACTTCATTTTGAGCTGCGGCTGCAACATTTGTATTTTCAGGTTGGAGTTCTATCTAAATATCTACAGGATTTGGTTCTTGAGCAGTTTGGACTTGTTCTTCAATTGTAGGCTGAGATTGTGGAGCTGGTTCAATGGTGACATCTAGACTTAGAGATGAGGTATCAAGTGGCTCAGGTTCATCTTCTGCTAATTCTTAGAATTCAAGCTCTAAGTCTTCATATGGATAACTGGGATTAGTTTCATCAAGGAACACAGCTCTATTTGTTTCTATGATTCTAGTACTGTGGCTAGGACAATAGAATTTATAACCAAAAGATCTCTCCGAATATCCAACAAAATAGGCTGAAATGGTTTTTGGATCAAGTTTTCCAGCTTGAGGATTGTAAGGTCTGGCTTCGGCTCTACATCCCCAAACATGTATATGCTGCACACTAGGTTTCTTATTTTTCCACATTTCATACGGAGTTTTGGGAATAGCTTTGCCCGGTGTTCTGTTTATCAGGTAGTTTGCAGTCTTTAAAGCTTCACCCCAAAGAAATCTAGGTAACTCCGAGGTACACATCATGCTTCTAATCATATTAAGGAGGGGTCTATTTCTCCTTTCTGAAACACCATTGGATTCAGATGTTCCAGGTGTAGTGTACTGTGCTTGTATGCCAACTTTCTCTAAATAAAGTGCGAATGGCCCTTTCTGTTGACCTAACTCTATATATTTTCCATAGTACTCACCCCCTCTGTCAGACCTTACTGCCTTAATTTCCTTTCCCAACTCCTTTTCTACCTCAATTCTGTAAATGACAAATTTTTCCAAAGCTTGGGATTTTTCCGATAATAAGTAAACATAACAATATCTGGTTGCATCATCTATAAAAGTGATAAAGTATCTATTTCCACATATTGTCTTGTTTGCAAACGGACCACAAATATCAGTGTGAATAAGCTATAAAGGTTCTGAATCTCTATTTGAGGTTTTCTTTCTGGACTTAGTCAATTTACCCTTTACACACTCAATGAAAGTTTCAAAATTAGTCCAATCAAGTTCAGGAAGTAAGTTTTCTGTTTCCGTTCTGCATAATCTATCTTTTGAAATATGTGCAAGTCTCCTGTGCCAAAGAAAAGTTGAATTTTCCCTGAATTTTCTTTTCTTACTTAAATTGTTTCTTTCATTTTCAATAGATAATACATCATGAGATAGGGAACAATCAAGTATCCAATAATCATTAACAAGAGAAGCTGAATCAAGATAACCAGAAACATGGGAGATTTTTATTCCTTCAAGGTTGATGAAAAAAGTACATCCACTCCTAACTAAGCAAGCTACTGAAATCAACTTCCTCTTCATAGAGGGAATATAAAAAACGTTTTACAAAACATAACTAAGACCAGATCCTAAAAGCAGTTTGACTGTGCCTATTGCCTTCACTTCTACTCCCATGCCATTCCCTACTGAGATGTTCACCTCATTTTTCTTTGGGGCCCTCTTTGTTAGAAAGTCCTGCAAACAATTAGTAATGTGAATAGGTGAGCCTGTGTCAAGGTACCAAGAACTAGGAGAGTAATCTATTGCGTTGACTTCGATAGAAAACAAAGAAAGCTGACACTTACCCTTTTTCACAAGCCAGTCCTTAAACCCCTTACAATTCTTCTTGATATGCCCTTCCTTTTTACAAAAAAAGCACTTAAAATTTCCAGATTTCTTACCCTTTCCACCGAATTTCTTGGGGCCAAGTTTCACTGCTTTGGTCCCACTAGTTCCCTCACTTGCAACTACTGTATTAAACCCTGAAGCCTTGTTCTTACCCTTCCAGTTTGGTTTATTGACTAAATTCACAGAAATAGACTTGTCTCTCTTAAGCATTTCCTCTTCTTGCACACAGATTGCAATTAACTCATTCAAGTCCCACTGCTCCTTTTGAGCAAAATAAGCTGTTCTAAGAGGCACAAAGCTAGCAGGGAGATTTTCAAAACAAATATGAATAATGAAAGCATCAGGAAAAACAACATTTAAGTCCCGAAGTCTAGTGGTGGTCTGGATGATACTCATAATGTGTTCTCTTACACTACCAGAAGCTTCATACTTAGTCTTTATCAACTTATCTAACAGTAGGTGGATCTCAGCCTTTTCATTCTCCTTGAATTTAAGGCCGATAGCAGTCATATACTCTAATGTGGTCTCTTGCTTAGCGACACTACCCCTCACAATAGGTGACATGGTCTATTTCAAGATCAATTTGGTCATTCTATCGGCTCTATGCCATTCTCTATGCTTGGCGACATCCTGATCAGTACTTTGGTCATTTATAAGGGGCTCAGGTTCTCTTAAACATATGTCAATACCCTGAAAGCCAAGATACAACTCAACCGTCTCTTTCCATTTTCTGAAATTCGAGCCATTCAACAGTTCAATGTTGGTCAGGGAAAAACCTGAGTTCAAAGCTGAAAACAAGGAAAAACAAAAGTTTTAATTTTCTGTCAAAGCTGGAAAATTTTTATTTGAACAAAATAAGCGCACATATACTACATGATAGTGCATCAAGAATCAAACAAAACAAGAAATAAAACATCCATCACAGAAAACACATAAATTTCCCCAAAAGCACATTCAATGAAACACTTTACCTGTTGGCAAAAAGATGATTCATTATACTGAAGATTAACTTAATTGTAATACTAAAACCTTTAGAAACTAAGGTATCACTGAATGTTCAACACATGTTAGCAAGAAGAAACGTTCAGATCACTAAATTTAGTTCCTAGGATTTCATATTACACTGTTTTAATTTCAAGAATACAAAAGTCGATCCTTCTGTTGAAGATACAGTTACATTCCAGAAATCAAAAAACACAAAGTTTGGTTCAGTAGCTAAATGATTTACAAAACAATATCATGACGAATTGATGTTACAATATATTTCAGAAAACAATTTTGCAATCTATAACCAAATTGTTGTTACTGAAAGTTTTAAAACAACCATCTTAATTTTTAGAATTTCATTAAACAAGATATATGAAGAATTAATCGGGAGATTGTCTTGTTTACTAAAATTCTATCAAGCGAATAACACAGTTATACATACAACTCATTCAAGAACATGAATTACACACAAAACAGCAGCACAAGAATCATCACTCAATCACAATAATTTCAACAGAACAAGACATCGCAATTCATGAGCAATCCAAAATTGAATTTCATCCGGTCGCCATCTACTCTAGCCTAGGTGCACGCCGGGAATGCAAACTAAGGTTCTTGTACTACCATAATTCCAGATATGTAAAATCAAATTTTTCGAAACGAGAACTTACCCGGACGCTCCCGCACTGCAAGAGGAGTTAATCATGCCAAAACATATATAGAAGAGTTCGAATTACATACATATTCAGCGTCTAGAAGTAATTGCAATCAGGTACATCAAATTTCAGCAGAATCGACAATTTCTTTATAAGAACCCTAAACCCCAAATCTAGATATTAAGGAGGAATGACCGTTTGCAGCAAATTTGATGTGTAAGAAGGAATGACCCCAAATCTGGATATTCCTTTTAATCATTCGGCTAAAGCCAAAGGTTTTTGCAACTGGGCCAAACCTTTTTCTAATACAGCCTGCTTTTCTTTTATTATGAGCCAAACCCGATATTGACCATTAAGCCCAAAAGTGCATAAGCACAATGCAGCAAACCCTAAACCCCAAGGCTCTGATACCAATTGTTAATTGAAATACTGAAGATCATATTATATTGCACAATTAATAAACACAGTAAGACATATTTTTAACCATTCAAAACAACATACACATATAACATCAACATATAACATATGCCAGATTGTGGCACACACCAGGTTGTGAGGAGAAAGCCATTGCAGCCAAACAAAATCTTCTGAGATCCTCTCGAGTAAGCAAACTTATCTATGGGGCAAGATATTCTGAATGCTCGTCGTTGGAGAGGTCTCAGGGACCTTGTATTTATATAGATCAATCCGATAAAGTCCTTCCCATAAAAGGCTTCTTAATTCTATCAAAACTGTATCACTATAAGTTTATCTGATACTAATTGCTTGGTTTCCAAGCCATTTAGATCTCCTATCGTATTTGTGTGACTCACAACACAAATACAATTAAACAAGGATTAGGATTCATATTTGTTCTCCAATTACTTGTTCTGTAATTAACAATAAGTTGTCACTCTTAATATGAATTATATTGATATTCAAATTCTGTCTTACATGCCTCCGAGAAGGAAAATTGGAAAACAAATTTTGAAACCAAGTTCCGATTAGTGCAAGAGAAAGTCGATGAAGGTGAGCCCTATCACCATCATCCCAGAGAAGGGGAAAACCTAAATCCTCAAGCCAAAATTCCAACACCGCCTCCAAGATACCGTAGATAGACCCTCATCCTCTTTGAGAGTGTTTTCAATTTTCTTTTTTAAATAAACTTGTTTGAACGTAAAAAGTTGTTAATGGAATTAAAGTTAACCTACTAGCCATGTTATTGAGAACATATCTTTTCCGGCTAGATAGTCTACTTTAAACCTTCTCCAACGTATTGGCAAAAGTGTCCTTATTGATTCTTGAATTGATAAGAAGCATCCCATGGTATTTACCAAGATCAATGGTTAAGGGAGAATCACAAATTCTACTTATTGCATTGTAAGCTATGACTGCAATTTTAGCTGAGTCTATCATAGGCTTTAGACAGATCCACTTTTTTTAAGCAAAAAAAGCCTTTCTTCCATAGGATTTTCTGAATTTGTATAGAAGCTCTGGAGCTATCATGACTATCAGAATTTTCCGTTACCTCTACTATATATTCCTACAAATGCTATGCGGACAGCTAAGTTGCCTATTCATTTGTGTGAGGATCTTGATAACTTGAACAAGAACTTTTCTTGGGGGGATACGCGGGAAAAGAAAAATGTTCATCTTGTCAATTTGGATATTGTATGCAGAGCTAAAGCTCTTGGTGGATTAGGCATGCATCAAAAATACATATGAGATTAATCAAGCTTTGCTTTCGAAGGCAAGTAGGAGTGTTATCCAAAAAGATAATGAGCTTTGGAATAGAATGTATACTACGAAATATCTTCAGCATTCTAACCTTTCTTCTTTTGATTACAATAACCCCTCTGATTATTCTAGCACTTGGAAAAGCATTACTTATGCTGCTACACTTCTAAGGAAAAAACTTATTTTGAGAGTTGGTGATGGCACTACAATTAAATTCTGGTATGACTTCTAACTTTTTCCTGCTTCATTCTATAACTTTGCTTCCATTACTGCTGTGATTAATGAAAATGTCAAAGTATGTGGTTTTCGAGATGAAACTCTTTAGAATTTACGGTTGTTATCTAGCTCCCATCCTCATGATTTATTCATTGAATTATTAACATCCCCCTGGTTTTGATGGTTGTGGTTCCGACACTTGATTTGGGGTGGTACCATTAATAAAGTTTTGTCTGTTAAGATTGCATACAATTCCCTTTTTGACTTCACTAATCAGCCTGTCTCCTTGGAAGATTATCTGGAAGATGGGAATTCCTCCCAAACTCAAAACTTTCATCTTCAATGTTGCTTACAAAAGTCCAAAGAGTTAAAACTTCTTGAAAACGCCAAAAGTTCAAGAACGAGAGGATGATAAATTCACTATTCACAGCTTTGTCCAAGAAAGAGAGGATGAGAATTAGCCACTGTGACACAGCCAAACAAGCTTGGGATCTACTTCAGGTTACTTATGAGGGAAACAAGAAGGTTAGAGGTCAGAAGCTTCAAAGACTCGTATTGGAATTTGAGAACATGACCATGGGGGAAGATGAATCAATTGATGATTTTCATGCTCGACTTCTCAATGTGACAAACCAATGTTGTAGCCTTGATGATCCATTTGAGGAGCATCGAATAGTCAAGAAATTTCTCAGAGCTCTTCCTTCAAAATTTCAAGCCAAGCAAATTGCAATAGAGGAGACTCAAGACCTGGACACCTATTCTCTTGACGAACTTATAGGTAATCTCAAAACCTTTGAGATAGGATCAAAAAGGTAAAACTTTCTCTTCTGTTAAAAAGAAGATGAATTATGTGGATTTATTGCTTTCTCAAAATTCAAAAATTTTCAAAATACAAGGACAAAATGATTTTCTGGAAAACGAGGATTGCAGTGTATGATCAATCCCTACTGGGCAGATATCAGAAAGATTGCACTTGGTTACGCAGTGAAAATCTCAAAGATATGAATGAACCTCTTACTCTTTACGTAAAATCATCATATTGAAAAGGATATGTTCTTTTAAAACTTTGAATAGCACTAGGGCTATAAGAACCCACAAAATCTAATATTTGTCTTTCTTGAACTCTTCACTTGAACGATCTAATATTTGTTCTCTTTTTCAAGTCTCTCTTGAAATTATACATATGAAACTATGATCACAATGAACTTATGACATGGACCAAGTGTTTTGACTCTTTGTGAAGACACAAACTCAAACAAACATGCAAGACTCTATCAAAATTCTTGCCTCTATGGATGTGTATCAAGACCGTGTATATTTTTCTGCTCATATAATAGACCTGCGGCAACTACTCAAAGATGATGCAAAGATTCTACCCTAATTCCCAATTAATTTGGAAAGAAACTTCCCATATATGAACTCCAACAAATCTTAAGGGAAATCAATTAGGAATAGACAAGTCCTAAAAACCCTAGGGCATCAACACCACGATTTTAACACTCAGAAAAATCTTTTAAAGACATAAATACATAAAACCTAAAACCTACTTTCCAAAATCGGACTCCACATAAAACTGACAGCTGACTCGGGGATTGCAACACACGTTGCAATCCCATGCATATGCAGATGCATTTACCTGTGACTCTCCGAGATCAGTAAAGGGCTTTGTCATAGTTTTGTATGGGAATGCCAATACGATATGTACAAGAATTGTACCTACAATCTCCCCCTTTGGCATTCCTATACAAAACACATCTAATCCATGCAAACTCCCCCTCAACAAGTACAAGAGAGACATCACAATTCATCATCCATAATTTTCCTGAAACACTTATCACACAATTGGTAATGATACCACTGATTAAACAAAGCATGTAAATCCAACAGATCACACAACACATTGAACGATCACACAACACATTGAACATCATATTTCTCCCCCTTTTTGAATAGGAATGACAAAGGCAACTTATGCAGCGGAAGCTATGTAAAAAGAGAATCACAAAGAGATGTTGCTTAGTAGACACGAGGAAGATAGTCCAAGTATTAATACTCCCCCTAAGTGTGATCATGTGATGAGAGATGCAAGAATGAAATGCAAACACACAATGAGTGGGTTGTATCCAAATGCTAAGAACAGATCTAATTCGCATAGCTTTTCCAACAAGAACAATACCACTTAACCATAAACAAGAGTGCAACAAAATAAGTTCACACGAGTGAATGGATTCCGACAATCACAAGGTAAGATAGAGAGTGATCGAGTATTCTATACCTCTTATTGTGAATAGTGAACATATCTCAAGATGGGGTGTGTAATATTTGTGGAAACCTGAAATCAAAGCTCACATACGAAACACATTTAAGCACATAAACTTTATTCCCCCTTATAACACCGTGTGGGCATGATTTTGAATTTTTCTTTTGGCCTTTCACACAAAGTAACATTTTTGCTCAAGAAGACTACGACCCATGTAACAAGTATTATGCTAGCAACTCCCAAGTCAGATGACTTTAGGGTACTAGATGTAACAAGGACATCCCAAAGAGCACATCTACTTGAGTCAATAGTTTCACAATCCACCGGGGTGACCAAACCATTCCCGTTTCTTCCCAATCCTCATATCATTCGTCACGACCGAGGCCTGTTTACTTTGGGAATAGCCTGGCCATGCTCCATTAACCAACTACATTTTTTTTTTTTAATATCAAGGAGCAACCAACAAGAGTAATTTCATACATGAGCAATGAGAACAAGCCAACCATCATTAAGACTTACCACCACTTAGAGTATGTGTGCATGTGAGGTTTCAAGATTGTAGAGAATATGTTGTTCAAGCTCACAATTACAGAGTGACGTAAGTACAAGTTCAAAACGTGCTAGGCACCTTATTGCACACATATTTAAAGAAAAGAGTATGGCCCTTGTCAATCTAAGTTCAAAATAATCTGTCAGACACTCAGGGATACAAACCACTATTTTTCAATCCTAAATTTCCACAAACTGAACCTAACAATGCAGAAACATAAAGAAAATGCACCTATACTATCATGAAGACATACACCATGAATGCATGCAAAATGGATCAAATGAAGTGAGAGTATCAATACTTAGAGCATCCACCAACGGTGCTTCTAAGTGATTCAAATTGAGTTATGTCTAAAGGCCTTGTAAACGAATTAGCCAATTTCTGATCAGTAGGAACAAAAGCACGCTCAAGCATATTATCAAGATTATCCATAGGA
The DNA here is from genome assembly GCA_024704745.1 of Rosa lucieae. Lineage (NCBI taxonomy): Eukaryota > Viridiplantae > Streptophyta > Magnoliopsida > Rosales > Rosaceae > Rosa > Rosa lucieae. The sequence goes on along the minus strand of CM045495.1, from coordinate 12,616,615 downwards.
GTAGAAAAACGATTATTTGAATCTTTTTTAATCCAGATTTGCTTCTGCTTCGTTTTTGTTTCCAGATCCACTGGGATTGAAGCCAGCTTTGCAATCCTGGCGATCAGATTCAGACCTTCTTTCAACTCAGCTTGCAGCGAAACAGGTGAGTTAATTCTCAACGTTTTCCTTTGATTTTGAGTAACCCTGCGAAGCATATTACACCTAGGACGTATGTGTCCCAATTTTCCGCAATAATGGCAAGTGGGAATGAACCTTTTAGAGTTATGAACATACCTGGGCTGACACACAGAGGTGTGACTGTCAGAACTTACCTGAGCAACTTTTTGATAGGTTTGAAGGTCCAATTTAAGTTCTAGTCTATTGGGCAATTTGGGACCAGACTCAATGTCATCTGATGCATGTGATTGATTCAACGAATTTTCACCTTTTACAAAGGTCATAGGCTTGCACGACTCACCTTCAAACCCTAACCCTTCTTTGTTGCCGTGAGTTTTACCAAATCCTATCATCTTGGAGACCTTTTCAGACCCTATGGAGAACTTGTTGAAGCTTTCCTTGACTTTAAGCAACTCATCCTGCAATTTCTCATTTTCAAGGGTTAGTGAAACATTTAAAGTGATTGAGCCTTGACTTCAACCTGCAAAACTTTAATTTTATTAATGAGATCACCATGTTCCTTGTCCCCAACTTCAGACTTAACCTCATCCTGCAAAACTTTTATCTTATCAACAAGGTTAGTACGCTCAACATTCCATTCTTTTAGAGAAGTTTCAAATTGTAGCTCAATTTTCTCTTTTTCTTCTCTTAAAGAATCAACTTCTTTTTCAAGTGTATAATTTTTTCGAAGAACAATTTTCGAAGCATGATATAATTGCTTACACTTGACATTTGTTTCTTCATCAAGGCTATCATCTTCTAAGTCAGAATTATCAGAAACATCAATATTAAGAGAGGAAGTAAGAGCAAGATTTACCTCTTCACCATCTGACTGAGAGCCTTCATCACTATCACTCCAAGTAGATTTTAGAGCCTTGTTTCCACGCAAATTATACCTTTTATTGCCACAATCGGCAGCAAGGTGACCAATTCCACCACACTCAAAGCATTTAGGTTTGTTAGGCAAAATTTTCGAAGAGTTTCCAAAGGATTTTTTATTTTTCAGAAAGTTTTTGAACTCTTTTGTCAACAACGATAAATCCACATAATCATCGACAACATCTTTCTTTTTAACAGAAGAGAAAACAATATTTTTTACCTTTTTCTCGGGCTTGATCCTCATCTCAAAGGTTTTGAGATTACCTATAAGTTCGTCAAGAGAATAGGTGTCCAGGTCTTGAGTCTCCTCTATTGCAATTTGCTTGGCTTGAAATTTTGAAGGAAGAGCTCTGAGAAATTTCTTGACTATTCGATGCTCCTCAAATGGATCATCAAGGCTACAGCATTGGTTTGCCACATTGAGAAGTTGAGCATGAAAATCATCAATTGATTCATCTTCCCCCATGGTCATGTTCTCAAATTCCAATACGAGTCTTTGAAGCTTCTGACCTCTAACCTTCTTGTTTCCCTCATAAGTAACCTAAAGTAGATCCCAAGCTTGTTTGGCTGTGTCACAGTGGCTAATTCTCATCCTCTCTTTCTTGGACAAAGCTGTGAATAGTGAATTTCTTGCCTTAAAGTCACAAGTTCTATCACGAACTTCTTCTTCTGTCCATTCCTTCCTAGGTTTGAGAACCCTTGCAGAGGACCCTTCTACTTTCTTTGATTCTTCGGCCTTGGTTGGGTGTTCTCATCCATTCTCAACTATATTCCACATGTTTTCATCTTGAGAGTAGAGAAAAGCCCTCATCATAATCTTCCATTGTGAATAGTCTTCACCATCAAACAAGGGCGGGCAATTTATAGAACTAGAGGCTCTGTTATATTCACGTTCCATCCTTGACCACGGATCAACTAAAAAAGCTTTAGAACCTGCTCTGATGTCAAGTGAAAATACAAGGACAGAATATGATTTTCTGGAAAACGAGGATTGCAGTGTATGGATCAATCCCTACTGGGCAGATATCAGAAACAATGAACCAAACTCTAGACTTTTGGTTACGCAGTGAAAATCTCAAAATATGAGATTAAAAAACACTGCGGGGCTCTTACTCTTGAGAACCCAAAATAAAGATCATCATATTGAAAATGATATGTTCTTTTACAAACTTTGAATAGCACTAGCTCTGCTATAAGATTTACACAAAATCTAATACAAAGTTTGTCTTCGTTCTTGAACTCCTTCACTTGAACGATCTTCAAATCTTGTTCTTCTTTCTTCACAGTCTCCCTACTGATCTTGAGAGAGTATTATACATATGAAACTATGATCACAAACACTTATACATGGACCAAGTGTTTTGACTCTTTGTGAAGATACAAACTCAAACAAACATGCAAAACTCTATCAAAATTCTTGCCTCTATGGATGTGTATCAAGACCGTGTATATTTTTCTGCTCATATAATAGACCTGCGGCAACTACTCAAAGATGATGCAAAGATTCTACCCTAATTCCCAATTAATTTGGAAAGAAACTTCCCATCTATGAACTCCAACAAATCTTAAGGGAAATCAATTAGGAATAGACAAGTCCTAAAAACCCTAGGGCATCAACACCACGATTTTAACACTCAGAAAAATCTTTTAAAGACATAAATACATAAAACCTAAAACCTACTTTCCAAAATCGGACTCCACATAAAACTGACAGCTGACTCGGGGATTGCAACACACGTTGAAATCCCATGCATATGCAGATGCATTTACTTGTGACTCTCCGAGATCAGTAAAGGGCTTTGTCATAGTTTTGTATGGGAATGCCAATACGATATGTACAAGAATTGTACCTACACACTTCACTATGACGATACTTGTTTTACTTGTAAAGCTGATAGAGGAACTTTAATCCACCTTTTTAGGGATTGTGCCTCATCTCAAGCTATTTGGAACAGTTTCCAAAAACCTAACTCTGTGAAAAACATTTCAAGTATGAGTTGGAATGGTAGGCTAAATGCAAATTTTCATAGTACTCAATTGATCTTATCCCATGTGAAATTGTGTGATACTTTTGCTTTTATCTGCTGTTTAAGGCTTTAAGCAATTGAGAAGTAAGAGAATTTTTTACAGAAGCTTTAATATAGCCTTTCAACCATCTATGATAATCACGGCAGCTATTCAAGAATGGTTTGATGCACACGTGCATGTAAATGTTGATAGAGAGTATTGTTTGAACATAATGGTGTGGAAGAAACCTTCCGATGGCTTTATGACACAAGATTTGATGGTTCAAGTTATGGGTCAAGTTTAGTGGTGCTGGTAGTGTCCTTCAAAATTCACTTAGACATTGGATTAATGGTTTTCGAGCTAATCTTGGTATTGGAGAAGTTCTTGATGCTAAAAGTTGGAGCTTTTTCCTTGGATTTAAACTTGCTATAGAGAGTCACATTACTCACTTGGTGGTAGAATTTGATTCTGCAATCTTGGTTGACTCTCTCCTCCATAATGATAATGAATTGCATCCCTTTGTTCTCTATATTATCAGGATGTAAAATTTAATGTAGAAGTTTGATGTTATTTATATGAAGCATATATATATATATCATGAGGGAGCCATTTTAGTGAGAACCACTAAAATGAGGACTAGTTGAGGATTTTCTTGTGAGACCTACTTTTCAATCACATTTCTGCAAATCAACCATTAGATGTTTAGATATTAATGTATAGATCATTTATGCAATTTTTCAACCAAATTGAAAATCGTTATAGCATTCATAATTATAATTTATCAGTTATGAACATGAATGGTTCATATTTGACAAATTTGGTTCGTACATTAATTTGATCTAGTTCGGTACCTTAGTGATAAGCAATTTGTAAGAAAATTTTCAGAAGTGATCTACTCATTCATATGTAAACATCTAACAGTTGATTTATCATAATTTTTAATATACTAAAGCTGGGTTTGCACTGTACACTGTTCATCTTGGCCCCAAATGGAGTGACGGTTTTGCCCTTGCTACTTGCCTCAACTATGGTTTTGCCATTGTTTTACGGATAAGGGCGTTGGAGGTTTCAAGAGACAGCAACTTTGAGAGTGAAGAAATAAGAGAGATCTGAGTTTGTTTTGGAAGAGGTTCGGTTTCAGTACAGAGAGAGGGAGAGACAGAAACACTGATTCATTTTAGGGCTAAATACTGTTTACCACCCTGTGGTATGGACCTCACATCAAATCAGTCCCTCGACTTTCAATTTCATCAAAAACACCCCCACACTATCATTTTCTCGTCCAATAGGTCCATCAGTTATGATTCCGTTAATTTCTGCCGTTAGCTGCTGACGTGGCGATCCAACTCAGCACAGGTGGGCCCCACATGGAAGTGAAATTCCTAAAATGACCCTGGCCAATCTGAAATGAAAAAATCCAAAATAAATCAACACTTTGCGTTTGAGGAGATTCGAACCCACGCAAGTGGGTGTGAAAGTGAGCGCCCCAACCACATGCATAGTTGTAATATACTCCCACAACATTAATATATATTTATATACCCAACCAGATATGGATTAAATCCAAAATAAATCAACACTTTGCTTTTGGAGAGATTCGAACCCACGCAAGTAGGTGTGAAAGTGAGCGCCCCAACAACCAGACCACATGCGTGATTGTAATATATTCCCACAACATTAATATATATATATATATACCCAACCGGATGTGGATTAAATCTAAAATAAATCAACACTTTGCGTTTGGGGAGACTCGAACCCACACAAGTGGGTGTGAAAGTGAAAGCCCCAACCACCGGACCACATGCATATTGTTGACATGCTCCAACAAAAATTAATATATATCTCTATTTTGGATTTAATCCATATCCGGTTGGGTATACAAATATATATTAATTTTGTGGATATACATTAGGCCCTTGCATGTGGTCCGGTGGTTGGGGCTTTTACTTTCACACCCACTTGTGTGGGTTCGAGTCTCCCCAAACGCAAAGTGTTGATTTATTTTGGATTTAATCCATATCCGGTTGGGTATATAAATATATATTAATGTTGTGGGAATATAATACAACCATGCATGTGGTCCGGTGGTTGTGGTGCTCACTTTCACACCCACTTGCGTGGGTTCGAATCTCCCCAAAAGCAAAGTTTTGATTTATTTTGGATTTAATCTATATCCAGTTGGGTATATAAATATATATTAATGTTGTGGGAATATATTACAACCACGCATGTGGTCTAGTGGTTGGGGCACTCACTTTCACACCCACTTGTGTGGGTTCGAATCTCCCCAACAGCAAAGTTTTGATTTATTTTGGATTTAATCCATATCCGGTTGGGTATATAAATATATATTAATGTTGTGAAAATATATTACAACCACGCATGTGGTCTGGTGGTTGGGGATCTCACTTTCACACCCACTTGCGTGGGTTCGAATCTCCCCAAAAGCAAAGTATTGATTTATTTTGGATTTGTTCATTTCAGATTGGCCAGGGTCATTTTAGGAATTTCACTTCCATGTGGGGCCCACCTGTGCTGAGTTGGATCGCCACGTCAGCATCTAACGGCATAAATTAACGGAATCATAACGGATGGACCTATTGGACGAGAAAATGATAGTGTGGGGGTGTTTTTGATGAAATTGAAAGTCGAGGGACTGAATTGATGTGAGATCCATACCATAGGGTGGTAAACAGTATTTAGCCCTTCATTTTATCATTTTTTTTTAACCAAATTCAATCATTCATTGTCACTGCTTGAAGAACTATTTGGCTGTCATGTGCCACAACATAGAATTCGGTTATAGTGTAATCGAAAAGTGGGACTCTCAAACAAATGATCAGAAAGTCCTCAACTAGTTCTCATTTTGGTGGTTCTCATTAGAAGAGAGTTCTATATCATGAATGCAATATGGTGGCTAATGCTCTTGCTAAGAATGGTATTGACGTTAATTATGGTGTCCATCTCATTTTATACTACTCAGGTTTGTCTACATGACTTGGATGATATCTCAAGATTCATAAGGGTTCCCAGAAATCATGTTGGCAAGTTTATTTCTTCCTTCTTCTTGTTTTAGGCCTCCATGTAACAAAAACAAAAGTTGAAAATGGATAAAAACTCTTCATTTTTTTTTTTTGGAAAAATTTTCAGTTTACTACCCTGTGGTTTGCACTCAATATCATGTTAGTCCCTGCCCTTTCAATTTGATCAGCAACACCCCCATGCTTTCAATTTCAATCAGCCGTGCCCAAATTTTTCCGAGACATCCAAATCAGACGTTAAGTGGTGAGCTGGCAGGGACAAAGTCAACGAGTGGTCCCCACAGAAAGGGGTAAACTCGACATTCCACATAATTTCACCCAAACTATAAAAAAATTAAAAAAAAAAACACCAAAATTTCCAAACTCATTACATCCGAAATTTCCACTCAAACCAAATAAAAAAAATTACAATTAACAACTATAAATTTAAGCTTGCTAATCATAGATCAATTATGCATCATAGTTGGAACAAGAAGAGATAGAGAGAAATGGGTGGGATTGCTATGATATAAATGGGCTTTGGTAGAAAGACTCAGAGCCAAGAAGGTGCAGAAGAACATATTGTAAAAAGTGGAGGTGTTCAAATGAAGCATTCCCAGATTTCAAGCACTGTAAGAGGCATATACACCAAGAAAATTGCCTAATAATAGACTTCTTCCCATCTTTTCCAATTGATGAGTTCTGAAACAAGACCTGTAACTTTCTTCTGAAAGAAATACCCAGATTTCAAGTACTGTGAGAGGCATATACACCAAGCAATTCTCATGAACCAACCAGGAACAAATTGAGTTTCAAAAATTTGAATTGAGGTATACGGTGAAGAACCCATATAAGGTGTAGACTGTAGAAGATGACTATATCTAACAAAATTCAAACAACCCAAATCCAAATGAACAGCACAGAGCATAAAAGTGTTCAATTTCCTTTAGATTGAAGGACACACATCGAGAGAAATCCTTGAATTCAATAGCAATTCACGACCAACAAAAATAACCCAATAACAATTACCCAAATCAAGCAATTACAGCCATGAAAACCAGAAACAAGATGATCCAAGTGGAAGTCAGAGTCGTTCGAACCTGAGTTTCTTGGTTCCGTCATCTTCATCAGAGTTGAAGTCGGAGTCAGAGTACTTGGAGTCGGCGAATGAACCGTAGAGAAATCAAAGACACAATCTTTGCTGACCCATCTTGGATTTCCACCTCATTCGAATCAAGAAAACTAATCAAGCTTGGAGATTTCCGAGGGGCTTCTGGCTTGGAGATTGAACTTGGCGGCGGATCAAGCTCTCGTGCGCCAGAGCTTGGACGTCGTCGACGCTGTAGAGCACGGAGTTGACGATGGTATCTCCGACGCCGAGATCGAAAGCGGCGCATGCAAGGTTAGTGTGGAAGGAGATGGCAGCTTGGTTACTTCCCATCTTGCTCCCCATTGTGATTCTCATTAGTTTTGGAGAAAACTCATTAACCAGCGAGGTGGTACGAAAATTTGGGTTTTTTTTTATAGTTTGGGTGGAAATTAAGTGGAATGTCGAGTTTACCCCTTTCTGTGGGGCCCACTTGCTGACTTTGTCCCTGCCAGCTCACCACTTAACGTCTGATTTGGATGTCTCGGAAAAATTTGGGTACGGCTGATTGAAATTGAAAGCATGGGGGTGTTGCTGATCAAATTGAAAGAGCAGGGACTAACATGATATTGAGTGAAAACCACAAGATAGTAAACTGAAATTTTTCAAGTTAAAAACATTAAAGTGCAGCCGCAGATCCCCGTGGGATATATAGACCAAGCATAATGTAAAAGCTGAAGGACGGAAGAGGGGAACTGACAGTGAAAACCGGCACTTGAGAAAAATCCTATATAAGTCCGGCTACGGTGCGGACGTCTGTACCATGCGGATGGTACAGATTTCCCGTTTTCCTCCACTTTCCGATCACATTTTCAAATCTTAACAGTTCAGTTTTTAGGTCCTAATGTATAGATCACCTCTGCAAAATTTCAGCCAATTTGGTGATCGTTAAGGCATCCAAAACTGCAAATTACAACAATGTACATGAACGGTTCCGGTTCGACAGATTCGGTTCGTTCGTGTAAATTGCAGTTTTGGATATCTTAACGATCACCAATTTGGCTGAAAATTTTGTAGAGATGATCTATACATTATGACCTAAAAACTGAACGGTTAAGATCAAAATATGTGACCGAAAAGTGGGTAAAAACAAAAAATCTGTACTGAAATTTCGGTACGGACGGATATCCGCACCTGAGAAAAATCCTATATATATATAGACACACACACTATTTTGACCACATTCAGCTTGAAGATTTGGTATCCGTAATCGAGTAGCCCACAGTTAAGGACAAATTAAAACTCTGACATTCCAATTTCCAAACCAACCAAAACCACCGAACCCACCGTAAAGGGTAGAGGCTCCTTCCTAGAGGACGGGGACTTCGTATGCACATGTTATAGTCTTATCCTTATAGGATCTCGTGCCCTTGAAAAGGACAAGTCGCTGGAGTGGACTTAACCAAGTGCATGCGTTCAAGCTCTCCCCCACGACGCGACATCCCAACTTGCTCGCTCCATGCCAACTGCACACGTCTGCATCCTTTATACGTGGCAAGCGGACAATGTCCCAACCTCTCAAAACACGAACACGGACGCAATCAAGTCCAGGTTCCTTCCTTCGTCGCTTTCCTACCATTCCACACGAAAAAACAGACTCTCAGATTATATTAACAACTCCCTCTCTCTCAAACAGCGAGCTCCATTATAGCTCTCAGATCATTGTAGTTTCTGGGTTTCAAGCATTTGAAGAAGAAGAAAATGAAGAGTCCGAGAAAAGGAGGAGAGGTTTCTCAAGACCCTCCTCCATACCATGTTCTTCACAAATTGCCTCCTGGCGATAGCCCTTATGTTCGAGCCAAACACGTCCAGGTCTTGATCGACTGACCCTCCTAGATTATATGCATATTGATCTTTATGTATGTATGTGCTTCGTTATGTTACACTCTGATAGTTTTAATGTCTAGTTGATCAAGTAGTTGACGAATCTCCATTCATCCAAGTAGTTTTGATGGTTCTGTTCTATTTTTTCTCTCAGATTAGTAAGATACTAAGATGTTTTTTTTTTTTCACTTGACCGTATATTTTGGAATTGGAAAGTTTTATAATTTATTTTTTAGTTATCTGAGATGATTGCATTATTGCAGATGGTCAGTAATGCTCAATTAAATGTTTAAGTCTGAGGGATTCTATCGTAGGAAACAGGGTAAATTTGGAAGTTTTGTAATGGAAAAAGAAGGTTGAACAATACCCTAAACCCTATTTGGTTGATTCCATCAGAAGTTATGAGAGGATGAAAATTGGAGTGATCTGGGGCATTTAGATTCATTAGGACTGTTGGTAACCAAGAATTTTTTCTGTATCGAGAATTGCTTTTCTGTTTAAGTTGATGACATATCCATAACCCGTTTAAGGATGTCATAACTGCAATTTTGCAAGAGTAGGGCTCTACTGAATTGGAAGGTTGCCCCTTTGTCAGTTGTTACTGATGTCTGGCCTAAATTGGAACAACTTATTGATGTTTCATTGTGCTGTTTCCTATCGGTTTTTGCATGTCTTGTTTGGGATATAGATAGGGACATTGCTACTTAGATGGTTTATGACTTTGCCAAGCATTTGATCATTTTAATGTACGTTTAGATCAAGTAGTGGAGATAGAGTTACTTATTTACAGACAAGCATGTTAACTGTATACACAATGAAGAATGCTTGGAAATGCCTGCACGTGTGGCCTGTTGAAGTTCAGTTTGTAGAAATTGCAATACAACTGATATGTCAATGTTGGGAGTGCGAAAATCTTTCATATTGATTATTGAAGAATTGTCCTGATAGTGAATGTCATTTACACATAATCAAAATGTGCATCATGTACAAAATTCTTAAGTGTTTCGTGGAGTCTGTGACGGTGGCCGATAATGTAATTAGTTATTGTTTGATTGTCTTCTACATGTGATGGTTATTTCATCTCTTGGTTTAGTTTGATAGTTGTTAATGCTGCTTTGCTGACTTCTTCTCTGTGCAAATGCAGTTAGTTGAGAAGGATCCAGAAGCTGCAATAGTATTGTTTTGGAAGGCGATCAATGCTGGAGACAGGGTGGATAGTGCCCTAAAGGACATGGCAATAGTCATGAAGCAGCAAGACAGAGCAGATGAAGCAATTGAAGCAATAATGTCATTCAGGGATCGCTGCTCCAAGCAGGCACAGGAATCCCTAGATAACGTACTAATTGACTTGTACAAGGTATTAAACAAATAAATAGGCACTTTAATTTCCAAGGCTTGAAAATTGATATCCTTGTTTGAAAAGAGGATATGGATACATCAACTTGCAATTAGGGTGTTTTGTTGTGCATCTGATATTTAGCATCGGATAATTGTCTATTTTCGAAAAGAGGATACGCCATGCTTCTTTTGGCATTTGGTTCTGACGGTGTTTAATAACTTGTCAGAAATGTGGGAGAATGGAGGAGCAAATAGAGCTATTGAAGCAGAAGCTTCGAATGATTTACCAAGGAGAGGCCTTCAATGGTAAGCTTACCAAGACAGCACGCTCTCATGGAAGGAAGTTCCAGGTCACCATCAAGCAAGAGACCTCCAGGATACTGGTACTAAGTTAAACTAATCACTTCTTTCTTCACAAGTATTAAATACAGTTTGTATAGTCTTTTTAAAGTTTTACCGTTCTTATGCAGCAGAATTTGACTTTGATTAATGAAGAAAAATAAAATCACACGACTCTTAGCTAAAAACATAAAACATGTAAAATTTTAGAGAAAATTTAATTTTACCTCCTTGATCTTTTCCAAGGGTGTTCAGCGTGTTCGGTACTTGCTATTTAATCTTCGCACAAATTATATAAAACAAACAGAATTATCTACTTGCTTATGGAGTTGCTCCTCAAGAGCTTCATCGTCTAAATAAATTCCGTGTGTGTGGCAGATGATTCTCATCTTCTTGTAGGATAGTTAACAAACCTTCTTTCATATTTGAAGTAAACTACAAATAAAGTTATAACCATGATGATTACTGGCCATGAGATTCCCCTTTAAGTTGATATAATAGTTAATACAATGGCTGTTATCTTATGCAAGAACACGCTGAACAAGCTTCGCAGATACTTACCCATAAATCACCACTTAAGATACTTTACATAAGGGCAGCAGATTTCAAAGCTATTCACAATCCTTTTCTTCATTTATTACCTGAATAAAAAGCCATTCAATATAATGCTACTTCTAAAGCTTCTAGATAAAAGGGCTTTCAGAGGGTACATGGTGTCCTTGTACCAATCATTTCACCTTCTTTATATTATTGATTTATACCATCAATTACTTGCACATATTCGGTGGCACAAATGATTTGCCTTGTCGTCGTGCTCTGACACTATGAATCTGTGAGCAGGGGAACTTAGGTTGGGCCTACATGCAACAAGGGAACCATGTGGCAGCAGAAGTGGTATATCACAAAGCTCAAATCATCGATCCAGATGCCAACAAGGCCTGTAACTTATGCCTCTGCCTGATCAGGCAAGCCCGGTATGCAGAGGCACGGTCAGTTCTTGATGAAGTGTTGCAGGGTAAGCTTTCAGGATCAAGTGAGGACAAGTCGAAAAAACGCGCTGCGGAACTGTTGCAGGAGCTAAAGCAATGCCAGCCTGTAGTCTTGTCATCCAATAATTCGTTAGGTTTAAATATAGAAGATGCTTTTCTGGAGGGGCTTGACCAGTTGGTGAAGCACTGGACCCCTTTAAGATCAAGAAGACTTCCCATCTTTGAAGAGATTTCTCCGCATAGGGATCAGTTAGCGTGCTGATCTTCATTGTTGATTGCCTCCCCTTAATATTTGCGGGTATAAACTATATGATAGCGATCACAATCACTTGGATAAATGGCTGTATAACACCCGTTTAATCAAAGATAAATGCTGGAGTGTGAAATGAGGCATGATGAGATTGTTAGCTTGTTAACCATTGTTGACTCCGCTAATTTCTCAACAATGATCGTCTACTATGACTCAAAATGGGTTACAACAATCAAAATAACTCAGGGACCGCTATAGAAGCATAATTTTCGAGCCAATCTGCAATGCGCTCCTTCACTTGTAATTTAACTAGGGTCTGTATTAACCAGGTAAATTCTATATTGGAAGATAGGCTATCAATTTTCAACGTATTTTTTTACCGAAAGCCAACTATCCCTATCCCAACACATTTCTGAGAAGGTTCAACTTTTTAAGGAACTCAATTCGAGTATATGAGGTGATTGTCTGACACTTTGTTAAACAACAATTAGCATAACTTGGAGCATATTATTGCACTGATATCTTAACTCAATAGTTGGTTAGATGTTTAGTTTTAATTCAGAAAGTCTCGATAAAATTGAGAGTAAGCCATCCACTCTCCAATATTACATTGTAAGCTTTTGCCTTTAAACAAAAACAAAAATACTAGAAGCTTGAGCATGGGCACAAGGGATCCGTGGAAATGTTTCAAGATTTTGTTTACAGATTGAAACTTTTAAACATTAGATATGTATAACTTTAGAGATGGTCTCGAGAATTAATTTTAGGAGTAAATTTTATAATCCACACTTCATATATACTGTTATACCTTCAAATATTGTTTGTTCGGATGTGATACGATTGAGTATTTAATTGTTTCTCTCTTCACTATATATATAATGACCAAATCAAAATTGTGAATAATAAAAAATTAGGAAATATTAGTACTAATGTGTACTATGCTAGTTTTTTTTTTGAAGCTAGATAAGGGAGTAATTTGTCCCCTTACTCGAAATTTTATTGAATGAAAGAGAAAAATCCAGAAGAGAAAGAGGGACTAGGCCAAAATCTTTCTCATAAAAAACAAAAGAGAGGAGAAACACTTCTTAAAATCATACAAAGGGCCCAACTGCTGGAACCTTTGCTCATCCAAATGCTAAACTTGCCGAAAGAAGGGAAGCCTAGAAAGATCACGCCGAAATCTTTCCGTCCCCTTACTATGCTAGCTGAAGTTCTGCTTTTATATATAGGTCATGCACAATAGGTTGTACTGACTTGTAGTACAATTAGATTGTAATACAATAGGGTTGTATATATACCCCTTACACAATCATATAATATTTGTTGAGAATCAAATACTTCTTATTTTCCATCTCATTATTTGACTACTATGATATTCATCAAGCTTTGTTGACTTCAACTTGCTTGACCAACGTACTGCCCAATTCTTACTATGTACTTTTGTTGATAATGATCCTCTTTCTTTTATTGCTTCGATCTTTCAATAACATGCAAGAGATAACCTTGCATTTTTGTATGTGTGCGTAGATTAAGGGAAAAATATTGTGAAGTAAAAACATAAATCTCTTATCTCGCAATGACCGTTGGTCTGTGTAACTCACTATATCTCTCTGTCTTTGGATTATAAACAGGCCTATAGTTCATTCTATGTATATGTGCTGCAATGCTTTAAGTGAAGCAATGGGTGGGATTGGCATAAAGATGATTTCCATTGTAAGATAAGACTGCTTTCAAACTAGGGCTGTCACTCGGTCGGTTCGAATCGGTTATAGGTATTACCAACTTCAAAACCAAAGTTTTCAGTTTCAAAATTGAGCTACCAATTACCAACCAAAATTTCGGTTTTTAATCATAACTACCAAATTCGGTATTTCTGTTTTCGGTATTACCAACTTTAGAACAACTAATTCTTTGTAATTAAAATTAGAACGAACAAAACTAGGTTCTTCAATTTTATAGTCGTAAACTTAGTACTCATCTCCTAATTATAGCTTTCTTTTGTATATATGACATCAAGTTTGAGTCATTTTTAATAAAACTAGGTTATTTAACCATCTTTGACTAGGTTACTTAAAATACATGTACTATTAATGTAGTATATGTAGTAATGTTCATACTATTATGAAAAATTTTATGTTTATTTCTTAATATACATGTATATGTATTGAAAACCATAGTATATAAAGCTAATATTTAGATAATCGGTAGATTCGGTATTTACCAAAACCAAACCAACTTTTTTGGTAATTTTCGATTTCAGTTTTATCGGTCTCTGTTACCAAAAAGTTGGTTTACCAAACTTAAAATATCGATTGGTATTCGGTCGGTTTGGTAATTACCAAACCAAGTGGCACCCCTATTTCAAACAGAAAGAAGAGACTTATAAGCTAACAGCGGTTTTACTAGCCTAGGCAAATACAAGGAAAGCTACAAGAATCTTAAGGTCAAATACAAGTGTAAGGGGTCAGAAAATCGCGCTGGGGAACTGGCAATGCCAACTAGTAGATTTGTCATCCAATATTTTTTTTTTTTTAAGAAAAGACTACAATAACATAATTATAACCAAATTCTTTAGGACAATTTGACTCAAACGAATCAAAGTTCAAAGAGTAATGCTAGATGAACTATCTTTTGGGAACCACCTAGAGCCCACCTTAGGTGGCAGCTTATGTGGCATATCCATATCATCATAGCATAATTTCTATATTTTCATATATATATATATATATATATATATATAGGGAAAATATCACAATTGGTGTATGAACTTTAGGCATTTCTACACTTTGGTGTACCAACTTTCATAACTATCAGAATGGTGTATCAAGTTTGCTCCAATCTTTCATTTCGATGTACGCCGTTTAATTTTCAGTTATCTTTACAAAAAAAAAAAACTGACAAACCTAAAGGAAAGATAACGAATTTTTTTTTTTTTTGCAAAGATAACGGAAAATTTAACGGCGTACACCAAAATGAAAGATTGGAGCAAACTTGATACACCATTCTGATAGTTATGAAAGTTGGTATACCAAAGTGTAGAAATGCCTAAAGTTCATACACCATTTGTGAAGATATCCATATATATATATATATATATATTGTTGTAGAGAAACTGAAATTGAGAGGAATTTGCTGTGTGTTCTCATTGATAATAGGGGCCTCTTTATATAGAGGATTACAATGCATAGAATCTCAATCATACAAGGAAAGTAATCGTACAGTGAATATGAATCTAGATCCTTCTAATGTAACCCTATTACCATTAGAGCAAGTAACCTAGAGTTTGGGCCAAACACAAATTAGGGTTTACTTGAACACTCCCCCTTGTGTTGCCCAAACGTGGTGCTTCTCTCGTTGCCTCGTTAAAAACCTTGCCAACTAACAAAAACCCAGTGGGACAAAAATAATCACAGTCGAAGGGGAAAAAGAGCACAACACACCTTTCACGATTCGAGACGAACATGTAGACATCTCCCCCTGATGTCTGCGCCTCCCCCTGATGATTACGATCATGGGAGTTCAGATAATTTCTGGAAGCCAATTCTTGCCACATGTTTCTCGAACGTGGATTTGGGCAATGACTTAGTAAACAAGTCTGCCATATTGTCCTCAGATCGAACCTGGTTCACTTTGATCTTGAGAAACTTCTGTTGTTGCTGATTGTAGAAGAATTTAGGCGATATATGCTTGGTGTTGTCGCCTTTGATGTAGCCTTGCTTCATTTGTTCAATGCAAGCAGCATTATCCTCATAAATGCTTGTTGGCTCATCTGTGGTAAACTTCATACCACAATTACTTCAAACATGCATAACTATGGACCTAAGCCATATACATTCACGAACGGCTTTGTAAAGAGCAATAATCTCTGCATGATTCGAAGAGGTAGCGACTAAGGTCTGCTTTGTAGACCTCCAAGATATCGCTGTCTTTCCCATGGTGAAAACATAACTAGTTTGGGAGCGACATTTGTGTGGGTCAGAGAGATACCCAGCATCAGCAAAACTTTCCAAAACACTTTTATCGTTTTGGGATGGGGAGAGGGAACGCAGTCCACCATATGTGGCGTCCCTGACACTAGATGGGTCCGAATCCATCTTCTCTCTGTAGGGATAGAACAAGTCCATATCAATCGTACCACTTAGGTATCGAAAGATATCTTTAACACCAGTCCAATGGCGTCGTGTTGGCGCAGAGCTATATCTAGCTAACAAGTTCACAGCGAATGAGATATCTGGTCTTGTGCATTGTGCTAAGTACAATAATGCGCCTATTGCACTTAGGTAGGGCACTTCTGCCTCTAGCACTTCTTCGTCGTCATCTTTTGGACGGAATGGATCCTTCTATGGATCAAGACTACGGACGACCATTGGGGTGCTTGAAAGCTTAATCTTGTCATCTTTTGGGTATAAGCTGATTGATGAATCAGGATACCATCTCTACGGTGCTCAAGTTCTAAACCGAGGCAAAACGGTGTTTTCCCAAGATCCTTCATCTCAAACTCGGATTTCAAGTGTTTAGCAGTTTCCCTTAACTCTTTAAGGGTGCCAATTATGTTCATGTCATCGACATAAACCACTACTATTGCAAATCCGGAACTTATCCTTTTTATGAACACACATGGGCAGAGTTCATTGTTGACATATCCCTTTCCAATCAAGTAGTCACTTAGACGGTTATACCACATCCGTCCGGATTGTTTCAATCCATATAGTGAGCGTTTCAATCTAATCGCAAACGCGCTCCGTGGTTTGGAGCCACTTGACTTGGGTAACTGAATTTCATCTGGAATCTTCATGTATATCTCTATATCTAGATCCCCATATAGATACGCTGTAACCACATCCATAAGCTGCATGTTCAGTTTTTCTGATCTAGTATGCGAGATGTCTGCATTAGACGTTGTCATCTTCTCACCTCCTCTTCAATTTGATTAAAGCCTTCTCAAATCCACTCCCCCCACACATTTTATTTGTGATGTCACTAAATAAGAAAAGAAAAGAAAAAACTAACTAACCAC
The DNA here is from genome assembly GCA_024704745.1 of Rosa lucieae. NCBI lineage: Eukaryota > Viridiplantae > Streptophyta > Magnoliopsida > Rosales > Rosaceae > Rosa > Rosa lucieae. The sequence goes on along the minus strand of CM045495.1, from coordinate 12,599,643 downwards.
GATTAGAATGGGCAAATGCTCTATTAACAATGCTTGTAAGGAAACTAAAATTAGACCGAGAATGTGTTGATCAAAGTCTAATTCAAATCCACTTCCCACCTCAACCCTAATTCCAAACAAGCTATGCTATTCGTGTATCATACTCAGGGAAAGAAAAAAAAAAAACTAACCACGTTTAGGAGAGTGTTTGTTGACGATGCTTGTGAGGAAACTGATATCAAATTGAGAAGACGTTGATCAATTGAAGAAGAGATGAGAGGATTGAGGAGGGGTGAGAGGAGGAGAAAAGAAAACAACGTCTGATAGATGAAGACGTTGCCCAGATAAAAAAAAAGAAAAAAAGACGTTGCCCTGATAATATCACAAAGAAAAAAAAAAGGTTTAAAAGATTAAATCAAGAAAGTAAAAAAAAAAAAGAATTTTCGTAATTAAGAAAACATAGAAATATAAAAGTCAGAAATAAGATATGGATATACCACATAAGCTGCCACCTAAGGTGGGCTCTAAGTGGTTCCCTAAAAGGTGGTTCACCTAGCATTACAAAACTTCAATGCCCTTAACACACTAAAGGAAGGACAAATTGTCCCAAACTATTTGTAAAGTTAAATATAGGGTGGTGCTATTCACACACCCATTTTTTCTATTCACACACCCCCTCTATTTTTCTATTACTTTAATTTAATTTATTTTTACAAATTACCCTAACTACCCTCCCTTGCAATTCTGATTATTTTTCTTTTTTCTTTTTTCCTATTTTGCAAGTCAATTATCGTCAAATTCTAAACCCTTATTTTGCCGCAAACGAGGACTTCAAAACCCTTATTTTGCAAGTCAGTTTGTGTAGTTTTGCCTTCCCAAACTCGAAACTGCATGAAATTTTAGCATGCTCTACCTTAATGTATTTACTTTGATTCTAGAAAATTTCAAGTTCATTTATGTACAAATGAATTTTTAGTAAATCTCCAAAGCTGAACTATTCCTGCCTTAAGGTTCCACTTTAAATTGTGTTAAATTTGGTCTTATTCTAAATTTCTCTTGCTTGAAACCCCTTACTCATACCCCGGGTTTGGGGTGTGATAAATTGGTATCAAATTTCCTAATTTCTCTTTAGATTTAGCATGAACAAGTTAAGTTTTGAGTGATGAGGAAGTAATCAAGGAAATTGAGTGTTTTGTCTTATTTATTTTTGTAGAGCAACTAAAATATTAACTGAAATGAGGTGCACCTTTGTTTCTTCCTGAACGTTGACGATTTTAATGTGGTTAACTATTTTCTAGGTCATTAGCTAATGTTCTTAGAGCATCTTTAGCAGACTCTCTATTTTGACTCCTTAGCTATTTTGGAGAGCATGTATAGCTTTTTATCTATTTTAGCAGCTGCACCAGACTCTTAAGTGGCTCTCTATTATAACTTTTAGCTATCTTGCTCCTAAATATAGAGAGCGGGATGAGGCTCTCTATAATTTAAAACATTCATTTTAAGTTATTTTATGTAATTTATAAAACATTTAAACTATTTAATCTTCATTTAAAAAATAATATAAATTCAAAACTAGCTAAAATAGAGAGCATTGATGCAGATGTAATTCTAAAGTGGCTAGCTAAAATAACTTTTTAGCTACTTTAGCTAAAATTTGACTCAAAAATAGCTAGCATTGCTAAAGATGCTCTTAAAATCTTATGTAGGGTTGATGATTCAAATTTTTTGCTTACATCAGAATTTTGACCGTAATCTTGAAAATTTGAACAAAGAAGTTAAGTTTTGACTTTTGAGTGATGAGGAATTAATCAAGAAAGTTTCTGTGACTACTAATATCCATTATAAAACTCTGCATTGACTAACATTGTGCTCTTTATGTTTATGTTTTGTTGCAGATTCGTAATGCCATTACATAACAACAATCTTTTTTACTGAAGTGCTATTGTATTTTCTTTGGATGCTATTTTCCAACGTTTGAGATATTATTACATAGGATCTACTTGTTACATATTGAAAATAATGTTCCAAAGTCTAGTATTTTTTTAGTCTAATGTTGAACTTTTATTTATGGGTGAGTGTTCTTTCAATACAGCTATCTAAAACACGATTGATTATACGTGTGTCTGCATTTGTCTAACCCCTCAGGTAAGACTTGTTCAATTAATTTTGAACCATACTCCATTTTTTTTTTTGGGTACCTAGAAATTTTTCAAATTTGCAGACTGCGTCTGAAAATAGCTTATTGCCAATCTTTACGAGATGAGAAACTTTAATAAGCTAGGTGCAATATAGGAACCCCAGACAACAAAGGAGTAAAGTATGCGTCTTACCCCTCCTACTCGTATGCGGACAAACTTTGCAATTTAGATGATAATTGATTCATGATTGACTTGCCAAATAGAAAAAAGAAAAAAGAAAAATAATCAGAATTGCAAGAAAGGGTAATTAGGGTAATCTGTAAAAATAAATTGAATTAAAGTAATAGAAAAATAGAGGGTGTGTGTGAATAGAGAAAATAGGTGTGTGTGAATAGCACCACCCTGAATATAAAAGAAACTAGTTAACTATCAACATTGAAAGATTATTTATCAAAATTTTAATCGACATTCAAAATTTTAGTCAAAATACTGAAATCTTCATCTAATTGAAATTTTTAACCTCACCTCAGACTAGGTATTTAAGCATAGTACAACGACAAGACCAAGATGGCTGGCATTTCAGAACACCCCAATCGAGGCCCATACTCCAAAAAAAAAGGAAGCTGTCTGTATAAGCCAAAAAAGGGCCATTTTAAGGATTTTTTGCTCACTTTAGAGCGACTCTCTCAGTCTCTCCTATCTACGCCTCCTGGTCTATAACTCTCAAGTCGCCAATTCCGGCAACCACATTGAAACAAGAAATGGCCTACCTTGATTTCAATTTCAAATTCAGATTTATTGCCAATTTCCTAATATTGCAAATGCAACCACCCTCCCACTCCAAGTCATCGACTTCTTTCTCATTTGCTCTATCTCACATTCTTACTCTTTCATTCATAGAACAAATTTGACTCAACTGTAAAAACAAATGGGAACTTATCAGATCAATCTTCAACTCTAAGTGAAATAAGGTAATTGCAAAGTTAAGTGTGTGTGTATATTTTAATTTTTTTAGAGAGTATTCAATGCACCGATGTGCACTTGCACAAATAAGAATGGACGGTTGGATAACATTAAGTATATTTTTGTATTATTAAAAAAAGATTGCCTATAAATATCATTTTCCTACAATTTTTAATACAAAACTAAAACCATGAGAACACTGTTTATGGGTAGGCGTTTATGTACCTGCCTCCATCTTCGATGGAGAAAAATTCCTGCCCTAGTGTTGCAGCTATCGAGTACAGTTCAGGTCGTCGCTCAAGTTCTTTCGTTTTCATCCTTGAAGTCGAGGTCCACGACCCTCTTTGAGGTTGAGGTTAGTCACCTGTTCGTCTGAAAGACCACGACAGTCTGCACATGAGTGCGGCCTGTAACTGGAGGTCTTATGTTTAGGGCAGTTTACGTAAACCTTTTGGTAAGGGTTTGCGCTTAACTTCCCAATGGTTGCGATCGCGTCGCTATGTAGTGTCCCATTGGGCGTGCCAAAATGTTTGGCTCCAAAACCAGTCTGGATGCAAATTGTCTCTTTTGAGTGCGTGAGCGTGCCAGCACTGCGGGGTGTAGTCGTCAGGGAGTCCCTTGACCTGACTTCTTCTCAAACGCTGTGGACGAGGAGAGCACTAACCTCGTCACAAGGTTCTTTTCAATGCCTTTCAGAAAAGGACTTCTTGCCTTACGGGTAATGACTTTGGTTGTGATCTCTTGCGTTCTCCGAATCGATACTTATGGCATGTTTACTAACTTGGAATCGGAATGAGAATTGATGGAATGATTCCGGAATAAGAGAATTCCGTCGTTTACTTACATGTAAGGGAATCGGAATGGATGTGGGTCCCACATCCTTATCAGGAATCAATTCCTGTTGATTCCTGAATACTCAGGAATTCTATAACCTAGGGGGGAGATGGGTTTAGGAATCAACCCACCCGGAATCAAGTTTTTATACCAAAAATACCCTAACATAATTTCAATAACACCAAATTACCCAACCCTAGAAATATATATACTATTGTCGACATCAGAAAACATCAACGACAAAAAAGAAACGGCAAACGAGTCCAGGTTAGTGACCTATCTTTGTCCTCTCTTCTCTGGTCTTCTCCTTCTTTCTTGTTTCTTTCACTAATCTGGCATGATAGTTATTGAACAACTTAGAAGCAAGCTTTTTTTGAAAGAACGAAGCTAGAATTTTTATAGTTTTCCTTCAAATTTCAAAAGTCGAAAAAGGGTGTACATATTCTTGTCTGGTAATTTGCTTTTCATGATATATGATGTTATTTCTTTCTTATTTGTGTGAAAGTTGTACTTATTTTTCTGTTTTGCAGAACAAAAAGGATGCAAAAGGTTTGTATGGTAAACCATTTGAACATTATTATGCCCTTGGAGAGATATATGGAAAAGATCGTGCAATGGGAACAAATGCTGGAAATGCTGAAGATGATGAAGAAGAAGTTAGGGAAGAGGATGCAAGCATGAATCAAGAGGGTGTACGAGCTGATAACTTTTTTGAACAAATGAACATGACTACTGAAGGTGGATCTCAGTATAGGGGATCACAATTTGAGGGGCTTGGTGAAACGGAAGATGATGATATATCTTTTATACAACCAAGTCCCCCCCAACCACCAAGTGCCAAGCAACGTGCCAAACAGCAAAGATCAACTCAAGATGTAACAAATGCTCTAAATAATACTCGTAGAAAGGCAAGAGCTTTGGATGATATGGCTAAAAAATTTGGAGTGATCACTGAAGCCATTGCAGGAATGGCTCCAAAGTTTGAAGGCTTGATTAATGTTCTCTCAACAGATAAGGATCTTGCTGATATGCAAGGCAAACTTGGTGGTGAGCTGAGGAAAATGGATTTCCTATCTCCATTGCAGGTATTTCACGTCACCAACAAATTAGCTAAAGAGCATGACTTGTTGAGGGTCTTCTTCACCATGACTGATGAGGAAAAGAAGGATTACATAATCAACCTTCTGCAATATGGCCTACAGTGAATGGATGCTTGGACTTAGTTTTTTCCTTTGTGGATGCTTCACTAGTGTATTGGAGATTATAACTTGTTCAGACTGATGTTTCAATTTCTACTTTGAGGGATAGTATGGTACTATGGTTACTATTTTGCTAAATTGGTACTATGGTTGTATTTCAAGTTATTCGAAATTGGTACTCGGTGTTATTTCCTTCTATGGACTTTCGAGCTTCTGGTGCTTTCTATTCCTTGTGTTCCTACTGTCTTGTGGATTTGCAGTTTTTGAGATCTTATTGAATGATATGCATGGTAATTTGGCCTACAGAGTTATTTCCTGGGAACAAATGATCTGTGCTAGAGTTTGCTGAACCTAAACCTTCTATGATTGCAATTTCTATGTGTGCTTTCATCAATTAGATGTTAGAATAGGTGTCTTGGAAGTATAATTGATGATGTTTGAACTATAAAAATCAGTACTGTGAACATATAGTAATTAATGGTTACATTGCAATATGAATAACAAATATCAGTACTGTGAATCTCAAGTACTATAAACATCAGTCATAACTAAAGGTTACATTGCAATTTTGATGACAAATATGAGAGTATCATCTATCAAATAGGCAATTCATTTGTATTATACATTGCTTTGTTTGTAACTCTTGCTGTCGAGTACTTGTTTGCCGCACATCCCACAGACTCCTGTAAAAAAACAAATCACATACATCGATCAGGCTTTCCTGTAGTACTCAAATCTGACAAACCAAAACCAACTAGAACAGGAAACAGAAACACTACCTTTGGACTAAGCAAATTTGTGATAATAATTTCTTTCTGGGTTTGAAAAACTAACCTGTAATTAGAGGAAACAATAAAGTCTCATACTGATACAAGAGCAATAATAATAACTGTCTTGCAGGTGAAATGAAAGCTTCACAAAATTCCGACAAGTTTAGTTGGGGCTGAGAAGTGCCCCATTTGAGCCATTGAAATATAACAACTGAAGTATGGCATCCTTTATCACCCACAAACAAATCAATTTTGATCCTTTAAGTGAATAAAATATCAGAGTTAGGTACAAATCCATTTTGATCCGTTAAGCCAATCAAGCTATTGAAGATATAAGCATGTAGCTTAACAGCTTGCATAGAGTAGACAGTAATAGCAGATGAAGCAGCAAGTACAAGAGTTTTGTTCTACCATCAACAAAACAATGTGTGTCTCTCCCAAAAAAGGAGACCCAAAGACTGACTCCAATTTAGAAGCAACATTACTGCTCTACAATCTAGGCCATAGACCGAAAAAGGGTATAAATAAAATCCCAGATAGAAACTTGATAATAAAAAAAAGGTTCGATCGAATCACACAACATTCCCTTTTTTTTTCCCTTTTTTTCTGTCAATTAATCATTTATTAAACACAAAGAGACCAAACAACGACAAAGAAATAGAGAAAAAAAGAAGCAAACCAGAAAAAGAAACTCCCCAGCAAAAACAACAAAGCTGAGGAGCCAGAAACAAAAGACTATAAAGTAGGAGCATGTCCAGCATCATAAATTTTTTGAAAATTTAAACGCAAGGCCAGCAACACAGCTTGATAAAGGGCCAAAGTTTCAGCAAGAAGGATCGAAGAGGCCCTAACAATCCTCGTCTTGCCATAAAGAAGCTCACCATAACTATTTCGAACTATCACTGCCAAACCAACCTGCAGAGATTGTTTATCCCAAGAAGCATCTGTATTTATCTTAACAAAATCCAAACAAGGAGGAGTCCAAGGTGGAGGAGGGGGGGGGGGGGGGGGGGGGGGAGGAGGCCTATTGCAAGTAAGAGACAGAGCATGAGATGTTAAAAACTCTGAAGAAGCCACAAAAGCCCTTGTAGCCACCAAAGTCGGATTAGGAACCTTGTAATTGAAAATGCAATCACACCAATGTTTCCATATGAGTAAAATCACACAACATTCTATCTTAAAGCACTAAAGTTGCAAATACAAACGTTATCTGTAATTGATTACAATTACAAGTAAAATTAGGGCTGTCACTCGGTCGGTTCGAATCGGTTATAAGTATTATCAACTTCAAAACCAAAGCTTTCGGTTTCAAAACTGAGTTACCAATTACCAACCAAAATTTTCGGTTGTTAATTATATCTACCAAATTCGGTATTTCGGTTTTCGGTATTACCAAATTTAGAACAACTAATTCTTTATAAAATAAATTAGAATGAACAAAACTAGGTTTTTGAATTTTATAGTCATAAACTTTGTATTCATCTACTAATTATAGTTTTCTTTTGTATATATGACATCAAATTTTAGCAATTTTCAATAAAACTAGGTTATTTAACCATCGTTGACTAGGTTACTTAAAATACATATATTATTAATGTAGTAATGTTCATACTATTATAAAAGTTTTTATGTTTATTTCTTAATATACATGTATGTGTATTGAAACTGTACGTAGTATATAAATCTAATATTTAGATAATCGGTAGATTCAGTATTTACCAAAACCAAACCAACTTTTTCAGTAATTTTCGATTTCGGTTTTATTGGTCTCGGTTACCAAAAACTCAGTTTACCAAACTTAAAATATCGGTTGGTATTCGGTCGGTTTGGTAATTACCAAACCAAGTGGCAGCCCTAAGTAAAATACACATATATGCATATATATATATATATATATATATATAACCAGTAAGTTTAGCATTTGGTCAAATAAAACAAATCAAATAAAATTAAAAAGCGGTACCTATTCTTCTTGGAAAAGAGCTTGTTCTTGTTAATCATTTTGCTGCTACAGCAGACATCTAAGTTTGCAAATCAGAATTTTTGATTTTGGTAACCATCCTGCATTGTCTCCTTTGGAAAACCCCTTGTCTCTCGAAATTCAGCTGGAAGACACCTCAAACACAGTAGTTTTGAATATATTTGGATATGAAGAATAAGCTCTGAACAAGTGATAAAGGAATAACCAAAAACATCTGGATCAAAATGAACCTTAGCTGGAGTCAAACAGTCATTAAGTTACCTTGACCAATTTTGTGTTCCTGCTTGAAAATTCCAGAACATCTTCCTCTCTAATTATCACCATGTAGAAATTCCACCTTAGAAACATTGCAGAAATATTTTTAAAAATAGCTTCTTCTCATCTAATCCTAAAACAATATCAAGTTGCTTCTTCTTGGCGTTCTCAACAAATTCATCATTCTGTGCTAGTCTTTACCACACCAAGAGCAGCAACACACATAAATAATACCACATAATGAAGAAGAGTAGCAACAATTGAGATAGCTGAAGAGGAACAACACCTCAAAGGAAAGAGAATCACATCAACAATACGTCAAGTAAAGATTCTAGCATCAAAATCACCATGAAAATATCAAAATAAAAGAACAATAGATTGAGAGAAAGCTTAACATACCATGAGAGAATCAAATCAACTCCTTCTGAAGCCTAAACAAAGCAAACAGAATCCCATCAACATAAAAGACTTGAATTTTTTGGGGACCCAAACAAAAAGGACCAACCTAGCTGACGAGGATAGGAGAAGCCGGTGGCTTTTTCTGAGAGGATGCGCTGGATACATTGCGGCGGCGGCGACGAGTTGTCCACCGTCTCACTGTATCGGACTTCCAGTTTGTCGATTTATGGGGTGTGTGTATTTGAAATCATATAGCTGTCTTTTTCTCTTTTCTTTTTTCTAGGGGTATTTTAGTAATCGAAGTAGTTTAATTCCTATTCCTAAATGTAAGTAAACAACATCAATCGTAGTCAGTTTCATTCTTATTCTGATTCCACATGGTAAGTAAACAGCGTAATGGAATTAAAATATTCTCATACCGATTCCTCTCTTCTGCTATTCCAGCTGTCTCCGATTCATGATTTATTCCGATTCCAAGTTAGTAAACGTGCCATTAGTGTTGTCGACTAAGTAGAGCAATCACTGGGAAGTTGGGAGAAAGCACAGGGTTTGCTAAAGCGTGACTTTAGCTTCGTTGGGTTGCAAGGGCGTTACCCTTGCTTCATTGGTTTGCAATTAGGTTGCAGGTAGGTTTGCTCCGGAGAGGCTTTGATAATCGTTGAGATTGATTGATTGAAGAGTTGTTCTTTTTTTTTCATCCTTGAAACCTGGTATTTATATCCTAGGGTTTCGACTGTTCCTTACCATAGAAGGATTATTGATTGAAGTTTCCTATTCAATCTCCGCTACTTGATTCCAATAAGGGCTCGTTTTCCTCATGGATTTCAGAATGGGTGAAGCTATAACCCAAATCCAAGTAGGCTTATTTTTGGGCCGCAGGTATCGGCCCGCTATGCTTAACCCCCGAAAGGGATCTTGCCAAAAATACTTTTGAGCTCAAACAAAATCTAACTTTTATTGAGTTGTATTCAACTATCATTAGATTCAAATTTAAGATAGGAGAACAATGTATCAATTGAAATGAAGTTTATTTGCCCCAGTATTCTCCACCATTAGATTAGATTAAATGACAATTGAGTACAACTGCTTAAAAAATTAACTAAGTAGGTTAACCCCCTAAATTAATTGGCTATGTACTAGTTCTTAACATAACTATTAAAAAACTAGAGTTTTTATCCATTTACACCATTTTTAGAGATTTTTTTCCCACTTACCCCACTAAGTTTTTTTAATTCTCTCTTACCCAATACACTCTAAGGGAGTCTTCCCTAATACCCCATTAAGATTTTTTTTTTGTTTTTAATTTTTTTTTAATACCATTTTACCCCTCATCCCTTTGTTACTTAGAGAGAGAGATAGAGAAAATGCAAGAGAGAGAAACCATAGGAGACTTCGCCGGAGCCCGGTCCCACCCGCCGGAGTCCGGTCACCGGCCAACTTTCGCCGGAATCCGGTCACCGTCGCCGGATTCCTGTCACCGGCTGCCACCCACCGGAATTTGCTGAAAATCTCACCGGAAAGTTTTTTTGCCCCCAATAGACATCTATTGCCCCCTAATAGAGGGGCAGTAGACATATAGATGTCTATTGCCCCCCAATAGACGACTATCAGCCATGTATTGCCCCTTAATATACGTCTATTTCCCCCCAATAGATGTCTATTGTCCCCTAATAGAACTTTCGGTTGCCAGAATATGAACTAATCTCCCTAAATTTAGACAAATAAAACTTTGTTTAAAGAAAAAAAATGAAGAAATTATATCAATTTAAAAACGTCTATTGCCCCCCAATAGGCGCCTATTGCTCCCTAATAGAATTCTTTTTCTTCATTTTTCTTTCTTTCCGGGCCTTCTACCTCCATTTTGCCAAATAAAAGAAGAAGAAAATAACATATTGTATAAAGTAAAGAAGACCAAATTAGATGATGAAATTTTTTCTTCATTTTTTCTTTCTATCCGGGCATTCTGCACCAGTAGCACCATTTACCCAAAAAAAAAAAAAATAGAAGCAGCACCACTATTAGGCTATTAGCCAAGAACCTGTACACCACAAAATTTCAAACCCTGAGACCCAGAAATGGGCGACAGCTCCTCTGCCGCAAAGAGACGGCAGTGACACTGGACGGAGCTCCCTAACATTGCCACGAAGTCGAAACTCTCGCGGCTGGGCGCCATTGACATCTTGGAGAGCGCTAAGAAGGTTTGCAGGAACTGGCGCAAAATCTATAAGAACAACACTTGGATTTGGCGCACCGTCGACATGAGAAATGATGGTGATTTTCCATACGACCTGGAGATTATGTGTGGCCAGTTTGCCACGCCGTTGATCACTCCTGCGGTGAGCTCGTCGATATTAACATCGAGCACTTCGGCACCGATGAGCTGCTTTGATCATTTGTACACCACAGCTGCCCGGAAATGAAGAGAGGGCCGGAGCGGACCCAACCCGGAGATCCCCGCTTAGAAATCCCCCAAAATGGGACCTGAATCTCGCCGGAGATGACTGATTTGCGGTGGCTGCAGTGGAATCGAGGCGAAAGAAATCGCCAACCTTCTGATCGCAAAAGCCGCCGTCGGCAATCATGGAGATCAGCGCCTTCGAATGTCCGACTCCGACGAAGAGGGAGCGACGGGGAGAGGGAGGGACGGAGGGGGAGGGGGGAGAGAGAGAAACCGGATCGGAGGGCGGAGACTCGGAGAGAGATGAGAGAGTGGCATGTTGGAGTTTTTTAATCATGTTAAGGGCAAAGTTGTCATTTCAATTTAAATTGGGTTAGTGGGAACAGAAATTTCTTGCTGGGGTAAGTGGGATATTTTTCCCTCATTTTGGGGCTTTGGGTCAATGACCCAAAAAACTAACCATAATTGTCTTTTTAAAATTTTATTATGGGTTTTTGTCCATTTACACCATTTTTAGAGATATTTTTCCCACTTACCCCACTAAGTTTTTTTAATTCCCTCTTACCCAAAACACTCTAAGGAGGTCTTCCCTAATACCCCATTAAGATTTTTTTTTTTTTGTTTTTTTTTTTTTTAATACCATTTTACCCTCACCTTTTTTACTTAGAGAGAGAGAGAGAGAGAGAATGGAAGAGAGAGAAACCATAGGGGAGTTCGCCGGAGCCCGGTCACCGGCGGCCAGAATCCTGTCAACTTTCGCCGGAATCCGCTCAACTTTCGCCGGAATCCGGTCATCGGCCGCCGGATTCCTGTCACCAGCCGCCACCCATCAGATTTTTTTGAAAACCTCTATTACCCCCAATAGACATCTATTTCCCCCCAATAGATGTCTATTGCCCCTAAATAGAGGGGCAATAGAGGTCTATTGCCCCCTAATAGACGTCTATTGCCCCCCAATAGAACTTTCGGTTGCGAGAATATAAACTAATCTCCCCAAATTTAGACAAATAAAACTTTGATTAAAGAAAAAAACGAAGAGATTATATCAATTTAAAAACGTCTATTTCCCTTCAATAGACGTCTATTTCCTCAATAGACATTCAAAAATTTTTTTCTTTCCTTTTGTCCCATTACTTAAAAAAATAAAAAATAAAAAATTGAACAACTGTGTCGGAGCCCGACCCGGACCGAACTCCCGTCCTGTGGGCTGTGATGAACTGAAGAATCCAGTCGGTCTGTGGGAGAGATGAAGGCGACGAAGGTTATTCTCGGACGAATGGTGAAACCGATCTGGGCAAGAGGAGCGACGACCGTCTTTGGATGAAGACGAAGCCGGAAATCGATCTGAGCAAGAGGAGAGCGACGGTGACCTTTGGCTAAGAACAAAGCCGGAATTGATCCTGGCACTTGGAGCTTCAGAGGTCTGATGACGACCCTGGCGTGGCGGTGGAGCTTTGAAGGTGTTCTTCACGTGGCGACGGTGCTCGGAATTGGAGGTGCTGTCGATGTCGACGGCGACGGAGTGAGGAAGATAACACCGACGTGAGGGGTGATGTCGCCGGCGGTCGTTGACTCCAACTCTGCCCAATCCCCGTCGCTATCCTCGTTCTCGACCACAAACCTCCGTCCACGGGTCACCGGTGTCGGACCTCCTCGAGGAGAGATGCCGGCCTCGTTGGGGAGAGAGAGAGAGGGGAGGGGAGGGGGGGGGGGAAGAGAAAGAGAGATCGATGTAATTATTTAATTTAGCTAAGGGAAAAACTGTCATTTTGCATTAAAAAGGGTACGTGAGAATAAAAATTTGTTGCTGGGGCAAGTGGGATACTTTTTGTCAATTTTGGTGCTTTTGGTCAAGGACCCTTTTATTATATATATTTTATTAACTTGATTTGGAGTTGCAAGAACTTCACATAAATATTGACAGCCTCCTCAAGCATTGTGATAATATCAACCTGTAATTCCACAAGCAAGTATGTACAAATAACTAGTTAGTTAATGTGAGAATAATTTGTGAACCTTTTTTTTTTTTTTTTTGAAATAGAAGTTGAATTCATTAGATCAATAGCAAAAAGGCTGAATTCTACCAAAACTTACATAAGAAATCCGGCAAGAAAATCAGGAGTAACCTACCTAAGCTAAAGTAAACCTTTAAAGATCACTGGGTCACTCACATTTAACTATTTAAGCGAGCCTATACAAGAATGAAAAAACCTCGCCTCCTACAGAAAAGAAATCATTCAACTAGCCCTCACTTGCCAATCACGCAATTGTGGTACAAGTAAGAAACTAGAAAGAAAACTCATAGAAGTTAATCCAACCTCACACAGGCTCATGCCCTAAGACATTAGGGCCCCATTTGCCTGGACCCGAGCCCAAGTCCAGTCTTGTTTAGCAGAAACAGAAACAAAAGAAAACAGGCCCAGCAGCCTAAGCGCAGGCCTCTGTCCTATCAACCCAAGATTGAGCCCAGGCCCGAGCCCAAGCCAACAGCAAGAGAGCCTCATGTTGCTCCTCTGCGTCCGCCGCCATCCTATCCTTAGGCGGCAATCCCTTCGACCACAGCTCTGGTGGCCGACCTTTCCAACAAAGCAACACCATCAGGACCTGTTGCCTCTCGTAACAGAGAATCTCCTCAATCAGAAATCCCCAACGCTCTGAACTCTGACCCATCCACGCCTAGATCCGACAGAGACTGCAACTTGCTCCGTTGCTATGCTAATCCCAGACACCATCAAGCCCTACAATCCAGGCTACACAGGAAACACGAAGATTCCGATCTACACCTCCGATTGGAACAAACCCAGAACCAAACCGCCGCCAAGCCTGACTCAAAGCCTTGTGACCTCAAGCCCAGATGTTGCCATCAGATCCTACTCTTACTCGCCCTCTGCAGCCCAGACGACAACCACGAAGACTCCCCAGCCGCTCCCACTACTGTCGCCCTCGTCACTCACCGCCTGAACTGGAAGACCGCCACCACGGACTGAGAAAACCCCTCGCCGCACCCACGATCGCCGCAGAGATCTCTCTCCACGCTGCCGTTGTCCACGATCGTCGCCTTTCTAGAAGGAAGAAGCGTCGCCGCCAGTCGAAACCTAAGTTTCGAAAGCCAAGTTTCACCGAGAAGCTCGGAGACTTCTAGACGTGCTTTCCAGTTGGACAAAAAGCACAGGTTTTTTTTTTCTCAAAAAAAAAAAAAAAAGCACAGGTTTTACAAGTAACTAGTTAGTTAATTTGAGAATAATAGTGAACCTTGGACAAAAATAAAGGGTTTCACTATTTTCCTTCTAAAGCCGGCCAGGGGGGATTCTTTGCCTTGCAGGGAGTCCTTCCTCGAGCGGACAATATGAAATGGTCTGTAATAACTGTCTTATATTCTCTGCCAATAATTATTTTCAAATTTTCCATACTAAAACAACATTTACAAGCACTGTGTAAATAAGCCAAAAAAACTACAGAGAGAGAGTATGAGCAACAAAGTTTTGTTAATGGCACGGGAAGGGAAGAAAGAAAATATGTAGTTTCGTGATGATTGCTTCATGTTTATCACCATTCTCTCCCTACCGCCACCTCATCAGCGACTCTACAATCACGTAACCGGTAACTTCACCAACTTACTGGCTATCTCACTAATTGATAAGATATTTCATTTATTAACCAATTGGCAATCCTACCAATCAGTAATCGACCAATTCGCCATCTACCAATTAACTAACAAATTACCTCGCTGGTTGGAATCTCACCACTAGCGACTCCACAACCATCTGACTGGCAGTCTCAACGACCAACTAACTATCTCGCTCACTAATTGATCGGAGATACCACCAACCAACATGAGACTTCACCGACTAAACAATGTGTATCGCTAGTAACCACCACCCCCTGACCTTCTGAGCTGCGGCTCCGTTATCAATTAAGATGCCAAATGATAAATTCTTATTTTTGGTTTTAGAATTTATTTTCAAATAATCTACTTGTGGGTTTAAATTTGTTCTTAATGCATGGTAGCCAAACTAAAAACTTCCCACATCGGAAAAAACAATTATTGCGTAATTCCGGACCACCATAAGTAGCATATATGGTTCTTCTCAAAAAAAAAAAAAACAAAAAAGTAGCATATATGGTTGATCAAAGATGAAGCCAACTATATATACTGACAAAGTTGAAGGACCAAAGAAATGAAAGAGTACTAGTATGGAATCGTATATTCGGATCGCATTGTCCCTATATGAGGGTGTCTGAGGCGAGGACAAAAAAGAAAAAAGAAAATGAAGAGTAATAGCTAGTATGGAATGGTCAAGAAGAAAGGAAGGAAAAAAAAAAAAAAAAACCTTCTATAATAGCTTTCTCTCTCTAATTTTACCAAAAATGAGTTGTCACAAGAGAACAATTCTGCTCTACCTTTGTTCCATTGGGCACAAGGTTTTGCAGGACTTTGAGCCTCTCGTTTATTCTCTCTCTTCTTCTCTGCATGATATAATAAGCCCAAAATATATGTCGATGCAACAAAACCCCTGATCAACATAAAATGGATCTCAATTAACTACACTAACTTGAACAGTCGGACAATTCATGTATCAATTAACTACACTAACTTAAACAGTCGGACAATTCATGTATACAATATATGCTATGCTAGAGTCCAGCTAGCTATCAGCAAGTAGCTAGGAAATTACCCTTGCATAGACACTTTGGGCATCGGTGGCAGGCCCCCTAGTAGCTCTCGTCTTTCCATTCAAGTTGAGAGCTGCAGCCTCATTCCGACTCATCCCTCCACTCGGCTGAAGCTGAGAAACAATATTAATATGATTCCCATCTTCTGCGGTGTTGCAGCTCGTCTTTGACTTTCTGCTCCTCTTATTCATTTGATCCTACAGCATGCATTGATTTTGTATCAGCTAGCGAATTATGAATAATCAAGCAAGCATTGATTTGGAAATGTGCAAGAAAAACAGTTAATTTGGTTGTTTATGCACTCAAATTTTCGATCTCTTCATAGAGTTACTCTTGGAGATGGGGTTACTATTTCCATGATTGCTGGCTGGTTCTTCACGCTGGTACCTGCCGGACTCTTCCACATTGCAGTCAATAATCGCATCACTTTCTCCTTGAATGAGATACAAACTAGTGTTTTTCGCCTCCGCAGCACAAAAGTCAGTAGACATAGAATTGTCATTGCTGTTAACGTTCTTTGTTACGAACGTCATTGAGCGAGAACCACCCAAGTTATAGAATGGATCGCTTGAAGTGGGAACGAGATCAGTCTCTTGTGAGCTGCCGTTCACATGAGAATTAGTTGTTTCTAAAGAATAAACTAGACTTCCATAGTTGCCTGAAATGTCCATCAATGTTGATTCTTCATTACCAGGCCAAAAACCATCCGGGATTTCCATGTCTGAAATTATTGGATAATTCTCAAGCAACTGGATCATTATGAAATCTGCCTCCTGATCACCACTGAACATCCCACCAAGAGAGTGAGAGATCCATTCTCCCTCTGGAATAGCTCCGGTTTGCTCCATATGGGCGTGTGGTATCTTTGAAATATTGAACCCGCATTTTTTTTTCCTAACAATCAAATCAGGAGATAATGCTCGGCTGATCTATGCATGGGAGAGAATGAAATGAAGTGACATATTTATACCCGATGATGAAGAACGATTGTCGCGGGAAACATGGATTCATTTTTTTAATATTAGTTGTTTGAGCCCAAAAGTATTTTTGGCAAGATCCCTTAGGGGATTAAGCATAGCAGGCCGATACCTGCGGCCCAAAAAATAAGTCTACTTGGGTTTCGGTTACAGCTTTACCCATTTCGAGATCCACAAGGAAAATGAGCGCTTATTGGAATCAAGTAGCGGAGATTGAGTAGGAAACTTCAATCAATAATCCTTCTATGGCAAGGAACAGTCCAAACCCTAGAGTATAAGTATCAGGTTTTAAGGACGAAAAAAACACAACTCTTCAATCAATCTCAGCGATTATCAAAGCCTCTCCGGAGCAAACCTACCAGCTGCAACCTAGTTGCAACCCAGCGAAGCAAGGGTAATGCCCTCGCAACCTAGCGAAGCTAAAGTCACGCTTTAGCAAACCTTGTGCTTTCTCCCAACTTCCCAGTGATTGCTCTGCTTAGTCTACAACACTAAGTATCGATTCGGTGAACGCAAGAGACCATAGCCAAAGCCCTTATCTGTATGGTAAGAAGTCATTTTCCGGAAGGCATAGAAAAAAACCTTGTGACGAGGTTGGTGCTCTCCTCGTCCACAACTCTTGAGAAGAAGTCAGGTCAAGGGATTCTCCGATGACTACACCCCACGGTGCTGGCACGCCTGCGCACACTCTCAAAAGAGAATGTTTGCAACTAGACTGGATTTGGAGCCCTCGCGCGGAGCAAACCGAAGAAGGGTGTGAAGCCACCCAAGGTCGAACGCTCTCTTCGGTGCCCTACCTCAGGGGTTTAACGAACAGGCTTATGTTTTTCCCCTGAGGGAGTTGAGGCAACTGGGCTGCGCTCTTCTCATGATGACCACCTTCATTCCGGAGGATAAGGTGCTCCCCGCGGCGCTCCTTGTAATATATATATTCCCGACAAACTCGATTCTTTCTGTAACCTGTTTACAGGAGCACCCCTTACTAGCTGCTGCATTACGCCAGTACGTCATTGACAACTCAGAGGGGACCGAGTTCAGGCAATGATGGATTTGATCAACAACATAATGTCAACATAGAGACAAGCTATGGTACACTGGAATTTTCCGTCAACATATTCTTCAGTAAAATTAACCACGCACAGAAAGATGGATTCAAAAGTAAACCAAGGTCGACTAATACGGAATATAATGGGATTCCAGTACAATTAGCTATTACCAATCAGAAAAAGATCAGAGAAAGATCCAGATCGATCAGGAGATTGAGATTGGAATACTATATTGCTAATAATAATATGCATTAGATTGAGATTTAGTGAAGTTGGGCTGAGAAAATTATACATGCCAACCCAGACAACGTGGGGTGGGGGGTATAGGAAACTACTAGGTATATATAACAATGTACACTCGAATAGATTGATAATGACATCAACAAATAGGCTGAGATCCTGTAAATGGTTTACTATTTTTTATAGAGTTCTATTCATAACTTCTAAACTGGCATCGAGACCTGTATCAATTTTTTAAAATTTTATTCCCGTAATACTCTCTAAAAAATAAAAAGATAGTAAGAAAAATTAAGTTGAGCCCAGGCGCCACCGTGTGGTTCTACGCCTTCTTCTAACCTTCATCGTACTCTCTTTTTTCTGTCACCTTCATCTTCATCATCACATAGTTCCTATTATCCCACCATCTACTTCCTCCTTTATCCCAAAACCATAATTTCCACTCTCTTCCCTCTTATAAACATTAATGTTTGTTTGTTTTGTTTTGTTTTTTGTTTTTTTTTTTTGTAGTTGATAGATTCCAAGCAATCAATTGAATAATATTTATAGTAGAATTTTATTGATCGTTTATGGCGGTAGAATTTTATCATTCATGGATAAAATACCAATGGTGCACTTGGTTGCTTAGAATTGAGATTGCTTTACAGTAAATTATACAGAAGAGAGAAAAACAAAGCGATGGAGAGAGAAATAGACAGGTGTTTAAGTATATTGGTATTGAGAGAGATTGATGAGAGAAGTGTATTTCATTATAGAGAATAGGAGCCCTATATATAGGGATTACAAAGTGCATAATCTAAGAGTACAAGGATTCCTTATCTAACTTGGAGTAGGAAACCTCCCCTATTACAGCTATAGAACTTATCCTAGTTTGACTAGGCACACTAAGTGTCAATATCCTTCAACACTCCCCCTTGTGCCGCTCAAACTTGGTGGTGACGCTTCATCCGTTGCCTCGTTAAAAACCTTGCTCAAGTGAAAAACCCTTGGGATAAAAATGAACTCGAGGAGGAGAAAGAGTGCAACACGTCCTTGATCCTTCGAGACTGAGTAACTCCCCCTGATGTCGAAATCTCCCCTTGATTGCTACAATCATGGGAGTTCGGATAACCTTCTTAATCCGATACTCTTCACATGTTTCTAGAAGGTGGATTTAGGTAACGACTTAGTGAATAAGTCCGCTACATTATCCTCTGATCGGATTTGATTCACTTCAATCTTTAGAAGTGATTGTTGTTGCTGATTATAAAAGAACTTAGGCGATATATGCTTGGTGTTGTCGCCTTTGATGAAACCTAACTTCATTTGTTCAATACAAGCTGCATTATCCTCATAAATGCATGTAGGTTCATCTGTGGTAGACTTCAAACCACAACTTCCTTGAATGTGTCGAATTACAGACCTTAGCCATACACATTCACGTACAGCTTCATGTAGAGCAATAATCTCTGCATGATTTGAGGAAGTAGCAACAAGGGTCTGTTTCGTAGACCTCCAAGATATCGCAGTGCTTCCCATGGTAAAGATATAACCTGTTTGGGAGCGACCTTTGTGAGGGTCAGAGAGGTACCCTGCATCAGCAAAACCCATCAAGACATCATTGTCATTTTGATGGAGGGAGATAGGAGGACGCCGGCCACCATGAGCGGCGGCAACATGGCCGGCGGCCATTCCATGGACGGGGGCGTTTTGCCTTTTGGGGTCCGATCCCAATTTTCCGTCATTCCTTTTCTCTCTGTAGGGATAGAATAGGCCCATATCAATCGTACCTCTTAGGTATCGAAAGATGGTCTTTACACCAATCCAATGGCGGCGTGTTGGTGCAGAGCTGTGTCGAGCTAACAAGTTCACTGCGAATGAGATATCCGGTCAATAATGCGCTTATTGCACTTAAATAGGGCACTTCGGCCTCTAGGGGTTCTTCGTCCTCATCCCTTGGACGAAACGGATCTTTTCCGGGCTCAAGACTACGGCCGATCATGGGAGTACTCGCAGGCTTTGCTTTATCTTCATTAAAGCGCCTTAGAATTTTCTGAGTATATGCAGACTGATGGATCAAAATCCCATCACTACGGTGCTCGAGTTCTAAACCGAGACAAAACCGTGTTTTCCCAAGATCTTTCATCTCAAATTCGGATTTCAAGTAATTAGCAGTTTCCTTTAACTCATTTAGAGTTCCAATTAGGTTCATGTCATCGACATAAACTGCTACGATTGCAAATCCGGAACTTGTTCTTTTAATGAACACGCATGGGCATATTTCATTGTTAATATATCCCTTCCCAATCAAGTAGTCACTTAAAGTAGTCACTTAGACGGTTATACCACATCCGTCCAGATTGTTTTAATCCATATAGTGAGCGTTTTAATCTTATTGAAAACGCGCTCCGTGGTTTAGAGCCACTTGATTTGGGTAATTGAAGTCCATCTGGAACCTTCATATATATCTCTGAATCTAGATCCCCATAGAGATATGCTGTAACCACATCCATAAGCTGCATGTCAAGTTTTTTGGAAACTACCAAATTGACAAGGTAGCGGAACGTTATAACGTCCATTACGGGAGAATATGTCTCCTCGTAGTCGATTCCAGGGCGTTGTGAGAAACCTTGCACCACAAGGCGGGCTTTATATCTTACCACCTCATTTTTCTCATTACGCTTTCTAACAAAGACCCATTTATGGCCAACAGGCTTTACACTTGAGGGTGTCTGCGTTACAGGCCCAAATACCTGTCTCTTTGTTAGTGAATCCAATTCAACCTGGATCGCATCTTTCCATTTAGGCCAATCTGCTCTTCGTTGACATTCTTCAACAGAGCGAGGTTCGATATCATCATATTCTATAATCCCTTTCGCAATATGATATGCAAATGCATCATCAATCGCCAAAGAATTTCTATCCATCATCTCATGTACACTAGTGTAATTTATGGAGATCTCTCTATTCTCTGGAGTTGGTTCTGACATTGGAGCGTCCCCCAATGATGTCTCTTGGACATAACCATAATCCGGAATATTCTCATGAGATGGATTATTTATATCGATGATTAATGGATTATTCTGTGCCAAACTCGCTTTCTTTCTTGGGCGAGAATCCATCGAACCTATGGGCCTCCCGCGCTTCCTGGCAGGAGCCGTGGGCCTAGCCATAACGTCACCATCATTGAGAGATGGGACGTTGGCGCCATGCTCATGCATTCTTGAGTTGGCGTCATGTCCTCTACTTTTAGGGACATCAATCCTTGCAGGCACGTTTGCAGCAGGTATGTGTGATCTCGTCACTTTAGCGATATCAGAAAACGCATCAGGCATCGATTCTGCTACGTTCTGAAGATCGAGAATTCTCCGCACTTCAATTTCGGACTGTGCGGTTCGGGGATCAAGATGAGACAGAGTGGGGACAGACCACGACAATTCTGGTCGTTCCTGTTGAACATTGGTGTTCTTATCTCCCCCTAACGATGGGAAGACTGTCTCATCGAAGTGACAATCCGCAAATCTTGCGGTAAAGAGATCGCCTGTCAAGGGTTCTATGTAGCAGATAATCGTTGGAGAATCATAACCAACGTAAACGCCTAATCGTCGTTGAGGACCCATTTTGGTGCGCTGTGGAGGCGCAATTGGCACATAAACTGCGCACCCAAATATGCGTAAGTGTGAGACATTGGGCTCATACCCAGTCACCATCTGGGACGCAGAAAAGGGTTGAGTGGCAGTAGGTCTCAGACGAATAAGCACAGCTGCATGCAATATTGCATAGCCCCAAGCAGAAATAGGGAGATTGGTGCGCATCACCAATGCTCGAGCAACCATTTGTAGTCGTTTAATGGTGGCTTCTGCGAGACCATTTTGAACATGAGGAACAGGATGTTCAACATCAATCCCAATGGACATGCAATAATCATCAAAAATCTTTGATGTAAACTCTCCAGCATTGTCTAATCTTATAGACTTAATAGGATGATCAGGGTGGTGAGCCCTTAACTTAATTATTTGTGCTAGGAGTTTAGCAAATGCAGCGTTCCTTGTGGACAATAAATGACATGTGACCAGCGTGTCGATGCATCAACCAATACCATAAAATATCGAAATGGTCCGCATGATGGTTGAATAGGTCCACAAATATCACCTTGGATTCTTTGCAAGAATGGTATATTTTCTTTGGTGTCCTTTGCATAGGATGGTCTCGATCCTAACTTTGCTAAAGAGCAGGCTTTGCAGAACGAATAATGGGCTTTAGAAATAACCAATGAGGATTTTGGTTGAGCCATGAAGTCACATTTGACTTTAGAAGCAGAAATTGGAGTCAGGGGAGCAGAGGTGGCGTCAAAGCCACCCTGGAGCCGCAGGGGGATGGCGGCGCCGGCTAGTGGTGGCCGGACTTGAAGGGGGAAGGCGCCGTGAGGCGCAGGTGCTCCTCCTTGATCCAAATTTCGAGTTTTACTTCCTTTCGTTCTGAAAAAGGGATGTCCGTGTGAAGTCTTTAATATACGGATCATCATGTCACGACCTGGGTGTCCCAAACGGTCGTGCCAAAGCCTATATGTGTCGGAATCCCATAAATCATCTCTCATGACATGGTTGGATTCAATGACTCGAATAGTGGTTGCATACAACCCACTAGAGCGACACATAAGTTTCTCTAAGACTCGTTTATGTCCGTAGTCATTAGAGGTGATGCAAAGGAACTCTTGTCCATTCTCACAATGTGTTTCCACATGAAAACCATTGGCTCTTATATCTTTGAAGCTCAATAGGGTTCTTCCTGCCCTAGGAGCATAAAGAGCTTCGGTGACATTCAAAGTAGTGCCATTAGGCAACATAAATTGAGCTGGTCCTCGACCATGAATCAATTGAGATGGTCCAGCCATCGTAGTCACAGAAGATCGAGTAGGCGCCATCCATAGGAATAGCTGCCTGTTTCGAAGGATGGTATGTGAGTGGCACTATCCACGAGGCATTCGAGCTCTCCGGGAAACATACTGAAAAATAATAAAGTTCGAATTTAGAATATGTCCAAGACATTTGAATAAAATAAGTCGATACTTTATTAATGATAGCCAATGATTACATCAAAATTTCTTGACTAAAATCTAATCCAATATAAAATCAAATAGTAGGCGAATCGTAGTCACTTAATCCGTTCGGTAATTTCAATTTGGTTGTGACCAGGTAAGGTAAGGCGAGATTTTGGTGGAGCGTTGCTCACTTTTTAAAACCGTTCTCTAAGATCAAACCTTGCCTAGACATCACAAGTACTCTTGAGTACGCCTAGAGGGAAAAAGTTAATACAATAAGTCATTTTATTGATTTAAGGCATAATTGCCATTACATAATTCTTGGAAAAGTAAAGGACTATAGTAATCAAAATCTGCAGCATCCTTGTGCAATTCTTTGTCAGATTTGAAGTCCGCTATGGTGAGATTGACGTCGGCATCATCACCATCTTCTTCTATATTTTCGGCAAAATTGGCTTCATGCTCTCTGAAGTCTCTAAATGCCTTGTAATGCAGCCAATTGTTTGCTTGCTTTGCATTGTTTGAACCAGTGCTCACTAGATCCACATCGATGACACATGTCATTGTGATTTCCTCCCTTTAATTGAGGTGCATTGTTTGCACTTGGGTGGCGTCCCCCATAGAAGTTGGCGCCATTCCCACGGCCCTGAGTGGTTCCTCCATGTCCTGGAGCCCCACGGCCTCCTCTCCCACGTTGCCATGTATTGCCACGTGATCGTCCTTCATTCTGAGGAGTACCTTCCTTTGTAGGGCGGTTATATGGACCAGAACGTCCGTTGTGTCCCTTATTCTTAGGGTTCCGCTCCTTGCGCCCTCCTTTGGGTGCATTATTATAATTCGCCTCATGAACGCTCTTAGTTCCGATAGGCCTTGAATTATAATTCTTCACGAGGATATTATCATGCTTTTCAGCTACAGACATAATAGTAATGAGCTGATGAAATCTCGTGATCCGTCTAGTATCGAATTCCGTTCGATAGTTGCTTTGAGAGCAAAATTGCTGAGACGGGGAAGGTGGAGAGAGTTTTCTCAATTAGTTCTTGCTCTGTGACGGGTTGTCCACAGAACCCCAACATGGTTTTGAGGCGTAGAACTTCTGAATTATATTCAGCTACAGACTTGAAGTCGGCGAATCGTAGATTGCCCCATTGAACTTTCAAGTCAGGGAGGAGGGTATCCTTGATATTACCAAATCGCTCTTCTAGCGCGACCCATAATTCTCTAGCATCCTTGATTGCCATGTACTCCAGTCGGAGTGATTTATCCATGTGGCGCCTCATCAAGATGAGGGCGTGGCATTGTTCGTAGCCGTACGCTCAAATATGAGAGTAGGATTAGGAGCTTGAATTAAGGGTAGGATCCCTTTTGAAGTAAGATGGTGCTCAACATCCCGTGGCCCAACTATGATATTCCGAGCCAGTTGAGGTAAGTGCAGGAAAGTCAAGTTTCGACATCCTGAAATAAGAAGAAGAAATATATTAGTTTCGGAGTTTAAAACTTCCACGACAACTAAATATTAAGATTTCCGAGCTATGCTACCAAGAAATCGATTTCCAAGAAAATTGGATTAGACCGAAACAATGATGTTTATAAGGTCATAAATCGATGCTTGCGGACGCTCTTAGTCCGAAGTCTTACGAACGCTCTTAGTTCGTTAATTGCGTGAATCCCCACGATTCCGCATTGAATCGAACCCACGTTCTATGAAAGGTGGGATGAAGAAGAAGGGAGGTTTTTAAGTCCCCGAGAAAAAGAAGAAATATTCAAATTTCAAATTTTAGGAACTTCAAAACTTACTCTTGAATACTTACTTGGTGAAAATTCGGAGCAGATTCTGTTCTGAACAGCTTGTACCTCGATTGGTTTACAGATCTCAATATGGCTCCGATAAGGCTGAAATTCGGAGGTTAGATGGAAGAGACAGAGACGAACAACTTTGATGAAGAAAGTTTTTCGATCTGAGCTTCCAAACTAGACGTTTCGAGGCTTGCAAGAAGACGGATGTGCACAGGAACGGGAAAAAGATGCAGTGGGTGTGCGTTGGCTTGTTTGCGCAGCAGGGATGCTTCGGTGGCAGCAGGCTGGAACGCAGGGCTGCAGGAAGGGGGGCAGCAGGGGCTGCTGTGCAAGGTTGCAAGCACACGGGTGCTCGGGCTGCAGCGAAGGCTCGGCTAGCTCGGGCTAGGGGCTGCTTTGTGAATGAGTTTTGGTTTTCTGTTTTGTGGTTAGAGTCGTGCTGATAACGTGTTTAAGTATATTGGTATTGAGAGAGATTGATGAGAGAAGTGTATTTCATTATAGAGAATAGGAGCCCTATATATAGGGATTACAAAGTGCATAATCTAAGAGTACAAGGATTCCTTATCTAACTTGGAGTAGGAAACCTCCCCTATTACAGCTATAGAACTTATCCTAGTTTGACTAGGCACACTAAGTGTCAATATCCTTCAACAACAGGGAGATGAGATCGTGATGACTAGGCAGGTTCGAATAGAAACAACCAAGTGCCTATTTCTAGTTGCTCTAGAGCTAATCAGTTAGCTTAGTAAAAAGAAGCTAACCATCTTTCAGACCAATTTTTCGGTCATATATCGGCTAAATTGGTTAGTTTCGTATTAGGTCCATATAAGTAGACCAATTTCTACAATTTGGGTATTCATAATCGTGATTTATTAATTATAAATAAAAATGGTTTAGGTTGGACAGATTCAGTTCATCCATTGATTTGATCTAGTTCGGTGCCCAAACAATAATCAACTTGTCTGAAAATTTGCAGTAGTGATCATCTACTTATAGGGATCTAAAAAATGAAGATGGAGATGCCGATATGTGACTGAAAGTTAGTTTAAAAGATGACTAGCTTCTTAATATGAAGTTAACCAATTAGCTCTAAAGCGCTCCTCTTTCTTTTAAAAATTTTATTTTTATTGACCTGCTTTTTTTTTTTTTAATGCGAATGAAGAAATTCATAATAAGGAACTATTAAAATCAAATATAAGGACATTCTATTGGATGAGATAAGTTAATGCATGAAAGGTTAGATCATTTTTTCTCTAAAAAAAAGCGTAGCGTTCAGCTAGGGTAGAAAGTGGCCACTTTCGCGGTCTGTATCTGAGTCTTTTCTTCATGAACATGGAGGATCTGGAAGGATCGTGTGGCAATGAAGAGATCAAGCTTTGTGGCGGATCAGGTGTTTGCTCGCTCTAGTTGTCTTGCTTGTGGCTGGGTCACCACTGTGAAGTTCGACACCATTAGAGGTTCGAGTAGTGAAATAGTCAATCAAATCTAGTAGTGGAAAGGTCTGGAATGGTGAATACGGCAGTGAGCAAGTCGAGCGAGCGTTAGCCAATAGCGGAGGCTAGAGCTCAGAGGCCTAGGTGGATCCGGATGCTATTTTAGGTTTGGAAAGCCAAACTGGGTCGATGGCTACTTGGGTGGCGGTGTTTGGTGGTGAGATGTTGGAGTTGGACCATCGACCGAGGAGCAGAGGGTCTGAACCATTTCTGGGTTGAAGACACTATACGGCGGCGTGGCGAGCCAATGTCCTAGGGTTAGGATCTGGATTTGGCATCTAGGTGGTTTCTGGATGTGGACCTGGAAGAGGGTTTGGATCTAGGCGCTGGGTCGGATCTTAGGTTGGGCTAGGTCAATGGATCTAGCCTAAGCTTGGGTGGTTATTTTTATTTGGCTTTTACTTTTTTGATTAAATGGATACGTTGGTGGAAGATGTTGGGACGGTCACATCACCAGTTATATTGTTAGAAAATAGCCCTTTCATGGTCGGTCAAACTATCGATAACATAGGTGGAAGATTATCCTCTTTTTGACGTATGATATATATGCTTGGTCGGTCATATCACCGATTACATTAATGAAAAATTGCCCTATTATGGTTGGTCGTACCACTGATAACTTTTTATATAGCTCGGTTTGTATTCAGTGCATTATTATATCCAGTCGTATCTTTACTAGGTTTTATTTTTTATGCCTTTTGATATCTTGTTTTATTTTTGTATCTTTCATTGTGATATAGTTTCTATATCTGCTAATTGTAATATTTCTTATTATTAATAGAATTGTCATTTCCCTAAAAAAAAAATTCAAATATAGGGCCACTATGTGGCCTCAGTAAAAACTTTTTTTTTTTGAATAATTGCCTCATTAAAAACTTTACTTAACAAAATAAGTATAGTAGAGTAGCACACCCCTCCCATCAACTATGACGTATCCTCCATTAGAACTTGAACAAGCTTCCTTTTCAAAAATCTGCTACCCAACCAAAGGCATGGCTACACGCCTACACATGGGCTCCATTGGGCTTCAGCACATCCCAAATTTTGAAAAAAAAAAAAAAAAACATAAATTTATAGCTTAATTATGGTTTAAAATATTAAAAATTAGCCCACCTCAAATTTCTAAACTTAGGCTGATTAACCCAACTCATTCAAAACTTCTCTAAACCATTATATATGCGCACTAATTGTTTTATAATTTTGAAATATTTAAACATGTTATAAAGTAGGAAGAAGATGGAGAGAGAATAATTGGGAGGAAATAGAAGTGTATCATTCAATCTCATTAGCCTCCTTTATATAGAGGTAGGGTTTACAACAAAGTACATAACTAATGAGTATTTACATGAACATCCACATAGATAATAATATTTACAACACTCCCCCTTGGATATTCATCAATGAATGATGGTATTAGACGCGCTTATTGTTGCCTCGTTAAAAACCTTGCCAGGTAACAAAAACCCAGTGGGACAAAAATAACCCTGGTCGAAGGACAAAAAGAGCACAACGCGCATATGTCCTAGGTAGCATGTTTCTGGATGCTCCCCCTGATGAGAATCTCCCCCTGACTGTTGCAAGCCTCATTTATGTATGCGATAAGCTACATGTACAATATATAGTAGATTGATGTGTCTATCACCGAAGTGAGACCATGTGTGCTTTGCATTAGGGGCTCATCACAAAATTTCATACCTGCAAAGGTTAAGCAATACAACCAAAAAACTAGACGATTTTCAATAAGCCTTACCTCATATGATAAGGTTAGAAACAATCTCATATGCTCAAATTCATACACAAAGTAAGAGCTAAACAATATAAAGAAATTGACACATTTAACTTTGTATAGTTTAAAACATTGAAAAATCATCATGGCATACCTAGCCATACTCATCAATATCTTATATGTCCATATAAGCTCTTCAAGAGCTCTAAGTAATTCATAACTTTATGAAAGTTAGAATATGTTGCAACATTATATTCATAATTCGAATTTGATAGTAGCCTCTTCATAGTACTCATTAAGGCAATTTAGATCTCGTTGACTAGAACGAAATGAGTACATATGAGCTAGCTTTAGACTCTTTGATTCCATGAGTGCGCTTCAGGCTCTTTCAACCTTTCATGGACTTGCATTTGAATCATTCATGTATTTGAATCCCTTGAGGATTTGATAAGAAATACACTTATTATAACACTTTGCTTTTAGCAATGTGTCTTCCTGATGACAAAGTGCCATAAATCTTTCGTCAATATAACAGCTATACGTAACACTGTACTTACAGAAAATTGTCATTCATATAAGGGAAGATATTCATAATCTCATGTCTCTATAAATAGACATTGTGTCATAGTGATTTATCTTCACTTTTGATAAATACCCTTTTGTACCATGTAGGGTTAAAGGTCCAAGTATTACATCACGTTTCAAATATTCAATTTCATTGGAATTGTTTCTTTCCAATTTGGCCAGTAATATACTTTGTCGACATTTATAATGAAACGTGGTATAGCATCAATACAACCCTTAATGATTTTTGGTAGCTACCAAATGTAAATTATCATCGATGTTCATTAATCATAGATCCCACACATTCTTATATGCATGCATTAGCTATAATAAGCTTATTGATATTTGGTACCCATGCCACTTCTGGGGCATATATTGTCACTTCTAGGACAATCATCTCTCATAGATGAGTCATGTAGCGAATGTGGATCTTTTTACTTATAATCTCATGTATGAGCACACTACTAAAAAAACATGATTTAAGGACATTGAAACAGTGTCCTTAAATACATACAAGGACTCTTTAAAAAAGAGTCCTCTATCTGGGAGTCATCATAAGTCCCAAATAAGGACACTGGAAATGTGTCCTCTTATCTATACGAGGACACAGTTTGTGTGTCCTAAAAACATTATTCTCAGTGTCCTTATATCCATAAGAGGACACCTAAATTGCATCCTCATATTATCTAATATGTGTCCTCTTTTCTATACAAGGACACACAAATTGTGTCCTAAAAACTCTGAAAATGGAGTCCTTAAATCCATAAGAGGACACAGAAAATAGACTCTCATATGTGTCCTCTTTTCTATTCTAGGACACACAAATTGTGTCCTCAAAGATTTGAAAATGGAGTCCTTAAATCAATAAGAGGACACAAAATATACATTCTCATATGTCCTGTTTTCTGTACTAGGACATAGGAATGCACTAGAAATATTTCCCGCGCCTTGCTGCAGAATTTGTTCTTGTGTATAAATTAGAACGATAAAATACAACAGGGAAATAATTACATATTATTGAAATAGTGAAAGAGTTATTATACATTTTACATAAACGTTAGCTGTACAAAAAAGCTGGGTGCTTTAGTTGGAGCTATTAACATAGTAAAAGTAGCAGCTGCATGCAGTATATTGAAAGAGCTAGCTGGTTGAGTTATAAGACTTGGAAAAAGCTCCGTCTGGAGTTTGTTCAAAAGAGTGATTGCTCCAGTTGTCGCTGTACAAAATGCTCTAGTTGATTGCTTCAGTTTCAGCAGCTCAAAATGTTGGAGTTGGTTAGCAAAAGCTGCGCAAAATGCTGGAGTTGTTGGAGCTGGTTCAAGGCATTGGTTCTTCCAGTTATAGCTGTACAACAATAGTAATTTATGTTTCGTCATTTTTCTGCTTGCGAGGCTGTGCTTTAGTTCCTGATGGTGATGATGTTGCTGCTCCATGTTTACCTTGCCTCTCACTTTTTTTTTGGTTAATTGCCTGTCACTTTAATACAAAGAAAACAGAGCTACAGCTACAGGAAGGAATTTGGAAATTGCAGTTTGATATAAAATAGAAATAAACAGTCAGAGAATTTTATAGCATATTGTTTCTCTGAATGAATAACACAGTTTCAATTAAATCAGAAACCAAATGAAATATCAAATTTTAGTAACAGAAGACGTGCAACTATATTTCTGCACATGTATTGAGTACTATACCATTTCAACTATATTTCTTTGATGCTAATTTTTTGAGCTTTCCGTCCCCTTTTCCTTTTCTCCGATTATCTTATCTACCTTCTTCCCCTGTTAATTTCATATATTACCAATCAAATGACTCCAGCTCTTCCATTAATCTTTTGTAAAACACACACTATATTCCAACTGAACAAAGCAATTCGTAATCAATTAAAAGTTGTGAACATGAATGATGAAAAATTCAGACCAGGTATGAGAAAACATAAATTTGAAGGACCAAGTATCAGCCATTAAACAGAATTCACAAATTTTGATGGCAATCTAGATTGATACAAAGTTAATAAATAACATATAAAAAATTGAAGTTGTAAGCAAATTTGATCATAACTGTTATGTTTAAAACTAATTGAAAAGATGCAAGGTTGATCATAACTGTTAGTAAAAAATTAAAAATCTTTTTGATTATTAACAACAATGACTTTCCAAAATCGATCCAGAATTGATGGAAAGTTGATAAACCGACAAAGTCATTTAGTTTTATGATTTCTAGTTGAAATCAAATTTACTCACCTTTGATGTAGAGGATACAGAGTCACCACTTGTTTGTTCGTGCTTCCCAATTGATTTCAGCTTTTGACAGAAAGGCAAGGCTGCAGAAGGTACTGTTTAAAAGCATGTTACTGGTATAAATAAATTGAAGAGCTGGTTTTTAGTTTAGTTAATTAGTAGATGCAGATTAACAAACCAGTGAACAAACGATAAAAAATTGGTTGGAAAGAGCATGATTGATATTATTGATAAGCTATCATTTCACAATTTAATTGATGAGAATTTGGAAGAACCAAACTTTTAGTCATTGTAAAGTATAAAGTTGATACAGGTGATTAATTTTGGTACTTATTTATTCAAGACATAGAGTTTATTTAATTTTGAAAGAAAAGTATACCTCCATATATATATATATATATATATATATATATATACACGGAGGCGTTCCAAAGAGGACGTCCGCACTTTCGTTAAAGTGCAGACTGCGCTGCTGCAGCTCGGCTCGGGGCGCGACGGAGCGGCGGAGGTTGCCGGAAGGATGCCAGGGGTCGGGCGGAGAGGTCTGCAGTCGGTGGAGTCGCCGGCGACGTCGTTGCAGCGCTGCCCAGAAAACCTGCAGTTGCAGGTCGGGTTGCTGCCCAGAACCTGCAACTCGGACCTCCTCTGACCTCGAACGCTGCCCAGACCCGTCCGCCAAGCCCCGAGCCGCCGTCGCCGCCTAGAACGCCGCTGCTGCGTCGCCGTCCGTACTTTAGCAAAGTGCGGACGTCCGCTTCAGAACCGGCCTGTATATATATATATATATAATAATTTTCAGTTTCACATTAGTTTATTGACTGTGTTTAGTTTACTTAGTCTTAGGCGGCAATAGGATGTAATCACAGAGTTAGGAGCATCAACTACTGTATATATAAGGTCTAAAAAGCAAGAACACTATCAGCTTACATACACAATATGATGCTAGCTAATATACATACACTGAAGCTGAAGACATCATAGGTCCAAGGTGGATATGAAGAAGAGGAAGAAGGAAAAACTGAGGAGGAGTATTTTGGTTGCCATGAAAGCCTTTGGAAACCTGCAGCTAAAGGAAAAGTTTCCAGAAGAAGCAATCAACTTCATAAATTTCACTTCTTAAAGCAAAAAAATAAAAATAAAGCTTTCATGCTCGAAGAAATAAAAATCTATGTGAACTCTGTTTTCTCTTTTTCTTTTGTTACAAGAAGCAAAAGATTATGCATATATACCTATCTTCCTGAAGAGCAGAAGAAGGCCATAGTTGACTTCAAACCAGACCAAGGGAGGCGTGATGTCTCCTCTGTGGAGTCTGTGGGTCAGAAAAGAACAACAAATTAGGATTTAGTAAGCAAGATGTCCAATAGGAAGCCAAGCAGCTTTCAAAATTCAATTCTTTATCAAAAGAAAATATACAACTAGGATTTAGAATCAAACAGGTACTGCATACCTATCCTAGCCTCAAGCAAGCCATTGTTGAAGAACCTTCTTCAAGCCAGAGTGAACAAGAAGTTCAATAGGATATGAAAAACAAGCATTGGGATGTCTAGTTCAATATACAGAAAAACCAGAACTTAAATGATTCAAGTAGAAGTTCAAATCTCAACAGAAAATCAGAGGAACATTTAAAATTCTGGAACTTTCTCAATTACAGACCAAACTTGGAAAATTCACAGAACATTCACTTTACGTCGAAATGCGATGAAACTTTCCAGATCCTTTGTTAACTAACAGAAGTGAAACATATCAAAAATTCAGGTCATTTGGAGGTCAGTAAGTCAGGAAAAAGAAGTACCAAAGAAGGCTGTACTGCAGGACAGTTTCTGCAGATTTCTTTCAAAATACCAGAGTTCTTGGTATCATAATCCTTAAACTGATGGAAGGAAAATGATTATAATCCAAGATCAATACACACTGAACATATCAAACAAATTATATATAAAAAAAAAAAACATTGGGGGGGGGGGGGGGGGGGGGAAAGATCGAGTAACCTGACCTTGTACATGGCAACCTTCATTCACTTCCTTCAAATCACGTAACTGAAATTTGGGGATGAGTTTATAACAAACTACCAATAGATTTCTATAAACAATTAAAGGTACTTTATAACAAAGATGATAACTTCAATAGATCTCTAATCTCATCCTTCAAAACAACAAAACAATACTCTGATCTTTGATCGGAACTTCACTGCTAACCTCTCTGCGATTCATCTTCTTTGGCTTCAATGGCTGATTGAAGTACACCACAGTTAAATCATTCAAGTCTTGAACTAGTTTGTTCCTCTTGTTAGGATCTTTATCACCCGTTCAATTCACGAAGTATTAAAGCCTGACTTAACTACTCCAATCACTGCAGAAAAACCTGTTTTGCCAACAAAATCAACACCAAAGTAAACAACATCACCCAGATTAGAATCAAAACCAAATTCAATTCAAGAGCAGACCCTTTTGGACCGGTGGAGCACTGGCTGCTCTGGAGCTCTTCAATGGCATTACGGGGGCGTCGAAGGTAGGCGGCGAGGTCGGAGGTTTGGGGAAAGACGATGATGACAACATTGCGAAGCAGATGAGAGGGTTTAGGCCTGGCATCTGCGGAAGAAGAGATGAAACCAAAATTAAACCTCTAAGATCTCATCCACATAATTAAGGAATATAAATTGAGCCACTGACACATCTAAATTGATTTGGATGAGAAGAAAGCCACTGCCAGTTAAACCTTTTAGATCGGATCCTCGTTAGAGACAACGGAGAAAGCTCGAGACAGATCGAGAAGGAGAGAGAATACCCATCCGTGGTGACTGAATTCAACGAAGAAGAGACAGAGACAGAGAGAGAGAGACAGAGAAAGAGAGACAGAGAGGGGTGGGTCAATTGAAAAAATAGAGGCCAAAGTCGAAATTTGTGTGGGAAAAAAAACCGGGAAGTTTAACTTTTGGCAAGAACAATCGGCGGGACCGCAAATTTTGTCCCTGTTTTTTTTAACCCGTCCTCATAAGGTTACTAGGACACTTTGATAAAAATGTGCCTTTGTTTGGTGTCCTTGTATGTGGTTTTTGTAGTAGTGGCATTATAGGGCTTGTATAATCTTCCCTGTTTTGGGAGCTTAAAACTTTAGACCTGGTGGATACATTCCACACAAATTCACGCCGTTATTCAAATGACAGTACCCTTTCCTCCTCCTAATGGCGGGAAGACTGTCTTATTATGACCATGCGCAAAAGATGCGTTTAAATATCTATCACTTTCTTTGAAGTGAAGATCTTCATTGGTTGGTGGCAAACCCAAACCAAATTTTAGGTCAAAACATGTTTTGTCCATTAGCATCAACCATATTGATTTATTATTGTATCACTAAGACATCATTTCCTAATGGCGTACCAATACCCTCTGTATGTGTAGCCATATTAGGAGCTGTGATATTGTTTAATGATATTCTCTTCAGGAGAACCATGTCAATTAGATACATTTGCATCCCACAAATCAAATGGAGTCTAGATTGTTTGTATTAATATGGTTGGTCTCAAGGACTTTAACCCAAGCAGATGACTTTGCATTTAGCATATAATTTTGTCACTTTCTTTTATCAATTCACTAGTTTTGATATTTTTCGAAGTCAAAATGAGACGGTGGATAAATATCTCACACCAATTCATATCGTTCTTTAGGAACAATCTTTCTCCCCCTCATGGCAGGAGGATTGTCTCATTAAAGTGACAACTCGCGAATATGCGGTAAATAAATAATTTGCTTGTGTGTAAGGTTAGCAGTCATCAAAACTTGTAAATCATTCCACGCAACATGGTAGACAAAAGATGATGCAACTTCACATGCCAAAATAATGTATTTGATTCAATGAACTTCCGGTTCATGACATTATATGCCTAAATTTACTATACAAATTTTACATGAGAGAACAAATGGTATTCTCTAACCACATTGGAGGCACTTAGTGCGACAATACTTCAAATTAGGTAACATGATAGTAGTTCATTCGGAGCCACAAAACAAGATCTACAACTCCTGATATGAGTGTTACCTTAACTTTAGTAAAAATCAATTGTGAAATATCAACAATTACAATGGACCAAATTTATTTTGAATTGCTGGCCAAAATGATATACTCGAAATTTCGAGTTGAAGACTACAATCCATAAAACCTTATCGCGTGGAGAACCTCACACATATAAATGTGTAGTCATAAAGAGGAGGGACTTTAGGCCCTCATATAATTGGAGATCCAAGAAACTTGAGGTTTCAATTTTTGAATTTATAAAAACCTCTTAAGGAACATCAGGTTCCTAGATAATCAGATTAAGAAGCATTTAGTTTCAGTGGAAAATCAAGAGGTTACAATAAATCAGTGTAGTAACCAATAGTGCTTTCAACTTTGCTTATTATAAGCAAAAGACATCAGAGATGTGTGATGATCTCAATGTTCTTATTAGTCAATGCAATTTAATTTGACTAGTGCCATTTTGAAAATGGCTTGATAAACATCCACCATATAGTGTACCATAGGTGACACACGCCCAATTTTTAATTTCCTCACATGTGTGGCTGTTATGGTAGTATTTACCTTGACTCCTGATTTCTCTCTTGCCATGATCCACTTCAGGTGGCATTTCACGGTATAACCATGTCAATAAGCTTTCTTATCAATGAGATCAATGAGAGGGAGAGGTTATACATCTCTGGTAATATTAGAGGCACAGGATGCAAAGATGCAATAATATATGCTCTTCTAGAGCCATCAATCAGATATGGAAGATCTGAGATGTTGTTATATTAGCCTTATAAGCATAAGTCTTAATAATGTTTTCTGAACACTATGGATAAAAATTGCATTGCATGAAAGTCACTCAAAAACATAAGTTTGAAGATGACACAAATCAAATTTGTAAGAATTGAATGGTGGATCTCATAGGATATACACACGAAGCTTCTGGTCCGTGTTATTCATGTAAAATTTGATGTTCAAGTACTGTATTGTTGTTTGATGTAGATTAACATCAAATGCATTTTGAACTTCTGGCCAAAATGATATATTCGAAATGTCAAGTTTAAACTTCATGACCATAACTTATGGGTGAAGGACTTTTGATGGTCATCTAGTCTGTATGATCATTGAGGAACTTCAAGTCCTCATGTAATTAAGGATCAAGGAACTACATGTTATGATCTCTTTTAATTACAAAATCCACGATCACAAATTTGGGGTATACTCATACTCATTCGTCATAAACCAACGATTAAATATCTG
Source organism: Rosa lucieae (assembly GCA_024704745.1). Taxonomy (NCBI): domain Eukaryota; kingdom Viridiplantae; phylum Streptophyta; class Magnoliopsida; order Rosales; family Rosaceae; genus Rosa; species Rosa lucieae. The sequence continues at coordinate 12,563,694 of CM045495.1, read as the reverse complement.
CTTAATTTTAAATTGATGTCAAAATAATCCCCTCAAAGCTTCAGGTATGAGGTTGACCCAGATTAAAACTTTATGATAAATTGTCTATATATTCACTCTAGACTTATGGCTCGAGTCTGCACAATTAGAACTTTAGGTTCTAAAGTGGAATGCTTTAAGCAGGCATAAAGAAGAATATAGCAATCGACATATGAAAATTTACTCGAAACTTCTAGTTCGAGTTGACATAAAGTCAGATAAACTATGAATGAATTATATGTGTAATCAAAGCTTCAGGTTCGAATATTTTTCTATGAACTGCAAGTTCTAAAATTTCATAATTTGAACTTCGGGTTCAAATAAATTTGGTGCTCGAAACTTCAGGCTCGAGGTAACTAAAGTGAATCTTCAAGTTCACTTTTAACTAATTTATATTTTATACTCAAAGCTTCAAGTTTAAGTTTTACTGTTAGAACTTCAAGTTCTGCTATGAAATTTTGAACTTCTGGTTCAAAAATATTACATTCGAAATTCATATGTTCGAGGTATAGGACTGCTAGTCCGTATGAGTAACAAAAAAAAATTTAAAAGATAAGTACTGTAACGAAAGTACATAACAAAATAGGAAAATTGTAGGGAAGAAAAATAAATAGATAAACAATAAAATTAACTGTGGAAACTTCTGGTTCCATTAATGAAGAAATTACATAGAACTTCTAGTCTGCTTAACTTCACAAAATGATCATCTTTTTTCTCTCCTCTAATCACACAAGTACATAATTTTATCTTGTGGAGAACGTACGTAGCTTCTAGCTTTAACCAAGTGTTCAAAATTGAACTTCAAATTCACATTGTCGTATGGAGGAGGGAACCCCAATACTAAAATAATTTGAGGAACTTCCGGCCCTCTTATAATTATTGAGGAATAAAAATATGTGAGTTCATATACCCAATTATATAACTCTAAGGATCTTCTGGCCCTCGTAATTGTATAAATTTATGAGACTTCATATCGCAATTTTTTCACTAGACAATCTTTGAGGAACTTCAGGCCCTCGTGTAATCATATAAATAAAATATTTTGATCGCATTGAATTTACAATGGTCATTGAAATCCGTCTATGAGCAATAAAATCATATCATACGTCCTTACCTTTTGAGCATACTTATGCACATAATCGTAGGATTGTATAACCTGGATATCAAAAAACTACTGATCTGCCTTTGGGAGTTACTGATCCTGCCATAAATTGAATCAACATAGATAGTGGTCATCACTCTCATCACGTCAAGATTTCTTCTCATATTAATCAATTCATAAATACATGTGCAGATGACAAAATAAGGCATATACTAATACTTGTAATCATGAAATATATGACGAATTAGGATTGATGCCTAACGACAATTGAGGGAAACACACAAAAAAATCTTATGAGTGTATATTGACAAAAAAAACCCCAGAAAATGCTATTAAATAGACAAGTAAAAACTAATGCCTCTATTGCACCTTATGGGATAATACGTTGGGTTTTGGTTGCAAAACCAAAAATAAAGGAGAGAGGCATGATTATTGACAAACAAAATTGAGATTGTCAGAAAAAAAAAAACGGGTATGATTCTATTTGCGTGATCAACCAAAACTTTCAGCAAATATACTCATATATGAGAAAAAGAATATATGTATATCAGTATATAAAGCAGGAATCGATGGCACTGTAATGATTATATATAAGATTAAAGCATAGATCATAGATCATGAAATAAACTCATGAAATAAAGCAGGAATCGATGGCACCTTAAGAAATAAACTGATATGCATAAATGACATCGATCATGAATAAACTCATAGATAATAAGTTATAGTTAATAGCAACAACGTTGCACCATAAACTCGTAGATCATCATAGAGTTTTCAAAAAATAATAGCAAAGCGTGCTGATAACGTGTTATAAAGTAGGAAGAAGATGGAGAGAGAATAATTGGGAGGAAGTAGAAGTGTATCATTCAGTCTCATTCGCCTCCTTTATATAGAGGTAGAGTTTACAACAAAATACATAACTAGTGAGTATTTACATAGACATCTACATAGATAGTAATATTTACAACAAAACACACCTTTGGTACTATTTTTCTATTTTTGTTGACAGATTAATGTGTTCTTTAGATATAATATAAACATTCGAATAGGGTATGTTACCACATTTAGACATGATTGTTTACTGTAACTTAATAAGCGCCCACTTTTCATTGATCTCCAATTCAGGAAAGAAATAAGTCAATAGAGACATATTATGGGGATTATCCCTGAGCATATACTCATGCATGAATATGATATTTGCAAAAATCCAGGTTAATTTGTTCCGAGATTTGGTCAGTAATGTGTGTCATTAATTTTTTTAAAAATAGGATATTATTGCAGCTTTGGGCTTGAAATTCAGTTCTTTTTTTAAGTCAGATAGACATATTTCATCGATTTTTTTTTTAATCGAAAGAGTTCAACCCAGTTTTATAATTTAGCAAGCAGTATCAAACGACACACCCCTATGGGGTCGATAGTAAAAAGCTATCATTTAGGACATACAAAATCCTATTCTAAAACAAATAGAACCCAGCATACCCAGAGTACACCCAACCTTTTAGAAAGTCAACTCACCATTATTCTAACAAAAACCAAGATTTGTAGAAGAAGTTTAACAAAGTTACCAACCAAGTATCTGATCTTTGTAGCCTAAACACAAATTAAATAGTACTATATATGGGCCCTGGAGCCCCAATCGAGACAAACCCTCACCAAAGATGTAGACCAAGTCAAGCAGCCCATAGTGAAGTTGGACAAAGCCATCCTATCAACCCTAGCCCAGAAAGCCCAAAGCAAGGATCCCAGAAGCATTTGCCCAACAAGGAGACAAAGCAACCCACTCCGGTCGGATGCTGTCGTCGACCTCCGTCACTGTAGGTCTCCGGTCATCCACCTCAAAACCTCTGCCGGCATCCTTTTCAAGTATGACCCATGCCTATCACCAAAAACTGCAAGCACAGTCGACAGAGGCTCAACACGATCCACCATCGATCTTCGCGCTGGAGTTACCTCAAACGCCCGAACTCGGGTCTTGCCGACAAACCAACCCCGAAAACCTCTGTCAGTTTCATAATCAAATCTATCCGCTACCAGACTATCTCCCAAACGAGACGACGCTAGAGTCAGCCAATATCCAGCCTCCATCACGACCTCGAAGAAAACCGCAAAAAGTAGTCAGATGGACACTCCAGAGGGCGCCCCCGCCACCCCCGCCCACAAACCAGTTGGACAAAAAAAAGGGAGGATATGCCCGTCATCATAGTCGAAGATCACCGCTACCAGTCATATTGGAAATTTTGTCAAAGGCTGTCACCGTCGAGTAAACCCAATAGAGCTAGGTTAGAAAGTAGGTCTATAGTTTGCTAAATAAGTAGATAAAAATATAGGAAATTTTGTGTTTACCAAACATAGAAAATGAATAATAAATAGGTGTCTTGACCAAATGCTTAAATTTGATTAAACATGAACTCACTTACTCCAATAAGAGATTAGTGGGTCCATTTATCCCATTTAAAAGTAAAAAGACTATTTTGGACAAAGATCAATTATAAAATTGCAAGCATGCCACTCTCTGATAAATATTTATTGCTTTAGAAGTTTAGCCGGACTCCAGATTCTTGTCACCGGTCGCCTGACTTCAAAACTTTTATTGGGATGCAATAAGACTTTTATTGTGGAGGCAATAAGACTTTTATTGTGGAGGCAATAAGACTTTTATTCTGGAGGCAATAAAACTTTTATTGTGGAGGCAATAAAACTTTTATTGCTAGACGATAACAACTTTTATTGGAGGCAATAAATTTTTTTAGGGGGGGGGTCAATAAACTTCTTAATACTTTCAAATAGTAAAACTTTATTGGACGGCAACAACATATTTTATTTTATTGGGGTCAGTAAATCTCCTAAAACTTTTATGAGACATCCGACGATCTTCACGTGGACCTTCGACGAGTTCTTCGGCAATAAAACATTTATTTGTGGGTGATAATAAGTTTATTCCCCCAGTAAACTTTTATTTCCCCAATAAAACATATCTCAACTCTTATCGCCCCCAATAAAACCTCCGGTGAGGTTCCGGCAAAGTCGAGCGACTGGTACAGGATTCTGGCGACCGGTGATGAGACTCCAGCAACTAGTGATCGGATGCCGGGACTGGCGAAGTCTCCGATGACTTTTCTCTCTTCCAATCTCTCTATGTGACAATGGGAGAAAGAGCAAAACTGTTCCAAAAAAAAAAACCAATAATAATAATAATGAAAAACTTAGTTGGGTAAGGGCTATTGATTACACGTATTTTTATATGTGTAATTATATCTAAAATACTAGAATTAAGCTAATTCTCAAGTCAATTATAATGTAATTAATCCATTTTTATTATTTTGTAGAAAATAAGCGGAATTGAAGAAACAAGGCGAAAATGGAGTAAAGTTGGAGTAATTTGGAGTCCCGATGAAAGGATGAAATAGTTTACGCGGGTTAAGAATAGTCAAGGCCATTAAAAGAGTGTCACCAATAATATGTGTGGAATTGCAAGAAGAAGAAAAAGAATGAAAAGAGAAAAAGAAAGAAAAATAAATAAATAATGTATCTTAATTAATTAAGTTAATTAATCAATTGATTAATTACTTAATTAATAAAGTTTTGTGGGATTCCATCAGCCATGCACGTGCATCACCTTAATTAAGGTTGCTTAATTAAGCAAGCATTTTCCCACACGTGCCAACCAACTATGAGCTCTTTCTTTCATCCTTGCACGAATCAGCCGCATCTCACCATTCACCATTTCATTATTCTTCCTTCTTTGCCAATCTGCACCATACACGTGTTCACCTTTTTATCTCTTCCCTAACGCACACCACAACAGCCCATATATAATTGTATTAAAGGCTTGAAGTAGGCAGGCCACAAACAGCGCCTCACAGCAGCCTTGGGAGGGCTGCTGCCCTTCCAATCCTCTCCTTCCATTTCTCTTATTTTCTTTACTTTTCTTATGGGTATTTGGAGTATTTCTCACTCAAACTTCAAAGAATCATCATCAAGAGTACCACACCTCTATTTTGGGTAGTTGGGTGAAGAAATTACTTGGTTCATAGTAGCTCATAGCTAGAGGTGACCAAGCTAACTCTCCCCTCTCTTCCCTATTATCTATTCTATAATTTTATTTGCTATTGATGATGTATTTGACTATGGATAGTGAGTAGTTCAATTTTGGGAGTTAGGATTGTGAAGCTCTAACTCATGTTGTGTAAATTAGGGGTGGGCGCGGTTCGGGGCGGTTCGGTGTTGGGCTAAAACCGCAACCGAACCGCTTCATTCGGTTGTGCTATATTTAAAACCGCAACCGCATTTTAAAAACCTACACCGCTTACTTCGGTTACACCGTTTTGCGGTGCGGTGCGGATCGGTTTCGGTTATGTTCGACTTTCTTTTCTTTTTGACATATTTTCGACCAAAGTCGACAAATTTAACCGTCCTAAAATGAGTAACCATTACTATAAAAATATCAACAAAATAAAGTCTAAAACCACTCATAATCTATTCACTAAATCAAGTAATGAACTACAAGTAACCTGTTCATGACATCAACATCTCAAGTTCTCAACTACCAAATAAGTAATAACATTAAGTTAATGTTAAACCTGCAGATCAACTATCAAATTATTCAAATATCAACAATCTGCTCCAGCTGTTCAACATTTATAACCAAAAAGCAATTTCCAAAACTAAATCAAAGTTCCAACAGTCTAACAATCTGTTTACAAACCAAATAGCTAACATGCAGCACAAACATAAATCAAAGTTCCAACTTCCAAGTTCTAGCAACAAATCAAAGTTCCAGCAGCACAAAAACTTCAAAGTACGAAACATTAAATTTAAAGTTATTACAAACTATAGTTAAAGAACTTAAAGGCTGCAACATCAAGTTCCAAGTACCAAACAGAAGTTAAAGTTATTAGTTATTACAAACCAAAGTTAAAGCAGTTCATACTTGAATGAAACCGGAAGGGAAGAACAAAAAACAGAAAGTTGGGTCACGGAGAACTTGCTCCAGCAGCACAAACAATTTATTTCAAAAAGTTGTTCCATTAGTCCGATTTCCAGCAGCTGCAACCTACTTCATCCCTCAGAGTCAGACACTTGGGTCACAACAGAGTCTAATAAAAAGTTAAAAACCAAAAACAACAATCACAAACCAACAACTTACCAATTAATTTATTCAAATTAACAATTAGTGTAAAGTAAAAAAATGTTAAAATACCTGATTCAAGCTTCTCAAGCTCACCATAAAGCTCCAACTCGGTCTTCGTCGGCTCTTTGTACTCATTAAAAGCACCACCTCTTAACCAATCATTGAGACAAACCAGCCCTTCAACCATTGTCGGAGTCAAGGAAGCTCTAAATGGGTCAACAACCCTTTTTCCTAGGCTAAAAGCAGCCTCCGAAGCCACCGTTGAAGCTGGAACAGCAAAGACATCCTTTGCAATTTTAGACAAAACTGGAAACCTAGGAGAATTCTCTTTCCACCAATCTAAAATATGAAATTTTGTATTGGCAGGGTCTTCGGCAGCTTCAAGCAAGTACTTGTCGACTTCATTCCTTTATCTCAACCACATCTTTTTGCTTCCTAAGCCTCAAGAACTTGTTCATTGATGCAGCATGACTATCCTCCTCTCCGGCATTAGAATTGATTGAGTAGGTGGCTGTGTAGCTTCAAATGCGCTTGTGCAGCCACAGGGTCAGAATTAACATACTCATGATAAAGCTGCATCAATTGACCCTTAACATCATCTATCATCTCCGAGACCAAGGACATGTCTTGCTGCAACAGAGGGAAAAAGAACTCAAGATACAATATCTTGTATCTTGGATCTAATACCACAGCAAGCAGCAAAATAGGGTTCAAGTCCTCCAACTTCAGCCAATACTTGTCGAATTTTTTCTTCATTGATGCCCCAATGTTAACCATCAAAGGATCGACACTTTGGCTGCATTTTTCCAATTCTTCAATGATGGTACACATCCACACAAACAGGCTGGTTTGCAGTTACCACTTTAGTGCCGCTAAATGCCAAAGTTGCATAAAAAAACTTGAGAAATTTCACCAACCTAGCAGCCTCTCTCCAATTTCTTAGGCGGCCCGACCCTTTTTCCTCCCCCAACCCTTTCCTGAAAGTAGTTTTCATACTGCTGGTCCTCATCTTCCAACCTCACGAAGGCCTGCCTATACTTCACAGCTATGTCTAACATGAAATAGGTGGAGTTCCACCTTGTGCACACATCTAAAGGCACAATACCCCCCTTATGATCACCTTCTCTCTAGATGCACACTTCCTAAATTTCTCTAGCCTTGCAGGTGAACTCCTAATAAACTTCACAGCGTTCCTAATTGCATCAATGGAGGAATCAAGCTCCTCCATCCCATCCCTCACAATAAGATTCAAAACATGGCAGCAACACCTAACATGTAGAAAAACTCCCACCTAACACTAACTGCTTCCAATTCCCAATCTTCTCCTTCATATACTCTATTGCAACCTGATTACTCGATGCATTGTCAACTACAATGCTGAAAACTCTCTCAATACCCCAATTAATGCAGCATGACTCCACCAATTTCCCTATTGTCTTACCCTTGTGATTCGGAATAACAGTGAAGTTTATTATTCTCTTATGGAGTACCCAAGTCTCATCTATGAAATGAGCTGTCAAGACAAGGTAATTGATATTCTGGACCGAGGTCCAGGTATCGGTGGTAAGAGAAACCCTCAGATTGTTCCTAGCTAAAAACTCTCGAATCTTTTCCTTCTCAAATTGGTAGATATCCCTGATATCTCTACCAATTGTCCTCCGAGAGGGGGATCAAACCTTGGTGATGCAATTTTCATAAACTCAATAAAACCCTGCCCCTCTACATGACTAAACGGCAGCTCATCCCTCACAATCATTTTAGCTAAAGCCCTTCTACATTCATCTGGGTCCCAACCCCTAGAAACTAACTTACCACCACTATCAGCAGAATCAAAGGAAAGAAATTTTTGCTTCTTAGCTGGTTCGTATGCCGGACACTTCTTGCATTGGTAGAGCATATGAGTCCTCATGGATGTCGTCCCATTTGATCTCGAGTCGCAAGCATACGTGGTGGGACAGTACTTGCACTTAGCTCTTGGTTTCGCCATCGGAGTACCATCCGGATTCTTCATCTTCTCAAAATGATCCCATGCTGCAGACTGGTTCTTCCTCTTCACATAGTCAGCTTCACTAATTGGAGCAGCTGCAGAAGGTGGGGGAGGAAGCATAAGCGGTGCAGCAGCTTCACTTGTAGCAGTTGGTGTTGTTCCGGTGCTTGACCCAGTTGGTGTCACATTGGGAGTTTGAGATGCTCCACTTCCCTGACAGTAAAATAAAAAACAGAATTAGCATGATAATTTAGCATCAAACCACAACCATCAAAGTCTCAAACAATCATTAGCATCAGTAAAGAATCAGATACAAACAGAAACAAGATACAAATATAAACAACAGAGCAGCTCAATAATGATTTCACACTTGTAAATCAAAACATTCCCATCGAACCACAATTCTCAAACAGTAAGTAAGAAACTGATGAATCCAAAATCCAGCTACTAAGAACAACGCCCATTTTCAGAGAATGCAGAGTAACTAAGATGCTTGTTCATTCTACAAAAAACTATTAAACAAAACAAATCCAAGAAAACATGGCCAAATTTATGAACAACAAGGTACACCAGCTCATAAAGAAACCCAAGAAACAGAACCAGTCATGGAGTTTTAGATCCATCAGATTAACAAATTAACCCAAGTAAGATGACTAAGATCCATCAGATTAACCCAAGTATGATCCATCAAATCGAAACAAGCTGAACAAATCGAAACAAGCTGAACAAATTAACCCAAGTAACAAATCGAAATTAACCCAAGTATGATCCATCAAATCGAAACAAGCTGAACAAATCGAAACAAGCTGAACAAATTAACCCAAGTAACAAATCGAAATCGAAATCGAAATCAAAACAAGCTGAACAGATTAACCCAAGTACCGATTCCATGCTCAGTCGGCGTCAGTCTTCGGTTGTTCGGTTGCGTCAGCTTCAGTCCTCAGCGTCAGTCTTCGTCGTGAGTCGAGAGAGATGAGGTCGGGAAGAGGCTAGCAAAGTCAGTCTTCGGCGTCGTCAGTCGTCAGCGTCGTCGGCGTCAGTCGTTAGCGTCGTCGGCGTCAGTCGTCAGCGTCGTCGGCGTAGTCAGCTTCAGTCGTCTTCATCGTGATTCGAGAGAGATGAGGTCGGGAGGAGGCTAGCAAAGAGTCTGTGATTCGAGAAAGATGAGGTCGGGAGGAGGTTAGCAAAGAGTCTGATTCGAGAGAGATGAGGTCGGGAGGGGCTAGCAAAGAGTCTTTGGGTGCAAAGTGAAAAACTGAAAATGAGAGGCTGATGGGAGTACTCGAATCTGCTAGGGTTTTCAATTTTGAGACAGTAATCCAGTGCAAGCAGGGAGTACCTGTACCTGGACCTAAACCAATTAGAACTCGACAGCACATTTAAAATATAAACATAATACTAAAATAACTAAAATAATAATAATTTAAATAAATAATATATATCCGGTCCGGTTCGGTTATTACCGGTCGGTCCTAATTACAAACCCGGTTCCGAACCGTTACAGACCGGTCCGGTCCGGTTTTTTTTTTTTTGCAGCACTGTTTCGTCCGGTTCGGTCCCCAAACTGGATTTCCGGCCCGGTTCGGCCGGTTTTTGACGTCCGGTCGGTTTCTGCCCGCCCCTAGTGTAAATATTGATGCTTTAATGAAATAAATGTAATTTTTCTTGTGTATGATTTAAATCTTAACTTATTGGTCCTTAGAAGCATGTTTCTAGGCTTTGTCACCCTTTGAAATTATGTTGTGGGGAATTGTGATGAATAGATTGATAAATTGACAACTTAGTCTTGTGGCATCTAGGATTTCAGTGTGGTGACCATTAGCTAGCTTAATTGTAGCTACGCTTGTTTGGGTCTCTATTATCTTGCTCTCTAAGCCTCTAATTTTGGATATTGCGGCCTTGACCGACATAATGCCCAAATTAGAGAGTTGATTGTGGCCCTAACTGACATAGTCAATACACCGAAAGGATAATTGGTTTAGTAGTCTTAACCGGTACTAGGTACGAGACTTAACACATAGAAAATGCATGCATTTGTGAAATTGGCATCGATATCTGCAAAATAGTTAGTGTGAATCATCCAACACTCCCATGTTCCCATTAATTTGAAAACCCAAATTTAATTTTCTAGTTCGTTAATTAGTTGTTTAGTTGACTTTTCGGTTGCGTTTAATTTAGTTAATTCACAATTCGAAACTTCCTCCAATTTTCGACTCATTTGTGCATATCCAACACTAGACTCAAAACTCTAGTTTTGCTTAGGTTTTGGTGAAAATCAAAGCCGAGCATTGCTAAGGCTTGGTGCCTTAGAATAACATTTTTATTTATTTATTCTTTTTTTTTTTCCTTTATTTTCTTAGTGACTATAGTTCCGACTATCCAAGGATTGTGGGTTAGCCTCTAATCCCCGTGGTACGATAACTTTGGGCACAATATTTCCCTATCTTAACACGATACGTACACTTGCGTAAATGTGTATCAAGTAAGCTATGTTATGAGATGTTGGAGTGAACGGAGTTAAAGTAATTGAAATTTGGATAAATAGACATTATCTCTAATAGAAATTTGAGTCATATCTAGGTTCTTTTAAATTGAATGTCATTGAATTAAAGAATATATTTAGTTGTACAAATCAATTTATTTTTAAATGTGTTATAAAAGTTTGGGCATACCAATCTCACCATAGGATTCTTTTCAAGATAGAATATATAAGCAAGAGACTTATCATCATAAGATCTCAAATCATTTTAAACCTTTGTGAAGTCAATCTCATATCTGAGATTTATTTACGAAGTGAACGTACTAGACCCCCTTAGAAAGTAACTAGAAGTAAGAGAGGAAGAAGATGACGTTCAAAGGAAGAACGGTTTAGGTATGTGTGTTGTGTAAATGGGGATTTAAAGTAGCCATCCTTATCAATAAAAAAAGTCAGTTATTTTCATACATAGAAAAGTTGTGGGTATTTGAATTTTTTTGTTTTTTTGTTTTTTTAAGTATGGTCGAAGGCCTTTTACATTTCCTATTAATTTTATTTGATTTTTTTTTTCTATACAGTAACAATCATGACGTTTGTTATTGATATTGGTACCGAACTTATTAGAAAATTTTTGGACTTAGTGATTGCACCAGTTGGACGCCAAGTGGGTTATCTAATCTACTACAATCGGAACGTCAAAAGCCTAGAGGATCAACTGAATGATCATGACTTGGTTATTGCGAGCCAGGGTGTGGAGCATAGGGTTGGTGAAGAACAGAAAAACATTAGAGAAGTTGAAGCCCATGTCAACAAATGACTGACTGATGTTCAAAAGATCACAGGAGAGGCAAACGAGATCTTGAATGATGAACATAAAAAAAAAAAATTAAGCGTTTTTATGGACTATGT